>CM022297.1:197044734-197779052 GCA_011799875.1 Thinopyrum elongatum | reverse complement strand
AGCCTAGGACCAGCACAGTACCGTCGTTGAGCGTTTATTCAACTTTGCATCTCTGAATTGATTATTGCTGACCCTTTTTGCTACCATATCATAAGCCTTCCCAGAACCACATACATCTACGTCGTGCGTTTGACACCACCTGGCAATCGCTCTGTCCAATCTTTAAGAGTTTTGACTACAACGGTTGCCGATCACCACCTGCTGCTGGGTAAGAACTGGTAAGCATTTGAGATTCGCTTGACGGTTTTGTGTTACACCACCACCACCACTTCCCAGTAGTCTGTAGGATCATATTCTTGTGTGTTTCTATTGCTGCTAACCATGGCAGGATCACAAGCCGATGAGACTGATTGGGAGAACATGATGAACAAACAGCTACATGATAAATTTCAGCAAATGATGAGTGGACAGGTGCAAGATGTGCTAAACAGATTTGAAGAGGCCATGGAGAAGATAGACGGAATTGAGAAGACGTTCGAAACAAAGCTCGATAACAAGTTTAATGAATTACTCGCGCATCTTCCACAACCACCGCCGGCTGCACCTGTCGCACCTCTACAACAACAACAACGTCGCCTTCCAAATCAAGTGGGACGAGCACAGCGCGTTCCCCTTGAGCCTGGTCAAACTTCTGGTGCCGCTGCACCTACTGTTGATGCTTTTATGGCTCCTGCTGCCGCTGAGGAGGACGATTATGCGGGCGATTACGAGGATGAGGTTGATCAAAATCAGAACTACATGCAACCACCACCACCAGGTCATCCACATGCAAATAATCGCAATGGTAGGGCTGCATTACCAGCTCAGGTACGAGATCATGACCATCTTCCTAAACTGAAATTGAATATTCCACCATTTGAGGGTAGATATGTTCCTGATATATATCTTACTTGGGAGTTAGAAACTGAACAACGTTTTACATGTTTACAATATCCCGAGGAGAGACGTGTTGCTGCTGCTGTTTGTGCTTTTACTAGTTTTGCATGTGTATGGTGGTCTGAACATTGTAGATTATATCCTATTCCAACTACTTGGGCTGCTTTGAAAACTGCTATGCGTACTCGTTGGGTTCTACCATATTATCAACGTGAATTACTTCAAAAATTGCAACGCGTAAGACAAGGAAAAAATTCTGTAGAAGAATATTATCAGGAATTACAAACTGGCATGATTAGATGTGGTATTGTTGAGGAGAATGAAGCTATGCTTGCACGTTTTATGGGTGGATTAAATAGAGAGATTCAGACCAATCTAGAGTATAAGGAGTATAATAATATCACTCTTTTATTCCATCTTGCTTGTAAAGCTGAACGTGAAGTGCAGGATCGACAGGCATTGGCGCGGACTAACTTTTCTGCAGGTCGACCTTCATCGTGGACACCGCGTGCATCCTCTACTTCCACACATTCTATTGCACTGACACCTCCATCAGCTGCCACCTCCAGCCGTGATACAAGGAAGCAGGCACAACCACCACTATCTGCCAAGAGCACACCTACCGGGCCTGCACAGAGTTCTTCTTCTTCCATGGCATCAACAGGGCATACAAGTGATATTATTTGTCGTCGTTGTAAGGGAAGAGGTCATTATGCGAGAGAATGCAAATCTCAGCGTGTGATGATTGCTACCGAGGATGGTGGGTATGAGTCCGCTAGTGACTATGATGAGGAGACTTTGGCTCTCATTACACGTGAAGAACACGGTGGAGATGATTCTGAACAAGAGACGCAATACATGGCTCCTGAAGACGCTGACAGGTACGAATGTTTAGTTGCTCAACGTGTTTTGAGTGTGCAGGTCACAAAAGCTGAGCAAAATCAGAGGCATAATTTGTTCCATACAAAGGGAGTTGTGAAGGAACGTTCTGTTCGCGTCATCATAGATGGAGGGAGCTGCAACAACTTGGCTAGCATGGAGATGGTGGAGAAGCTCTCTCTCACCACAAGACCACATCCACATCCTTACTATATCCAATGGTTCAACAACAGCGGCAAGGTTAAGGTAACACGTACTGTTCGTGTGCATTTTAGTATCTCTACGTATGCTGATTTTGTTGATTGTGATGTGGTACCCATGCAAGCATGTTCCATATTACTTGGTAGACCATGGCAATTTGATAAAAGTTATGTACACCATGGTAGAAACAATCAGTATACTCTTGTTCATAAGGATAAACATATTACTTTGCTTCCTATGTCTCCTGATTCTATTTTGAAAGATGATATTAATAGAGCTAGTAAGGCAAAACAGGAGCAAAATAAGAGTGAAAATCAGATTGTGGCAAAAGAATTTGAGCAACAAATGAATCCTCATAATAAACCATCTAGTGTTGCTTCTGAAATTAAATTGAAAAGTGCATGTTTACTTGCCACCAAATCTGATATTGATGATCTAGATTTCAGCAAATCTGTTTGCTATGCTTTTGTGTGCAAAGAGGCATTATTTTCATTCGAGGACATGCCTTCCTCTTTGCCTCCTGCTGTTACTAACATTTTGCAGGAGTTCGCCGACGTCTTTCCACAAGATGTGCCTCTGGGATTACCACCTATTCGAGGGATTGAGCATCAGATTGACTTAATTCCCGGTGCATCGCTACCCAACCGTGCACCATACCGTACTAATCCAGAGGAGACGAAGGAGATTATGCGTCAAGTCCAGGAGTTGCTCGACAAAGGTTATATACGCGAATCCCTTAGTCCTTGTGCTGTTCCTATTATTCTAGTGCCGAAAAAGGATGGTACATCGCGTATGTGTGTTGATTGTAGAGGCATTAATAATATTACTATTCGTTATCGTCATCCTATTCCTAGACTAGATGATATGCTTGATGAATTGAGTGGCTCTACAATATTCTCCAAAGTTGATTTGCGTAGTGGATACCATCAAATTCGTATGAAATTGGGGGATGAATGGAAAACAGTATTTAAAACAAAGTTTGTATTATATGAGTGGTTAGTCATGCCTTTTGGGTTAACTAATGCACCTAGTACTTTCATGAGATTAATGAACGAAGTTTTACGTGCTTTCATTGGATGATTTGTGGTAGTCTATTTTGATGATATACTGATTTATAGCAGATCTTTGGAGGAACATTTGGAACATTTACATGTTGTTTTTATTGCTTTACGTGATGCACGTTTGTTTGGTAACCGTGGGAAGTGCACCTTTTGCACCGACCGAGTATCTTTTCGTGGCTATGTTGTTACTCCACAGGGAATTGAAGTTGATAAAGCCAAGATTCAAGCTATTGAGAGTTGGCCACAGCCCAAAACGGTCACTCAAGTGAGGAGCTTTCTTGGACTCACTCGTTTCTATAGGCGTTTTGTGAGAGATTTCAGCACCATTGCTGCACCTCTCAATGAGCTTACAAAGAAGGATGTGCCTTTTGTTTGGGGTACCTCACAGGAAGAAGCCTTCACGGTGTTGAAAGATAAGTTAACACATGCTCCTTTACTCCAACTTCCTGATTTTAATAAGACTTTTGAGCTTGAATGTGATGCTAGTGGAATTGGATTAGGAGGTGTGTTATTACAAGATGGCAAACCTGTTGCATACTTTTCTGAAAAATTGAGTGGGCCTAGTCTGAACTATTCTACTTATGATAAAGAATTATATGCTCTTGTTCGGACCTTAGAAACATGGCAACATTATTTATGGCCCAAAGAATTTGTTATACATTCTGATCATGAATCTTTGAAACACATTAAAAGTCAAGCAAAACTGAACCGTAGACATGCTAAATGGGTTGAATTTATTGAGACTTTCCCTTATGTCATTAAACACAAGAAGGGTAAAGAAAATGTTATTGCTGATGCATTGTCTCGTCGTTATACTATGCTTTCACAACTTGACTTTAAAATATTTGGTTTGGAGACCATCAAAGATCAATATGTGCATGATGCTGAGTTTAAAGATGTATTGCAGAATTGTAAGGAAGGGAGAACATGGAACAAGTTCGTCGTTAACGATGGATTTGTGTTTCGTGCTAACAAGCTATGCATTCCAGCTAGCTCTGTTCGTCTTTTGTTGTTACAGGAGGCGCATGGAGGAGGATTAATGGGACACTTTGGCGTGAAGAAGACGGAGGATATACTTGCTACACATTTCTTTTGGCCAAAGATGAGACGGGATGTTGAGCGTTTTGTTGCTCGCTGCACTACATGTCAAAAAGCTAAGTCACGACTCAATCCTCATGGTTTATATATGCCTTTGCCTGTACCTAGTGTTCCTTGGGAGGATATATCTATGGACTTTGTTTTAGGTTTACCTCGAACAAAGAAGGGGAGGGATAGCATATTTGTTGTCGTGGATAGGTTCTCGAAAATGGCACACTTTATACCATGTCATAAAAGCTATGATGCTGTTAATGTTGCTGATTTGTTCTTTCGTGAAATTATACGCTTGCATGGTGTGCCAAATACTATTGTTTCAGATCGTGATACTAAATTTCTTAGCCACTTTTGGAGATGTTTATGGGCTAAGTTGGGGACTAAACTGCTTTTTAGTACTACATGTCATCCCCAAACTGATGGACAAACTGAAGTAGTCAATAGAACATTGTCTACTATGCTTAGGGCTGTTTTGAAGAATAACAAGAAAATGTGGGAAGAATGCTTGCCTCATATTGAATTTGCTTATAATCGTTCATTGCATTCTACTACTAAGATGTGTCCTTTTGAAATTGTATATGGTTTCCTACCTCGTGCACCTATTGATTTGTTGCCTCTTCCATCTTCGGAGAAGGTTAATTTTGATGCTAAACAACGTGCTGAATTGATCTTAAAAATGCATGAGTTAACTAAGGAGAACATTGAGCGTATGAATGCTAAATATAAACTTGCTGGAGATAAGGGTAGAAAACATGTTGTGTTTGCACCTGGAGATCTTGTTTGGTTACATTTGCGTAAGGATAGATTTCCTGATTTGCGCAAATCAAAGCTAATGCCACGTGCTGATGGTCCTTTTAAGGTGTTAGAGAAAATAAATGATAATGCATATAAACTTGAACTGCCTGCAGATATTGGGGTTAGTCCCACTTTTAACATTGCAGATCTGAAGCCTTATTTGGGTGAGGAAGATGAGCTTCCGTCGAGGACGACTTCATTTCAAGAAGGGGAGGATGATGAGGACATCAATACCATTGTTACACCCACAGCCCCTGCTTCTATACATACTGGACCAATTACTAGAGCTCGCGCACGCCAATTAAAATATCAGGTACTTTCGTTTCTTGGTAATGATTCTAAAGTTCATGAGAATATGATGCTGCCTAAATTGGATACATTTGTTTTGCTTACAAATGAAGGGCCTAGCTTGGACAAGAAAGAGGAACCTTGGAGCAAGTTCAAGCATGGAGATGATGGCATGCACAAGGGGAACAAGAACGGAGTTACAAGTGATGATTTCAGGACTTTGAACCCACCATAATGAGTGCAGGAAGCCTTGGACGAAATATACAAGATGTCACTTCATAAATTTCGTCCAGAGGCTATTATAGGTGCTGCGTCACCTTATTATTGGGCCAGGCCCATGTAATTTCGAAATACTTGAGTATAGGCTGTTTTTAGAGTCCGTATGTGTGGGGAAACAAGAGATAGGGTTGGTTTCGGACCCCTCCTTCAAGGGCCATGAAATCCCCTCCTCTTCCTCCATATATACAGCCCTTAGGGCACCGTTTAGACTTTGGGTTTTGTTTAGATTAAAAGTTCGCCATAGCTGCAACTTCGCGTACTTCGTTTGTGTTCAACGACCAGACCAAGACGTCACAGAACCCCACCTTGATCAATAAAGCTTTCATCTTATATTCGCAATATCCAGATTGCAAATCTTAGTTTCTTGCTTGTTCTTCGTTTGCTTGCAGGAGATAGACCCTCGTGGTCAGGTTGATTGGGCTCCGGCATGGTCAATAACCTCTCGGAGTTGGTTTAGCGATTGCTAAGGCGCGACGTCCTCGCACGTTCGTAGTCGGATCGTCAAAGTCTACTCCACCAAAAACGATAGCTATCATCTCATCGAAAGATCGGGACACCTCGCCTCTATCAGTTCCACCACCACAAAAGGGATTTACCTTTAGTCAACAAGGGATTCAAGTATTAGATAAATTGGGTGATATACAGAAAAATTTGGTTGCATTGCAAAAGTCTAATGAACTTCTCAAAAATATTAGTGGAAATCTCAATCGCATGAATACTTTGATTACCTTGTGTAATAAGTGGTTGGATATTTTAGATCTCAAGATGGTCTCATTTCCTGAGAATAATGGGGAGCGTAAAGAGCCTCCCGGGTTTGAGAAAACTCTTACAAAGATAGCGAAAGTTAAAGAAGAGAATACTTGAATCTATGCATTATGCCTTGCTAGGGGCATAAAACGATAGCGCTTGTTGGGAGGCAACCAAATATTTATCCTTTAAAAAAATCTTTTCTGTTTTTCAATAAGTACACAATTATGCCTCTGTTATGATTGTGATTTTATGTTTTAATTAGTGCCTGTGCCAAGTAATGCCTTTAGGATGGCTTGGGTGATAGTTGATTTGATCCTGTTGGAAAACAGAAACTTTTACTTCCAGTAGCAGAATTGTTAAAAATCACTGGAGCGATGAACAATTCTGAATTTTGACACAAGATTGATATACGAATTGCCTCTGTTCTCCTAATTTTTCTGAATTTTTGGATTTACAGAAGTATGAGCTTAATTCGGTTTTCTACAGACTGTTCTGTTTTTGACAGATTCTATTTTTGTTGCATTGTGTGCTTATTTTGATGAATCTATGGATTGTATCGGGGGGTATAAGCCATGGTAAAGTTAGAATATAGTAGGTATAATGCAATAACAAAATATGAATGGGCTGCAACAACACTTAAAGTAGTGAATTGTTTTCTTATACTAACGGATCTCACGAAGGTTTTTTTTAAGTTTTGTGTGATTGAAGTTTTCAAGTTTTGGGTGAGATCACGATGGATGAAGGAATAAGGAGTGAAAAGAGCTTAAGCTTGGGGATGCCCATGGCACCCCAAGGTATATTCAAGGAGTACCAAGCAGCTAAGCTTGGGGATGCCACGGAAGGCATCCCCTCTTTCTTCCAATGACTATCGGTAATTTTACTTGGAGCTATATTTTTATTCGTCACATATCATGAGTTTTGCTTGGAGTGTCTTATATTATATGAGTCTTTGCTTGTTTTGCTTTTTAGTTTGCCACAATCATCCTTGCTAGACACACTTATTTAAGAGAGCCATAACGATGCTATGATTTGTTAGAATTGCTGTATGTGCTTCACTTAAAAAAATTTGAGCTATGGAATTGCTCTAGTGCTTCACATATATCTTTTTGAGCATGGTGGTAGTTTAATTTTTGAAGAAATACTCTCATGCTTCACTTAGATTATTTTGAGAGTTAGTAAATTTTAAAGAAATATCCTCTCATTGCTTCGCTTATATTATTTTGAGAGATGATAATTGTTTTGAAGAAATATTTATGCTCTTGTGCTTCACTTAAATTTGGTTGAGAGCTTGAAAAGTAGCAATGGTGATATATGAATTTAGTCCCTAAGTGATAGATATCCACAGGGGATATAATAAAAACTTTCATGAAGATCATTGGATATTATAAACTTGATTCCTTGTAATAGTTCTGAGATGGGGAGATAATAATATGGGAGTCATGTTGGTGAGTAATTATGCTTAGTGAGAATATTGGTGTTAAGGTTTGTGATTCCCTATGCAAGCACGAAAGTCAACAGTTATGCAATTAAGTTATATCCTACTTGTGGTGCATTATTTGGTGTTAGTTATGTTTAATGCTCGTTTATGATCGTTTTTGTTTCTTGGTTAGTCGCTTCTCAATCTATTTGCTAGCCTTCATTTGTACTAAGCGGGAATACTTCTTGTGCATCCAAACTCCTTAAACCAAGTTGTGCCAAATGAGTCCACCATACCTACCTATATGCGGTATTTCCATGTCGTTCCAAGTAAATTTGTATGTGCCAACTCTAATTTTCAAAATGAATTTCTTTTTTGTGTGCCCGTACCGCTCATGAAGCGGCAGGGGGTGGCCAGTATTTTCCATGCTAGATGTGTTATTCTCAAGATGAGTGTTTATTCACTTGTCATTGCATGAGAGTGTGGCGGGTAATAGGGATGCCTAGTCCTGAAATGAAAAAAATATTTATGTTGTCAATAATAAATTCCTTGGAAAGTGTTGGTATGGAAGGCACCCGTGGATATGGCTAGCCATGGATTGTGAAAGAATGGTGAAAAAAGGAATAAACTTTATTTTATGTTTGGGAACCGCCTAAGATGTATCTAGCATGGAAAGTATTGGGAATTATCGGTCGTTTACGTTGACAGGAAAAGCATGCCTCTCAAAACAATTTTATCTCTCAATTTAAGCTTTGAGCTCTAGCACCTCTAACAAATCTCTGCTTCCCTCTGCGAAGGGCCTATCTATTTACTTTATGCAATTTTTATTTTTATTGAGTCTCCATCTTCTCTTATAAAGCACCAACTAGGGAACACTATTATCATAGTTGTGCATTGGGCATAGTTAATATTTGAGTGTGTTTCATGAATGGATCAATAATTGAGCATGATGGGCTAGGGATAGCTTTCTTTAGTGTTGATATTTTGAAAGACATGGTTGCTTGTTGATATGCTTGAGTATTGATGTCTTCATGTCAATTATAGACTATTGCTTTGAATCATATAAAAGTCCAAATGTCCATGCTACAAAAGAAAAGAATATATTATGAACATGTTAAGCAGCATTCCACATCAAAAATTCTGTTTTTATCATTTACCTACTCGAGGACGAGCAGGAATTAAGCTTGGGGATGCTGATACGTCTCCAGCGTATTTATAATTTTTGATTGTTCCATGTTGTTATATTATCAATCTTGGATGTTTTATATTCATTTACTAGCAACTTTATATCATTTTTTGGACTAACCTAATGACATAGTGCCCAGTGCAAGTTGTTATTTTCTGCTTGTTTTTTTACTTTGCAGAATATCAATACCAAACGAAGTCCAAATGCAACAAAACTTTTTGGAGATTTTTTCTGAACAGAAGACACCCAGGGAGCCAAAGAAGTGCATGGGAGGAGGCCCATGGGGCCGACTAGGCACCAGGGCGCGCCAGAGGCCCCAGGGGCGCCCTAGTGGGTACTAGTGGAGCCCACGGGAAGCTTCTCCACCGACCTTCGCCTGTATAAATACTCTAAAATCCCAAAAACCCTAGGGGAGTCGATGAAACACAATTCCAGCCGCCGCAAGTTCCAGAACCACGAGATCCAATCTAGAGGCCTTTTCCGGCACTCTGCCGGAGGGGGAACAATCACGGAGGGGTTCTTCATCATCCTTGTTGCCCCTTCGATGATGCGTGAGTAGATTACCACAGACCTACGGGTCCATAGCTAGTAGCTAGATGGCTTCTTCTCTTTATTTGATCTTCAATACAATGTTCTCCTCGATGTTCTTGGAGATCTATTTGATGTAATGACTTTTTGCGGTGTGTTTGTTGGGATCCGATGATGTGGGTTTATGATTAGTTCTATCCATGAAGATTATTTGAGTCTTTGTTGAACTCTTTTATTATAGCACTACTGCAGGATGCTGCTAACGTGACACTACAATCAAAGACCCTTCGACGAAACAGTGTGCGATGCATTAATCGCAAATAGTGATGTAAAGAAATCGTCAAAAATGATACGATATGTTTGCGATGGCGGAGACAACCAACATGTTTCACATTACAGTTACGTGTGCGATGCATGGCATACGGTTCACTCCAATAATCTGTTTGTGATGAGGCAGAACAACAGAAACGGACAGCCAGATGAACGTGTGTGCGATATACGGCATACAGTTCACCCCGATGAACTGTTTGTGATGAGGTGGAACAACAGAAACGGTCAGCCAGATCAAGGTGTGTGCGATATACGGCATACAGTTCACTCGGATGAACTATTTGTGATTAGGCAACACAATAGAAACAGTCAGCTAGATCAAGGTGTGTATGATATACGGCATACAGTTCACTCGGATGAACTGTTTGCGTTCAGCCAAGAGAATAGAAACGGTTCAACTTAACAAGATGTGTGCGATACGCGGCAAACAGGTCTGTAATCAGAAATGTGTGGGAAGACCGATAACAACACAGACGATTCCTGTTAACAAGCCATGTGTGTTGTGAGCAAACAATTGTTAGTATACAATTGTGAGTGATTGATGAAATCATCACCAACGGGTTCCATTGTTTAGTCCGTGTGCTATGTGATTTGTTCGGTCTACAGAACATCAACACACACACACACACACACACACACACACACACACACACACACACACACACACACACACACATATATATATATATACTTATAAGAACAACATTGCATAACCAAATTAAGCATACAATTACATAAGTGACTACACACATAACATTTCCACACACCAAAGTAATCAATTACATGCATACTAAACTAGGAGAAACGAGCATCTAATCATCTACATCTTGTTGTGACGACGCTTGCCATTGCTCTGCTTTCGACTGGATCCCTGGCCGTTTTGGGGAAGGGGGCACTTCCTCATGTTAATGATCCGCCTATACATCTCGTAGCTCATGTACACCTCCCTGGCCGTGTACACGACATGAGCTTTGTCGAGTTTCTCCATCCAGGCCGAGTGCTAGGCACGCTTGTCCTTGTTGCAGGATTCTTTCATGTCTCTGTAGTAGGGGTCAATGATGGCCTCGGCAAGGTGAACCAGTGAGTCCTTCCCATGCTCCTTGCTGCCCCAGATCTTGTATTGGCCCTGGATGTCGACAAGGTTCTGGCAAGCGATGCCCGAATTCTTGAGCACCTTTACATTGTTGGTGATGTCCACCGTAGCGAACATGTAGTGGGGGCTATCGACAAACCTGGCGAGACACTTGCAAGGCCTTGTGGCCAGGTAGTAGTGGTAGATGAGGACGTGATTGCGCACGCACATTTGGGCGACGGCGACCTTGGGACGAGATAGGAACGAGCGTGGGTGTACTTGAGGTCGAACCCGACCACCTTGTACGTCTCCTCAGCAACCAACAGCTCCATGATGTGGATGGAGTGCTCCACCCAGACCGGGTTGTTGGTGTACACCAATGAGAGCATCGTGAACCTTCTGTGGGTGTCCACCACGGCATGCATGATTAACTACTGCTCGTCGTCGTCAGCCGCTCGGAGCGCCATGGGAGCCGTGTAGGATACCCTCTCAGAATTTGTCGTGGTGGGTGTGCTTCTTGCAATACTGGGGCGCGACCGAAAGGTTGAAGAGGCACAAGGGTTAAATGGCCGATGTAATAAATGGGGGCCGGCCGGCCTCTAATCGTCACATCTTGTCACCGCGTTCATAGCAGAGGATTCCAGTGCACGCTTGAGCACCCCACACGCGTTTTGTTTGACCACGCGTGGGCTTGAAGAGGCGCCAAATGAATCGTTGGTGAGCCTGTTCCCGCGCAATTGTGTAGTTTACCACACGCAACCACGCAAGCTTCCTGCCCGCCTAGTTTGGCCACGCGTCGGCTGGAAGAGGGGCAAATCGTGGGCGTTTATTGGCAAAAAGCTTTGCAAAAACAAAGTGCGTGGAATGACTTCGATCATACGTTTACTCGTGGGTGATGAGGTCAAAGTTACACAGAAGGGTGATGATGGACACTCGAGTGCGATAATTAATTCTGCGCTCTACAGGGCACACGGTTGAAGAAACCAACTATATGCAATAATGTCGAAGATCGCAGTCGAGTTAGCTATGCAGATCGTTTGCTATGAGATCGTCAAGGGAAACACATTTGAGAATGGTTAATAAAATCTAAGTCCATTGCATATTAAGGTCAAAATAGTACTACCAATATACGAGTCTCATACGATGCCATTTCAACGATTGTACCACAAAAGCCCGAAATATTACAAGGTTCAAATTCCAGAGTTATATGGCTCAAATTCGAAGATTACAAGGTTCAAACTGATATTAGAAATGAAATTCAGCTCATTCAGCTGCAAACGCCCGCGCTAATTAGGTGAACATGGATATAAGAGAGGTTCAAACTAATATTACCACTTGTAAGGCTTGTTTCGAAACCTCATCATTGCTGCAACGGGATCAGCCACTAACAAGTCATGTATGGGGTTGACACGATGATTTCCGATTACTCTGTCATCCGAAGTTCCAAAATAAAATTCAGCTTTTTTGGAGCCTTTTCCATTCTGCCGCTGCCGCCGACGCTGATCAACAAATTTTTCATTTTTTGTGAAATAAATGCAGGGCAAACCTCATTACCTTCAGCACCCTTGCTCTGACAACAAAGAACATGGCAAATATAATCTACGGTAAGGTCCCTCCGTATGAGTTCAAAGTAATTTCTGAGAGATGCAGATCTAGGCATTCGATGTGATTGTTATATTGTATCACATTATCCACCACCGGGCCTAATATTATCTGCAAAAGAAGAAAACATGTTAGTGCCTACATGCAGTTTTGAACACTACTACAGGCCTATTTGGTTTGCAGGATTTGTAAAATGCACTAACATGCCATCTTCGATCCGACAATGATTAAGATGGGCATTTGATTACAATCTAGAAGAATGTAGCCTTCTTCACAAGAGGTTGGAGTGAATGAAAAATTCCCTAAGAAAATTAGTACAGATGAATCCAAAGGAGAAATGCTTATGGATTGTAACCATATGAATCAAGCAACCAATATGGGGGGGGGAATGTATGTACTGAAATCCTCTAAAATTCCTTCAGAAATCATAGTACATTGTCATTGTAAACTTGGGAAAAGGTACCAAAAATTGAACTCCCTTATGGTTAACATTTAATAGGAAAGGAACATCACCGCGATGTACAGCTTCTCCAGGCACGGAAAGCATCTCAGGAAACTGACAACTTGGTGCAGGTTGGGGCCGATAGATTCTTGTGCCAAGACCTTCATTGTGCGCAGATTTGCGGTCAAGCTTGTTGGAATCATTTTCTGGATGACAGATGAACATACATCTTCAAAATTAGAAATAATGTTGATATCAAGAAGGAGAGGTAGAAGGCGATTGTTGTACCTGAAGGGGTGTGGATCCAATAACAAGTTCGGAGTATTTCACAGACAAGTAGCCCACCACTGTTAATTTTGGCACAGAAATGACAATGATTCTTGTTGGACCTTGTTGATCAACTACAAGTAATCTCTCAAGTGAAGGTGTGTCCTCAATGACCATATTGTGGTCCACCTTTTGTGATCTCTTGTTGCAGCACCAGCAACACACATAAATACTCCGGAGAGTCATGGAGGTGATATGGAAGCTACTCAACCCATTGATCGCCTGAAGACGAAGGTACTCGAGTGCGGTACAGCCACGGAGCAAGCACTCCATGTAATCCTTTGGGATGTAGACGGCAATGAGTTTGAGGTGCTTCAGTCATGGTAGAAAAAGAGCGGACGCGTCATTAAGGGGGATGGCAGTTCATGAACTTGGCGAGGCGCAGCGTGGGCGCGAGGCGGAGCGCGAACGTTGGCAGCGAGCGCATATGCCCATCATTAAAACTGAGCTCCTCGAGCTGATCTAGGGCAGGGGATCAGAACCACTCGTCAAGCTTGGCTCGGTCCTTGCCCTGGGAATGGAACTTGCCCGTGATAAGGCCTGTGATTGGGCCATGGTGACTGTCGAGGATCTGGGAGAATGCATCCAAGCTTTTGCGATAGCCATGGCAGAGCTCGTGGGTGTCGATGAGGTCAAGAGGGTTGGAGTGCCATAGGGGCGCCACCGCCGGGAAAGGACGGTTGTCCTCGCCCCATATTTGATTGGGAGGAGGGAGATGATGACTATCAACATATCATCGAGGAGGCTGCTAATGAAGGCTAGGCCTGCTGGAGTCACTTGCAGTTCTTTGTAACATCCCAAATTTTTAATTTGGAATGTTATACATAGGTCATCCATGCATATCATATTTTATTGCATTTCATTTTGCGATCCTCGAAATCCTGAGCAACTCAAGGACCACGGAGAGAGTTGGGGATTTCACTGTTTTCATATTTGAATTTTCTCAAATATTGAAACAAGGATCAATTTGGTTTAATTATTTTTCTCTCTGAAAATATTTCATATTAAAAATATATGAGAGGAGATAATATGACTTCTCCAAAATAAATGGAATATTGGAGGAAAAATATTAAAATCAAATAAATATTTTATTTGGATTTTTATTGCAATTTTATTTGAATTTAGAAAAATATGCATTTTTCAAAATTGCATTAGAGTCCCAAATAAATGTTTACCTTGTCCGGGAGATTTTTAGAGGACGGGGAAAATTTATTTCGGGAATTTTGGAGTCCGTTTAGTATTTCTTTTATTTGTTTTTCTGCGCGGAATTATTTAAAAAAAAAAAAAACTCCGCCGGACCGAACTGGGCCGAAGCCCAGCCGGCCCAGCAGGCCGCCCCCCTCCGTCTCTCTCCAAGGTCCCCGTTCCCTACCTTACTCCTCCTTATTCCTTTACTCCTCTCCTTCTTCGCCCCTGCTCCACAATGACCCTGCCCCAGCCCCCCCTTTAAATAGTAGCCGCCGCCCCGACCCCCCTGGGCCCCACCGCCACCCCGCCGCCTGCCCTCCCTCGCCTACTCCGCAGCCGCCACCCGCGCGCACCCCCCCCCCCCCCCGCCCCCTCCCCTCTCCGTCCCCGTCCGTCCGTCCCTTCCCCTCCTCCCGTAGCTCTAGCCTCCTCTTCGCACGCCTCACCTCCCACTCCCCTTCCTATGTCCTCCGACTCCTCCTACCCGCTCCTGTCCCCGCCGATCCACCTCCTTGTACGCTCCTCCTCCTTCTTTTTTTTTCCGTGAGAAACCGATCGGTTTTTTGTTTAAACCCTAGATGCGTTTTTTTTTTCGGTTCGTTCGGTTTTCCGTCGGTTTAGTTTATTTAGCGAACGCCCGTTCGTACGTTCGTTTTAACGAACCGTTTTCACCACACGTTTAACCACAGACAGCGAACGTTCGTTCGTTAGCCTGTTCGTTAGTTTTTTTTTTTCTTTTTCTCGGATTTTCCCGCGATTATTTTCAATCGCGATTTCTGATCCGATTTTCGTTTTAGTATAACTTTTCGCTCGTTTGTCGGAATCAGGCGATTCAACGCCTAGATCTTCGTCTCGAAGCCCTCTTTCTGTTTAACCACTTAAACAAGTTTTTGCTACTGTAAAATTTGACTTTAGTCCAGATTGGTAATCGAAGCTTTGTTCCTTCGCAGTTTGAGTTTAGTTGCTCCGTTTGATTTGATTCTTTTTGCAAACCGGAGTTCTTAGATTGAACTTTCTGGTTAATCATCTCATTTGAGTTTTACCCGTGCATCTTCGCTTGATTGCTTATGTATGCTATTTGTTTGTTTGCGATAGAGTTTCCGGAGTGCGAAGCGTGCTACTACGATTCTTTAGGATTTGCAGATCGTCAGCAAGGCAAGTAACACATTGATCATACTTCTTCGTTACCCAGTTTTTATGCATTAGTTTCGACCCTCAAATATTGCATGATTAGGATGTGATTAACTTGTGGGTACTGGGAAATAGATGCTGAAAGGTAGAACCTATTGCCCTTTTATTATAAAACCCTTGGGAGTTACTTCCACGCTATGCTTATGTTGCCATGCTATGCTCGTAGGCGTGGATTGGGTTTTGAGTGTATCCATGACAGATGTGAGATTTTTAATTAATGGTTCAACTTAAGGTGGCAACTTTAATACACATCTGGGTGGATTGCTTGTTTGGGCACCTGGGGATATACCAGTGTTGTCCTAGGAGATCCCGGGGATATACCGTGTGATCCTCCTACGGTCCGCCACCCAGGCTCAAAGGGATCATAAGATTATTCATGCTAGAAACTTCCGTGTGCAGCCACAAGCTATTATGGGCTCTAGCATAGTTGAGTATGTTACATGACCTCTTTCAGTGGTAGGCTAGCAGATGTAGGGGAAAGTAGGTGTAACTGTCTACCCAGAGTAAAGAGTAAATGTTTCTGAAAGACTGTGTCTCGGTCATCCGTTTCACAAACACCATGTAGTGCGAGAAATCCAACGGAGGAGATCGAGTCTTGTGGGGAAAAGTGCACAAACCTCTGCAGAGTGTAAAAACTAATCATGATTAGCCGTGTCCCCGGTTATGGACATCTTGAGTATCTGGTTCTTGGATCATCATATTGAATCCCATCACTCTAAATTAATTTGTTGGGATTAATGATTACTTTTTAATTGGGATTGAGAGGGGGTTTTACCTTCTCAATGTTCAACAACCACCATGATAGTTAAATAAAATATATTCCTTTGTTGTAGGGAAAAATTGGCTTTTCGCAAAACAGTATAACCCTAGAGCTTTTCCACCAGCCAAATATGCATGTAGTATTAGCAATTATTCTGTTCATTGCTCTACTGTGTTATATTGCCAGCATATTCCATGTGCTGACCCGTTTCGGGCTGCAACGTATTATGTTGCAGACTTTTCAGACGAAGAGTAAGGTGTGCTAGGTCGTTGTCGTGCACTCAGCTATGCCGTTGGAGTTGATGGACTCACTTTATCTTCCAAGCCTTCCGCTGTTATCTTATTTAGATGGCCTTAAGCCATATTTATTGTAATCAGTTCTCTTTTGAGACATTCGATGTAATAAGTGTGTGATTGCTACTCTGTTATAAATCCCTCAAGTACTGTATGTGTCAGCATTACCGATCCAGGGATGACACTTGAACACAGAGATTCGATCCATTCGGGTCGGCTCGCTACAAAGATGGTATCAGAGCACACGCTGACTGTAGGACACGACCACTAAGAAAAGCCATTGGTCACTCTTCTCTACTCATTTCTGACTTCTCTCCATCTCCTATTCCCTAGGATGGCGGACTCAAGGAACAAGTTTACACAACCGGATGAAGACACACCTTTTGGACGACACTTGAAGGAAGTCACTAGGTACCTGAACATCGGAATACCAAGCTTCACCGGGACCTACACCACCACTGTACCAGAAGGGGAGCGTTGGATGATTCGAGTTCAAATTCCAGGAAGGACATTCACGCCAGTTACGGAGCCCATAGAGTTTTCCTTTGATGCACCAACCTGGAGTCTAGGAAAGAGCATGGCAGCCCACATCGCCATGGGACGCATCGGCGAAGTGTATCACAAGGATCTTAAGGACACAATCTACCAGTTATGTGGGCGCCGAGATGAGCAATGGGAGATGATCAGCACCCGGAGGGACAGGTCCATTGCAGCTTTCATCCAGGAGTTAAACCAGCACATTCGTCGACAGGAGAACCAGATGTGTGCAAGCATGATAGATTTGAAGAAGGTGATGACCAGGTACATGGAGCTAGAAGAGGAACTCAAGTCTACACGCGATGGATACGAGGAGGAAATCGCAATACTAGTGGAAAAGAATGACGACCTGACAAGGAAGCTAGGAGTATTCATGGGAGACCCCGCGCCCGGAGAAGAAGACGACGAACCTGAGGAAATTCGATCTGAAGACTACATCATCATCGACGACACCGACTCCGACCCCGACAGTAGTGATGATGATTATGAAGACGAAGCTGGAGCGGATATCATGGAGTCTTCCACCGATCAAAATTTCTAGATGACCACCATATTATCATTAGTATTTTTCCCCATGTAAATAGTAATAGTCCGAGCACTTTTGTAACGGTAGTTAGATCGATTGTATGCTCTTGCTTGAATTGAGTGGTGTGTTATGAATGTGTTTGTCTCATGTGCATATGGGTAGTGCCTTCTCACTAGACCTTACCCTATTCTAATCGCTTCCCTCTAAACCCATCAGATGCCTCTGAGACGCGACACCGGATTTGTTTTCCCACCGGAGCTCACTCAGTTGATTCAACAGCAAAATACCCTGATGCAGCTACTAGTTCAGAACCAAGGCAACAACAACAACAACAACCCACCGCCACCACCACCAGTTGACAACTTAGCCCGTTTTCTGAGGTTGCAGCCGCCGGTGTTTTCCAGTAGCACCGAGCCAATAGTTGCGGATGACTGGCTACGCAGGATTGGAAGGGAGTTGACCACCACAGGATGCACAGACGCTGAGAAGGTGCGTTTTGCCGCACATCAATTGGATGGACCCGCAGCCTCATGGTGGGAGAATTACACAGCCACATTCCCTATAGCCAATGTCACTTGGGATCAGTTTCAGCAAGCTTTCCGGACTGCACATGTCTCAGCAGGAGCTATGAGCATGAAGAAGCGTGAGTTTCGCAACTTACGCCAGGGAAACCGTACCGTGGGGCAGTACGTGGATGAGTTCAGTAAATTAGCTCGCTATGCCCCGGATGATGTGGCCACTGATGCCGCGAAGCAGGAGAAGTTTATGGAAGGGTTGAATGATGAGCTGAGTATGCAGTTGATGGTGGCAACATTCAACAACTACCAGGAGTTGGTAGACAAAGCTCTTATGATTGAAGGGAAGCAGCAGCAGATTGATAGCCGCAAGAGGAAGTATGGACAAGGGAAGTTCAACTCAGGAGCTCAGCAGAAGCCCCGGTTCACCCCGAACTCGGGAGGGCTTGTTCATAACCATGGAGGTCATAACCCCAATGGAGGAAGTTCGCACAACCATAATGGCCACAAGAATGGAAGTGGAAATGGAGCAGGCAGCAATCAGAACCGCTCTAACCCAGCCACACCCGCCAAGAAGGATCAAAGCCGCATTACCTGTTTCAAGTGCGGGAAGACTAGACATTATGCCAACGAATGTCCAGAATTGAAGAACGGCAGTGGTAATGGAAGCGCTGGGAAGAAGCCCAATCCATTCAACCGAGGACAAGTGAACCACGTGAACATGGAGGAGGTTGAGGAGCAGCCTGATGCAGTTATCGGTAAGTTTTTGGTTAAGTCTTTTATTGCAATTGTTCTTTTCGATACTGGTGCATCGCATTCATACATATCAAGGGGATTCGTGGATAAGTATAAGTTGCCCACTAAGGTACTTAGGACTCCCATGTTAGTAAGATCACCCGGTGCGGAGTATATGGCAAGACAAGGATGTTTTCAGATGCCATTGATCATTGGAAGTCATGTTTTCCCCTCAGACCTGATAGTTTTGAAGTCACAAGGATTGGATGTGATACTAGGCATGGATTGGCTATCGATGTATGGAGGAAGCATCGATTGTGCGAGTAAGTCGATTTTGCTTACCACCCCGGAGGGAAAAAGGATCAAGTATGTATCTAGGCATGTGCCTAGAAGGAGCCAAGTAAATTCTCTCACGGGAGTTGTTCAGGAGGAGGTGCCTATTGTGAAGGATTACCCAGATGTATTTCCAGAGGAGTTACCAGGCATGCCGCCGGATCGAGACATTGAATTCTTGATAGAGTTGTTGCCAGGCACCGGACCAATATCAAAGAGACCATACCGGATGCCCGCAAATGATCTGGAGGAGATTAAGAAGCAGATCAAGGAATTATTGGAGAAAGGTTACATTCGACGAAGTTCATCACCGTGGGGAGCCCCAGTGCTCTTAGTTGAGAAGAAGGATGGATCCTTGAGAATGGTTGTTGATTATCGCGCATTGAATGAAGTGACGATTAAGAACAAGTACCCACTGCCAATGATTAATGATTTTGTTTGATCAGTTGCAAGGAGCTAAAGTGTTCTCCAAGATCGATCTGAGATCAGGGTATCACCAGCTGAAGATCCGAGAACAGGATATACCTAAGACAGCCTTCACCACCCGGTATGGGCTATATGAGTACACAGTTATGTCATTTGGATTGACTAATGCCCCTGCCTATTTCATGAGTATGATGAACAAGGTGTTCATGGAGTTCTTGGATAAGTTTGTCGTGGTGTTCATTGATGATATCTTGGTATACTCAAAGAATGAAGAGGAGCACAAGGAGCATCTGCGGTTAGTTCTCGAGAAGCTCAGGGAACATCAGTTGTATGCCAAGTTCAGCAAATGTGAGTTTTGGTTGAAGGAAGTTGGATTTCTTGGACATGTTATATCGGGCGAAGGTATAGCAGTAGACCCCACTAAGGTTCAGTCTGTCACTGAGTGGTTGGCACCCACCTCAGTGGGGGAGATCCGCAGTTTTCTTGGACTTGCAGGATATTATCGGAGATTTATCGAGAATTTTTCTAAGATTGCGAAGCCTATGACGGAGTTACTGAAGAAGGACACTAAGTTCAAATGGACAGATGAATGTGAGGCAAGTTTTCAGGAACTGAAGAAACGTTTGGTTACAGCCCCAGTTCTGATTCTGCCAGATATACGCAAGGATTTCCAAGTGTATTGCGACGCTTCTCGCTTAGGACTGGGAGGAGTACTTATGCAGGAAGGAAGAGTTGTTTCATATGCCTCACGTCAGCTTCGGCCGCATGAGTTGAATTATGCCACGCATGACTTGGAGTTAGCAGCTGTAGTTCATGCACTTAAGACTTGGAGACATTTTCTTATTGGGAACCGTTGTGATGTGTACACGGATCACAAGAGTTTGAAGTATATTTTCACTCAGAAGGAGCTGAACCTCAGGCAGAAGAGTTATGCAGATTCAAAACGTAAGGAGGTAACCTATGAAATTGGAGACAGAGCATATCTACGAGTATCACCCTTACGAGGAGTGAAACGTTTTGGAGTTAAAGGAAAGTTAGCCCCGAGGTTTGTAGGACCGTATCGTGTTGTGGAACGGATGGGAGAAGTTGCCTACAAGTTGGAGTTGCCCGAAGGACTGTCAGGAGTTCATGATGTGTTTCACGTTTCCCAGTTGAAGAAGTGCCATGCAGAGATGGCTGATATTCCTCTGAGAGATACAGTGCCCCTAGAAGCAATTCAGTTGGAAAGTGACCTAACCTACGAGGAGAAACCCGTCAAGATTCTCGAGTTTGCCAGCCGCGTTACTCGCAGTAAGGTCATCAAGTTTTGCAAAGTTCAGTGGAGCCACCATACCGAAGATGAAGCCACCTGGGAACGAGAGGAAGACCTCCGAAAGGACCACCCACACCTGTTTTCTAGCCAACCCGAATCTCGAGGGCGAGATTCATCTTAAGGGGGCTAGGTTTGTAACATCCCAAATTTTTAATTTGGAATGTTATACATAGGTCATCCATGCATATCATATTTTATTGCATTTCATTTTGCGATCCTCGAAATCCTGAGCAACTCAAGGACCACGGAGAGAGTTGGGGATTTCACCGTTTTCATATTTGAATTTTCTCAAATATTGAAACAAGGATCAATTTGGTTTAATTATTTTTCTCTCCGAAAATATTTCATATTAAAAATATATGAGAGGAGATAATATGACTTCTCCAAAATAAATGGAATATTGGAGGAAAAATATTAGAATCAAATAAATATTTCATTTGGATTTTTATTGCAATTTTATTTGAATTTAGAAAAATATGCATTTTTCAAAATTGCATTAGAGTCCCAAATAAATGTTTACCTTGTCCGGGAGATTTTTAGAGGACGGGGAAAATTTATTTCGGGAATTTTGGAGTCCGTTTAGTATTTCTTTTATTTGTTTTTTTGCGCGGAATTATTAAAAAAAAAAACTCCGCTGGACCGAACTGGGCCGAAGCCCAGCCGGCCCGGCAACGCCGCCGCCTCCGCTCGCGCGCGCCCCGTGCCCGAGCCGGACTCCGCCGGAGTCCGGGACGCCGCCGCCTGGTCGCCCCCTGCCCCAAGCCACCCTGCCCCAGCCCCCCTTAAATAGCCGCCGCCCCGACCCCCCTGGAGCCCCAAGCCGCCACCGCCGCCTGCCCTCGCCGCGCCGCCGAGCCGCCGCACCCCGCCGCGCCGCCTCGCTCGCCGCGCCGCCGCCGCCGCCGCCCCGCCTCCCGAGCGCCGCCGCCGCTGCAGCCTCGCTGCCGCACGCCGCTCGCGCCGCCGCGCCGCACCCCGCCGTCCCGCCGGAGCCCCGCCGGAGGTAGCCGCCGCCGCCATCGGTTTTCGTGAGAAAAACCGATCGGTTTTTGTTTAAACCCTAGATGCGTTTTTTTTTTCGGTTCGTTCGGTTTTTCGTCGGTTTAGTTATTTAGCGAACGCCCGTTCGTACGTTCGTTTTAACAAACGGTTTTCACCGTTTAACCACAGACAGCGAACGTTCGTTCGTTAGCCTGTTCGTTAGTTTTTCTTTTTCTCGGATTTTCCGCGATTATTTTCAATCGCGATTTCTGATCCGATTTTCGTTTTAGTATAACTTTTCGCTCGTTTGTCGGAATCAGGCGATTCAAGAGCCTAGATCTTCGTCTCGAAGCCCTCTTTCTGGTTAACCAACTTAAACAAGTTTTTGCTACTGTAAAATTTGACTTTAGTCCAGATTGGTAATCGAAGCTTGTTTCCTTCGCAGTTTGAGTTTAGTTGCTCCGTTTGATTTGATTCTTTTTGCAAACCGGAGTTCTTAGGTTGAACTTTCTGGTTAAATCATCTCATTTGAGTTTTACCCGTGCATCTTCGCTTGATTGCTTATGTATGCTATTGTTTGTTTGCGATAGAGTTTCCGGAGTGCGAAGCGTGCTACTATGAGTCTTTAGGATTTGCAGATCGTCAGCAAGGCAAGTAACACATTGATCATACTTCTTCGTTACCCAGTTTTTATGCATTAGTTTCGACCCTCAAATATTGCATGATTAGGATGTGATTAACTTGTGGGTACTGGGAAGTAGATGATGAGGTAGAACCTATTGCCCTTTTATTATAAAACCCTTGGGAGTTACTTCCACGCTATGCTTATGTTGCCATGCTATGCTCGTAGACGTGGATTGGGTTTTGAGTGTATCCATGACAGATGTGAGATTTTTAATTAATGGTTCAACTTAAGGTGGCAACTTTAATACACATCTGGGTGGATTGCTTGTTTGGGCACCTGGGGATATACCAGTGTTGTCCTAGGAGATCCCGGGGATATACCGTGTGATCCTCCTATGGTCCGCCACCCAGGCTCAAAGGGATCATAAGATTATTCATGCTAGAAACTTCCGTGTGCAGCCACAAGCTATTATGGGCCCTAGCATAGTTGAGTATGTTACATGACCTCTTTCAGTGGTAGGCTAGCAGATGTAGGGGAAAGTAGGTGTAACTGTCTACCCAGAGTAAAGAGTAAATGTTTCTGAAAGACTGTGTCTCGGTCATCCGTTTCTCAAACACCATGTAGTGCGAGAAATCCAACGGAGGAGATCGAGTCTTGTGGGGAAAAGTGCACAAACCTCTGCAGAGTGTAAAAACTAATCATGATTAGCCGTGTCCCCGGTTATGGACATCTTGAGTATCTGGTTCTTGGATCATCATATTGAATCCCATCACTCTAAATTAATTTGTTGGGATTAATGATTACTTTTTAATTGGGATTGAGAGGGGGTTTTACCTTCTCAATGTTCAACAACCACCATGATAGTTAAATAAAATATATTCCTTTGTTGTAGGGAAAAATTGGCTTTTCACAAAACAGTATAACCCTAGAGCTTTTCCACCAGCCAAATATGCATGTAGTATTAGCAATTATTCTGTTCATTGCTCTACTGTGTTATATTGCTAGCATATTCCATGTGCTGACCCGTTTCGGGCTGCAACGTATTATGTTGCAGACTTTTCAAACGAAGAGTAAGGTGTGCTAGGTCGTTGTCGTGCACTCAGCTATGCCGTTGGAGTTGATGGACTCACTTTATCTTCCAAGCCTTCCGCTGTTATCTTATTTAGATGGCCTTAAGCCATATTTATTGTAATCAGTTCTCTTTTGAGACATTCGATGTAATAAGTGTGTGATTGCTACTCTGTTATAAATCCCTCAAGTACTGTGTGTGTCAGCATTACCGATCCAGGGATGACACTTGAACACAGAGATTCGATCCATTCGGGTCGGGTCGCTACATTCTTTCTCGACCCACCTTCGCTTGTTGGCAGCCTCGTTCTCCACCTCCGGAGTCTCCTCGTCAGCGGCGCTTTCTGATTGAAGTGGGAGTACAGGGAACATTTAGTTAATACCGGGCAAAAGAAAAGTGTATTGGTAACTAGAAGTTAGTAGGTAGGAATATAGTAAGAAAATGGAATAACAATTGGTTGCTTAAATACTACATAATTCCTTTGATATTGCTGGGTAAGTCAACATGCAGATACTTGAAATGAACACTTACTTTGAACAAAGTCTGGACGGATGATATCGTCGGGGAAGTTAGCATATATCTCATGACCAGGCTCTTTTATGTGCAGTGCAATTTTAGTGCCAGCTTTTAGTACATGAAACTTAGAAATTTCTATCCAAAGGCCCGTGCCAAAATAGGAGTCACCATGTTCATCAAGTCTTACAGTAGCAACGATTGTAAATCCATGGTTTGTGTTTAGTATGACATCCCTGCAGTCTTGAGTTATGTAAAGGGCAAGATTGTTACTACAGATGCTGTTGCATGGCAAGGGATGTGCTACAAATAATGGTAGGATTGTTAAAGAATATGCTAAAATGCAAATATGGGCGAAATTGAAAGAACAATACAACAGTTGAAATCAAAGTACAAAAAACAATAATTAAACGGATAGTGTAACCATGATGTCATGGAAATATGAGAGTAATCGAAAGAACAATACATCATTAATTTTCCTAATATAGAAAGAAGAGGAAAAATCCCCCTTTGACGTATATTCTGCATGTGGCACCTTTTATCCAGATGTAGCAATATATAGTATATGTTCAGGAAAGTAGGCCATGCCAACTGATGTAGGGTGAGATTGAACATACCGTGCACATCCTGAAGTCATCTGGTACGGTGAGATGGAACCCCATGGATGTCTAGCCGATGCCGCAAAGTCCTGATGTGTCCGCGCACTATACACTCTATGAATGAAAGAAAACCCTCAAATCGGCTCGAATAAAAATGAATTCACGGTGATTTCGGCCGGGTGAGTAAAGGAGGCAGATGAACTGGGATAAGAGATGAGAGAATATCTCAGTAAATTAGATACCTTGTTCTCCATGAGAAAAAAATCCTCAATACCGAGGATTCCCCAATCGGGCGGAGGTGGGTCGACGGCGAGCAGCGTCGAGAAAGTCGATGGCGATAGGCGGCGGCAAGCGGAAGTGGCGAAACGCGGTGGGGTTTGCCGGCAGCCTAGCGGCGGCCACATGCATCGAGCTAAGTGGTTGCCGCGGCGATAGGCGGTGCCATGGAGAGTCGCGGAGGAGCTTGTGTAGGTGTGAATGGGGACCGGAGGGGGTGGAGGGCGGGGTGAGGGTTTTGTGACGTGGGGATGGTGAGGGTTTTCTTTTTGCCTTTATGAATTGGGTGGTGAGGGTATTCTGTCGCACAAAGAGTTTGCAGAATGCAATGGTTTGCTAGAGCCAACCGTGTGTGATTGATGCAACTGGGAAAATGAAGTCATTGCACACGGTTCCAATTTGGGAACCATGTGTGATTGACGTAACCGAGAAAATAACCCAGGGTGGTTCCACTTTTCCTTCGTCTGTTGAATCTAAAAAATTTACCCACGCTAAACATCCACCCTAATATGCATAAAATTCCATCAACTGAACTTGCATCCATATCCCACATTTAGACATAAGTAAACATAGATTAGACATACTCAGGCATAGATAATAAGCGTACACAAGCATACTTCAACCATATATAGTTCAACCATCATTAAGCATACTCAAACACATTTATAATTAAGACACTACATAGCCATACATAGATCAATCCCACATATCATCTCATCTGCCGACACGATAGTGAAGCTTCTCCAGGTACTCTGCGTACGCAGCGTGCGCCACCCTGCGAGAATACTTCTGCCTAAAGGAGTCAACGGCTCGTCCTCTTGGATGCGCCAGAACACTTTCATACGCGTCATGAAGCTTTTGGTTGCAAAATGGGCATCGAAAGCCCCCGTTCAAGGTCCTAATACACTTGTTATGAATTCCCGCAAAGAGCTCCCTGAGGATTTGCCTCTTGCGCTCCTCTGGCCATCTTCATCCTCACTGTCGACATCGTCAGATAGCACCTATACATAGTAAAAAAATGTGTTGTCAAATTTGGAATACAAACTAATCTCTAGCGAACATTTGGCAGTTGCCAAAATTTGGCATCAAATCAATTTTTACATGCCATAAAGTAGGATTAGGAATTTATGGCTATTTTTTAGACATATCCAAAGATTATGGTTCAATTTTTAAGCACAATCGTCTATGTACAGACCAATCTTGAAAAAAATGGCACAAACATATATGTAGGTCATTCAAAATCAATTATCAAGGCCTGGCTAGGAATTATTAGCAGAAATCATTTGCACGGATGAAACAACTAATCACTTATCATTTGTACCATTCAAACAATCAATACACTACACGGATCTAACAAAACTTACTCAGATTTCATGCACTGAGAGAACATAACCATAGGATTTCTATTCCAAAAAGGGGGAGGCAGGAGTAACCAGAGAAACCCTTGGATGTATTTGACACATAAATGGGTATAGATGACTAACCAGTTGTCCGTCGTTGTCAGAGCCATCGCCGGAGTGTTTGTCGGAGTCGTCGCCCGAGTCGTCACCGGAGTCGTCGCTGGAGTCGATGTGGACCTCCGGCTTCGGCTGTGGAAGCACGACGCCGTCGACGACGTCAAGGTGCAACGAGACCTCGGCGGCGGCGACGGCAACCTCTGTCTCCACCTTCACACCGTGCTCCGGTGCTTTAGATGCCCCGGCGTCGCCACTCCCTCCGATGGGGCGCTTCGGCGGCATCCTCATACACTGACGGCTTTGAGGACTGAGAGCGGCGTCGAGGATGTAGGCGGAGAGAGAGGATTGTGTGTGGCGAGGATGGGCGGTGCGGCCGCTCGGGCGTGCCATTAATATGGAGTAGTGGGAGAGAGGCGGGCGGCGGTCAAACCGCTAGCTCGCCTCCCGGTGAGCCTGCGCAGCGGACTGCTGGCATGCCTACCGTCATTTCACATAGCTACTCGCACACCTCCCGATGACACTACGTAGCGAGCACGTCTCCCGTCAATTCGCACGCCTGCACGCACGCCTCCCAGTCTTCCTGCGCGGTGGACTACTCGCATGCGTCCCATCAACTCATGCCTGCTCGCACGGCACACGGGTCGCGTGGCGGCACGTATATTGTTTTTCTATTTTGATGATTAATGATGCCGCTTTATTGCTTAACTGAAGCATGACACGTATCCATTGTTGTTCTAACACCCACGGTTTGAATAAATAATCCGTTTGCGATATTGGTTCCCAATTATTAATAATCTCCCATTTGTAAGAAGATAAAGATTACATCAGAACTTGTCCCAAATTTGACAAAAATAGTACAATACTACTGTGTATTGGTGTCCATATGACAACACGATAAGTTTCATGAATTTCAAATAAGTTTTGGATGTACTAGATTTTAAAAATCAAGATTCTCAATGTTTGAAATTTCTTGCACGGGGAGTAAACATGCACCCAGTGAGACACATGTGTTTTTCCAATCCATTTAAGTGTACTGTCACATGTGCATGTAGCTCAAATTTGATTTTTGCACATTACACCCCTAGAAAATCAATCAATGTACTAAAATGTCTTAATGATCTCTGTTTTTTTTTTCAAAATTAAAACGTCCCTCCTTTGGTAACATATGTTCACTGCGGGAAAATTTAACATGCATTGTAGTTGCGGTGGATGTGCGGTGTGTGTGTGTGTGTGTGTGTGTGTGCGTCTAGGGTGGGGGGCTGGCAGTACACTACGAGTCGTGAGCCACCGTGTGGGTTGGCCGTTTTGTGAGGCAGGTGCCACATCAAAGTCGTGAATTCATTATTTAAAACATTACACAACCCTTTCATACATACCTGTTTTGGCCGCATGCAGTCGGTGGTTGTCCTACACGACACTCACTCGCGTGTGACACTTTCTGTGGGCCCGTGAGGTCGTCGTCCATCACTTCGACCAAAAGCCGGCAGAGAGGTTAATTTGACCAGCAAGGTAGAATCTTTTTTGTTTGTGTTATGGTGGGAGTATATAGTATGCATCGAAGAGGTGGGAGGGGACTAGCATATATACTACGCACGCGTCCGTGAACACACCTCACTCGGTGTCGGGACTTTTCGGTTTCCGAGGCACGTGCCACATCGAAATTGTGCATTGGCTATTCAAACATCACACAACACCTCTTTGGGCCACATGCATGCAGGCGGTGGTTATCCTAGGACACTCACGTGTGACGCTTCCATCTGTGGGCCCGCGAAGTCGTCGTCGATGCGTGCATCACTTTGACCTACATCGTGAGAGGTTAATTAATTTCACCATCAAGGATGATTCTTTTTGGTTTGTATTACGGTAGGAGCATATAGTATGCGTCGAAGAGGGGGAAGGGGACAAGCATATGTAGTACGCTTCATGAACCTCACTCTGTGTGGGGACTTTACGGTTTTTGAGGCATGTGCCACATCAAAGTTGTGCATTTTGGGTATTCAACACATGTTTGGCCCACATGCAAAGCGATGGTGGTTGTCCTCTAGCACCCACTCACGCGGTTATCAGTGATATCGATGCTTTCCATCTGTGGGCCTGCTTGGTCCATCACTACTTTGCTCGACAACAAGAGAGGTTAATTTAACTTAGGAGGGGATTATTTTTTGGTTTGTATTACGGTATATAGGTCATGCTCTGGGATGACATGATATAGTTTGAGCACACATGCATGTGTACACATGAATCCCTCCCATCGAGTCGAAGTGGGCAGTACCACGACACATCATGAACCAATCTCGCTTTGTGTGGGGACTGTACGATTTTCGACGCACGCACCACATCAATGTTGTGAATGGTATTCAAACATGCATGCACACATCACCTCCATACATACATATGCATGTAGTGGTTGTCTTCGAACGATACACTCCCTCACGTGGTTATCGGAGATAAGCCTATATATTCGTGGGCCCGCGTGGACATTCATGATCACTTTGACCGACAACAAGATAGGTTACCATGGTCGATTCTTCCTTTGGTTCGTTTTATCGTAGTAGGTCATGGTGAGATTCAGACCTAAGCGCATACTATGCATGCATGCATGCATGCATGAATCCCCATCATTGGCTCAAACTGTGGTGTGACATACATACAATGCGTCGTCAACTAACCCTCGCTCCATGTGGGGATTTCTGGTTCCAAAGCACGACGCCACAACAAAGTTGTTCCATTGTGTATTCAAACATCAACACTCCATACATATGTTTGGGACACATGCAAGCAGTGGTTGTCTTCGGGGACTAGCTACTTCCGTGATTATTGGCGAGCTAGCCCATCTCTGGAGTCGCATCGACGGCCATCACTTTGACCAACAACAAGAGAGAGGTTGTACGACCAAGGTGGATTATTCTTGGTCTGTTTTATGATACATCTTGGTGAGATGCCCTCTCCTGCCGACAGAAAGTGTGTGTGTGTGTGTGTGTGTGATGGGGGGGGGGGGACTGCTACTTCGCACTTTGCTAGGTGAACCTCCGTGGGGGCGGGCCTGCGTTCATGGCTTAGGATTCCCCTCCTGCCGACACGAGGGGGGCAAGCAATACCATGCGCTTTGTGAGATAGGTGCCACATCTAAGTTGTGCATTTGGTATTTGAACATCAAACCACCCTTTTCATACATATATTTGGTCCACATGCAAGTGTGTTCGTATTCTGACCCTTTCCCCCATCATTGTCGCCAAATTTATGAACATTAGACAAGTCGGATGACACAACAGACATGGTTCACTCACACTAACCGTGTGCCACGCCGGTGCCCCTGTCATGCACATCAGCATAGTACATTGGGCTCCACGAGGCTTCCCCTCTCAAAAATATCTACCCGCCTACAGGTTTTTTCTGTTTGATAACACACGGTTATTATGTTTCGACCGTGTGTGATGTTTGTTGTTCCCGCTCCCGCCTGCATCCCTCGAAAATATCTGCCCGGCTCAAGGGTTTTTCAGTTTCATAACACACAGTTGTTATTTCGGGACTGTCTGCGATGGATGATCCAAATTCTCAATAGCCTCGGTCCCGCGTAGTAAAATTTTCAATAGCCGCGTCATTTCCTCGAACACCCCCCCTTCACACACACACCCCAAAAACTCCTCGGGCACGCGCGCGCGCACACACACACACATACACCCACCACAACCCCTCCCTCGCTCAAAACCCTAGCAAGGTCGCCGCCGCCGCCGCCATCGCCGCCGCAAGGCCTCCATTATCAACACCTGCCGATTTGCCCTTGCAGCTTACCCATCGATCTCCATACCTAGGCCGCCCTGAGTTTCTTAGATGACGCCTACCAAACGCACCCTTTCCCACAGATCCCCATCCCCATCCCCCACTCTAGAGCGTTGCAGCCTAAGCCCGGCTACGCTTCTCGTGGAGCTCGAGGAGCGACTGGCCCAAAAGAGGTGTATCACGGCCTCTTCGCCCGACATCGCCGAGGTGGCCGCCGAGGAAGCTGACGACCATTACTGGCCGCAGGCACTCAATCAGTGGGCTAGAGTATGCGGGTATGTCACGGACACCGGCTACGACATCGAGGTCGTCGACAGCGACAGCCTGACGCGGGCTATGTCATAGGTTAAGTGGCCCACCCCCAACCCCTTGGGTTCAACCGCCGTCGATCTTATCCATGGTCCTGCCGCTGATCTCCTCTGGCTCGCTGTCAAGAATTTGCCATCCTACATCGCCATCGAGCCCCTTTTGTCATTTCTGAAGGACACGTTCTGCGACGCTGGCTTGGGATCCACCGCTTCCAAGTCAGACCTCATCGACGGCGACCACGAGGAGGGCACCCCCTCTGGCTCTTCCAAGGGGAAAGAGCCCATCTGCTCTTCCAAGGGGAAAGAGCCCATCTGCAACATCAGGGAGGGCACCCTATAGCCGTGCTCTTCCAAGGGGAAGGAGCCCATCTGCGACAACATGGAGCGCATCCAGGGTCCATGCTCTTCCCACGAGAACGAGCCCATCTATGACAAGTGAGGAAACCCATGATTTGTTTTGCCGTGCCTCTTCACAGGGGGAACCCATGATTTGTTTTGTCGAGTCCCTTTTCTAGTGCAGTGAGAATATGTCCAGTTTTAATTGCTATATTTGGTTGTTTGCAGTATGCCTTGTTTATTTCAGTTGTTCACAATGTGATGCTCTATATGTGCAACTATTTACTGTGCAATACATGTTCATCAATACCAGTTTTAAACATACCGATAGGAATGCATATATTTTCTTGCTGTTAAGCCTGTTATAGCTAGCATATGCCTCTTTTAAAGTTTTTTGGTTGTTCGGTTGTTTGTAGTTAGCATATGTCCAGTTTCAAATGCTATCTTTGGTTGTTCGTAGTATGCCTTGTTTATTCCAGGTATTCACAACGTGATGTTCTATATGTGCAAGTATGAACTGTGCAGTTCAATTTCATCAATACCAGTTTCAACAATACCACTATGAATGACTAAATTTGGTTGCTGTTAAGAATGTTGTAGTTAACACACCTTTCCATTTTTATTTAACAACAACCAGTGTACTTAGACCGGCACAATACCAGTTTGAATGACTATGTTTGCTTGTTGTTAAATGTTAGGCCTGTTGCAGTTAACACACCTTTCCACTTGTTTTGCTTAACTAGCATGCTTAAACTTGCACACTGAAGCTATCTTTTGGAGATTATTTTGTCTGCCATGGATATATTTGGTTGATGTTTAGCTTGTTGTGCTTAACATGCCTCCTGATGTACTTACACAGGACAATTTTGGGAACGACTATTTTTTTCCATCGAGGTTAGTTTCATCCCATGGCTTACATATACTCACTGTTCAGGATATCGATAGCTGGTACCATATAGACCAGGGGCTGATAAGGGACTAATCGTGAATCGTAATTTTAACTGAATATATATGTAACCCATTTATCGTTAGGTTAACTAGGGCCATATGTAATATATCTGAGGCTACATAGGAACATGCACTGTACTGAATGTCTAAATATGCAATCCTAGGCTACATAGCAACAAGGAAACTCCCTACGGCCCATAGTATAAGATGTTAATTCATCCAATATGTGAGTATATTGGATGTTATAAGATATTATATAATGGGATGGAGGGAGTGTTGTACTACATCATTGTGCAATTGCTGTTTAGCTTCTAATATAAACTTGGTGCTTTTAGGTACATATGTCATTGGTAAAGATCCGCACTTCGACCCTTTCTGCGTATGGGGCAATGAGATACTGATGAGCCAGCATCAAGTGAAGAAGTTGATAAAGATTGTTAGTAAAATGATTCAAAAGATGGCAATTAAACTATTTGTTTACACTTTATCCAAGACAACAGCGAACTGCGGGATGGTAAGTAAGAACTCTGCAGTCTTCTTTTTACTGCCCATAATGAGTTGTGTTAGACAACAATGTCTGAATCTTTTTCCTTTGTTGTTGTTCCCAAAGCAGTTTACTCAAGATTACCTCCCAAACTACATGATTGGTGAGCATGCAAAGGTTAAAGTATTTCTACCAGAACACGATGATTATTGATACATCTCCAACGTATCTATAATTTTTTATAATTCCATGCTATTATATTATCTATTTTGAATGTTTTATATGCATTAATATGCTATTTTATATTTTTTTTGGGACTAACCTATTAACCTAGAGCCTAGTGCCAGTTTCTGTTTTTTCCTTGTTTTTGCGTTTTACATAAAAGGAATACCAAACGGAGTCCAAACGGAATAAAACTTTCACGATGATTTTTCTTGGACCAGAAGACACCTACGTAACTTGGAGAGAGGGCCAGAAGGTTCCCCAGGAGGCCACAAGCCTGCCAGGCGCCCCCTGAGGGCTTGTGGGCCCCTCGGAGGTCTCCCAACCCTAATCTTTGCACTATAAATTCCCAAATATTCCCAAACCACCAGAAGCGTCCACCAAAATACTTTTTCGCCGCCGCAAGCCTCTGTTCCCGTGAGATCCCATCTTGGGGCCTTTTCTGGCGATTGCCCGAGGGGGATTCGATCACGGAGGGCCTCTATATCAACCTTGCTACCCTTCCGATGACGTGTGAGTAGTTTACCATAGACCTACGGGTCCATAGCTAGTAGCTAGATGGCTTCTTCTATCTCTTTGATCTTCAATACAATGTTCTCCTCGATGTTCTTGGAGATCTATTCGATGTAATAGTTTTTGCGGTGTGTATGTTGAGATCCGATGAATTGTGGATTTATGATCAGATTATCTATGAATATTATTTGAGTCTTCTCTGAACTCTTTTATGCATGATTAAGATATCTTTGTATTTCTCTTCGAATTATCGGTTTGGTTTGGCTAACTAGATTGGTTTTTCTTGCAATGGAGAGGTGCTTAGTTTTGGGTTCAATCTTGCGGTGTCCTCACCCAGCGACAGAAGGGGTAGCGAGGCACGTATTGTATTGTTGCCATCAAGGATAAAAAGATGGGGTTTATATCATATTGCTTGAGTTTATCCCTCTACATCATGTCATCTTACTTAAGGTGTTACTCCGTTCTTATGAACTTAATACTCTAGATGCATGCTGGATAGCGGTCGATGTGTGGAGTAATAGTAGTAGATACAGGCAGGAGTCGGTCTACTTGTCACGGATGTGATGCCTATATTCATAATCATTGTCTTAGATATTGTCATAACTTTGCGCTTTTCTATCAATTGCTCAACAATAATTTGTTTACCCACCGTATGCTATCTTCAAGAGAGAAGCCTCTAGTGAAACCTATGGCCCCCGGGTCTATTTTCCATCATATATTTTCAGATCTATAAAGCAAAAAACCCAAAAATACCTTGCTGCAATTTATTTATATTTACTTTAGTTTGCTCTTTTATTTATCTTTTATACCTATCTCTATTAGATCTCACTCTTGTTCGAGACTGTGAAGGGATTGACAACCCCTTTTTCGCATTGAGTGCAAGTGTTTGTTAGTTTGTGTAGGTGCATAGATTGGAGACTTGCTTGTGCCTCCTACTAGATTGATACCTTGGTTCTTAACTGAGGGAAATACTTATCTCTACTTTGCTGCATCACCCAGTGGTAGCAGGAAGAGCTCTTCAAGGGAAAAATCAACGCAAGCTCAAGAAGTAGCAGGAAGAATTTCTGGCACCGTTGCCGGGGAGGTTCTACATCAAGCCTACCAAGTACCCATCATAAACTCTCATCTCTTGCATTACATTAATTATTTGCCATTTGCCTCTCGTTTTCCTCTCCCCCACTTCTAAAACATTTTCAGAAAAACACAAAAATATTTGCCTTTTTATTCGCCCTTCTTTCGTTCGTCTTTTCATTTGCTCGTGTGCTAGATCGCTTGATTTGCTGCCATGGCTAGTCTCCCCACCATTGTTAGCACCCCTGCAAGTGAGGTTCTCAATTTTAAACAAAGGGAGGGAGAAAATTTAAAAGATGCTTGGCATAGAATTTGCAATGCTCAAAATAGATCTACTCATAGGCAATCTACTACCGTTCTCCTCCGTAATTTTTATGTGGGTCTTACTACTTGGTATAGATATGTTCTAGATACCATTACTGGAGGTAATTTCTTGCGTAGCCATACTTTGGATGCTTATAATGCTATGATAGATTTGGTAGGCTCGCCACCACTCATGGTTAATGAAACAGTTTTAACTTTGGAACATGTGATGCAACAGCTTGATATTATTGAGAATAAAATTTCTACCATAGAGCTTATTGAAAACTTGGATAAGAAGATCCATAATCACATTACTCAAATTATATCAAAGGTAGGAATTACTTTAAAGAATCTGAAGGAAAAGGAACCCATAGTTAATGAGAAGATAGATCAAGGTTCTGCTAGAATTGATAAGCTAGAAGATATTATTACCAACTTAGGTTCCTCTTTTGCCTCTGTTAAAACTACTCCAAATTTTCCTCCTACTAAAGCTACAAAGTTTATTTATGTTCCTAAAAATAAGGGTGAATCATCTAGTAAAGGAAACGAAGATCTTAAGATGATAAGTGTTTACCCTAGCTTTATCAATATAATTAAGGAACCAATTGCTACAAGTGAATTCCTTGATTTCTTACCTAGGAGTGTGATTATCAATAAACCCGAAGAATCTCCTAGGGGTTATAAGTGTGCAATTGAAGAATTAAATACCAAAGATGACAATACCTGATGAGGACATCAATACCATTGTTACACCCACAGCCCCTACTGCTATACATACTGGACCAATTACTAGAGCTCGCGCACGCCAATTAAATTATCAGGTACTTTTGTTTCTTGGTAATGATTCTAATGTTCATGAGAATATGATGCTGCCTAAATTGGATACATTTGTTTTGCTTACAAATGAAGGGCCAAGCTTGGACAATAAAGAGGAACCTTGGAGCAAGTTCAAGCATGGAGATGATGGCATGCGCAAGGGGAACAAGAACGGAGTTACAAGTGATGATTTCAGGACTTTGAAGCCACCATAATGAGTGCAGGAAGCCTTGGACGAAATATACAAGATGCAACTTCATAAATTTCGTCCAGAGGCTATTATAGGTGCTGCGTCACCTTATTATTGGGCCAGGCCCATGTAATTTCGAAATACTTGAGTATAGGCTGTTTTTAGAGTCCGTATGTGTGGGGAAACAAGAGATAGGGTTGGTTTCGGACCCCTCCTTCAAGGGCCACGAAATCCCCCCCTCTTCCTCCATATATACAGCCCTTAGGGCACCGTTTAGACTTTGGGTTTTGTTTAGATTAAAAGTTCGCCATAGCTGCAACTTCGCGTACTTCGTTTGTGTTCAACGACCAGACCAAGACGTCACAGAACCCCACCTTGATCAATAAAGCTTTCATCTTATATTCGCAATATCCAGATTGCAAATCTTAGTTTCTTGCTTGTTCTTCGTTTGCTTGCAGGAGATAGACCCTCATGGTCAGGTTGATTGTGGTCCGGCGTGGTCAATAACCTCTCGGAGTTGGTTTAGCGATTGCTAAGGCGCGACGTCCTCGCACGTTCGTAGTCGGATCGTCAAAGTCTACTCCACCAAAAACGATAGCTATCATCTCATCGAAAGATCGGGACACCCTCGCCTCTATCAATACCTAGATCTATGTTGTATGCCTAGCTAGGGGCGTTAAACAATAGCGATTGTTGGGAGGCAACCCAATTTTATTTTTATGTTTTTTGTTTTTGGTTCTATTTTTCAATAAATACACATTATTACCTTTGTAGTAATTGTGTTTTCATGTTTTAATTAGTGTTTGAGCCAAGTAAGACCTTTGGGATGGTCTACGGTGATAGTTGATTTGATCTTGCTGAAAAACACAAACTTTTGCGCTCATTGCCAGAAATTTACAAACTCACAGAAACATGATTTTGATCTGAATTTTTGACACAAGATTGATATAAAAATTTCCTAAATTTTCCTAATGTTTCAGAATTTTTGGAGTTACAGAAGTATATGAAATTTCCGGATTACTACAGACTGTTATGTTTTTGACAGATTCTATTTTCTATGTGTTGTTTGCTTATTTTGATGAATCTATGGGTAGTATCGGGCGGTATGAACCATGGAGAAGTTGGAATACAGTAGATATTACACCAATATAAATTAATAATGAGTTCAACACAGTAACTAAAGTGGTGATTTATTTTATTATACTATCAGATCTTAAGAGTTTTCTGTTGAGTTTTGTGTTGTGAAGTTTTCAAGTTTTGGGTAAAGATTTGATGGACAACGGAATAAGGAGTGGCAAGAGCCTAAGCTTGGGGATACCCAAGGAACCCCAAGGTAATATTCAAGGACAACCAAGCATCTAAGCTTGGGTATGCCCCGGATGGCATCCCTTCTTTTGTCTTCAATCCATCGGTAAATTTACTTGAGGCTATATTTTTATTCGCCACATGATATGTGTTTTGCTTGGAGCGTCTTGTATGATAAGAGTATTTGCTTTTTAGTTTGCCACAATCATCCTTGCTATACACACCTTTTGAGAGGGACACACATTAATAGTGAATTTATTATAATACTCTATGTGCTTCACTTATATCTTTTGAGCTAGGAAGTTTGCTCTAGTGCTTCACTTATATCTTTTTAGAGCACGGCGGTGGCTTTATTCTATAGAAATTGATGAACTCTCATGCTTCACTTATATTATTTTGAGAGTCTTAAAGAGCAAGTAATTTGCTTAGGTTATGAATTTAGTCCTAATATGATGGGCATCCAAGAGGGATATAATAAAAACTTTCATATAAAGAGCATTGAATAGATGAGAAGTTTGAGTCCTTGCATTTGTTTTGAGATATAAAGATGGTGATATTAGAGTCATGCTAGTGAGTAATTGTGGATTGGTAGAAATACTTGTGTTAAAGTTTGTGATTCCCGTAGCATGCACGTATGGTGAACCGTTATGTGATGAAGTCGGAGTATGATTTATTTTTTGATTGTCTTCCTTATGAGTGGCGGTCGGGGACGAGCTATGGTCTTTTCCTACCAATCTATCCCCCTAGGAGCATGCGTGTAGTACTTTGTTTCGATGGCTAATAAATTTTTGCAATAAGTATGTGAGTTCTTTATGACTAATGTTGAGTCCATGGATTATACGCACTCTCACCCTTCCACCATTGCTAGCCTCTCTAGTACCGCGCAACTTTCGCCGGTGCATTAAACCCACCATATACCTTTCCTCAAAACAGCCACCATACCTACCTATTATGGCATTTCCATAGCCATTCCGAGATATATTGCCATGCAACTTCCACCGTTCCGTTTTATTATGACACGTACCATCATTGTCATATTGCTTTGCATGATCATGTAGTTGGCATAGTATTTGTGGCAAGGCCACTGTTCATATTTTTTATACATGTCACTCTTGATCATAGCACATCTCGGTACACCACGGGAGGCATTCATATAGAGTCATATCTTGTTCTAGTATCGAGTTGTAATTCTTGAGTTGTAAGTAAATAAAAGTGTGATGATCATCATTATTAGAGCATTGTCCCGTTTGAGGAAAGGATGATGGAAGCTATGATTCCCTCACAAGTTGGGATGAGTCTCCGGAATTTATAAAAAATAAAAGAGGCCAAAGAAGCCCAAACAAAAAAATGAGAAAAGAAAAAAATGAGAGAAAAGAGAGAAGGGACAATGTTACTATCCTTTTTCCACACTTGTGCTTCAAAGTAGCACCATGATCTTCATGATAGAGAGTCTCCTATTTTGTCACTTTCATATACTAGTGGGAATTTTTCATTATAGAACTTGGCTTGTATATTCCAATGATGGGCTTCCTCAAATTGTCCCAGGTCTTCGTGAGCAAGCAAGTTGGATGCACACACACTTAGTTTCTTTTTGAGCTTTCATACACTTATAGCTCTAGTGCATCCATTGCATGGCAATCCCTACTCACTTGCATCGATATCAATTGATGGGCATCGCCATAGCCCGTTAATTTGCCTAGTCGATGTGAGACTTTCTCCTTCTTTTTGTCCTCTCCACAACCACCACATTCTATTCCACCTATAGTGCTATATCCATGGCTCACACTCATGTATTGCGTGAAAGTTGAAAAAGTTTGAGAACATCAAAAGTATGAAACAATTGCTTGGCTTGTTATCGGGGTTGTGCATGATGAAATACTTTGTGTGATGAAGATGGAGCATAGCCAGACCATATGATTTTGTAGGGATAACTTTGTCTGGCCATGTTATTTTGAGAAGACATGATTACTTTATTAGTATGCTTGAAGTATTTTTTATGTCAATATTAAACTTTTGTTTTGAATCTTATGGATCTTTATATTCATGCCACAATAAACAAGATTACATTGATAAATATGTTAGGTAGCATTCCACATCCAAAATTCCGTTTTTATCATTTACCTACTCGAGGACGAGCAGGAATTAAGCTTGGGGATGCTTGATACGTCTCCAACGTATCTATAATTTTTTATTGTTCCATGCTATTATATTATCTATTTTGAATGTTTTATATGTATTAATATGCTATTTTATATTATTTTTGCGACTAACCTATTTATAATACCTAAATAGTTCATCCCCACTATCCTATTTCTCTTGACATGCAGCCTATCCACATCATCAACCCCACTACCACCAATTATCTTGACATGTAGGCTTCCAAGTCACTATGATTTCCTATCCACGTCGGCGCCCACCCACATCAGCAACTTCTAACGTGCATCATGCATTCAATTACTAGCATACAATAATCCATCGAAGACAAGTCGTCTCTCAGTTGTAAACCACAGACCCTTTCTCTCCCTCAAAAATAAAAAGGGACGACCCCTCTCGCTCAGTCTCAATTGATCTACCCCACTCTCTCTCCCCTCTAAAAACACCAATTTTCTCCTTGGAGGCTGAGGTCCGATCTGGGAACTCTTCGATGAGTCCCCGGGATTCTCTCAATTGCTAGGCGTGGTGCCATTCGTCGTCGAGACGGCAGCGGCCATCAAGACGTCTTCTCATCTTCCGGATATGCCTTTGTTTCGTCCAAGGTACCTTGAACGCTGTTGGGGATTTTGGTTCTGGTTTATTCCACCAGAATTAGATCGACGGCGGGCTGGGCCTGAGATCCCCCAAGAGGAGTATCACACGCGTTGGCAACCTGCCGCTACCCTACAGGTGAGCCGCTCCCAACCTCTGCCACCCTATCGTGTGATGTCCCCAAGAACAACACATGAGCGGAGATGAGAATCGGAAGAAATTGTGATGGAGTTAAAGAAAGAGAGCAAGAGGGTTAGTATACAGATTTATTTCAGTTTTTTCTTTGATGATGATAATACAGTCTAGTTCCCCCTTTTACATTACTGAACACTCACTTACCCATCCAGCCACCCGACCGGAAGAGCACACAATGCATCACTCAGCAACAGAGGTCCTGTATAGCATCCTCACATGATGCTGGTAGCGATTTTGCCGTATACGCCAACGACTCCTTCGCCTATGTAGGAAAAGGCATGACACGCCAGCAGCAATACCTCCAGCGCCTATGGATCTGCCTACCTACAGCACAGAAGAACCAGTCTGTTGGTAAAAGTACAGCTGGTGCTAGACACCTAGCGGCTCCTTCCTATCTGGGACATCTATTGAATCATATACAATCAATGTAGAAACCTAATGTCTCGCTGCTCCAGGTTTCAACGAAATGCATTTTGATGAGTGGTCAATTAGTTTCATTTCAAAGCTAATTATTTTTCCTGTCCTCCAATGAGTTTTTAATCGGTAAAGGTATTTTTGTTCCCTGCTCATGACACACAGGTCAGTTTGACATGGATGTTTTCCCATTATTATGTTCTAATGAAGTTAGTGACTTATGGATCTATGCTCTACATTGGTATTTTAAATTGTTTGTTCAAGCTTGCTAGATTGCCTGATGATGTGCTGCAAAATGCCTGCTATCTACTAAATTTGATATTCTTGACAATGTAAGGTTGTTTCTCTCTTTTGTATCATTTGGAATATTTGTTAACTAGCTATCACTATCTTTATTTGCTTTATCCACTTATATTTCTCCAATGATTGGCCAAGTTAGTCCCCACTATCATATTTCGTCAAATAGATCAAGCAAATTTTAGACAAATTTGTGAGAACGACTCTCTTTTTATGATAATAAATCGAGTATAGCCCATGTGTTGCCGTGTTAAATTATAACGGATATAAGGATCAACAATAAACAAAAGTATTAAGAATAACATTTTTTTTGTTTCATATGACATCCATCTAATATTTTTGGCAGCAGCCAGGCTGAATTGGAGGGAAGAACAAACTTGGGACACCACGTATGTTTTGTTAATTGTCATTTGATGGCTTCAGTTCAAGTGTCTGACATTCAAGTTTGGAGATTTCTGATTGACTTCAGGAAGGACATTTTATGACTTCCATTTTGTACTTATGCATGTACAACATATCAAGAAATGTAACAATATTCATTTTATTGTTATGTAATGCAGCAAATCTATAAATGATGTATGTAAATGTGTCTAGATTGTGACAACTTATGTGAACATCTAGATGGTCCAAATGATGTTACGAAATTGAAACTTATCAGCTATCCTCAGGTATGAACTGTTGTTAGTCACAAAAATTAGGTGACTTGATTTTTTTCTCAATGCTTGAAGCACCATTTGATATGTTGATGTCATAATGCATGCGCTTTAGTACATTATTTGCTTTGGGCCTATGGCATATATATAATAGAGTTAGTACTTTGTTTGCTTACAAATTCATTTCTCAAAATTCCGTCGCAACGTGCGGGGTATCTTCTAGTTAACCTAGAGCCCAGTGCCAGTTTCTGTTTTTTCCTTGTTTTTGAGTTTTACCGAAAAGGAATACCAAATGGAGTCCAAACGGAATAAAACTTTTGCGTAAATTTTTCTTGGACCAGAAGACACCTACGTAACTTGGAGAGAGGGCCAGAAGGTTCCCGAGAAGGCCACAAGCCTGCCAGGCGTGCCCTAGGGGGGGCGCACCCTAAGGGCTTGTGGGCCCCTCGGAGGTCTCCCTACCCTAATCTTTGCACTATAAATTCCCAAATATTCCCAAACCACCAGAAGCGTCCACCAAAATACTTTTCCACCGCCGCAAGCCTCTGTTCCCGTGAGATCCCATCTTGGGGCCTTTTCCTACGATCTGCCGGAGGGGGATTCAATCACGGAGGGCCTCTACATCAACCTTGCTGCCCTTCAGATGATGTGTGAGTAGTTTACCACTGACCTACGGGTCCATAGCTACTAGCTAGATGGCTTCTTCTCTCTCTTTGATCTTCAATACAGTGTTCTCCTTGATGTTCTTGGAGATCTATTCGATGTAATACTTTTTTGCGGTGTGTTTGTTGAGATCTGATGAAGTGTGGATTTATGATCAGATTATCTATGAATATTATTTGAGTCTTCTCTGAACTCTTTTATGCATGATTAAGATATCTTTGTATGTCTCTTCGAACTATCAGTTTGGTTTGGCCAACTAGATTGGTTTTTCTTGCAATGGGAGAAGTCCTTAGTTTTGGGCTCAATCTTGCGGGTTCCTCACCCAGTGAAAAAAGGGGTAGCGAGGCACGTATTGTATTGTTGCCATCAAGGATAAAAAGATGGGGTTTATATCATATTGCTTGAGTTTATCCCTCTACATCATGTCGTCTTACTTAAGGCATTACTCCGTTCTTATGAACTTAATACTCTAGATGCATGCGGGATAGCGGTCGATGTGTGGAGTAGTAGTAGTAGATGCAGGCAGGAGTCAGTCTACTTGTCACGGACGTGATGCCTATATTCATGATCATTGCCTTAGATATCGTCACAACTTCGCGCTTTTCTATCAATTGCTCAACAATAATTTGTTTACCCACCGTATGCTATCTTCAAGAGAGAAGCCTCTAGTGAAACCTATGGCCCCCGGGTCTATTTTCCATCATATATTTTCAGATCTATATACCAAAAATACCTTGCTGCAATTTATTTATATTTACTTTAGTTTGCTCTTTTATTTATCTTTTATACCTATCTCTATTAGATCTCACTCTTGTTCGAGACCGTGAAGTGATTGACAACCCATTTTTCGCGTTGAGTGCAAGTGTTTGTTAGTTTGTGTAGGTGCATAGATTGGAGACTTGCTTGTGCCTCCTACTAGATTGATACCTTGGTTCTTAACTGAGGGAAATACTTATCTCTACTTTGTTGCATCACCCTTTCCTCTTCAAGGGAAAAATCAACGCAAGCTCAAGAAGTAGCAATTATCTAGATGTGTTCAAGAAGACAGTGAAGGATGGGCAGTCGGCCATCACAAGGGGTTGGACTAGAGTCGTGTGTGCCTTCTGCATGGAGGAGGGAACAATATGGGCATTTTGCTTCACCTTGTTCAGCAACCAGAATGTATTTCGCCTCTTTCTTTAACGTCTTTAATAGTACAAGTATACAACTGTGGTTCATCATTCTTTATTTGGTGCATATGTATTTCTTGAACATATGTACCTGTGAATTGAATAATGCATTCGTTGTTTGAACCTGATGGATATGAATAAAGCTATAGCATACTTTCAAATTCAAATCCGGTACAATTTGAAATAGCAGCAATTAAATTACGGTGAAATTACGCTGTGCAGGTCGTTACGGCGCACACGGTCGGTAAAACACAAATGTTTGTGATATACACCATAATCCGACACGGTTCACAGAGAGGAAATGTGTGCGAGCATGCACACAGTTGCTGTTTGCAAAGCATGTGTGATGTCAGACAATATCACAAACGGTGTGGGCAAACTAAACATTTGTGATAGTTGCCTTATCGTACACGATTTGCAACCATGAACTGTTTCTGATGTGGTACACATCGTAAACGTTGCACCGTAGAATAGCGTGTGCAATAGTTATCATGTACGATGATGTTACGACGGTCCAACGTTTCGTAATCCTATCCGACACTCGTACGATGATTAGCTAATCTTCTTAATTAGTTATCGCATACAGTTCGGGAAAAGTGAATGTGTGTGATTGTCTGCTTATCATACATGTTCCATAATCGTGAACCGTTTGTGATGGGCCGCGCATCGTAAACGTAGCACCATAGAATACCGACTGCGGTGGCAATGCGAGCACAAACGAGTAGCAAGTATGGAGCGTTTGGGATATTCGAGATATCAGAAATAGTTTTATAGGGACAACTGTATGCATCATGACTCCCTATCCCCGACGGTTTTTGGGTCGTGTGGGAAGGACCCCCCTATCGCACACACTCACTTGGCGACGGTTCAAAATGCCGTCACGGAAAGGGTTTAAAAACTGTTTGTATAGCACCTTGTTGTACTAGTGATGCCTCTCGATGTACTTACATAGGACAATTTTGGGAACGACTGTTGTTTTCCATCGAGGTTAGTTTCATCCCATGGCTTATATATACTCACTGTTCAGGATATCGGTAGCTGGTACCATATAGGCCGGGGGCTGATAAGGGACTAATCGGTGAATCGGACTTTTAACTGGATATATCTGTAACCCATTTATCGGTAGGTTGACCAGGGCCATATCAAATATATCTGAGGCTACATAACAACATGCACTGTACTGAATGTCTAAATATGCAATCCTAGGCTACATAGCAACAAGGAAGAGTGTTACATTAATGTTCTGATGATGTCTAGATATACGTAGAAGAGCAGCAGCAGCAACAACAACAACAACAGCAACACCAACACCAACACCAACACCAACAGCAGCAGCAACAGCAGCACCACCACCAACAACAGCAGCAGCAGCAACAACAACAACAACAACAACGACGACGACGACGATGACGACAACAACAACATCGACGTCAAAGATAATGTCAACGTCAACGACAACGACAACGACAATGACAACAACGACAACAACAATGACAACAACGACAACGACAATGACAACAACAACAACAACAACAACAACAACAACAACAACAACAGTTTATCAGCCGATAATTTGTAAAAATGCAATAAACTCCCTTCGACTCATAATATAAGATGTTAGAGTATATTGGATGTTATAAGATATTATATAATGGGACGGAGGGAGTGTTGTACTACATCACTGTGCAATTGCTGTTTAGCTTCTAATATTAACTTGGTGCTTTTAGGTACATATGTCATTGGTAAATATCCGCGCTTTGACCCTTTCTGCGTATGGGGCAATGAGATATTGATGAACCAGCATCAAGTGAGGAAGCTGATAAAGATTGTTAGTAAAATGGGTCAAAAGATGGTAATTAAACTATTTGTTTACACTTTATCCAAGACAACAGCGAACTACAGGATGGTAAGTAAGAACTCTGCAGCCTTCATTTTACTACCCATAATGAGTTGTGTTAGATGACAGTGTCTGAATCTTTTTTCTTTGCAGTGGTTTCCAAAGCAGTTTACTCAAGATTACCTCTCAAACTACATGATTGGTGGGAATGCAAAGGTTAAAGTATTTCAACCAGAACACGATGACTATCTAGATGTGTTCATGAAGACGGTGAAGGATGGGCGGTCGGCCATCACAAGGGGTTGGACTAGAGTCGTGTGTGCCTTCTGCATGGAGGAGGGCAAGATATGAGCATTCCGCTTCACCTTGTTCAGCAACCAAAACATATTTTGCCTCTTTCTTTACCGTCTTTAATAGTACAAGTATACAATTGTGGTTCATCATTCTTTATTTGGTGCTTGTGTAATTCTGGAACATATGTGCCTGTGAATCGAATAATGCATTGGTTGGTTGAACTTGATGGATATGAATAAAGCTATAGCATACTTTCAAATTCAAATTCGGTACAATTTTAAATAGCAACAATTAAATTAGGGTGAAATTACGCTCTGCAGGTCGTTACGGCACACACGGTCGGTGAAACACAAACATGTGTGATATACACCATAATCCGACATGTTTCACAGAGAGGAAACGTGTGCGAGCATGCACACAGTTGCCGTTTGCAAAGCGTGTGTGATGTTAGACAATATCACAAATGGTGTGAGCAAACTAACTGTTTGTGATAGTTGCCTTATCATACACGGTTTGCAATCATGAATTGTTTCTGATGTGGTACGCATCGTAACCGTTGCACCACAGAATAGCATGTGCGATAGTTATCATGTACGACATTGTTACGATGGTCCAACGTTTCGTAATCCTATCCGACACCCGTACGATGATTAGCTAATCTTCTTAATTAGTTATCGCATACAGTTCGGGAAAAGTGAATGTGTGTGACTGTCTGCTTATCATACATGTTCTATAATCGTGAACTGTTTGTGATGGATTGCGCATCATAAACGTAGCACCACAGAATACCGATAGCGATGGTAATGCCAGCACACATGAGTAGCAAGGATGGAGCGTTTGGGATATTAGATATATCCCAAACAGTTGTATGAAGAATCGCATTTGGGATAGGTGCGGGCATCATACGCTTTGTTCTAGAAAACATATGCATCATGGCTCCCTATCCCCGACGGTTTTTGGGACATGTGGCAAGGACCCCCCCCCCTATCACCCACACTCACTAGGCAAGGGTTTAAAATGCCATCGCAAAAAGGGGTTAGAAACCGTTTGTATAGCAGCTCGATGTACCAGTGTAGCCTCGTATTTCTTCTCTAAAATTTTGGTTTGGTTTGTCCAACTAGATTGATTTTTCTTGCCATGGGAAGAGGTGCTTTTGATGGGTTCGATCTTGCGGTGCTCAATCTCATTGATAGAAAGAGACATGACACACATGTATCATTGCTATTAAGGATAAAAAGATGAGGTCTATTCCTACATGAATAGATCTTGTCTATATCATGTCATCGTTCTTATTGCATTACTCCGTTTTTCCATGAAAATAATACACTAGATGCATGCTGGATAGCGATCGATGTGTGGAGTAATAGTAGTAGATGCAGAATCATTTCGGTCTACTAATCTTGGACGTGATGCCTATATACATGATCATTGCCTTGGATATCGTCATGATTATTCGCTTTTCTATCAATTGCCCAACAGTAATTTGTTTACCCACCGTATGCTATTTTCTTGAGAGAAGCCTCTAGTGAAAACTGCGGCCCACGGGTCTATTTTCCTATCATATAAAACCAAAAATACCTTTTGCAATTTTTTCCTTTATTTATTTTATTTTGTGTTTTAGTTAGATATATTTATGAAATCTCATACAATTTAATCTATCTCAATACCGAGGAGGGACTGACGACCCCTCTTACACGTTGGGTTGCAAGTTTTTGTTGTTTGTGTGCAGGTGTTGTTTACATAGTGTTGCTTGGTTCTCCTACTGGATTGATAACCTTGGTTTCATAACTGAGGGAAATACTTACCTTTACTGTGTTGCATCATCCTCTCCTCTTCGGGGAAAAACCAACGTAGATACAAGCAATCAAGCGTCGTGTGCCTTTTTTCCTTTTAATAATGCACCATGCTGGTATGAGATAGTCCTTGGTTGATTTATAGAATGCTCTTTGCACTTCACTTATATCTTTTGAGTATGGCTTTATAGAATGCTTCATGTGCTTCACTTATATCATTTGAAGTTTGCATGCCTATTTCTCTATACATAGAAAATTGTTATTTATAGATTGCTCCTTTGCTTCACTTATATTTGTTAGAGCTTGGGCAATTATTTTGTAGAAATAATTAAACTCTCATGCTTCACTTATATCTATTTAGAGAGTCATTAGGATCACCAACTGGTTAGTCATAAAATCCTACATAAAACTTGTAGATCACCGAATATGATATGTTTGATTCCTTGCAATAGTTTTGCGATATTGAGATGGTAATATGTGGGAGGTACTAGTGAGTGATTGTCGTTTACTAAAAATATTGGTGTTAAGGTTTGTGATTCCCGAAGTATGCACGTATAGTCCCTAGTTATGCTAAGAAGTTGGAGCATGATTTATTATTTATTGTCTTCCTTATGAGTGGCGGTCGGGGACGAGCAATGGTATTTTCCTACCAATCTATCCCCCTAGGGGCATGTGTAGTAGTACTTTGCTTTGAGGCTAATAAACTTTCGCAATAAGTATGTGAGTTCTTATGACTAATGTGAGTCGATGGATTATACGCACTCTCACCTTTCTGCAATTTGCTAACCTCTTTGGTACCGTGCATTGCCTTTTCTCATCTCGAGAGTTGGTGCAAACTTCCCAGGTGCATCCAAACCCCGTAATATGATACGCTCTATAACACATAAGCCTCCTTATATCTTCCTCAAAACAGCCACCATACCTACCTATCATGGCATTTCCATAGCCATTCCGAGATATATTGCCATGCAACTTCCATCATCATCATATACATGACTTGAGAATTCATTGTCATATTTCTTTACATGATCGTAAGATAGCTAGCATGATATTTTCATGGCTTGTCTGTTTTTTATATCTTTGCTACGCTAGATCATTGCACATCCTGGTACACTGCCAGAGGCATTCATATAGAGACATATGTTTCAGTTTTATCGAGTTGTAAGTAAATAGAACATTGATGATCATCATTATTAGAGCATTGTGCCAGTGAGGAAATAAAAAAAAGTGGCCAAAAAGAGCCCACCAAAAAAAGAAAAAAACAAAAAACAAAAAATAAGAGAAAAAGAGAGAAGGGGCAAAGTTAGTATCCTTTTCCACACTTGTACTTCAGAGTAGCACCATGTTTTTCATATAGAGAGTCTCCTATGTTGTCAGTTTCATATATACAAGTGGGAATTTTTCATTCTAGAACTTGGCTTGTATATTCCGATGATGGGCTTCCTCAAATGCCCGAGGTCTTCATGAGCAAGCAACTTTTATGCACACCCACTTAGTTTTCAGTTTGAGCTTTCATACACTTATAGCTCTTAGTGCATCCGTTGCATGGAAATCCCTAATCCTCGCATTGACATCAATTGATGGGCATCTCCATAGCCCGTTGATTAGTCGCGTCGATGTGAGACTATCTTCTTTTCTTGACCTCCCCTTATTAATCTCTATCACCGCATTCTATTCCACCCATAGTGTTATGTCCATGGCTTACGCTCATGTATTGCGTGGGGGGTGAAAAAGCTGAAGCGCATTAAAAAGTATGAACCAATTGCTCGGCTTGTCATCGGGGTTGTACATGATAAATACTTTGTGTTAAGAAGATGGAGCATGACAGGTGTTGGGGATGTAACCCCGCGGTATGACCCGCCCAGGAGGGGCTGGGTCACACTGTTGGTGACTCAATAATGAAAGGCTTCGATGGGCCTGAGGGGACGTGAAGACTAGTGGCGACTTAAGAGGCGGGCTTGTTGAAGGCCCAAGATCCGGAGGTGTGAGCCGCTAGATGGTGACTTGCCTCGTAAGGCAAGGCGACTTAGAAACCGAGTTGGTCACGTTGTGTGATCCGGTTTGGACTCTTGTAAGCCCCGGGCCTCAACCTGTGTATATAAAGGCGAGACCCGGCGGCGGGTTGGGGGAGAAACAATAATTGATCAAGGGCTAGGTTAAGTGATTCCGCTCCCTTGTAATCGATATTCAAGCTATAGTCAACAAAAGCAGGATTAGGCTTTTACCTCATTGTGTGGGGCCGAACCTGGGTAAACCTTGTGTCCTTCGTCCCGTTCAACCCCTTCGAGCTAACCTACATTGCAATGGCTCCACGCCTAAGTCCTTTCACAAGGGCATCTGTCGTGTTAAAACCACGACAGTTGGCGCCCACCGTGGGGCCAGAGCACGGTGGTTTTGAGTTCTTGAAGGGCAATTTCCCAGGGATCAAAGGATATGTCGTGGGCCGGATGACTAAGAGTCACCGCGACAAGCTCTACATCGACGATGCTAGCTGGAGCCCTGAGGCCGACTCAATTGAGTATGTGTATCGGGTCCCCTTTGGCGGAATTCACGTCTTCATCGGCAAGATCGGTGAGTCAGAGCCTGAGCCGGACATCTGCACCGACATCATCGAGACAGCTCAGCGCGCGCGACCCGCCAGGGTTCAACCTGGCCGGAAGCACGTTTTCATTGGCTTTGTTCATGGGGCGGATCTTGAGGAAGATTCTGCATCTGGTGGAGAAAGGGCCATTTATTCAGGTGATGAGTCTTCGACCGGGGAAATAGAGTCAATCTACCAGATTCAGGACGGCGGGCTTGGGGGCTGTTCCGATGGCGACAGTATTCTGGACCCCTATGAGCTGCCGTATAGGGCTGCTGTCTTCATGGCTGGCACTACGCCAATTCTCAACTCATCGACAGCTGCGGCTATGACGTCTGGATCAACGGCTGCTGCAACAGCTGGGGCTGGTGGCTCAGCTCGGCCGCCGGCTCAAGTTTTATCTGAACTCTTGGGCACTTTGACGGCTCTGTTAGCCACAGAGGTTACTGCAGCGAATCAAGCACAGCATAATGTGGAAGTTGCAAAGGTGCGAGATGAGGTGGCCAAAGCCCAAGTGGATTTTAACATAGAGAACATTAGGATGGCAAAGGAACGAGCCAAGATGGATGCTGAGTCACAGCGTATCATGGCGGAGGCTTTTCGCTTGAGTTTGGATCAAAACGCCTCTAATGCAGTTCTTCGAAGGAGGTATCAAACTCGTTTGCCTGCACAGTATGAGGTGCGGAATCTTTTTAACACACCTGGTGCGGGGCCACATAACTTGCCGAGCACATCCAGGGCAGCTAAGGTCCCAGGGAGCGGGGCTGCGGCTCAGCCCCGATTGCCAGACCCGCCCCGTAGGGCTCAAACCCCACCCCGACGTTTTTCCACCCCATCTGGTCATTATTCCAACCCGGTGGATAACATGATAGCAGCGGCTACCCGGCTCAATGCAATCCCTATCACAGATGAGACACCTTTTGCAGCTGAGGCGCGGAACGCAATTGAGATCTTGCAAATAGCAGTTGCACGGCAGGAGAAATATACACAGAGTCGTGAGAGGGTCCATTCGACGCCCCTCCAAGTCGTAGTTACAGCCGGCGCATTGAGTCACCGGCGGTTTCCAGTAGCGAGCGACGACATCGACCAAATCAAGATGACCTGCCCCGTGGGAATAACCCGCCCCTTACTCATGCTCAGGCGATTGTGGATGATGCCAGAGCCCGACGAGAGGCGGAGGCAGCGGTGGCAGCTCAGTTGGGGGCTTATCAGCAGCCTCCGGTGACTCCTTCGACATCAGTTGGGCTGGTATAATTTCTAGATCTGTTGGAGTGCCGTGTTTAGTACCAGCACTACATAATGAATGTTTACCTAAGGATTTTAAGGGTCCTCGCAAGGTGGCTAACTATACAGCTGATCTCCCCCCTGAGGCCTAGATTAAGAGTTATGAGTTAGCCATGGAGATGCTGGATGTCAATGATGTTGTGTGTGCTAAATACTTTACCGTGATGTTGGATGGACCAGCTCGGACCTGGTTAAAAGGATTACCCGCCAACTCCATCAATTCATGGGCAGAGTTGAAAGCATGATTTTCAGAATTTTAAAGGAACATGCAAGCAGCCCTTAACAATTATTGATCTTGATAACTGTGTGCAGCATGAGGATGAGTCGGCTCGTCATTGGGTCCGGCGGGTCCCAGCTATTATGCATTCTTCAGACAACATTGCGGCGGGTCAGGCGGTCCTGGTCCTGGAGAAGAACTGTCATCTTACCCCCTTGAGCAGAAGCTTGGGCGACTTAAGCGTCATTGTAATGACATGGGAGAGCTCATGGCGGCTCTCATTAAGTATGCCGACTCTGATACCACCAAAGATCCTGGATCCGATGATGAAAAATCCAACAAGGGAAAGAAGGGTGGCAATGGTAAGGGTCAGCAGCAGAATGTGACAGGGCATATAGGTAACAACCAGGGTAACGATGGTAAGCGCAGACAGCCCGATGGCGGGTCAGATCTTGTAGCTAACACCAACACTGGATATAAAAACCAGTGCCATAATGGCAATGGTAAGCAGGCCTTTGGAGGGAAGAACTTTAATATTGAGGCGATGATGAATGAGCCTTGCCCAAAACACAGCTTGCCCAATAAACCGGCAACTCATGCTTGGAAGGACTATTTCATAATGCGAAAGTACAAGAATTCCAACTTCAACTAGAATCATGGCAACAATAATGGCCCACCTGGCGGGTCAGGATCCGGCTCGCAGGGCCCCGGCTTTGGTGGTGGCCGCTCAAGTTCTGGGTATCAAGGACACGGTAACCAAGGTGGTTATAACCAACAGTCTGGTTAGGGTAACCAGCAGCATCAGCCGGGATACTAGAGTAACCCAAAGCAGCTTAATAGTGGCCAGTATCATGTTTTCACCACAAGCCTTTGCAAACAAGATCAGAAGGTTCATAAGCGCGCGGTCAGTGCAATTGAGTCGGCAGTACCTCAATACATGCGATGGTCAGAGCAACCAATCACATGGAGTCGAGAGGATCACCCGCCCCGGGTTGACAATCTGGGTCAACTAGCGTTGGTGGTAGCCCCTCAGGTTGGGGGTTATAAATTCACTAATGTTCTTATGGACGGTGGTAGCAGTATCAATATCCTTTACTATGATACCTTTCGCCGGATGAACTTAACTGATAAGGAGCTTAAGCCGTCTTCTACAATTTTTGATGGCATGGTACCCGGTAAGTCGGCATATCCTGTTGGAAAAATTGCCCTGGAAGTGGCTTTTGGTGATGACTATGACTACAGAGCAGAGACGTTATGGTTTGAAGTGGTTAAGATCAAGAGCCCTTATCATGCCTTGTTTGGATGGATGGCTTACGCCAAATTTATGGCCCGGCCTTGTTATGTTTATTTATAGCTTAAGATGCCAGGGCATAAGGGTACTATTACGGTCCATGCTGATCAAAAAATTGCATTGGAATGTGTGGAAGGAGATGCTGCCTATGCTGAGTCAGCTTGCGCCACGGAGGAGCTTAAATTTTATAAGGATAATGTTGACCCGGCTGATATGACCCCTCTGAAGAAGCCCACCACTGAGCAAGACCCTTTGTTGAAGTTTAAGTCGGCTAATGATACTAAGCAGGTTGACTTTGTCCCTGGTGACTCATCTCAGTAGTTCACAGAGGGGGCTAATATGGATCCTAAATACGAAAGCGCGCTCATCGAGTTCATCCATGAGAATCGGGACATCTTTACATGGAAACCTTCTGACATGCCGGGTGTACCGAGAGAATTCGCTGAGCACACTCTTAATGTGGATCCTAAGTTTAAGCCGGTCAAGCAGTTTCTTCATCGTTTCCATGAAGAACGACGTAAGGCCATTGGAGACGAGGTGGCCCGGCTCTTGGCAGCCAGGTTTATTATGGAAGTCTTTCACCCGGAGTGGTTGGCTCATGCAGATGCAGAAGACATCATCAGTAAGTGTGATGGATGTCAGAAATTTTCTCGACGAGCTCATGTGCCAGCTCAAGAGTTGAGGATGATTCCAATTACTTGGCCATTTGCGGTCTGGGGGCTTGATATGGTTGGGCCTTTCAAGAGGTCTAAGGATAAGAAGACCCACCACTTGGTGGCGGTTGACAAATTTACCAAATGGGTAGAGGCAGAGCCAGTTAGCAAGTGTGATGCAGCAACTGCAGTTCAGTTTGTTAAAAAACTGATCTACCTATCGTGGGAAAACATGGCCACCTATGTGGCCATCGGCCCCTTATGGTTCGACAGGGGGGAAGGACGCATTGCACAAAGAGCGAAGGGCACGGAGCAGCACAACAGCAATCACACGGGTAGTTTTTACCCAGGTTCAGGCCGCCGCGAGGCATAAAACCCTACTCCTGCTTTGGTGGATTGATGAGAGGACCGTGGTGGAGATGCAGCACTCTAGCCCGGCAAGGTTGCCTCGGGGCGAGAGCAGCTACGTGCGTATGAGTGTACAAGGGTCTGAATCATTTCTAAGGTTGCCATGGCCCTCCTTTTATAGATCAAGGGGTCACCACAATGGCAAATCAGTCAGTGCGTACTGATTAGATAGCAAACAGTGCTATCATACCTAACTCTGCAGATAGGACAAAGCGCATTAAATGCATCGCTTAGTGTCACATCGTAGCGTAGCCCGGCAAGCCTTGTCGTGCCGTTCGGCCACCTTCTCGCCTGCCTGGGTGACACGTCCCTGGATGGGTGTCATCTGGAGGTGATTTCCTCTGGAAATGGCTGCCACATGCCAAATAACGGCCACTTAGTCACTTGGGGGCTCGACACCGCACCGATCGGTGACTTGCGTTGCTGTGAGATGGAGCGGTGGAGCATTGGCGGGGTAATCCGACCTCGGCGTCCCCGGCAAGCCTGCCGGGGCAATCTTGAGAGCCGTCTTCGGGGCAACCTCGACCTCGCCAGGCTCGCCTGCCCGGCAAGGGAGGTTATTCCTTAGTGATAGCTTGCTCCTTTGGTTGGTCTTGGTCTTCTTGATCCGCCCTTTGATTTCTCAAAGAGATGATCTCTTCTACTTGGTCTGGACTCGGATGCTGCAACCTTGTTCTCGAGCCTGTGTACAGTCTGGGAAACACACCTGGGGTTTGTTGCACCGACAGGAGCCCCCGGGCCTGGCCTGAATGCGCTGCCGAGCGTCGTCGGGGTAGGCCCTGTCCAGTACATAGGCGGGGAGGCTGCGGTAGCTCACCCTTTGAGATCTTCTTTGCTTCTTCATTAATCTGAGCTTGAATCAGTTTCCGATTTTCCCGCGCGTTGTGTAACACCAATTGTAGTGGGGCCATCTCTGTAATGGCCCGTGAATGACTTTAACGCACGGGGGAGTAACTGCCAATTCACTCTTCCCATCACGTTCTTATCCCTTGCCACGTATGCTACATGCATTGAGTGGGGTAGGTAACAAAGGCGCGTGGTGCGGGAGAGAGCGCCATGGCAGAGGCCCGGTCTTCTTGGGTTGGTGGAGAGGGACAGCGGTTACTCACCGAGGGATCAGCCCCCAGCCCCAGCCCGCCTATAACAGAGGGGGTGAGGAGCAGTGGAAGTGCTCATCCACGCACCTCTTCTCCCCATTCCCTGCCTTCTTCTCGCTATGTTGAGAGGGAGAGACTGGGGCCAGGCCCCAGGCTCTAGCTTGGGGTCGATGACAGCGAACGCTTGTGTAGGCACCTAGGGAGTGAGTCTGGTCCGGGGCCAAAGGGGATGCGGTTGTCGAAGTTGTGGGCGCTGAGTCGCCCGCAGTGTGGGAGGTGTCACGCTTCTCCAAAATGGTGAAACGCTCGTCTCCCTCACACGAGCCGGCTGTCCGGTGAGGAATGCTAGCCCTCGCTGCGGATCGCCGAGGCTCGTTGTCCCGACGACGGGGCTCTTGGGGTTTCCGGCGCCTGTCTGGGGTGCAGCACACGGGATCATTGGTAATCCTAGTGATGTTCCTTTCGGCAGAGTCGGGGCGAACGCTGAAGATGGTGGCACCCTCCTGCCCTCCAAGGTGGGGAGTGGTGCTTCTTGCACGCGTCGGACATCGCCGCTGCCTGCTGTTTCTACGGGGAAGGTAACGGCCCAAGGGGCTGGCGTCCTCCCGGAGTGGTGGTGATGAAGAAAGAACGAGGGAAGACGGAGAAGACGGGTGGCAGGCCGTTAGGTCGGAGTACGATGGCATCGACGCCTTCGTCTCATATTGCCGGCCCGTTGCCTCGTCTTTCCGCTCTTACCCTCCCTCCCCAGCACCATCATCACCGGCCTCTTTAGGACGGTTGCCGGGGAGGGGATCGCTCTCTTGGTGCCTTCGCCTCCTCCAGCAGTCTTCCAGCTGAGCTCCGAAAGTTCCCCCAGCCGGTGCTCGCGCTTGGGCTTCTTGCTGGTCCTGGAATTGGTGACCAGGGCATCCCCGAGCTGCTCCTTCCGCCCCTCTCCTTCGCAGCCTCGCCACTCTCGATCTTGTCAGGCTGCGCCCGGCAAGCCTTGATGGGATCGGGCTGGGCTTCCGCTCGGGCACCCCTTTTGCCCTCTTTTCTTCCCAGCGTAGTTCCTAGGAGGAGAGGGACAAGAAAGGGATTACGGGGCACTTATCTTTTTTCAGTTTAAAATATGTAGGCATTGGCCAAACTTTAGTCTAAATAATGTAAACTTCTTTATCCATGTTTGTGTTCTATAAGATTTGTACTTGCTTATCAGCATAATAATGAAAAAGACAAGCCTTGCTGGGTACTTGTGCATGTATCATATCCATGCAGAGGCTAAATGCCTCTATACATTCAAGTAAACAAGTTTTCCCCGGCAGGTATCCTGCCGGTGCCCTCAGTTTGTTGCCGCAGGGCTAGGCCTGCCGGGCACAAAACCATAAGAAGGGACCAGCCCCCCGCTGAACCTTTTCCGTCAAAGGCACTGCGACCACCCTGACCGAAGCAGTGTTCGAGTCAAAGGGTAGGAGCACCTATGTTTCGAAGGTGGCAGGGTTTTCATATGCACAAGTTTTCAAATTACAGAACAGGTATGGATAAGAAGGAACTTATCTGTTTGGTCTGCCGGGGATCGTCACGTTGGCTCGTCTTCATTTCTTCTCTTCGGGACCAAGTCCACGGCAAGAACCCTGCAACTTAGTGCAGATGAAAACAATGCCACATGCGACCTCATCTACATGAACATGCTATGCTCATGATATGCTTATGCATGCATGCAAGTTTCGGGAGGCCCCCAGCGCTTCGTTTATTTATCTGGTGCTCAGGGTCTGCGCCTGGCTTTGTACAAAGGGTTACATGCAACATCGGCAAGGCTTGTACAAAAGGGTGGCTGCCGGGCAGGGCCCGACAGTCGCGCCTTATGGGTAGAACTTACGGAGATGCTCAATGTTCCATGAGTTTTGCAATTGAATGCCATCTCCGGTCTCCAAACGGACTGCGCCAGGTCTGGTGACTCGTACTACCCGGTAAGGGCCTTCCCACTTCGGCATCAACTTCTTTGCACCCTTGGCGGACTGAACACGCCTAAGGACAAGGTCGCCTTCCTCAAAGCTCCGGGCATGAACCCTGTGGCTGTGATAGTGACGCAGGGCTTGCTGGTAGCATGCAGCACGCGTAGCAGCCCGGAGACAGTTCTCCTCAAGTAGCACAGCATCGTCATGCCAGTGTTGTTCCTGCGCTACTTCATCGTAGGCAAGCACTCGAGGAGACCCGAATATGAGTTCCGTGGGGATCACTGCTTCTGCCCCATAGACTACAGAGAAGGGAGTCTGCCCGGTAGCTTGATTTGGTGTCGTACGGAGGGAACAAAGAAGCACCGGCAGCTCGTCGATCCATCGCCTGCCGCACTTCTGCAGCCTATCAAAGGTTCTTGTCTTGAGACCTCGCAGCACTTCAGCGTTCGCCCTCTCAGCTTGCCCGTTGCTTCTGGGATGGGCCACAGAGGCAAATGAGACCTTGCTTCTGAGGGCATGAACGTATTGCATGAAGGCGCGGCTTGTGAATTGGGTGCCATTGTCGGTGATGATTCGGGCAGGTATCCCGAGGCGGCACACCAATCCTTTTAAGAACTTGATAGCTGACTACGCGATCACCTTTCTCACGGGCTCTACTTCTGGCCACTTTGTAAACTTGTCAATTGCGACGAACAAGAATTCAAAGCCCCCGGTAGCATGGGGGAAGGGGCCCAAGATGTCGAGCCCCCAGACCGAAAATGGCCATGACAAAGAGATTTTTTGGAGAGCTTGAGCATGCTGATGGATATTCTTGGAGTGGAACTGGCAGGCTTCACATTTGGTAACTAGCTCAATTGCATCTTGGAGGGCTGTGGGCTAGTAGAAACCTTGCCGGAAAGCTTTCCCAACCAAGGCCCTTGATCTGATGTGGGAGCCACACATACCCTTGTGTATCTCTGCCAGCAGTTCCTTTCCTTCTTCCCGGCAAATGCACTTCAGCTTCACACAGTTGGGCCTTCTTCTGTATAGTGTGTCATCAACGAACTGATACATACTGGCCCTCTGGCTACTCTTCCAGCTTCTTCTTGCTCTTCGGGAAGTTCTCCTGTTTGGAGGAAATGAACAATGTGTCGCGCCCAAGTTGGAGCCTGGGGCTCGGCAACAAGGACTAGCGGCACCTCCTCATCGATGGGAGCGCATGCCTCAACTGCAAAGACTGGTAGTTTGGCAGGAGGGTGCAGCTCATCGAACGAAGGGGAGTTGTTCCCGCCAAGTTCTCTACCGGGGGCTTCGGGAAGCTCTGCCGGGAGAGGCTTGCCGGAGTTCAATTTCCTTCTCTTGCTGGCCATTATTGCTGGGGATACGGAGGGTTGAGTCAGATGGAGAACAAAAGTCCCTGGTTCCACAGGGAGTTTCTGCGCAGCGCACTTTGACAGAAGATCAGCAATGTTGTTTTCTGCATGTGGCACGTGCTCTGTTTGCAATCCGTCAAAGTGCTCCTCCAACTTTCTCACTTCCTTGACGTATGCCTCCATCAATGGGCTTTGATAATCCTTGTTTACTTGCCTCACCGCAAGTTGTGAATCTCCACGGATGATCAGCTTCTTAATTCCCAGTTCTGTCGCGATCCTGAGCCCGGCAAGGAGTCCTTCATACTCTGCAGTGTTGTTGGTAGCCTTCTGCCGGGGAAAATGCATCTGAATGATGTACTTGAGGTGCTCCCCAGCGGGAGCAATGAGAAGCACGCCAGCTCCTGCACCTTGTAGGGAGAAGGCACCATCAAAGTACATGATCCATTCCTGGGGGGCTTCCTTGCCGGGGATGATTGTCTCCAGCACTTCTTCATCAGGGGTAGGCATCCACTCCGCAATGAACTCTGCTAGTGCTCTGCTCTAAATAGTTGACGTGCTTTCAAACTTCAAACCAAAGCTGGATAACTCCAAAGCCCATTCCACGATTCTGCCAGTGGCCTCGGGGTTTCGGAGTATGTGTTGCAAGGGGAAGCGGGTGACAACCGTGATCTCGTGGGCTTGGAAGTAGTGGCGCAGTTTCCTTGAGGCCATGATGAGGCCAAAAATCAACTTTTGCACACCAGAGTACCTCGACCTAGCCCCCTACAGCAAGGAGCTGACAAAGTACACTGGGCGCTGCACCACCTTCTTCCTTGCCGTGATCTTGGAACTGTCTCTGCTGCCTTGCTCTTCCTTGTCTTGAACTGCATCTGACCTTGCTGGGACGGGTTCACTTTCCTCTCCAGAGGGGACGGCGGTGGAGGCTGCTGCTTCATCTACCTCCCGTTGTGCCACCAGCGCTGCGCTAACCACTTGATTGGTCGCTGCTAAATATAGCAGCAACGGCTCTTGTGGTTTAGGAGTGACTAAGGTGGGAACAGAGGAAAGGTAGGTCTTCAAATCTTGTAGTTCAGCGTCTGCCTCCGGGTCCACTCCACGGGCCCTGTCTTCTTCAAGATTTTGAAGAACGGCAAGGTGCGTTCGGCGGACTTGGAAATGAACCTGCTCAGTGCAGCAACACATCCAGTCAAACGCCTCACGTCTTTAACTGTCTTGGGTGCTTGAATCTGCTCGATAGCCTTGATCTTGTCGGGGTTGGCCTCTATCCCCCGATGGGACATGAAGAAGCCAAGTAGCTTGCCGGAAGGAATGCCAAACACACACTTCTCTGGGTTCAGCTTCAAGTTGATCCTGCGCAGATTTGCAAAGGTCTCTTCCAAATCCTGAATGAGAGTCATTCTGTCCTTGGTTTTGACCACTATATCATCCATGTAGGCTTCAATATTTCTGTGCAGCTGGGACTCAAAGCCAATCTGAACTACTTTTGCAAAAGTGGATCCGGCGCTCTTCAACCCGAAGGGAATCCATATAAAACAGTACATGCCACATGGGGTTATGAAAGCGGTCTTCTCTTCGTCTTCTTTGGACATGAAGATCTGGTGGTATCCGGAGTAGGCATCCAGGAAGGAAAGCAGATCGCACCCAGAGGTGGAATCCACAATCTGGTTGATGTGTGGCAAGGGGAATGGGTCCTTCGGGCATGCTTTATTTAGATCCATGAAGTCTATGCAAAGCCTCCATTTCCCATTCGCCTTGCGCACCACCACTGGGTTTGCTAACCATGTTGGATGCAACACTCCTTTGACCAGACCAGCTACCTCAAGTTTCTTGATCTCCTCGGCAATAAACTGCTGCCACTCCAAAGCTTGCTTCCGGGCCTTCTGCCTGACGGGTCGGGCATGTGGGCAGACTGCAAGGTGTTGCTCGATTACCTCCCTGGGAACACCAGGGATGTCAGATGGTTGCCAAGCAAACACATCGACATTCGCCCGCAGCAAGGCAACGAGCACGCTTTCCTATTTGTCGTCGAGGGTGGCACTGATGGTAAATGTACCATCAGCGCCAGCCAGCCCTGCCGGGACCTTCTTCACAGCGGATGCAGCAGCCTTGGATCTCTTGCTATTGGAACTCTCCGGCAAGTCATCAACAGGCGCAGCGCACTCTGAAGAGGTACGCTTCCCAGATTCCTTGCTGGCATCCTTGCTAGCTTTCTTCTTTTTCTTGCTTTCCTTGGCGGGAGTAGTGGCTTCCACGGCCTCTGCAGCGACTACTTCCCGGTACATCTTGTCCACGCATATGATTGCGTCTTTCTTGTCCGATGGAATGGAAATGACGCCTATTGGCCCTGGCATCTTCAGAGTGTTGTAGGCATAGTGGGATGCCGCCATGAATTTGGCCAGAGCTGGGCGACAAATTATCCCATTGTACGGCAGGGGGAGGTCGACCACGTCAAACACGATCTTCTCAGTCCGGTAGTTTAACTCCCCCCCCCCACGAATGTTACCGGCAGTGTGATCTTCCCCTTAGGACGACTCCTGCTGGGGTTGATCCCTTGGAACGTACCAGTAACCTTGAGCTCTTCATCTGCTATCTGGAGTTTGCTGATGACCTTTGGAGAAATCAGATTCAACCCGGCCCCATCGTCAACCAACATCTTTGTGACCTTGAGGTTGCGGATCGTTGGTGAAACCAACAACGGCAAACACCCTACCGCGGTGGTGCGGTCAGGGTGATCCTCCTCATCAAAGATGATGGCCGTGCGGGACCACTTGAGTGGCTTCCGAGAATCTGCCGCTGGCTCCATGGCATTGACCTCACGTGCCCACTTTTTAAGTTGGCGGTGAGAGGAGTGCAAAGATGCACCCTCGTCAATGCATAGGGCGTCAGTGGCTTTCTGGAACTCCTGCTCGCTGGTTTCCTCTTCATCTCCTTCATCACTCTCATCATCGCAATCCTTCTTCTCACGGCCTCTGGTGGGTTTTCCTTGATACTGAGGAGCCTTGCCGGGGCGACCTGTCCTGCCGCCTCGGCCCTTCCCGCCAATGCCATATTGGTCTTTCTCCTTATCACGCTTCTCGTACTCAGCCCTCTACTTCTTGACGAGTTGCTCAACCTGATGACACTCCTGAAGATCGTGGCCCTTGGTCTGATGGATCTTGCAGTATGGCCCATCACCCTTCCCAGCCTTCTCGGCAGCCGCAGCTTCCCGGCAATCAGTGCACATGGCAGCTTCCTTGCCGGGAACCTCGGTCTTGGCCTTCTTGCTGGTACTAGGTGCACTCGATCCTTCAACGGTCATGACCGCTTTATCTTTGCGCTTCTTGTTGTGCTTCTTGTTCTTCTTCTTCTGGTTGGTGGCGTCATCGTTGTCCTCTGAGTCGATGTCGACGCCATCTTCTTCATCGGGGAGTCGTCTCCCCTCTTCTACTCGGGCACACTTATCCACTAGAGTGTATAGCTCATTCACAGTCTTGGGCAACCGAACGTTCATTTTAGAACGTATCCGGCGGTTGTGCACGTTGGACAGGAACGCAGCTATCACAGCTGCCGGGTGGATGTCTGGAATGTTCATGTGCACCCAGTTGAACCTCTGCATGTACTTCCGCAGACTCTCTCCTTCCTTCTGTAGGAGGATCTGCAAGTCGCTGGGCCGCCCTGGTTCTTGATGGCCGCCCATGAAGGCACCAACAAACTCATGGCACAGATTAGCCCAGGTCGAGATAGAATTCTCTGGCAAGTGCATCAGCCAAGACCTCACATTTGGCTTGAGTGCCAAAGGGAAGTAGTTGGCCAATACCTTCTCGTCTCTTCCCCCGGCAGCTTGAACAGCGATGGTGTAGATGCTCAAGAACTCTGCCGGGTTCAATCTTCCATCGTACTTCTTTGGTATTTCTGGCTTGAACGTGCGAGCAGATGGCCAACAGACTTGCCGCAACTCACGAGTGAAGGCGGGGCACCCAACCTTGAAAGGTAGGTACCCACCTTCACCGGGCGTGGGGTCGTCAACGTCGGGGCCATTGCGCCTATCAGACTGGCGTTGGGTTTCGTGGTGTCGTTCGATGGTGACGCGCGCATCTTCCCTCCGCGTGTCTTCCAGGACTCGCCACCGGTCTCGACGTGTTCGAGGATCGGATGAAGCCATCGATACATCGTCGGGTTCCTGGTCGCGTGGCTCTGGCTGCGGCCCCTGCGCTGGCTGCCGCGGAGGGGATTGCACCGTGGGGGTGGCCCCTTCGGTACGGCCAGTGGCTCGGGCCGTTGTTGGCGCCTGCGGAGGCCGTGACGGGCCCGCTCGCTTTGATCCTCCCGCCTCGGCGAAACCAATCAGGCTCTGAATGGTGGCTCTCCACTCATCCATCTGATCGGCCGTCGGGGGAAATCTCAACAGGAGTTGGGCCCGCGCCACGGCCTCCGAAGCAGTGCTCGGCATAGATGATGACGTAGACCGTAACGTTGCCTGGCTTCTGACGGTGCCGGTAGTGGCAGCGCCGTGCTCTCGTCGCCGTGAGCCAGTCGCCAGGGTGGCGTGGTGACGAGGTGGATGTGCTTGGGGATCGGTGGCTCCGTTCGGCGCATCGGCTTGGCCAGCCCGTCCCGGGGGTGGCGCGTACCCTACGGCCGCACCCGCAGCAGGGGCGGCCAGAGGGTGGCGGTTCGCCCCAGAGCGAGCGCCATCGCTGTGGCTACATCCTTCAGCAGGGCGAAGAGGCGGAGATGGAATAATCTCACCTCCCGCACCTTGTGGAGCGTGGCCGCAGGGATGTTGTTGGCGCTGTCCTTCTCCGATGCCTCCTGCTCCCGTTTCGGCCATAGGGGAGGTGGTGACGATGCCGCCTACGCCGGCCATGTCCCCCGCAGCATCCATGTCCCCGTAGCCCCCATGGCATCGGCGGCCGCATGCGAAGGGGCCTTCGAGGTGGACGGGTGAGCTGCGGCACCGGGTTTCTTCTTGGGCGCCATGGATGATGAAGTCGTCGATGAAGAAAACGATGACTAAGATGACGCATTGTGCATGCTCTTGGGTTCGCGCAAGCGCTTCCCCCTACCTGGCGCGCCAAAGATGTCGTGGGAAAACACGGCCACCTATGGGGCCATCGGCCCCTTGTGGTTCGGCAGGGGGGAAGGACTCATTGCACAAAGAGCGGAGGGCGCGGAGCAGCACAACAGTGATCACACGGGCAGTTTTTACCCAGGTTCGGGCCGCCGCGAGGCGTAAAACCCTACTCTTGCTTTGGTGGATTGATGAGAGGACCGTGGTGGAGACGCAACGCTCTAGCCCGGCAAGGTTGCCTCGGGGCGAGAGCAGCTACGCGCGTATGAGTGTACAAGGGTCTAAATCCTTTGTAAGGTTGCCATGGCTCTCCTTTTATAGATCAAGGGGTCACCACAATGGCAAATCAGTCATTGCGTATTGATTAGATAGCAAACAGTGCTATCATACCTAACTCTGCAGACAGGACAAAGTGCATTAAATGCGCCGCTTAGTGTTACATCGTAGCGTAGCCCGGCAAGCCTTCCGTGCCGTTCGGCCACCTTCTCGCCTGCCTGCGTGACATGTCCCTGGACGGGTGTCATCTGGAGGTGATTTCCTCTGGAAATGGCTGCCACGTGCCAAATAACGGCCACTCAATCACTTGGGGGCTCGACACCGAACCGATCGGTGACTTGCATTGCTGTGAGGTGGAGCGGTGGAGCATTGGCGGGGTAATCCGCCCTCGGCGTCCCCGGCAAGCCTGCCGGGGCAATCCTGAGAGCCGTCTTCAGGGCAACCTCGACCTCGCCGGGCTCGCCTGCCCGGCAAGGGAGATTATTCCTTAGTGATATCTTGCTCCTTTGGTTGGTCTTGGTCTTCTTGATCCGCCTTTGATTTCTCAAAGAGCTGATCTCTTCTGCTTGGTCTCGGATGCTGCAACCTTGTTCTCGAGCCTGTGTACAGTCTGGGCAACACACCTGGGGTTTGTTGCACCGACACTACCGCTTTGGTTACCCTCATAGTATCATCACTGATAATGGCACTAATTTGTCTAAGGGCGCTATGAAGGAGTTCTGTCAAAGAGAGCATATTCGTCTGGATGTTTCTTCTGTGGCCCATCCGCAGTCTAATGGTCAAGCAAAAAGGGCTAACCAGGAGATTTTGAGAGGTATCAAGCCCCGGCTTATGGTTCCTTTAGAACAAACTCCGGGTTGTTGGGTTGAGGAGTTACCTTCAGTACTTTGGAGTATCAATACCACCGCCAACAGGTCAACAGGCTATACGCCCTTCTTCATGGCTTATGGTGCAGAGGCGGTTCTCCCGAGTGACATCCGTCATGACTCGCCCAGAGTGGTGGCTTATGTTGGAACTGATAATGAGACGACTCGACAGAACACAGTTGACGCTTTGGATGAAGAACGTGACCTTGCGGCGGCTCGTTCAGCAATATACCAGCAAGACCTGCATCGCTATCATAGCCGCAGAGTCAAGACTCGGGTGTTTCAAGAAGGCGACTTAGTGCTCCGGCTGATTCAAGATCAAACTGACATGCATAAGCTATCTCCGCCTTGGGAAGGACCTTTTGTGGTCAGTAAGAACCTTAACAATGGCTCGTATTATCTCATTGATCTACGTGAGCACACAAAGTCACACACCTCTGAGCAGGAGACCAACAGGCCTTGGAATATTGCTCATCTTCGGCCTTACTATACTTGAGCCACCGGCTCTCCCCATTGTACATACTTCTGATGATGTATATATCTTTTTATGATCAATATAATAAAGCCGGCATCCCTGAAAAATTCAGGGCCTCTGTCGTTTCATTTCTGTGTATCTGAGCCTTTATTAATTGGTCATAAGGTCACTTGGGGGCTTCCAACCCACCGGGTTTAGCTTTCATACCCTCTTGACCAGGCATGAGACGCCAAATTGTGAGTTATCCTGCCTGTTTGCAACTTGCTACTCCGCTAGGTGACCCGCCGAACTCTTAACAGTCAATCTTTTTTAAGACACTGAACTTGTTAAGGTTAAAACGGCGGCTTGAGTCACGTGAGAGCCGGCTTACAGTGAGCTAGGATAAACTCAACGGTTGTGCGGCCTTGAAAGCACTAGGCATGTGAGCCAACTTGTTTGGTCATGTCTTGGAAGACGGCCTAGCAAAGATTTGAGATTTGTTGTATCTCTCTTTTTGATTTTTTTTTTATATTCTTTCAGATTTTGTTTTTGTGCAAATTTTGACTACCCAGGTTGTGAGGCTCCGGGTTATGATTCTCCTGTTTGAGTATTTTTTTGGGTTGTAACCCGCCCTGGCTTTGGACTTTAAGTCGCCAGTATGTTTTGATTTCAACAGCCATAGTTATGAGACTACAGTCTTATGGGTTGTCACCCGCCCTGGTTTTGGACTTTAAGTCGCCAGCATGAATAATTTGCATATCTGTGGCTATGAGACTCGGAGTCTTCGGGTTTAATAACCCACCATGGTTTCTGGCTTTGAGTCGCTAGTATATATAATGATTGGTCTTTTGCAAAATATATAAGACCTCAGGTGCTGAATATGGTCATCAGGCGATTCATATATCTGGTCAAATGAAGTAGGCCACAAAAATCAACTGTTGGACCAAAAGTCAAGATAAAACATTCACGAAGGCATGACACGGCGGCTCAACATTTTCAACTACCCTATTACAAGGCTTCAGCTGAGCTCAAAAGTTTGTGAATTAAGTGTTTTTGGGGCTGCACCCCATGATCTGGCCTGAGAGACGCCTGGCTCATCATAGATCTGATCAATCCTCTTCTGGACGCTTTGACTATATGATTTTGTAGGGATAGCGTTCTTTAGCATTTTTATTCTGAAAGGCATGATTGTTTTTTGGTATGCCTGAGTATTGATGTCTTTATGTCAAATTATAGACTATTGCTTTGAATCACTCGTATCTTAATATTCATGACATGATTAGATTGTATGACCAAGATTATGTTAGGTAGCATTCCACATCAAAAATTATCTTTTTATCATTTACCTACTCGAGGATGAGTAGGAACTAAGCTTGGGATGCTGATACGTCTCTGTCGTATCTGTAATTTTTTATTGTTTCATGCCATTATTATATACCTTTCATATACTTTTGGCAACATTTTATATTATTTTTGGGACTAACATATTGATCCAGTGCTCACTGCCAGTTCCTGTATGTTGCATGTTTTTTGTGTCACGGAATATCCATATCAAACGAAGTCCAAACATGATAAAAATTTACAGAGATTTATTTTGGAATAATATGTGATTTTTGGGAAAAGGAATCAACGCGAGACGATGCTCGAGGGCCTCACAAGCCCAGAGGGCACGCCCCCTACCCATGGTGCACCTGGCAGGCTTTTGGTACCCCTGTAAGGCGGGTTGGGCCCTTCTCTGCCGCAAGAAAGATAATATCCAAAATAAAATCCCTTGATAATTTCAGCCCAATCAGAGTTACGGATCTTCGGTAATTTAAGAAATGGTTTTTGGCCAGAAAACAGGAACGCGAAACAGAAGAGAACAGAGAGAGATCCAATCTCGGAGGGGCTCCTACCCTCTAGGAGCCATGGAGACCAAGGACCAGAGGGTAAACCCTCCTCCCATCTAGGGTGAGGCCAAGGAGGAAGAAGAAGGGGGGCTCTCTCCCCCTCTCTCCCGGTGGCGCCGGGACGTCACCAGGGCAATCATCGTGTGACGGCGATCTACTCCAACAACTCTGTCATCTTCATCAACACCTCCATCACCTTCCCTCATCCATATTCAGCGGTCCACTCTCCCGCAACTTATTGTACCCTCTACTTGAACATGGTGCTTTATGCTTCATATTATTATCCAATGATGTGTTGCCATCCTATGATGTTTGAGTAGATTTTTGTTGTCCTTTGGGGTAATTGGTGAATTGCTATGATTGGTTTAATTTGCTTGTGGTTATGTTGCTGTCCTTTGGTACCCATCATATGAGTGTGTGTGTGTGGATCACACCATAGGGTTAGTTGTATGTTGATAGGACTATGCATTCGAGGGCAAGAGTGACAGAAGCTTCTTCCTACCATAGAAATTGGTTCATACGGGATTGAAGGGGTACCAATATGTCAGGACCCCGATCCTCAGTCACACCGATCTAGCATGTAACACATCATATCACTTTGCGGCCTCACGCACGGTATTCCCAAGCTGTAGCCTTACCTAGGCCAAGACCGTTTGCGCCTTTTGGCTCACGTATATGATTGTGTCGCTAGCATCCATATGACAGAGAACCCGGGCCGACGTGTCTAGTCGTAAACCCAAGGTGGCACAAACTTACAGGGATGGGCATACGTAACCCAGCAATGAACGTGTCGGTCATCAACGTATGAACCCAAGTCGTAGCAAGCTACAAGGACTTAAAGGAACAATGCGTGACATTTCCCCGGAGGGACAGACACGGGAACAAAGAAGGATACATGCCGGCCAACCTAAGTGTTCCGGAGCAGTCGCGAACTACCATGGCTCGATGGAAGCACCATGGGACATTTCCCCATAAGGAAGGCTACCAAGAATAAACAACTAGGTGTCGGATCCCACGCATAGCAATACATGTTACACGTACGCATAACATGCAAGTATGCGTTGTACAACATGGCATCACAACATAACTCAACAACTCATATAGATAAAGGCCCAGAAGAGCCATCATAGCATTCATTACAAGCAGCGGGTCTCATGACCCTTCACACGTCATACAAGTCAAGCAGAAGCATAAACATGTCTGAGTATAGACATCTGAAAAGAGAGAAGGCTAGAAAGCCTGTGTATCTACAAGACCCTCCATAGGAACCAGACCTCTGTCTGGGATTCCCAAGCTAATCGTCGAAGCGCACGTAGATCTACTAGTGAGACTGAAGTCTCTCTGCAAAAACATAAATTAAGCAAACGTGAGTACAAATGTACCCAGCAAGACTTATAATAGAACTAACGACTTATGCATCACGTGTCAACAAAGGGGTAGTGGAGTTTGACTACAGCAAGCCAGCTTTGACTCAGTGGCTATCATGTACTACGATTACCAGTATTTTCTTTGAGGTGAGAAAGCGCACACGAGTCCACATATTCACCATATCAATACACCACTATGGATCCACTCCCGTCTCCCTACGAGAAGGCCATCCATAGCACTCACACTTATCTTGCACATTTTAGAGTATCCACTTCCAGTTATCTATGAACAATGTAAGTATTCCAAGTAGTCCATATCCGAGGACGCGGCTATTCGAATAGATCATATTACCCTGCAGGGGTGTACTTCTTCACACACGCTCTCGCCACTTACCGCCATGTACACGTCATGTATCTCGGCAACCTTCAAGCGGAAGACTGGCGAGGGTGTCGGCCACGACCTGACTAACCACACAAGACTCTAGTCCAGGTTTATCACCTATCCGAGGTTGAACCCGCAAAGGAAGTCCGGCCGAAGTTTCCATCACGGCCCCAAACGATGTGAGCAGGGTTCCCAAGCCCACCATCTGGGTGCCACTTGGTACACCGTGCCACTGTGCCTAGTCTATCCCAAGCCCACCTATACTGGGTGCCACTTGGTAGACTACTAGCACTACCTACAAACACCAGAAACCAGTTGCAACTCCTGGACAGAGACCAAGGTGATTAATAAGTCGAGAGGGGCACTTAAGCATTCCAATGCGTGGTAGTAACTGTCTTGGATCACAAACACAAAACTCAGTTCATGAGGACAGTTTCAATGAGACAACCCACCATGTACTCCTACATGGCCTCCCATTGCTACCTTTACCAAATCGTGTTCACACACTTAGCTGCCAACAGTAGGACATGTTCACCACCATCCCAATCCATCCCAGATGAATCATACCTGACACAACTCTAAGCATAGCTGGCATAACAAGCAAGCATGACTGAGTAGGCACATCATGGCTCAAACAACTCCTACCCATGCTAGTGGGTTTTTACTAATTACTGTGGCAAAGACAGGTCATGTAGAGGAATGGGTTCAACTACCGCAACATGTAACAGTTGAATCATTATTGTCCTAATGCAGTAATAGAGAGCAAGAGTGAGAGAGTGGGATTGTATCAGAATGCTCAAAGCGAGTTTGCTTGCCTGGCACTTCTGAAGATAATAAAGCTCTTCATCAGTGTCAACGATCACAACGTCGGAATCATCTGCTACCAAGAGGGAACAAACACCGGCAACAGAGAAGGAACACAATCAATGCAATGCAACAATATGATGCATGATCATGACATGTCAATATGCTGTTGATTGAGCTAATGCAACTAGCAACCAGATTAAATGAAGTTGGTTTGAACCAAGATTCAAATCGAAACTCCATATGTGATTATTCAAATGCCATTTAATTGATTTGACCTAATCAGTAGGTTTAACTTGCTTTAACATGCATGAAAATAGTACCATTGGATAGATTGGATTTTTCTGATCATTTTTCATATATAAATTATTTTCATTGGACTTACGGTTTATTTTCTATGATTTTCTAATGTTTATAGCATTTTCTGGAATTTCCAAATCATTTTTGAATTAGAGATAATCTAGAAAAGGTTTATTGTGTCAGCTCTGCGTCATCACTATGTCAGCGGGTCAACTGGGTTGACCAGGGTCAAACCTGACCAGTGGGACCCACACGTCAGTGTAACAGGGACTTAAACTGGTTTAAATAAAACCTAACTAATTAGTAGGGGTTTAATTAGTGGATGGGGCCCACATGTTAGTGGGTCGGGGTTAGTTAGAACCTAATCTAATTGTCGCTATGTCAGCTAAACTGAGTTTAGCCGCCGGCGACCTCAACCGACGGCGGAGGTACACCGGAATCGTTGCTTCGGCGATGGTTTTGTGCGCGGACGGGCTCTACGGGGAGCTGGGGTTGAACCGCGTCCATTGGTGCAAACATCTTCACCGGGAGTGGCTGAAGTTGACGGCGGCAAGCACTTGGGGGGCGGCCGGAGCTACGGTTGTGCTCGAGCATGGCGATGCGGCTCGAGGGCAGCAACAGGGGGTGCTAGGCGGCACCTATAGGGCAGCAGGAGCACACCGGTGCCACGGGGGCAAGCAGGGGGAGCTCGGAGCGCGGGCTCGCCGGCCATGGCGGACGGCGGCCTCGGGTGATCGCGGGGCGGCGGCTAGAGGACGGGAGTAAGCAGGGGGGCAGAGGGGAAATAGTCGGAAGCTCACAGCGGTTCGAATGAAGACGAAGGAGAGGTCGGGGACGCTCTGTGGCCGGCGAATTCGACGATGACGTCCAGCGGCCGAGGCGACGAGGAAGACGATGATGGCAACGCTAGTTGGCCTCCGACTTTGCTATGTTCGGTGGGGAGGTGCAGCGCAAAATGGCAGATCTCGGGAGCACGGTGGCGCGACGCTACGTCGACGGTGGGCATGCGGGCGAGCTACGGCGGCGATGACTCCTCTCTCGGGGAGTCATGAGGAGAGGGTAGAGGAGGGGGAGGGGGTCCTGGGAGAGAGGGCAGAGGTGCAGGGGGTCGAGGGGGAGTGTGTGGCGACGTTCAGGGGGTCGAGGAGGGAGCCAGGCAAGCAGGAGGTGGCAGGGGCGGTGTCGGCGCTTACCACCGAGCTGCTTCGTGTGCTAGCACGAGGAAGAAGACAGGCATGCCCCTGGTGGGCTGGGCCGCCTTCTCCACTAGGCCAGGTAGGTCAAGTGAGTATCTGCTCTGTTTTACTTTTCTGTTTTGTTTTCTTTTATTGATTTATTTGCCATTGTTTAAATTCAAAATAGAATTCAAACTCATGCCAAATCTTTCTGAAATAATTTTATGTTACTTCTCTGGACTATTCCAAAAGCACATAAAATATATCAGAGACATTTGAAAATATATTCCATATACTAAGAATATAAATACAATAGTGATTTAAATTCAGAGCCCAAATAATCCCTTCAAAATGTTCCAAATTTTTGGTTTGATATATAACTCTTGCCAAAATTCTCAAAACTATTTTTACGGCATTTTGGATTCACTGAATGCAAATTAAAGGGTTCTTGCCCTTCTTTCAAAAATAATTCCTTGAGGCTTTTGGAAATTCCCTCAATTCAAATTTCTTGAATTTAGATATGATGTATGAATGTTCACTCATGCAACTAATTACAAGCAATGATCTAGGGTTGTGACAACTCACCCCCACTAAACAAGAATCTCATCCCGAGATTCACGTGTAGGGTAAGAGGAAGAGGGGACACTAACTATCACAATCTTCTCGATCCAACTGCCCTTCTTGAAGATGTTGACTCATTGCATCATATTGATCTTGGCATCCTTGCCTTCGAGATCTCCATAGAAACACGACGACGGAAAGAAAGGAAAACTCTACTAAAATTGATCTTCACGAAGATCAAGCAACTCAGGATCAACTCATAGAACGAGATGTTGAAACATCTCTCGAGCCGAGGCACAAAACACACTTCGGGGTTGATGGAAGGAAGTAGACGATGACGGTTCAATTTGGTAGGCAACAATTCCACACTTAAGTAGATGGTGAGTATATGCCAAAGTAGCGAGGAGATAAGTTGCCATGATTCAATAACGGGGCACCTTAGGGAAGGTGACTCGTAGAATTATTCCCTTAGGTGGCAAAAAGAACTACTTTTGATACATGGATCATTGAGACTCTTTATACCAGCCCAAGGCAATTCGAAAATGACCTTTTGAAGGAGTTCGAAGAAATGGCATACTCAGTTTGGAAAGGAAACTATGGTTATAGATCAACCGGCAAAGGGAAGGCACAATCCAATTGATACCGAGGATATAACATAGTGTCTGAGCGTGCTTTCAAGAACTTGAGCATTTCCATATTCATCAGGGTTTTACCAACATCCATGCCAAGGATCCTGGCAACACTTCATATTACCATGATGAATAGTGATGGAGGATGCAGATGCAAAGGAAGACCACACTTTCTCAGATTTTACCCTAGCAATGCCAAGGGAACAAAATCTGGATGATCGGCCGAGAGACATTTAGCACTCCACTTCTAATGTTCTCCTTGATGTTTTGGCTACGACGGTCATGCTTAAAAGCATCAACATGGCCATCAAGTAAAGGTCAGACTTCGGGAACACAAAGGATCCATAAGGAACAACTGCTAGAACAAGTCACACGAAATCCTCATGGACAAGGGGGTTAAATTGCTCGATCAAGATACTACAATAATAGATCTTCCGGCTAGGTGTGTCGGCCAAAACATCAACCTTGCTGGAACCTACATCATAGATCTTGGAAAAGTTCCAACCATCATATCTGCCTGAGATTCAGATCTGGTTGGTAACAGGATATTTCAGCCTCAGCATGTCTGAAAAAGAAAGTTTGCAACACAAATCGACAAGATGACGTTGCTAGATTCTCGGGAAATGAACTATGGCAGCAACTCCAAAACATGAACTGGGTTGCCGAGATACATGACGTGTACATGGCGGTAAGTTTACAACCAAACACTACCGAGTTCTAGTGGGGAACCATCATTGAGAATATCGAAGTCCTTACATAAGTCATATGATTAGCTCTTAGGAAGGAACTTCTTCTCCTTAAACAAGTCAATCAGTGGCTTGGTGTGCTACAAAACACATATGGAATGGAGGCGGCCAACCTATCAAACCATAGAGTACTTCGCACATAGGCGTGACTAACTTGGGACAATTCCAGAGGAAGCAAAAACAATCTTTCTCGGATCCACGGCGGCAACTTACATCAGGTGCACGTGAATTAGAGGAAGTCTCTTCTTTCATCAAAGCATATACCTCATGAACAGGGCGCAAAGGGAACGCTTACGAAGTTTCCAACGCCAGCTTTAATGTTCATCATGAATCATGGAGAAGATAAAAATATTGCCGATGGGCTCAACAACAATTCATCTAGGTTTCCATATAGATGGAATTCCACAATTAAGTGAACAAGGTGATAGCATTGGTCAGACCCAAAGATATAATGATGTATGCTCGAGGAAACAACCACGAGTAAAACAAAATTACAAACATTGTTGGTTCTGATTTGATTTGATGATAGCCCATACTCAAACCAAAGATTTGATAAGGCAACAGCTCCAACAATTGATCACGAGGAACAATCGATGAAGATATCATCTTTCTTCAGCACACACACACACAAAGATATCCCTCAGTAATGAACTAATTTAGGCAAAGCTTTTATCTTCCAACTCTCCAAGTTGTTATTTAGCTTAACCAACTACTTCAGGGTATCCAACACATATTCTTGGAGAAGGGGTGGTTTATGGAAAGACAACTTGATCACGAGCCCAGCATAATGATCAGGGGACAACCTGGTAATACTTTCGAGAAGATATTTGGAAAATCACGAACCACCGATATGTTATTAAGCTCGAGGACAATCTTGCTTTTCAGGGCAAGACGATGTGATCAAAATAGCAAGGTGTTGGCACAATCCCAACTCATTGATCAAAAAGTCCACCAGAAATAAGGACTAGGTAGCACGGTCAATCTTAAAATGATAATTCAATAACCTACATGCTATGAATGAGATTATTGTCCATTAACTACCATGAAACGGGGTTGCTAGGAGTATTGAGTTCACACATCATAGTTCACTTGTCGGTATTCCGGCAACAACAACACGGAGACCAAGAAATGAATAATGATGGCGGGAAGTATCACTATATCAAGAATTCATAAGAGGTTGTGCAATTCCCATGTCACTCTTGACATAAAGACGATAATACTCCAGGCGAGAACAGAACAAAGCTGGATTGGCATTTTGATCTGCGGAATACAACTATTTTGATCCAATCCTAGAAATGGATGAGGTGCTGGAGTTTGTTTCTCCTAGTCATTCCAGAACAGAATGGCTTGACGGACCACAAAAGTGAAAGGCATCGATGAACACAAATGCACAACTACTTCTGATTATCAACTGATAGACAGAGGTCGGAATAAAACTTAAAGAGAGACAACTCAAAGGGACATATAACTATCTGAGTTGTGGATGCATGGATTAGCATGTCGAACAAGTTCAACATATTTCTTCCGAATAACCCATGCAGAAGAGGGAGGACTGGCAGATTCACAATGTAGAATGGAGAACTCATCAAGAGCACTTTGGTTGTGATCTTTTGGTTCAAAAGAACTTCTGCCATATTGGTTCATGGTATTGGAAGAACGATATACCACGGACCTCGAAGACTATCACAAAGGTTACTAATATCCTAAAGGAATGAGCAAACACTATCAACAGGAAGTAAGTATAGTGAATCTTGGGTTCAAGAACCCAAAAATGAAATACCTACTAACTAAATGGCATCACGAGATGCTTTCGAGAATGGTGGCCAGAATCATCACACTGGGAACACAACACAAGGTTGGGTTACGGGTGGTTATCTATGATATCCTAGTGTCCTGATAACTTCAGCATATATGTCGAGGCAATGGAGTACCTCAGCACGATGGTTAGTGTGGTCAGTCTGGCCCAAAAGGACATCGGGAACAGGAAGAAGGGATTTGCAAATGCATCAGATTATTTAGGAACCTTGGATAACTCGGACAGCATAACGGCTGTAAATGCTCAAAAAGATTTTGAGACATCCTGCAAAATGGTGGCATAGCCACTCAACATCACAATATCAAGGTTCCGAGACCAGCTGTTAACAAACGAAAGTACTAGAAACTGAACTAAGACTTGAATCCATCAATCCTACAAGTCTATGGATTAGTAACACGTGAACCTGGTAGAAAGATGAGAAGCCGTAGGAAAGATAGGATGACTCAGATCAGAAGGCATAAGGCATAAGGAGTAAAAAGAGCCTTACGTTCCCTTCCACAGTCAATTCCCCTATATAACTAAAGAAGTTCTAGACTTGACTTCAACCGGTTTGGCTTGGTAATCCTACAAGCAGTCAGGCTCTGATACCAAAGCAGTCGGGACCCCGATCCTAGGTCACACCGATCTAGCATGTAACACATCATTTCACTTTGCGGCCTTACGCACGGTATTCCCACGGCTATAGCCTTACCTAGGCCAGGACCGTTTACGCCTTTTGGCTCACGTATATGATTGTGTGGCTAACATCCATATGACAGAGAACCTGGGCCGACGTGTCTAGTCGTAAACCCAAGGTGGCACAAACTTACAGGGACAGGCATACGTAACCCAGCAATGAACGTGTTGGTCATCAACGTATGAACCCAAGTTGTAGCAAGCTACAAGGACTTAAAGGAACAACGCGTGACATTTCCCCGAAGGGACAGACATAGGAACAAAGAAGGATACATGCCGGCTAACCTAAGTGTTCTGGAGCAGTAGCGAACTACCATGGCTCAGTGGAAGCACCAGGAGACATTTCCCATAAGGAAGGCTACCAAGAGTAAACAACTAGGTGTCGGATCCCACGCATAGCAATACATGTTACACGTACGCATAACATGCAAGTGTGCACTGTACAACATGGCATCACAACATAACTCAACAACTCATATAGATAAAGGCCCAGAAGAGCCATCATAGCATTCATTACAAGCAGCGGGTCTCATGACCCTTCACACAAAGTCATACAAGTCAAGCGGAAGCATAAACATGTCTGAGTACAGACATCTGAAAAGAGAGAATGCTAGAAAGCCTGTGTATCTACAAGACCCTCCATAGGAACCAGACCTCTGTCTGGGATTCCCAAGCTGATCGTCAAAGCGCACGAAGAACTACTAGTGAGACTGAAGTCTCTCTACACAAACATAAATTAAGCAAACATGAGTACAAATGTACCCAGCAAGACTTACATCAGAACTAACTACTTATACATCAGGTGTCAACAAAGGGGTAGTGGAGTTTGACTGCAGCAAGCCAGCTTTGACTCAGTGGCTATCATGTACTACGACTACTAGTATTTTCTTTGAGGTGAGAAAGCGCACACGAGTCCACATATTCACCATATCAATACACCACTATGGATCCGCTCCCGTCTCCCTACGAGAAGGCCATCAATAGCACTCACGCTTATCTTGCACATTTTAGATTATCCACTTCCAGTTATCTATGAACAATGTAAGCATTCCAAGTAGTCCATATCCGAGGACGCGGCTATTCGAATAGATCATATTACCCTGCAGGGGTGTACTTCTTCACACACGCTCTCACCACTTACCGCCATGTACATGTCATGTATCTCGGCAACCTTCAAGCGGAAGCCTGGTGAGGCTGTCGGCCACGACCTGACTAACCACACAAGACTCTAGTCCAGGTTTATCACCTATCCGAGGGTGAACCCGGAAAGGAAGTCCGGCCAAAGTTTCCATCACGGCCCCAAACGATGTGAGCAGGGTTCCCAAGCCCACCATCTGGGTGCCACTTGGTACATCGTGCCACTGTACCTAGTCAGTCCCAAGCCCACCTGTACCGGGTGCCACTTGGTAGACTACTAGCACTACCTACAAACACCAGAAACTAGTTGCAACTCCTGGACAGAAATCAAGGTGATTAATAAGTCGAGAGGGGCACTTAAGCATTCCAATGCATGGTAGTAACTGGCTTGGATCACAAACACGGAACTCAGTTCCTGAGGACGGTTTCAATGAGACAACCCACCATTTACTCCTACATGGCCTCCCATCCCTACCTTTACCAAGTCGTTTTCACACACTTAGCTCTCAACAGTAGGACATGTTCACCACCATCCCAATCCATCCCAGATGAATCAGACCTGACACAACTCTAAGCATAGTAGGCATAACAAGCAAGCATGAATGAGTAGGCACATCATGGCTCAAACAACTGCTACTCATGCTAGTGGGTTTTTACTAATTATTACGGCAAAGACAGGTCATGTAGAGGAATGGGTTCAACTACTGCAACATGTAACAGTTGAATCATTGTTGTCCTAATGCAGCAACAAAGAGCTAGAGTGAGAGAGTGGGATTGTATCGGAATGCTCAAAGGAGTTTTGCTTGCCTGGCACTTCTGAAGATAATAAAGCTCTTCATCGGTGTCAACGATCACAACGTCGGAATCATTTGCTACCGAGAGGGAACAAACACCGGCAATAGAGAAGGAACACAATCAATGCAATGCAACAATATGATGCATGATCATGACATGTCAATATTCTTTTGATTGAGCTAATGCAACTAGCAACCAAATTAAATGAAGTTGGTTTGAACCAAGATTCAAATCCAAACTCCATATGTGATTATTCAAATGCCATTTACTTGATTTGACCTGATCAGCAGGTTTTACATGCATGAAAATGGTACCATTGGATAGATTGGATTTTTCTAATCATTTTTCATATATAAATTATTTTCATTGGACTTACGGTTTATTTTCTATGATTTTCTAAAGTTTATAGCATTTTATGGTATTTCCAAATCATTTTTGAATTAGAGATAATCCAGAAAAGGTTTATTGTGTCAGCTCTGCATCATCACTATGTCAGCGGGTCAACTGGGTTGACCAGGGTCAAACCTGACCAGTGGGACCCGCACGTCAGTGTAACAGGGACTTAAACTGGTTTAAATAAAACCTAACTAATTAGCACGGGTTTAATTAGTGGACGGGGCCCACATGTCAGTGGGTCGGGGTCAGTTAGAACCTAATCTAATTGTCGCCATTTCAGCTAAACTGAGTTTAGCCGCCAGCGACCTCAACCGACGATGGAGGTACACCGGAATCGTTGCTCCGGTGATGGTTTTGTGCGCGGACGGGCTCTACGGGGAGCTGGGGTTGAACCGCGTCCATTGGTGCAAACATCTTCACCGAGAGTGGCCGGAGTTGATGGCGGCGAGCACTTGGGCGGTGGTCGGAGCTACAGTTGTGCTCGAGCGCGGCGATGCGGCTCGAGGGCTAGCAACAGGGGGTGCTAGGCAGCACCTACAGGGCAGCTGGAGCACACCGATGCCACAAGGGCAAGCAGGGGGAGTCGGAGTGCAGGCTCGCCGGCCATGGCGGACGGCAGCCTCGGGTGATCGCGGGGCAGCGACTAGAGGACTGGAGCAAGTAGGGGGGCAGAGGGGAAATGGTCGGAAGCTCACCCTGGTTCGAATGAACACGAAGGAGAGGTCGAGGACACTCTATGGCCGGTGAATTTGATGACGACGTCCGGTGGCTGAGGCGGTGAGGAAGATGATGATGGCGACGCTGGAGGGCTTCCGGCCTTGCTTTGTTTGGTGGGGAGGTGCAGCGCAAAATAGCAGATCTCGGGAGCATGGTGGCGCGGTGCAACATCGACGGTGGGCACGTGGGCGAGCTGCGGCGGCGACGCCTGCTTTCTCGGGGAGTCGTGAGGAGAGAGCTGAGGAGGGGGGGTCCTGGGAGAGAGGGCAGAGGTGCAAGGGTTGATGAGGACATCAATACCATTGTTACACCCACAGCACCTACTGCTACATACACTGGACCAATTACTAGAGCTCGCGCACGCCAATTAAATTATCAGGTACTTTTGTTTCTTAGTAATGATTCTAATGTTCATGAAAATATGATGCTGCCTAAATTGGATACATTTGTCTTACTTACAAATGAAGGGCCTGGCATGGATAAGAGGGATGAACACTGGAGCAAGACCAGGCATGGAGATAATGGCATGCGCAAGGGGAACAAGAACGGAGTTACAAGTGATGATTTCAGCACATTGAAGCCACCTTAATGCGTGCATGAAGCCTTGGACGAAATATACAAGATGCCACTTCATAAATTTCGTCCAGAGGCTATTATAGGTGATGCGTCACCTTATTATTGGGCCAGGCCCATGTAATTTCGAAATACTTAAGTATAGGCAGTTTTTAGAGTCCGTATGTGTGGGAAAACAAGAGTTAGGGTTGGTTTCGGATCCCTCCTCCAAGGGCCACGAAATTCCCCCTTCTTCCTCCATATATACAGCCCTTACGGCGTCGTTTAGACTTGGGTTTTGTTTAGATTAAAGTTCGCCATAGCTGCAACTTCGCGTACTTCGTTTGTGTTCAACGACCAGACCAAGACGTCACAGAACCCCACCTTGATCAATAAAGCTTTCATCTTATATTCGCAATATCCAGATTGCAAATCTTAGTTTCTTGCTTGTTCTTCGTTTGCTTGCAGGAGATAGACCCTCGTGGTCAGGTTGATTGTGCTCCGGCGTGGTCAATAACCTCTCGGAGTTGGTTTAGCGATTGCTAAGGCGCGACGTCCTCGCACGTTCGTAGTCGGATCGTCAAAGTCTACTCCACCAAAAACGATAGCTATCATCTCATCGAAAGATCGGGACACCCTCGCCTCTACCAAGTGGTATCAGATTTCCATGTTGCTCGGTGAGATTTTACAGTTTTTCGTAGTTTAGATCGTGTCTGTTCTTCATACCTAGAGTCCACGAAAAAGACAAAAAAATTAGGGTTAGTTCATCATATCCGAACCAATCTGAGCCTTTGCATAATCTTTTCTGTATTTGCTTTGTTGAATTTGCGGTTGCATCATCGTGTCAAGTTGCTGGTCTTAGCGTCTAGTCCTTTAGAGTTTCGAGTTCTGTTCATAAGTTGTCACGCCGCCGCCGCACCATCATCATCGCCCCTGCCATCTACCACCACCGCTTATCCGCCACCGCTTTGAATCCATATACCATCACCGATCTGTATCCATATACCACCACCGATCTGTATCCATATACCACCACCATATATCCACCACCAATCCGAGTTCTTTTTATATTAGATTTGTTTTTGAGACCCATCTATTTTCCGATTCGTGTTTCCTTGTCTGAGTAGGATTCGGGAAAAAAAAAGTCTGGAGACCCCCGGGCAGTTTTTAGGCCAAAATTTTGGCAGTCAAAAATATTTTTCCCTATCCTATTTTTAGGTCCCAGGGAGCGTTTTGAGACACTCGCCATCATAGTGATTTTTTGTCGCACTTTTTCGTCGTCGCTGCCCTGATTTCCAAAAAAAAAATTGTCAAAAAAAAAATTTCATGCCAATCCTGATAGTTTGACTTGGGAAGAGTTTTGAGACACTCGCCATTATAGTGATTTTTTTTGCAAAAAAAAAAGGAGCACAAAAAAAAAACTAATTTTTTTTAGAGTGTGCTCTTCCCTTGTTTATGTGTCGCGCCGTGATTTTGTTAGTGTTCTAGGCTCGCGTCTCTAGTACGGTCTAGCCTAGGACCAGCACAGTACCGTCGTTGAGCGTTTATTCAACTTTGCATCTCTGAATTGATTATTGCTGACCCTTTTGCTACCATATCATTAGCCTTCCCAGCACCACATACATCTACGTCGTGCGTTTGACACCACCTGGCAATCGCTCTGTCCAATCTTTGAGAGTTTTGACTACAACGGTTGCCGATCACCACCTGCTGCTGGGTAAGAACTGGTAAGCATTTGAGATTCACTTGACGGTTTTGTGATACACCACCACCACCACTTCCCAGTAGTCTATAGGATCATATTCTTGTGTGTTTCTATTGCTGCTAACCATGGCAGGATCACAAGCCGATGAGACTGATTGGGAGAACATGACGAACAAACAGCTACATGATAAATTTCAGCAAATGATGAGTGGACAGGTGCAAGATGTGCTAAACAGATTTGAAGAGGCCATGGAGAAGATAGACGGAATTGAGAAGACGTTCGAAACAAAGCTCGATAACAAGTTTAATGAATTGCTCGCGCGTCTTCCACAACCACCGCCGGCTGCACCTGTCGCACCTCTACAACAACAACAACGTCGCCTTCCAAATCAAGTGGGACGAGCACAGCGCGTTCCCCTTGAGCCTGGTCAAACTTCTGGTGCCGCTGCACCTACTGTTGATGCTTCTATGGCTCCTGCTGCCGCTGAGGAGGACGATTATGCGGGCGATTACGAGGATGAGGTTGATCAAAATCAGAACTACGTGCAACCACCACCACCAGGTCGTCCACATGCAAATAATCACAATGGTAGGGCTGCATTACCAGCTCAGGTACGAGATCATGACCATCTTCCTAAACTAAAATTGAATATTCCACCATTTGAGGGTAGATATGTTCCTGATATATATCTTACTTGGGAGTTAGAAACTGAACAACGTTTTACATGTTTACAATATCCCGAGGAGAGACGTGTTGCTGCTGCTGTTTGTGCTTTTACTAGTTTTGCATGTGTATGGTGGTCTGAACATTGTAGATTATATCCTATTCCAACTACTTGGGCTGCTTTGAAAACTGCTATGCGTACTCGTTGGGTTCCACCATATTATCAACGTGAATTACTTCAAAAATTGCAGCGCTTAAGACAAGGAAAAAATTATGTAGAAGAATATTATCAGGAATTACAAACTGGCATGATTAGATGTGGTATTGTTGAGGAGAATGAAGCTATGCTTGCACGTTTTATGGGTGGATTAAATAGAGAGATTCAGACCATTCTAGAGTATAAGGAGTATAATAATATCACTCGTTTATTCCATCTTGCTTGTAAAGCTGAACGTGAAGTGCAGGATCGACAGGCATTGGCGCGGACTAACTTTTCTGCAGGTCGACCTTCATCGTGGACACCGCGTGCATCCTCTACTTCCACACATTCTATTGCACCGACACCTCCATCAGCTGCCACCTCCAGCCGTGATACAAGGAAGCAGGCACAACCACCACTATCTGCCAAGAGCACACCTACCGGGCCTGCACAGAGTTCTTCTTCTTCCATGGCATCAACAGGGCACACAAGTGATATTATTTGTCGTTGTTGTAAGGGAAGAGGTCATTATGCGAGAGAATGCAAATCTCAGCGTGTGATGATTGCTACCGAGGATGGTGGGTATGAGTCCGCTAGTGACTATGATGAGGACACTTTGGCTCTCATTACACGTGAAGAACACGGTGGAGATGATTCTGAACAAGAGACGCAATACATGGCTCCTGAAGACGCTGACAGGTATGAATGTTTAGTTGCTCAACGTGTTTTGAGTGTGCAGGTCACACAAGCTGAGCAAAATCAGAGGCATAATTTGTTCCATACAAAGGGAGTTGTGAAGGAACGTTCTGTTCGCGTCATCATAGATGGAGGGAGCTGCAACAACTTGGCTAGCATGGAGATGGTGGAGAAGCTCTCTCTCACCACAAGACCACATCCACATCCTTACTATATCCAATGGTTCAACAACAGCGGCAAGGTTAAGGTAACACGTACTGTTCGTGTGCATTTTAGTATCTCTACGTATGCTAATTTTGTTGATTGTGATGTGGTACCCATGCAAGCATGTTCCTTATTACTTGGTAGACCATGGCAATTTGATAAAAGTTCTGTACACCATGGTAGAAACAATCAGTATACTCTTGTTCATAAGGATAAACATATTACTTTGCTTCCTATGTCTCCTAATTCTATTTTGAAAGATGATATTAATAGAGCTAGTAAGGCAAAACAGGAGCAAAATAAGAGTGAAAATCAGATTGTGGCAAAAGAATTTGAGCAACAAATGAATCCTAATAATAAACCATCTAGTGTTGCTTCTGAAATTAAATTGAAAAGTGCATGTTTACTTGCCACCAAATCTGATATTGATGATCTAGATTTCAGCAAATCTGTTTGCTATGCTTTTGTGTGCAAAGAGGCATTATTTTCATTCGAGGACATGCCTTCCTCTTTGCCTCCTGCTGTTACTAACATTTTGCAGGAGTTCGCCGACGTCTTTCCACAAGATGTGCCTCCGGGATTACCACCTATTCGAGGGATTGAGCATCAGATTGACTTAATTTCCGGTGCATCGCTACCCAACCGTGCACCATACCGTACTAATCCAGAGGAGACGAAGGAGATTATGCGTCAAGTCCAGGAGTTGCTCGACAAAGGTTATATACGCGAATCCCTTAGTCCTTGTGCTGTTCCTATTATTCTAGTGCCGAAAAAGGATGGTACATCGCGTATGTGTGTTGATTGTAGAGGCATTAATAATATTACTATTCATTATCGTCATCCTATTCCTAGACTAGATGATATGCTTGATGAATTGAGTGGCTCTACAATATTCTCCAAAGTTGATTTGCGTAGTGGATGCCATCAAATTCATATGAAATTGGGGGATGAATGGAAATCAGCATTTAAAACAAAGTTTGGATTATATGAGTGGTTAGTCTTGCCTTTTGGGTTAACTAATGCACCTAGTACTTTTATGAGGTTAATGAACGAAGTTTTACGTGCTTTCATTGGACGATTTGTGGTAGTCTATTTTGATGATATACTGATTTATAGCAGATCTTTGGAGGAACATTTGGAACATTTACGTGCTGTTTTTATTGCTTTACGTGATGCACGTTTGTTTGGTAACCTTGGGAAGTGCACCTTTTGCACCGATCGAGTATCTTTTCTTGGCTATGTTGTTACTCCACAGGGAATTGAAGTTGATAAAGCCAAGATTGAAGCTATTGAGAGTTGGCCACAGCCCAAAACGGTCACTCAAGTGAGGAGTTTTCTTGGACTCGCTGGTTTCTATAGGCGTTTTGTGAGAGATTTCAGCACCATTGCTGCACCTCTCAATGAGCTTACAAAGAAGGATGTGCCTTTTGTTTGGGGTGCCTCACAGGAAGAAGCCTTCACGGTATTGAAAGATAAGTTGACACATGCTCCTTTACTCCAACTTCCTGATTTTAATAAGACTTTTGAGCTTGAATGTGATGCTAGTGGAATTGGATTAGGAGGTGTTTTATTACAAGATGGCAAACCTGTTGCATACTTTTCTGAAAAATTGAGTGGGCCTAGTCTGAACTATTTTACTTATGATAAAGAATTATATGCTCTTGTTCGGACCTTAGAAACATGGCAACATTATTTATGGCCCAAAGAATTTGTTATACATTCTGATCATGAATCTTTGAAACACATTAAAAGTCAAGCAAAACTGAACCGTAGACATGCTAAATGGGTTGAATTTATTGAGACTTTCCCTTATGTCATTAAACACAAGAAGGGTAAAGAAAATGTTATTGCTGATGCATTGTCTCGTCGTTATACTATGCTTTCACAACTTGACTTTAAAATATTTGGTTTGGAGACCATCAAAGATCAATATGTGCATGATGCTGAACTTAAAGATGTATTGCAGAATTGTAAGGAAGGGAGAACATGGAACAAGTTCGTCGTTAACGATGGATTTGTGTTTCGTGCTAACAAGCTATGCATTCCAGCTAGCTCCGTTCGTCTTTTGTTGTTGCAGGAGGCGCATGGAGGAGGATTAATGGGACACTTTGGCGTGAAGAAGACGGAGGATATACTTGCTACACATTTCTTTTGGCCAAAGATGAGACGGGATGTTGAGCGTTTTGTTGCTCGCTGCACTACATGTCAAAAAGCTAAGTCACGACTCAATCCTCATGGTTTATATATGCCTTTGCCTGTACCTAGTGTTCCTTGGGAGGATATATCTATGGACTTTCTTTTAGGTTTACCTCGAACAAAGAAGGGGAGGGATAGCATATTTGTTGTCGTGGATAGGTTCTCGAAAATGGCACACTTTATACCATGTCATAAAAGCGATGATGCTGTTAATGTTGCTGATTTGTTCTTTCGTGAAATTATACGCTTGCATGGTGTGCCAAATACTATTGTTTCAGATCGTGATACTAAATTTCTTAGCCACTTTTGGAGATGTTTATGGGCTAAGTTGGGGACTAAACTGCTTTTTAGTACTACATGTCACCCCCAAACTGATGGACAAACTGATGAGGACATCAATACCATTGTTACACCCACAGCCCCTGCTTCTATACATACTGGACCAATTACTAGAGCTCGCGCACGTCAATTAAAATATCAGGTACTTTCGTTTCTTGGTAATGATTCTAAAGTTCATGAGAATATGATGCTGCCTAAATTGGATACATTTGTTTTGCTTACAAATGAAGGGCCTAGCTTGGACAAGAAAGAGGAACCTTGGAGCAAGTTCAAGAATGGAGATGATGGCATGCACAAGGGGAACAAGAACGGAGTTACAAGTGATGATTTCAGGACTTTGAAGCCACCATAATGAGTGCAGGAAGCCTTGGACGAAATATACAAGATGTCACTTCATAAATTTCGTCCAGAGGCTATTATAGGTGCTGCGTCACCTTATTATTGGGCCAGGCCCATGTAATTTCGAAATACTTGAGTATAGGCTGTTTTTAGAGTCCGTATGTGTGGGGAAACAAGAGATAGGGTTGGTTTCGGACCCCTCCTTCCAGGGCCACGAAATCCCCTCCTCTTCCTCCATATATACAGCCCTTAGGGCACCGTTTAGACTTTGGGTTTTGTTTAGATTAAAAGTTCGCCATAGCTGCAACTTCGCGTACTTCGTTTGTGTTCAACGACCAGACCAAGACGTCACAGAACCCCACCTTGATCAATAAAGCTTTCATCTTATATTCGCAATATCCAGATTGCAAATCTTAGTTTCTTGCTTGTTCTTCGTTTGCTTGCAGGAGATAGACCCTCGTGGTCAGGTTGATTGTGCTCCGGCGTGGTCAATAACCTCTCGGAGTTGGTTTAGCAATTGCTAAGGCGCGACGTCCTCGCACGTTCGTAGTCGGATCGTCAAAGTCTACTCCACCAAAAACGATAGCTATCATCTCATCGAAAGATCGGGACACCCTCGCCTCTATCAAGATTAATGAACGAAGTTTTACGTGCTTTCATTGGACGATTTGTGGTAGTCTATTTTGATGATATACTGATTTATAGCAGATCTTTGGAGGAACATTTGGAACATTTACGTGCTGTTTTTATTGCTTTACGTGATGCACGTTTGTTTGGTAACCTTGGGAAGTGCACCTTTTGCACCGACCGAGTATCTTTTCTTGGCTATGTTGTTACTCCACAGGGAATTGAAGTTGATAAAGCCAAGATTGAAGCTATTGAGAGTTGGCCACAGCCCAAAATGGTCACTCAAGTGAGGAGTTTTCTTGGACTCGCTGGTTTCTATAGGCGTTTTGTGAGAGATTTCAGCACCATTGCTGCACCTCTCAATGAGCTTACAAAGAAGGATGTGCCTTTTGTTTGGGGTACATCACAGGAAGAAGCCTTCACGGTATTGAAAGATAAGTTGACACATGCTCCTTTACTCCAACTTCCTGATTTTAATAAGACTTTTGAGCTTGAATGTGATGCTAGTGGAATTGGATTAGGAGGTGTTTTATTACAAGATGGCAAACCTGTTGCATACTTTTCTGAAAAATTGAGTGGGCCTAGTCTGAACTATTCTACTTATGATAAAGAATTATATGCTCTTGTTCGGACCTTAGAAACATGGCAACATTATTTATGGCCCAAAGAATTTGTTATACATTCTGATCATGAATCTTTGAAACACATTAAAAGTCAAGCAAAACTGAACCGTAGACATGCTAAATGGGTTGAATTTATTGAGACTTTCCCTTATGTCATTAAACACAAGAAGGGTAAAGAAAATGTTATTGCTGATGCATTGTCTCGTCGTTATACTATGCTTTCACAACTTGTCTTTAAAATATTTGGTTTGGAGACCATCAAAGATCAATATGTGCATGATGCTGAATTTAAAGATGTATTGCAGAATTGTAAGGAAGGGAGAACATGGAACAAGTTCGTCGTTAACGATGGATTTGTGTTTCGTGCTAACAAGCTATGCATTCCAGCTAGCTCCGTTCGTCTTTTGTTGTTGCAGGAGGCGCATGGAGGAGGATTAATGGGACACTTTGGCGTGAAGAAGACGGAGGATATACTTGCTACACATTTCTTTTGGCCAAAGATGAGACGGGATGTTGAGCGTTTTGTTGCTCGCTGCACTACATGTCAAAAAGCTAAGTCACGACTCAATCCTCATGGTTTATATATGCCTTTGCCTGTACCTAGTGTTCCTTGGGAGGATATATCTATGGACTTTGTTTTAGGTTTACCTCGAACAAAGAAGGGGAGGGATAGCATATTTGTTGTCGTGGATAGGTTCTCGAAAATGGCACACTTTATACCATTTCATAAAAGCGATGATGCTGTTAATGTTGCTGATTTGTTCTTTCGTGAAATTATACGCTTGCATGGTGTGCCAAATACTATTGTTTCAGATCGTGATACTAAATTTCTTAGCCACTTTTGGAGATGTTTATGGGCTAAGTTGGGGACTAAACTGCTTTTTAGTACTACATGTCACCCCCAAACTGATGGACAAACTGAAGTAGTCAATAGAACATTGTCTACTATGCTTAGGGCTGTTTTGAAGAATAACAAGAAAATGTGGGAAGAATGCTTGCCTCATATTGAATTTGCTTATAATCGTTCATTGCATTCTACTACTAAGATGTGTCCTTTTGAAATTGTGTATGGTTTCCTTCCTCGTGCACCAATTGATTTGTTGCCTCTTCCATCTTCGGAGAAGGTTAATTTTGATGCTAAACAACGTGTTGAATTGATCTTAAAAATGCATGAGTTAACTAAGGAGAACATTGAGCGTATGAATGCTAAATATAAACTTGCTGGAGATAAGGGTAGAAAACATGTTGTGTTTGCACCTGGAGATCTTGTTTGGTTACATTTGCGTAAGGATAGATTTCCTGATTTGCGCAGATCAAAGCTAATGCCACGTGTTGATGGTCCTTTTAAGGTGTTAGAGAAAATAAATGATAATGCATATAAACTTGAGCTGCCTGCAGATTTTGGGGTTAGTCCCACTTTTAACATTGCAGATCTGAAGCCTTATTTGGGTGAGGAAGATGAGCTTCCGTCGAGGACGACTTCATTTCAAGAAGGGGAGGATGATGAGGACATCAATACCATTGTTACACCCACAGCCCCTGCTTCTATACATACTGGACCAATTACTAGAGCTCGCGCACGCCAATTAAAATATCAGGTACTTTCGTTTCTTGGTAATGATTCTAAAGTTCATGAGAATATGATGCTGCCTAAATTGGATACATTTGTTTTGCTTACAAATGAAGGGCCTAGCTTGGACAAGAAAGAGGAAGCTTGGAGCAAGTTCAAGCATGGAGATGATGGCATGCACAAGGGGAACAAGAACGGAGTTACAAGTGATGATTTCAGGACTTTGAAGCCACCATAATGAGTGCAGGAAGCCTTGGACGAAATATACAAGATGTCACTTCATAAATTTCGTCTAGAGGCTATTATAGGTGCTGCGTCACCTTATTATTGGGCAGGCCCATGTAATTTCGAAATACTTGAGTATAGGCTGTTTTTAGAGTCCGTATGTGTGGGGAAACAAGAGATAGGGTTGGTTTCGGACCCCTCCTTCAAGGGCCATGAAATCCCCTCCTCTTCCTCCATATATACAGCCCTTAGGGCACCGTTTAGACTTTGGGTTTTGTTTAGATTAAAAGTTCGCCATAGCTGCAACTTCGCGTACTTCGTTTGTGTTCAACGACCAGACCAAGACGTCACAGAACCCCACCTTGATCAATAAAGCTTTCATCTTATATTCGCAATATCCAGATTGCAAATCTTAGTTTCTTGCTTGTTCTTCGTTTGCTTGCAGGAGATAGACCCTCGTGGTCAGGTTGATTGTGCTCCGGCGTGGTCAATAACCTCTCGGAGTTGGTTTAGCGATTGCTAAGGCGCGACGTCCTCTCACGTTCGTAGTCGGATCGTCAAAGTCTACTCCACCGAAAACGATAGCTATCATCTCATCGAAAGATCGGGACACCCTCGCCTCTATCAAAGGGGTCGAGGGGGAGTGTGTGGCGACGTCCAGGGGGTCGGGGAGGGAGCCAAGCAAGCAGGAGGTGGCCAGCGGCAGCGGCGGCGCTCGCCATCGAGCTACTTCATGCGCTGGCATGAGGAAGAAGACAGGCATGCCCCTGGTGGGCTGGGCCGCCTTCTCCACTTGGCCAGGTAGATCAGGTGAGTATCTGCTATGTTTTACTTTTCTGTTTTGTTTTGTTTTGTTTTGTTTTATTGATTTATTTGCCACTGTTTAAATTCAAAATAGAATTCAAACTCATGCCAAATCTTTCTAAAATAATTTTATGTTACTTCTCTGGACTATTCCAAAAGCACATAAAATATATCAGAGACATTTGAAAATATATTCCATATACTAAGAATATAAATCCAAATTCAAATACAATAGTGATTTAAATTCAGAGCCCAAATAATCCCTTAAAGTGTTCCAAAAATTTTGTTGTATATATAACTCTTGCCAAAATTCTCAAAACTATTTTTAGGGCATTTTGGATTCATTGAATGCAAATTAAAGGGTTCTTGCCCTTCTTTCAAAAATAATTCTTTGAGGCTTTTGGAAATTCCCTCAGTTCAAATTTCTTGAATTTAGATATGATGTATGAGTGTTCACTCATGCAACTAATTACAAGCAATGATCTAGGGTTGTGACACAATATATCTTAATGCTATGGTTGGGCTTTACCTTAATAAGCTTCAGTAGTTGTGGATGCTTGCTAATAGTTCCAATCATAAGTGCATAGAATTCCAAGTAAGGGATGGCATGCTAGTAGTGGCCTCTCCTACATAAAAACTTGCTATCGGTCTAGTAACTTAGCCAATTGCTTAGGGACAATTCCGCAAATCCTACCACCACTTTTGCACACTCGCTATACTAACCTAATTGTACTTTTATTAAAACAGCACCTAACTTTTATTTTCATGTTCTTTGTTATCTTGCAAATGTAGCATGGTTCACCTACAAAGTACTTCTAGTTTTATTCTTGTTCTAGGTAAAGAGAACGTTAAGTGTGGGTGGAGTTGTAACAGTGGTCGATTGAACTTGAAGGGAATATTAATTCTACCTTTAGCTCCTCGTTGGGTTCGACACTCTTACTTATCGAGAAAGGCTACAATTGGTCCCCTATACTTATGGGTTATCATCTACCAATATTACCAATTCTTTGACATTCATCACAAGAGAGGATAAACTTATGTGCATCCTAGAAGAGAGTAGGCCAGTAAAAACTAGATTGTAATATCTTATGTGCAATTCTGTCTCCCGCATGGTGCCCTCCGTATGCCTCGGAATGACACTTCCTTAGGATTTGTTCATGCACATGCTCAGGTACACAACATCTAATAACACCATCTACTCCTTCTTTATATAGATGTGGGTCAACCCAAAAGTAATGTCTTAAATCAAAGAAGAACATTTTCTTTTGTTGATATGTGTAATTAGGTGGTATATATTTAGCAACAATGAAATCGGCATAGTGTGCATACCATTGATTATTGCGAGAAGTAGAAGCATTTATAACAGCTAATTGTTCATCACGAAAACTATCATCAATAGGCAGTGGGTCATCAAGAACATTTTCCATTCTAGACAAATTACCTGCTACGGGGTTTTCTGCTCCTTTTCTATCAACAATATGCAAATCAAATTCTTGTAGAAAAAGGACCCACCTAATCAGCCTAGGTTTATCATCTTTCTTTTCCATTAGATATTTAATAGCAGCATGATCTGTCTGAATGGTAACTTTAAAATCAACGATATAAGGTCTGAATTTATCACATGCAAACACAACTGCTAAAAACCCTTTCTCAGTAGTAGCATCATTTCTTTGAGCACTATCCAAAGTCTTGCGAGCATAATGGATAACATTTAATTTCTTATCAACTCTTTGACCTAGAACATCACCAATAGCATAATCACTAGCATCCTACATGATTTCAAAGGGTAGGTTCCAATCAGGTGGTTGAGCAACAGGTGCAGTTATCATGGTTTTCTTAAGTATTTCAAAGGCTTCTACATAATCATTATCAAAAACAAATGGGACATCTTTTGTAGGAGATTAGTAAGAAGCCTAGAAATTTTAGAGAAGTCCTTAATAAACCTTTTATAGACACCAACATGACCTACGAAACTTCTTATACCTTTGATATCTTTAGGACATGGCATTTTCTCAGTTGCATCAACTTTAGCTTTATCTACCTCAATACCTCTTTCAGAAATTTTATGACCAAGGACTATACCTTCATTCACCATGAAGTGGAACTTCTCCTAATTCAAGACAAGATTAGTCTCTTCACATCTCTGCAAGACTTTTTCAAGATTTCTCAAGCAATCATAAAAAGAAGTTTTGTAAACGGAAAATCTTCCATGAATACCTCAACAATTTTCTCACAGAAATCAAAGAATATAGCAGTCATACATCTTTGAAAGGTAGCGGGTGCATTACATAAACCAAAAGGCATACGTCTATAAGCATAAGTTCCAAAAGGACAAGTAAAAGTAGTTTTCTCTTGATCTTCTTGTGATATAGGTACTTGAGAGAAATCAGAGTATCCATCTAGGAAGCAGAAGTGTGTCTGCTTAGACAATATTTCTAACGTTTGATCAATGAAAGGTAACGGGTAATTATCTTTTCTAGTGGCTTTACTTAATTTTCTAAAATCAGTGACCATCCTATAACCAGTTACAATTCTTTGTGGGATAAGTTCATTTTTATCATTGGGAACAACAGTGATGCCATCTTTCTTAGGGACACAATGAATAGGACTTACCCATCTACAATCAGCTATAGGATAAATTATACCTACCTCCAGAAGCTTTAATATTTTAGTTCTTACCACATCCTTCATTTTAGGATTCAAACGACGTTGATGATCGACAACTGGTTTAGCATCAGGCTCCATATTAATCTTGTGTTGACATAAGGTAGGGCTAATGCCCTTAAGATCATCGAGAGTATGATAGAGGCTAAGTGTCTCGTCTTTCGATGAGATGGTGGCTATCATTTTCGGTGGAGTAGATTTTGATGATCTGACTACGAACGTGCGAGAACATCGTGCCTTAGCAATCGCTAAACCAACTCCGAGAGGTTATTGACCATGCTGGAGCATGATCAACCTGACCATGAAGGTCTATTTCCTGCACGCAAATGAAGAACAAGCAAGAAATTGAAATTGCAATCTGAATATTGAGAATATAAGAGGAAAGCTTTATTAATGAAAGTGGGGTTCTATGACGTCTTGGTCTGGCCGTAGAACACAAACGAAGGACACGAAGTTGCAGCTATGGCAAACTTTTAATCTAAACAAAACCCAAGTCTAAATGGTGCTTTAAGGGATGTATTTATAGGGGAAAAGGGTCGGGGTCAGATTTTGTCCACCCTTGGCAAGGTGGGACTAAAACACCTCCTGAGTCGTCTCCCCTACCATACGGAATCTAAAACCAGCATATGAAGTATTATTTTGAAATTACATAGTCCTGGCACAAAAATAAGGTGGCTCAACACCTATATTAAGCTATGGACGAAATTTATGAAAGGCCATCTTGAGAATATTTCTTCCATGTACTTGTATGTCATCATGGTGGCTCCAAAGTGTTGAAAACTCCACCAGAAACTCCGTTCTTGTTCCCCTTGCACACGCAATCCTATCCATGCTTGATCATGCTCCAATGTTCATCATTCTTGTCCATGCTGGGCCCTTCATTTGTAAGCAAAACAAATGTATCCAATTTAGGCGGCATCATATTCTCATGAACATTAGAATCATTACCAAGAAACGAAAGTACCTGGTAAGTTAATTGGCGTGTGACACGTCTCCAACGTATCTATAATTTTTTATTGTTCCATGCTATTATATTATCTATTTTGGATGTTTTATATGCATTAATATGCTATTTTATATTATTTTTGGGACTAACCTATTAACCTAGAGCCCAGTGCTAGATTCTATTTTTTCCTTGTTTTTGACTTCTACAGAAAAGGAATATCAAACGGAGTCCAAACGGAATAAAACTTTATGATGATTTTTCTTGGACCAGAAGACACCCAGGTGACTTGGGGAGAGGGCCAGAGGAGTCCCGAGGAGGCCACAAGCCTCTAGGGCGCACCCCAGGGGGGGGCGCCCCCTGGCTTATGGGCCCCTCAAGGGTCCCCTAACCCTAATTCCATCTCTATATATTCTCAAATATTCCCCGAACATCAAAAGCGTCCACAAAAATACTATTTCGCCGCCGCAAGCTTCTGTTCCCATGAGATCCCATCTTGGGGCCTTTTCCGGCACTCCGCCGGAGGGCGATTCGATCACGGGGGGCCTCTACATCAACCTTGCTGCCCTTTCGATGAAGCGTGAGTAGTTTACCATAGACCTAAGGGTCCATAGCTAGTAGCTAGATGGTTTCTTCTCTCTCTTTGATCTTCAATACAATGTTCTCCTTGATGTTCTTGGAGTTATATACGATGTAATCTTCTTTTGCAGTGCGTTTGTTGAGATCCGATGAATTGTGGATTTATGATCAGATTATCTATGAATATTATTTTAGTCTTCTCTGAACTCTTTTATGCATGATTAAGATATCTTTGTATTTCTCTTCGAACTATCGGTTTGGTTTGGCCAACTAGATTGGTTTTTCTTGCAATGGGAGAGGTGCTTAGTTTTGGGTTCAATCTTGCGGTGTCCTCACCCAGTGACAGAAGGGGTAGCGAGGCACGTATTGTATTGTTGCCATCAAGGATAAAAAGATGGGGTTTATGTCATATTGCTTGAGTTTATCCCTCTACACCATGTCATCTTACTTAAAGCGTTGCTCTGTTCTTATGAACTTAATACTCTAGATGCAGGCAGGAGTCGGTCGATGTGTGGAGTAATAGTAGTAGATGCAGAATCATTTCGGTCTACTTGTCACGGACGTGATGCCTATATTCATGATCATTGCCTTAGATGTCTTCATAATTATGCGCTTTTCTATCAATTGCTCAACATTAATTTGTTTATCCACCGTATGTTTTATTCAAGAGAGAAGCCTCTAGTGAAACCTATGGCCCCCGGGTCTATTTTCCATCATATATTTTCAGATCTATAAACCAAAAAACCTAAAAATACCTTGCTGCAATTTATTTATATTTACTTTAGTTTGCTCTTTTATTTATCTGTTATATCTATCTCTATTAAATCTCACTCTTGTTCGTGACTGTGAAGGGTTTGACAACCCCTTTTTGGCACTGTGTGCAAGTGTTTGTTAGTTTGTGCAGGTGCATATATTGGAGACTTGCTTCTGCCTCCTACTGGATTGATACCTTGGTTCTTAACTGAGGGAAATACTTATCTCTACTTTGCTGCATCACCTTTCCTCTTCAAGGGAAAAATCAACGCAAGCTCAAGAAGTAGCAGGAAGAATTTCTGGCGCCGTTGCCAGGGAGGTTCTACATCAAGCCTACCAAGTACCCATCATAAACTCTCATCTCTTGAACTTACATTAATTGCCATTTGCCTCTCATTTTCCTCTCCCCCACTTCTAAAATGTTTTCAGAAAAATACAAAAATATTTACCTTTTTATTCGCCTTCTTTCGTTCGTCTTTTTGTTTGCTTTCCGCTTGCTTGTGTGCCAGATTGCTTGCTTTGTCATGATGTCTCAAGAAAATACCAAGTTGTGTGACTTTTCCAACACTAATAATAATGATTTTATTAGTACTCCGATTGCTCCCGCCACTAGTGCGGAATCTTATGAAATTAATGCCGCTTTGTTGAATCTTGTTATGAAAGAACAATTTTCTGGTAGTCCTAATGAAGATTCCGCATCCCATCTAAATACTTTTGTTGAGCTGTGTGATATGCAAAAGAAAAAAGATGTGGATGATGATATTGTTAAATTGAAGCTATTTCCGTTCTCACTACGAGATCGTGCTAAATCTTGGTTTTCATCTTTGCCTAAAAATAGTATTGATTCATGGAATAAGTGTAAAGATGCTTTTATTTCCAAGTATTTTCCTCCCGCTAAGATCATCTCCCTTAGGAACGATATAATGAATTTTAAGCAACTTGATCATGAACATGTGCACAATCTTGGGAGAGGATGAAATTGATGATAAAAAATTGCCCTACTCATGGTTTAAGTTTATGGATGATCATACAAAAAATTTATGCCGGATTGAATTTTGCATCTAGAAATCTTTTAGATTCTGCCGCGGGAGGTACTTTTATGGAAATTCCATTAGGAGAAGCTACTAAACTCCTAGATAATATTATGGCAAATTACTCTCAATGGCATACCGAAAGATCTTCCACTAGTAAAAAAGTTCATGCAATTGAAGAAATTAATACTTTGAGTGGAAAGATGGATGAACTTATGAAATTGTTTGCTAGTAAGAGTGATCCTATTGATACTAATGATATGCCTTTGTCCACCTTGATTGATAATAATAATGAATCTATGGATGTGAATTTTGTTGGTAGGAACAATTTTGGTAATAACGCATATAGAGGTAATTTCAACCCTAGGTCGTTTCCTAGTAATTCCTCTAATAATTATGGTAATTCCTACAACAATTCTTATGGAAATTATAATAAAATACCCTCTTATCTTGATAATAATATTAAAGATTTCAGTAATTCTCAAAAGAATTTCAATGCTATGGTAGAAGAAAAATTGCTTAAGATTGATGATTTGGCTAGAAACATTGATAGAATATATCATGAGATTGATTCTTTAAAGATTAGATCTATACCACCTAAGATTGATATTAATGAGTCTCTGAAAGCTATTAAAATTTCTATGGATGAATGTAAAGAGATAACCGCTAGGATGCGTGCTAAGAGAGATTGGCTAGAAAAAGCATGTTCTTCTAGTTTTTATGAAAATAATGATGAAGATCTTAAAGTGATTGGTGTGACTCCTATTGAATCTTTGTTTGCTAATATAAATCTTGATAAAGATGGGACTGGAGATGGGTCAACTTTAGCTAGAAGGCGTCCCAATGATTCAGAGTTTATATATCTTGATGCAAAAAATGATAAAAGTGGGATTGGAGAGGTCAAAACTTTAAGTAGCAATGAACCCACTCTTTTGGATTTCAAGGACTTTAATTATGATAATTGTTCTTTGATAGATTGTATTTCCTTGTTGCAATCCATGCTTAATTCACCTCATGCTTATAATCAAAATAAAGCTTTTACTAAACATATCATTGATGTTATGATGAAATCGTTTGAAGAAAAACTTGAATTGGAAGTTTCTATCCCTAGAAAGCTTTATGATGAGTGGGAACCTACTATTAAGATTAAAATTAAAGATTATGAGTGTAATGCTTTGTGTGATTTGGGTGCTAGCGTTTCCACAATTTCGAAAACTTTATGTGATGTGCTAGGTTTCCATAAATTTGGTGATTGTTCTTCGAATTTGCATCACTATTAAGAAACTTATGGGAAGGATTAATGATGTTCTTATTGTTGCAAATAGTAATTATGTGCCCGTAGATTTTATTGTGCTTGATATAGATTGCAATCCTACATGTCCTATTATTCTTGGTAGACCTTTCCTTAGAACAATTGGTGCAATTATTGATATGAAAGAAGGAAACATTAGATTTCAATTTCCGTTAAGGAAGGGCATGGAACACTTTACAAGAAAGAGAAATAAGTTGCCAATGAATCTATTATGAGGGCTACTTATGCATTTCATACCAAAGATGACAATACCTAGATCTATGTTTTATGCCTAGCTAGGGGCGTTAAACAATAGCGCTTGTTGGGATGCAACCCAATTTTATTTTTTTGTTTTTTATTTTTGGTTCTGTTTTTTAAAAAATACACATTATTACCTCTGTAGTAATTGTGTTTTGGTGTTTTAATTAGTGTTTGAGCCAAGTAAGACCTTTGGGATGGTCTATGGTGATAGTTGATTTGATCTTGCTGAAAAATAGAAACTTTTGCACTCATTGCCAGAAATTTAAAAAATCACAAAAACGTGATTTTGATCTGAATTTTTTACAAAAGATTGATATACAAATTTATTAAATTTTCCCAATTTTTTAGAATTTTTGGAGTTACATAAGTATACGAAATTTCCAGATTACTACAGATTGTTCTGTTTTTGACAGATTCTGTTTTCTATGTGTTGTTTGCTTATTTTGATGAATCTATGGGTAGAATCAGGGGGTATGAACCATGTAGAAGTTGGAATATAGTAGATATTATAGAAATATAAATTTATAATGAGTTCACAACAGTACCTAAAGTGGTGATTTATTGTATTATACTAACGGATCTTACGAGTTTTCTGTTGAGTTTTGTGTTGTGAAGCTCTCAAGTTTTGGGTAAAGATTTGATGGACTATGGAATAAGGAGTGGCAAGAGCCTAAGCTTGGGGATTCCTAAGGCACACCAAGGTAATATTGAAGGACAACCAAGCATCTAATCTTGGGGATGCCCCGGATGGCATCCCCTCTTTCGTCTTCAATTCATTGGTAAATTTACTTGAGGTTATATTTTTATTCACCACATGATATGTGTTTTGCTTGGAGCGTCTTGTATGATATGAGTCTTTGCTTTTTAGTTTGACACAATCATCCTTGCTGTACACACCTTTTTAGAGGGACACACTTTAATCATGAATTTATTAGAATACTCTATGTGCTTCACTTATATCTTTTGAGCTAGGCAGTTTGCTCTAGTGCTTCACTTATATCTTTTTAGAGCACGGCGGTGGTTTTATTTTATAGAAATTGATGAACTCTCATGATTCACTTATATTATTTTTAGAGTCTTAAACAGCATGGTAATTTGCTTAGGTTATGAATTTAGTCCTGATATGATGGGCATCCAAGAGGGATATAATAAAAACTTTCATATAAAGAGCATTGAATATATGAGAAGTTTGATTCCTTGCATTTGTTTTGAGATATAAAAGATGGTGATATTAGAGTCATGCTAGTGAGTAATTGTGGATTGGTAGAAATACTTGTGTTAAAGTTTGTGATTCCCGTAGCATGCACGTATGGTCAACCGTTATGTGATGAAGTCGGAGCATGATTTATTCTTTGATTGTCTTCCTTATGAGTGGCAATCGGGGACGAGTGATGGTCTTTTCCAACCAATCTATCCTCCTAGGAGCATGCGTATTAGTACTTTGTTTCAATTACTAATAGACTTTTGCAATAAGTATGTGAGCTCTTTATGACTAATGTTGAGTCTATGGATTATACGCACTCTCACCCTTCCACCATTGCTAGCCTCTCTAGTACCGCGCAACTTTCGCCGATGCATTAGACCCACCATATACCCTTCCTCAAAACAGCCACCATACATACCTATTATGGCATTTCCATAGCCATTCCGAGATATATTGCCATGCAACTTCCACCGTTCCATTTTATTATGACACATACCATCATTGTCATTTTGCTTTGCATGATCATGTAGTTGGCATAGTATTTGTCATGATCATGTAGTTGGCATAGTATTTGTGGCTTGGCCACCGTTCATATTTTTTATACATGTCACTCTTGATCATTGCACATCTTGGTATACCGCCGGAGGCATTCATATAGAGTCATATTTTATTCTAGTATCGAGTTGTAATTCTTGAGTTGTAAGTAAATAAAAGTGTGATGATCATCATTATTAGAGCATTGTCCCATGTGAGGAAAGGATGAAGGAAGCTATGATTCCCTCACAAGTTGGGATGAGTCTCTGAACTTTAAAAAAAAGAGGCAAAAGAAGCCCAAATAAAAAAAGAGGCCAAATAAGCCCAAACAAAAAAAAATGAGAGAAAAAGAGAGAAGGGACAATGTTACCATCCTTTTTCCACACTTGTGCTTTGAAATAGCACCATGTTCTTCATGATAGAGAGTCTCCTATTTTGTCACTTTCATATACTAGTGGGAATTTTTCATTATAGAACTTGGCTTGTATATTCCAATGATGGGCTTCCTCAAATTGCCCTAGGTCTTCATGAGCAAGCAAGTTGGATGCACATCCACTTAGTTTCTTTTTGAGCTTTCATACACTTATAGCTCTAGTGCATCTGTTGCATGGCAATCCCTACTCACTTGCATCGATATCAATTGATGGGCATCTCCATAGCCCATTAATTTGCCTAGTTGATGTGAGACTTTCTCCTTCCTTTTTCTCTTCTCCACAACCACCGTATTCTATTCCACCTATAGTGCTATATCCATGGCTGACGCTCATATTGCGTGAAAGTTGAAAAAGTTTGAGAACACCAAAAGTATGAAACAATTGCTTGGCTTGTCATCGGGGTTGTGCATGATGAAATACTTTGTGTGATGAAGATGGAGCATAGCTAGACTATATGATTTTGTAGCGATAACTTTCTTTGGCCATGTTATTTTGAGAAGACATGATTGCTTTATTAGTATGCTTGAAGTATTATTGTTTTATGTCAATATTAAACTTTTGTTTTGAATCTTATGGATCTGAATATTCTTGCCACAATAAAGAAAATTGCATTGATAAATATGTTAGGTAGCATTTCACATCAAAAATTATGTTTTTATCATTTACCTACTCGAGGACGAGCAGGAATTAAGCTTTGGGATGCTTGATACGTCTCCAACGTATCTATAATTTTTTATTGTTCCATGCTATTATATTATATGTTTTGGATGTTTTATATGCATTAATATGCTATTTTATATTATTTTTGGGACTAACCTATTAACCTAGAGCCCAGTGCCAGTTTCTGTTTTTTCCTTGTTTTTGACTTTTACAGAAAAGGAATATCAAACGGAGTCCAAACGAAATAAAACTTTATGATGATTTTTCTTGGACCAGAAGACACCCAGGAGACTTGGGGAGAGGGCCAGAGGAGTCCCGAGGAGGCCACAAGCCTCTAGGGCGCACCCACAAGCCAGGGGGCACGCCCGGGCGCGCCCCCCTGGCTTGTGGGCCCCTCGAGGGTCCCCTAACCTTAATTCCAGCTCTATATATTCTCAAATATTCCCCGAACATCAAAAGAGTCCACAAAAATACTTTTCTGCCACCGCAAGCTTCTGTTCCCATGATATCCCATCTTGGGCCTTTTCCGGCACTCCGCCGGAGGGGGATTCGATCACGGAGGGCCTCTACATCAACCTTGCTGCCCTTCCGATGAAGCGTGAGTAGTTTACCACAGACCTAAGGGTCCATAGCTAGTAGCTAGATGGATTCTTCTCTCTCTTTGATCTTCAATACAATGTTCTCCTCGATGACCTTGGAGTTCTATTCGATGTAATCTTCTTTTGCAGTGCGTTTGTTGAGATCCGATGAATTGTGGATTTATGATCAGATTATCTATGAATATTATTTGAGTCTTCTCTGAACTCTTTTATGCGTGATTAAGATATCTTTCTATTTCTATTCGAACTATCGGTTTGGTTTGGCCAACTAGATTGGTTTTCTTGCAATGGGAGAGGTGCTTAGTTTTGGGTTCAATCTTGCGGTGTCCTCACCCAGTGATAGAAGGGTAGCGAGGCACATATTGTATTGTTGCCATCAAGGATAAAAAGATGGGGTTTATGTCATATTTCTTGAGTTTATCCCTCTACATCATGTCATCTTACTTAAAGCATTGCTCTGTTCTTATGAACTTAATAATCTAGATGCAGGCAGGAGTCGGTCGATGTGTGGAGTAATAGTAGTAGATGCAGAATCGTTTCGGTCTACTTGTCACGGACATGATGCCTATATTCATGATCATTGCCTTAGATGTCTTCATAATTATGTGCTTTTCTATCAATTGCTCAACAGTAATTTGTTTACCCACCGTATGTTTTATTCAAGAGAGAAGCCTCTAGTGAAACCTATGGCCCCTGGGTCTATTTTCCATCATATATTTTCAGATCTATAAACCAAAAAACCCAAAAATACCATGCTATAATTTATTTATATTTACTTTAGTTTGCTCTTTTATTTATCTTTTATACCTATCTCTATTAGATCTCACTCTTGCTCGTGACCGTGAAGGGATTGACAACCCCTTTTTCATGTTGTGTGCAAGTGTTTGTTAGTTTGTGCATGTGCATATATTGGAGACTTGCTTGTGCCTCCTACTGGATTGATACCTTGGTTCTTAACTAAGGGAAATACTTATCTCTACTTTGCTGCATCACCCTTTCCTCTTCTCAAGGGAAAAATCAACACAAGCTCAACAAGTAGCAGCGTGCGCGAGCTCTAGTAATTGGTCTAGTATATGTAGCAGTAGGGGTTGTGGGTGTAACTATGGTAGTGATGTCCTCATCATCCTCCCCTTCTTGAATTGAAGTCGTCCTCGATAGAAGCTCATCTTCCTCGCCCAAATAAGGCTTCAAATCTGCAATGTTAAAAGTGTGTCACGACCTGGATTTGGTAGAATCCAAGTCTCTATGCTTACTGTGCTACCCCTGGATCGTAGCTAGCACACACAGTAAAAAGAATAAATATCAGTAAGACATACATCATTTTACTACAACGGTAGATCCAGAATTAAGTAAATACATACCATTGGCATAGCACAATGTTGGCACGTAATACAGCGGAATCATATGCAGTCACTAAGCTAAGGCTCCATCAACGCCACTGGGCTCGTTGAGTGTAGACCATAACCCTACCGTCTCTTAATCTGTAAAGATCTGCACATGACAGGTGCAGATGAGTACGTGGAATGTACTCGCAAGTTGCAAAGGGAAGTATAGCAGAATATATATGCAGGGTAAGTATTGGTGGAGGTTTTGTTTGCATAAAGCCAATTTTCTCCTATGCTAAATTTTTATAAACTTTCTTTGAAATCAAAATAATTTTAGGTATAAAAGATTGGAGTGAGACATTTGGATATATGCGCCAAAGCTCTTTCTCTGATTTAGATAAAAACATACATAGAGTTGAAGTGAAACACATTCGCTGTGCTCAATCCTCAACCTAAACCCATAAATCAGATTTTCGAAAAGAGAGGGGAGATTCTTCTTAAGTCCAAGTCTTCAGTTACTCAAATTTTCCTGTAACCAGGGGCACGACTAATCGATTAGGTTTAACCCTTTACAGAGGTCGTACACGTTCCCCACATGACACAACCAACCCCATTTATCGTTACACACTTGGGCGCACGACTAGGAAGAGATTGCGACAAAGCCTTTTCGTAACAGCCCCCTATACCTACTTCCGGGCATGCCTGTGACTTAGGCAATGAAGGCTCCTATCCATGCCGGTCCCGAGGTAAGGGTTTCCTATTAGTACTAAGTTAAGCCAGAGCCCATATTAGCATGTGGCTGTACTCGAAGCTACATCATACTATACTTGGAAGATCTCAGTCCCCTGGACGGCGGTCCCCACCAAAACCTGTGTGCAAGTCCCCAGTCGGGCGCATTCACTTGTAGATGCTCCCATCATACCATTCCGCCCAGGGAGTAGAAGTATAATAGTATATAATTTTTTTCAAAAGTTTTCACAAAACGTTGCCCCAGAAGAGGGCAAGTTTATTCGTTTAAAACATGTTTGATTCCCAACCCCTTTTCTTTATAAGCAAGGCTAAGCATAGCTACAAGTTCCTAGGGCTTTAGCTAGCAATAATACTTTGCAAAACTTTTTGGTAAAACATGCATACTAGTAAATTTTAAAGAGATCATGCATATTTCAAAAGCATAGGACAAAGCATGATCAAGTTGCAACTTGCTTGAGTTCTTGAAGATGAAATATCCTACTTCAAGTCATCTCTCCTTCTCATTATGATATATCTAACGATAAAGAAATACTTCAACACTCAACAAAATCCAAATGAAGATTAAAACACAATTTGAAATACTAATAATTGAATTATTAAAATAGTTGGTATGGCTATAGGCTGAGATGGGACCAAGTTGGCTTGAACGGAAATATGACCTAAGTCATATTCTAGGGTTCACTACAAGAAATATGTTAACTTTTGACCATCAATATTGGTCACTGAATGGTCATTGTTTTCCATTTGTGACCTTTTTGTGACCAAAATGAGTTGGTTAAAAGCTGACCGTCTCTAATGAAACTTTACGACCTTTCTTCTGAAATAGGAAAGGTCGTTTGTTCTATGACTAATTGTTTTGGTCGCTGGTTGTTTGCCCAGGCCACGTCGGATCCAACGTGGCAAGATGACGTGGCAAAATTGCGACCAATTGAATTGGTCGTTGATAAGAATCAGCCCGGTCCAATTCGTTGTCTATATGGGCCAAGCCCATTAATTTAGCCCATTTAATGTATTTTTTTCTATTAATTTTGGTCAGCCACATGGGCCAAGCCCAACAATTTAGCCTTTTTATTTTCTGGGTCATGGCCTTTTTGCGGACCATTTCATTAATCCTATTTTTCTGGTTTTTCATAAATGCATAGTATTCCGATCCACTATAGTTTGGCCGTAGCCTTTCTAGAGCCCAAATATTATTTTGTCAAGTAGAACATTTGGTCTTTTTCATTCACAGATTTCAATTTACACATTTGAACAGCAAAAAATAATAAATCTCTCAATTAACTGATTAAATCTAGAAATCATCCAGTCAAATACTCACAAGAGCACATACTTGTCTGCACGTCCAACAAGTGCACATACAATCAAAAACAGATACACAAGCACCAAAACTTGGTGGCAACATCAACTAAAACTATGGCGCACATCTCCCAAGCTTCTGATCTACTGTCACAGCAGCAGCAGCCTCGACGACATTAGATCCTGATATAGATAAACTATTAGTGAAATACACTGGCAGTAAATAATATTCTTTCAAGAGGCTAAACTTTATACATACATGCCCAAATGCCCCAGATCAGTAAACACTAAGCATGGCATAACAAAACTTCCAACAACTTGAATGCAACAGATTAACATGATGTTGTTCTACAATAGTAACCTATACATACCTGCATGGTACATTGGTACAAAGTGTAGGTAATGAAATGAACATCACTATAACACTCACCTGAAGAAAATTCCTATTCCACTACCACGATCATCCATTCAACTAACAATACTAGTAAGTGCACAGAGACTAACATCACAAGGCAGGAGACAATTATGACAATTTTGGCAAGTTGGAGAAATCGTTTAATTAGTTTTGGTTTACTTAGGTTATGAGCCAAAATAGACCAAGCAAAAAAAGCAGTAACTGGTGATGCATGAGCATGAATATGGTACAGAATTGAGCATATTAACGTTAAGATTTGGGCCTTCCAACTTTACTGGTCATACATACATATACAAAATTGAGCATGAATCATTGGTCTTAGTTGTATATGAGACTAGTTGGGCTGTGTATTCTAAGCTCCAAGCAAGTTACAGAAGAAACTGAAGATGAGTCGTATATAACAAACTAAAAATCAAATAGAAACCCAAAAATTAAATACGAGTATAACAGGAAGGATTACAACAGGTTCAATTCAATCAATTTCCTAAGCATTGAATCAGTAGCATAAGCATGCAGTAGCAACATAAGCATTTAATCAACAGCAGCGTGAGCATAAGCATTAAATCAGCAGCAGCACAAGCAGCACCACCACCAGCAGAAGTGCACACCTATTCAAGCTAGTAGCAACCTAGCAGGCTAGCAGCAGAAGCATTCAAACAACTAGAGAAGCACAGTACAGCAGCAAAAGCATTGAAAGAGCAGCAAAGCAGGCTTGGATTGTCACATGTCATATCTTATAAACTTAGGCAAGTGTTCTTAGGTTATCCTTAACATCATGCACTAACTTGGGTAATTAGCATCAAACAATACATAGCAGTACAAGGCTAGGCAAGATAATAAAGACTTGGGAAAAGATAGCAGAGTTAGAAAAAATGATACATGCCCTTAAAGAGAGGGCAGTGTCAAGTGCGGCCACAGACATAGGCATTAGCCGCACCCACAACCCCTGGACACTCTCACATCCGAAGAGGAGGTGCCTTGCATACGGTCTCCTTCGAGTCTGCGAGAGAAAGAACGAGGTGAAGGTCAGTACGCATCAAGGATGTTGCTGTTCTGGGTCAAGCTAAGTCAAGGGCATAAGAGATTTTAGTCAAAAAAATAACATGTGAACATCTTGCACAAACTATCATCATTTATAAAAAATACAAAACAAATATGCAAACAGCTGTACAATGGTTGAGTGCTCATACTTATATTATATCAGGCAATAGCATTTAGCAATAGTGATGATCAACTACACTATTCGGCTATCATGAAAAATTAATTCTCAAGATGCAGAAAGCTTGTTTACAATAGTTTGGGTTTTAAAATTTGTCATCTTGAAGCATCACACTAGCAAATGATAGGAAAGATCATAGGAAATAGGACTGCCCTGATCAAGTATACATAAGCATAAAAAAGATCAAACAAGCTCATTGTGCATTTTCTTTTTCAATGTGATACACAATAAGCATAAGTAACCACTAGGAAATAACTTGCTATCTACAAGCCCTATTATCGGCAACAAGAACATTAGGCAAGGAAGAACAGTAAATTTCTAATGCAATCTGTTAGACAACATTATGTGGGGGCTGCATGATCCGTCGTTTTAAAATGCTTCCTAAAAATACAAGACTGGAAGAATGATGATATGTTTAGCGTTTCTATTTGAACTGGAATAGGATTGCACAAGCATATTCAATTCAACAAGTAATCTGAACCGGTGCATAAAAGGAACTGCTGGTGCTGGCAAACCACACCTCATTCTAATAATGTTCACAAGCGTATAATAAGGTTGATAACGACGGCCAGATTGAACAACGTACATCATTCAGGGTCTGGTTTACAAGGTATTGTTTATACACTGCTGTCTCTTATGACCAGTGAGTTGACACATGGATGATGTTATGTAGCCCATGCCGAGCGGGCCGCGCACCTCCTGGATGAATGCCTTGGCCTCTATCTTTGCTGCTGCTGCACAAGAAGAAGAAGATGAGACATGTGCTAGGAAGGAAGGAATGGATCCAGAAACAACAAAGGAGAAGCAGGTAGCTGACCTTTGTGACCTTGACGCTGGAGCTCCATGGACCTGAGCTTGGTGGTGACCAATCAACAACCACTGCACAAGGAGAGAGAGAAAAACAAAGGTTAATCACGGGTACCTTGGCTTGAATTCAACATCAATTCAACATGAGGGAGGGAGGGATTGCAGCAATGGCTTGGGCTTGTAGAAAATAAACAGAGAGAAGAAGATGAAATCGAACCTTGATGATGCGATGATGCTGCTGCTTGTCCTTGTCCTTGTCCCGCCGGGCAGAGGAAGGGAAGCTCCGCTCGATCCGGCCGCCGTCCGTGGAGGTCGAGGCCCATGGAGACCATGGCGTGGTGGATCTGAGAGGTAGAGAGAGAGGAGACGAGGTGCGGTGAGGGTGGGTCATGTGGATCCAAGCGAAGAAGCGGACAAACCAGAGAGGGGCCGCCATGGCCGGTGCTCCTGCCATGGCCGCGGCCGCAGGGTAGGGTTTCGGCACCATGGGACGTGCTGGACTGGATCCGGCTGGCGCGTAGGGAGAGAAGGGGTGGAGAGGGCGGGCGGAGGTCACCGGTCAGGTCTGACGAGCAGTGGGAGGAAGGAGTGCACCATGGATCTAGATCGGAGTGGGCAAGGCTGCGGCCGTTGCGGGTCTAGGAGTGCCGCCTCGCACTGCCCGACCTGGGGCCAGGGTGAGGGGAGGGCGCGGTGGTGTGCGGCGGCGGCGTGGGTCATCGACGGTGAGGGTGGGGTGGCGGCTGCGGGAGTGGATCCCATCTCCCTGAACCAAGAGAGAGAGAGAGCAGCGACTGGGACAGGAGGGTGGTGGAAGTGGGGATGGCCGGGGATGGGGCCGGAGGAGGGATCTGGATCGAGGAGAGGGGCGACAGAGGAGGGATCTGGATCGGGGAGAGGGGCGGCGGAGTAGGGATCTGGATCAGGGAGAAGGAGGCGGCATCGCTTGACCTAGGGTTTCTCGAGAAGGAGGGGGTCGAGGGAGGAGGGAGGGGAGGTTTGTAAGAGACGCTGGATCAGTAGGAGGTGGACGGCTCAGATCGAATACAGTGGGGTGATCCGTGTGCTGCGTCCTGATTGGTTCGAAAATGAGCTATTAAAAATTACTCTTCTTAGTGCTAAAAACAAGGGAGGTTTGTGACGCAGCTACCAAAAATATTTTGAAAAATGGCATCACTAAAATTTTCACTTAAGTTAGACCACCTTTCATGGATGATCATCAATTTGATTGCATTTCCGATCTTTCTAGCTATTTTGTGAAACAGCCAATTCGGCAAGAAGCGGGTCAAATTTGAACTACATGTATCTTATAGTTTGCAATTTTTTTTTAAAAACATTTTTAGATACAAAAGTAGCTATTTCATCATAGACAAGCCAAGAGTTTTGCATTATTAAGCACCTAACTAAGAACGGTCATGCGGGCAAATTTGATCACATTTTGAAATCGGCATAGGAAATTCACAAAAAAAATGGAAAACCTTCACATTGTGTCATTATATGTGTACGAGGATGCATCTTGGAATGGCAAACAATGTTGCCTAAGGAAGTTTTCATTTTTCTTTTGACGAAAATTTCATTTTCCATTTTTCGAGTGCCCAAAATGAGTTTTTTTGTGAAGGACCTACCATATATTTGTTGCAAAATTGGACCGAATCAATTTTATAAAATATTAGGCCATATTTAATATACAATTGACCAAATGGTTGGGTGTCAAAAGTTTTGAGTAACCTCTCATGAAAAAGACAAATTTCGGTCGATTCAGCAGGAAGCGGGCCAAGTTTGAACTGCAGCTGCCTCATAGTTTGCTCATGATTTTTTTCCAAAAATCATTTCTAGGTACATAAGTATCTATTTAATCAAAGAAACACCAAAAGTTTTCCAAGATTCAACCACTGGCTAGGAACGGTCATGCCCACCGTTTTGACCGCATTTTGAAATGGGCATGAAAAATTCAAAAAAATATCAAAAAATTGGAAAACCTTCGCATTGTGTCATTATATGTGACCAATTTACCAGGAAAAATAATAAACTTGTAATACGGCAATTATTTTAAAAAAGTGTTCTGAGAAATAAGCTATCATGTGTGAAGATTCATGGCTTCCAAGCCAAATGATCAATCTTATGGCCGCATTCATGGCATAGTTTGTTCAAATGATCTCATATTGTGCACAAGGGTGCATCTTGGAATGGCAAACAATGTTGCCTAAGGAAGTTTTCATTTTCTTTGGATGAAAATTTCATTTTCCATTTTTCGAGTGCCCAAAATGAGTTTTTTTGTGAAGGACCTACCATATATTTGTTGAAAAATTGGACCAAATCATTTTTCTAAAATACTAGGTCAATTTAATGTACAATTGACCAAATGGTTGGGTGCAAAAAGTTTTTATCCACCTCTTGTGAAAAAGACAAATTTCCGCCGATTCAGTAGGAAGGGGGTCAAATTTGAACTGAAGTTGCCTCATAGTTTGCTATTTTTTTTTCCAAAAATCATTTCTAGGTACATAAGTATCTATTTAATCAGAGAAACACCAAAAGTTTTCCAAGATTCAACCACTGGCTAGGAACGGTCATGCCCGTCGTTTTGACCGCATTTTGAAATGGGCATGAAAAATTCAAAAAAAAAATCAAAAAATTGGAAAACCTTTGCATTGTGTCATTATATGTGACCAATTTACCAGGAAAAATAATAAACTTGTAATACGACAATTATTTTAAAAAAGTGTTCTCATAAATGAGCTATCATGTGTGAAGATTCATGGCTTTCAAGACAAATAATCAATCTTATTGCCGCATTCATGGCATAGTTTGTTCAAATGATCTCATATTGTGCACAAGGGTGCATCTTGGAATGGCAAACAATGTTGCCTAAGGAAGTTTTCATTTTCTTTGGATGAAAATTTCATTTTCCATTTTTCGAGTGCCCAAAATGAATTTTTTTGTGAAGGACCTACCATATATTTGTTGAAAAATTGGACAAAATCATTTTTCTAAAATACTAGGTCATATTTAATGTACAATTGACCAAATGGTTGGGTGCAAAAAGTTTTTATCCACCTCTCGTGAAAAAGACAAATTTCCGCCGATTCAGTCGGAAGGGGGTCAAATTTGAACTGAAGTTGCCTCATAGTTTGCTATTTATTTTTACCAAAAATCATTTCTAGGTACATAAGTATCTATTTAATTAGAGAAACACCAAAAGTTTTCCAAGATTCAACCACTAGCTTGGAACGGTCATGCCCGCCGTTTTGACCGCATTTTGAAATGGGCATGAAAAATTCAAAAAAAATCAAAAAATTGGAAAACTTTCGCATTGTGTCATTATATGTGACCAATTTACCAGGAAAAATAATAAACTTGTAATACAACAATTATTTTAAAAAAGTGTTCTCGGAAATGAGCTCTCATGTGTGAAGATTCATGGCTTCCAAGCCAAATGATAAATCTTATGGCCGCATTCATGGCATAGTTTGTTCAAATGATCTCATATTGTGCACAAGGGTGCATCTTGGAATGGCAAACAATGTTGCCTAACGAAGTTTTCATTTTCTTTGGATGAAAATTTCATTTTCCATTTTTCGAGTGCCCAAAATGAGTTTTTTTGTGAAGGACCTACCATATATTTGTTGAAAAATTGGACCAAATCATTTTTCTAAAATATTAGGCCATATTTAATGTAAAATGGACTAAATGGTTGGGTGTCAAAAGTTTTTATCCACCTCTCATGAAAAAGACAAATTTCCGCCGATTCAGTTGGAAGCGGGTCAAATTTGAACTACAGCTGCCTTATAGTTTGCTATTTATTTTTTCCAAAAATCATTTCTAGGTACATAAGTATCTATTTAATCAGAGAAACACTAAAAGTTTTCCAAGATTCAACCACTAGCTAGGAACGGTCATGCCCGCCGTTTTGACCGCATTTTGAAACGGGCATGAAAAATTCAAAAAAAATCAAAAAATTATAAAACCTTCGCATTGTGGCATTATATGTGACCATGTTGCCAGGAAAAATAATAAACTTGTAATACGGCAATTATTTTAAAAAAGATTTGTGTACACTAGAAACATTTTTTATACATATAAAAAATTTGTTGAAAAAAAATTATAAAAAAATTTGTTGTAAAAAAAATTCTCCATTTTTCAAGAATATTAGACCACATTTTATGAACAAATTTGTGTACGCTAGAAACATTTTTTATACATATTAAATGGTTTTTAATTACATCATTAACATTTTTAATAAATATTTTGATGTCTAATATTTGGACACATGTCTACATTTTTTAAGACACATTGTACATATTGTTTATATATGTTTAACTTTTCAAATACATGATTAACATTTTTCATATATTCCCAACAAAAAAACATCTTTCATACATACGTTTTGATGTCTATATTTGTTTTTACAATTTTACATTTTTTGTATACATATAAAAGATTGTTTATATAGGTATTAAAAATTTTAAATACATGATTAACATTTTAGAAAATCTTGTTTTGTATCTACTTTTTCTATATATATATATATTGTAAAATTTCCATATATACGTATTGATGAATATTTTTTCATACACATGAAACTTTTTTAACATATCTAATATTATTTATGATTATCATTTTTTATAGCATGAAACTTTTCAAATGCACACATTTAGTTTTTTAAACACATGATTACATTTTTTGAAATACGTATTAACATTAACATTTTTTTGAATTACACGTTTAGTTTTCTAATTGCTAAACCATATAGCAAGATTCCCGAAGGAGTTCATTATTTTCCTATTCTTATAATTTTATATTGTTTAATTGGTTTCAAGATTTTTCTATAAGGAAAAACCTTTTTAGAGTTATACAATGAAAAACCTGTTTTTTAGACAATAATGAAAACTTGTTTTTTTCAGATAACTGACCATCCTTACCAAATGGTAATAATGAAAAACTTGTTATTTTTCGATTTTTTCGTTGGGCCAATTTTTTTTTTTTGAGAAATATGAAGGCATCCCACATTCCTTCCTGGATGGGCCAAGGCCTACATGGCACATGGAAATTTTAAAAGAAAAAAAGGAGGTGGCCTCGTTCCACCGAGGCCCAAGCCCACCTGGAGCGACACCTTAAGTACCAATGCGTCCACGTTCACAACCTCATGACCATTTATATTGGTCGTAATCAAGTAGAAATAAGGTCGTCGACCACTCTTGTCTGCTTTATGACCATTTGGTGTAAGGCAATTTCAGGGTTTGAGCCCTTCCAAGCGAAATGGCCGTGGATTTACGACCAATTCAACTGGGGTCACTGAGAGAAGGTCACAAGTTGACATATTTCTTGTAGTGGTTGGATCCAATTGATACTAAGTGAAGATCATTGTTTAGATATAAGGAATGAATGTGAGACAAGGTTCTAGGAAGAACTATGTGAAATATTTAGCTTATGGCTCAGCCATTTGAGAAATTTGGAACTTCCTATTGGGAAGTAGATTTCCAAATGCATGATTAGAACCTAGAGATACATGATTAAAATGAATCATGGTCGTCTACAAATGATGATTGGATCAAGGATCAAAATTAAATGGCTAAGAATAAGAATAATACTAAAAGAAAGCTAAATTCCAAGTCTGGAACCATAACAAGTATTGAATATGCCAGGAGACTATTATGAAGGTTCTAATAGATGCATAGGGACCTAAGGTCCAACTTTGCAGAAGAAAATATTTTGATTGAAATTATAGAATATGAGATATGAAAATTTTACTCAAATTCCCTATTCAAATTCGCTATTCAAATTTGAATTGAATTTGAGTTTGTCAAATGTTAAATATTCTGGTCCAAAGTTTTTATAGGGTCTTTGAGGTTTCCAAGGATAACATATTTGTCAAAATTAGATTTGTAGCATTCGAGTTATGTCAAATTTCTCAAATTCAAATTTGAATGTTTGAATAAATTTCAATGCGTCAAAGTGATGACCATAGTATATTTATGGAAAGTATACATTTTCTAGGGATCATTTGAGAGAAAGAATCACTCTAATAGAAGTTGTATATCAAAGGTTGTGGCCCAAACAAAATCTGATTTGGTTCTGCTAAAATGGCTGCCATGCAATGTAGATCGATCCGCCAGGACCTGATCACGTACGACAAGCTAGCTAGACAAGGAAGCTAGCACACTGGTAGGTGGATTGATGAGCAGTGCTAACACATGCACATGCATACGTATGTGAACCTAGCTTATTTGCACTAGCACTGCAGATCGCTGGGTCAGAATTGTACGGTTTAGAAAAGAGAGACATAAGTGCTTAGGTGGCTGCTAGATGTCGCCGGAGTTGGGCGGAACTCCGGTCGGAAGCGGACAATGTGGAACTCATGCTCCGGCTGCGGATTTCAACAATCCACTGTGTCCATAAGGTGCGAAACAAAATTTATGATGACTGGAAGAAGGAGCAGGTCAGAATCGCCTCGTAAGCGTTGCCGTCTTCCGGGGATCTCGGAGTCTGTGTTAGTCTCCGGTGAGGAATTGCCGAGTTTACGGGGAGAAAGGGCTCTCGCAAGGAGAGGGGTTCGTTCGAGGGAAAATGGACGACGCCATGGGCTTTTATAGGGAGTCAGGGGAGGTCAAATGTGAGCGAGTGATGGTGTTTATGGCGGTAGTGAAAACGGCTGTTTCTGGTGTTCTAATGGCCATAAGGGCGCATGATGGTGCAGGTAATGGAAGAGAGGGAGTAAGGGAGGGAGTGGGGCATCCATTCAGAGGGTTTGAGGCAAGGGGAGGAGGGGGGGCGTTGGGCGCAGCTGGTTGGACGCGTGCGTGCGTCGTCTTTGGTGGTTGTACGTGAGCTACTCAGGAGGAGGAAAACGACCGTGAGGAGGTGGGCTGCCGAGATGAGAGAAGGAGATAGCTATCATGGGCCCAGCCCAGCTAGAAAATAGCTTAGGTTTTATTTAACTTTTTTTACTTTATATGTTATTTACTTGCAGAAATAATTATCTAAATGGGACAAAACAAAATGTTCACCTTTACTATTTATTTTATTTGTAGCTAATACGACTAATACTACCAATAGTAATATAAATATATTTCCATGTACTTATTAAATAATGCTGTATGTACTTACTTGAATTACTCAAAAAATCAAATTAGAATTTTGCAAATTCCCAAAATGATAATTACGTAGTATTAAATATTTCCAAATATATTTTTGGAGAAGTCACATTATCTCCTTTCATTAAATTTAGTTGAATAATTTTGAAATAATTAAATGGCATTAACTTTCCAAATAAGAACCAATTTCAAATGGAACCACAAAATTCAAAGAAATTCAGACGAAATATTCATCCACCACATTTGAGAAAGTCCTTTTATTCTCACTCCATAATATTGATATGGTTTCAAAATATTTCATAGGAGTCGAAAAGAGAAGAAATCTAAACTCGGTTTTTTTAACCAATACACAAAAAGGTTTTAATTTCCCCTCAAAATCATAGCAACTCTGTCGGCGTGCGACACCTATGGGATCCCAAAGGACCCCTTTACGATTCGGCGGGGGGAGAGGTATGCGCAAAGAGCAGAACCAACGATCGACGCGGGGCGATTTTTCCCAGGTTCGGGCCGCTGATCAGCGTAAAACCCTACTCCTGCCTTGTTTTATTATCGATGTTCTTGAGCCCAGGTTCCAGGAGTGCTCGCAGTAAACAGTACGTTCAAAGAGCAGCTACGAATGCAGAATGGGCCAGGAGATCGTCCTCCCCTGTAGCAGTTGCCTTGGGCCTCCTTTTATACCACAAAGGGGTCACCACAGTGGCAAAATGTACATACGTTGAGGTGTAAAGTAGCTACAGGGTCATCATACCTAACCCCTGACGGATTAGGACAAATGCATTTAATGCACCGTGAGGTGTCCGTTTAGGTGTCCTCACTTTCTCGGGGATGGAAAAAGGGGCCATCTCATCAGCACCGCTTAAGCTCTCCTCCATTGGCGCGTCGCCACGCATCCAAAGAAGGACCCAGAATGTCGGGTTTGTTGTTGTGCTACAGTGGTGGCACAGCAACAAAACCTTGCCGGGCGCTGAACCTTGCCGGGCGCCGAGCCTTGCCGGGCTTCGCAGGCCATCCCGGCAAGATCTTGCCGGGGAAGCTGGCCTGCGGATTCTAGCTCTTCTTATCTGCTGATCCTCAGATCTTTGACTTGAGAATTTCCTTGGTGGCCTGAGTTAACCTCGAACTGTTCCCCGACGAGCCTTGCCGCTAGTATGGCTACAACTGCCCATGCACAAGTACGGGGTACTAATGGCCCAATACTTAGTACACCGACAAACTCACTCAGTAATAATAAATATTAACACTCCAAAATTTGGAAAAATTTGGGATGCTACAAACTACCACCCTTAAAAGAAATCTCATCCTTGAGATTTGTGAGGCTAGCAAGAAACGGGTTAGTGTTGGGGTTCTTGAGTTACTTCCCTAGGGTTTTGGCATAACATCTACAGGCTAGTGATTTATCCTTTTGCTTCCAGTCTTAAGGGAATGTCTTCTGTTGGTACAATTCCTTATACCACTGTCACTTCCACATACCCTAGGCCTAAGGCTTGAGACACCACATTGAGTCTTCGGATGTGGTTATTGATGTTGTTGCAATGGTGCAGCAGATGCGGGTGGTGGTTGTGGTAGACATGCGAGTACTTCATCAAACTTGGCATCCAACTTGGTGTCAATTGTCTTCTCAATGTCATCAATCCTCTCTAGTGCCTTTCCAAAGCTGGCCATCACGTCTTCCACCTGTTGACTCAACATTTGCTGAAATTTACCATGAAGCTCCTTCTTCGTCATGTTCTCCCAGTCAATCTCGTCAGCTTGTGGTCCTGCCATGGTTAGCAGCAATAGAAACACACAAGAATATGATCCTACAGACTACTAAAAAGTGGTGGTGGTGGGGTGTCACAAATCTGTCAAGCAAATCTCAAATTCTTACCAGTTCTTACCCAGCAGCAGGTGGTGATCAGCAACCGTTGTAGTCAAAACTCTCAAAGCTTGGACAGAGCGATTGCCAAGTGGTGTCAAACGCACGATATAGATGTATGTGGAGCTGGGAAGGCTTATGATATGATAGCAAAAATGTCAGCAATAATCAATTCAGAGATGCAAAGTTGAATAAACGCTCAACGACAGTATTGTGCTGGTCCTAGGCTAGACCGTACTAGAGACGCGAGCCTAGAACACTAACAAAATCACGGCGCTGCACGTAAACAATGGAGGAGCATGCTCTGAATCTCTTTTTTTCTTTTTTTTTTGCACTTTTTTCTCTTTTTTTTGCTCTGCAAATTTTTTTTTCGAAAAAGCCTACAAATGGTCTAAAAACTGCCTAGACAGAATTTTCCAGACTTAGTTTTTTTTAAACTGGAACTATTTTTCTTGTATGGGCGGCACAGAAGTTGGGGAGTCCTGCTCTGTCACGACTCGTACTAGGGCGTGATCTGGAAATCAATAGCAGAGAAGCAAAAATTGGACTCGTACTAGGACTGGTGGCGGAGATGAATCTGGTGGAAGTCGGACTGGTGATGGTATATGACGGTGGTATATGTGGACTCGGATTGGTGGTGGTATATGGCGGTGGTATATGGAGGTGGTATATGTGGACTCGGATTGGTGGTGGTATATGGCGGTGGTATATGTGGACTCGGGTTGGTGGTTGTATATGGTAGCATCGATGTATATGGTGGGGTGGTGGTATATGTGGACTCGGGTTGGTGGTTGTATATGGCAGCATCGATGTACACTAGATAGGGGGCGCGGCTTGCCGCGCGTTGCCCGCCGAACGACGGGGCAAACAACAGCACCCTGAGATGTTAACGGAGATGATCCTAACATCTTGAAAACATACATGATAATGTTAATTGTTTGAAGCTAGTAAAATCTAAATGTAAATTGCATGTAAGAACGTATGGGAACTAATTTGGTTGACACAGACTGAGAAATGGTACGATCAAAATACGTTCATTGCGTGACAGGAAATCCTGGGGAGTTACAAAAGCATGGGATCTTCAATCCACGCAGGTCTAATCTAGAGTACTACAACAGAGTGTTCCATACATATATACATAAGAACTACTCTATGTTGTGTACACAGGAAGGTAATACGAATGCAGTACATACATCTGGCAAGATCAAGGCATGTGGATAAGAAAAGTGATTGATCCTGAATTTGTGAAGGTTCGAGGCAGCGTTGTCTAGCAAAACGGCTTTCTCCATTGGTCTGTCGTAACGGTGGGAAGCTGAAAAAACATATGAGCTTGTGAATGACGATGGGTAAAATTTTTTGAGACGGGTTTGCGATATAATTCATGTCTACCTTATTTTCCAGGGAACAACACCTTGCGGGTGGTCCTCCTCTTTTTGCCGTTTTTAGAAGGCACATGGTGGATGCTGACGATGAGTGATCAGTGGTTAGCACATAGAACTTGCAGTGGCGTTGTGTGGCAATGTAATGGTAAAAATGGAATGGAGAGTACCTATTGTTTTTTCTGTGACAGGGGTTGATGTGGTTTCTCCTCCAGTGGCATCCTGTGGATGAGCAATGATTAAGAGAAACGAGCATTAAGCACTGGAGGATAATACACAGGGATGAAAGTATCGTGCCGTGCGATTTTACCTCGGAGAGCACTATCTGGCTGGTCTGTGCAGTATTCTGATGCCTAGGAGGCAACATAGTAGCTCCTTGTTTAGCCACAAGCTGGGATTTCTGGTTGACGGCAGTCAGTGAAGAGAGCTGGTCGCGCAGGGCGCTGGCCTTATCATAGAGAGCCGAGGACCAGAACTCCTCAGCCTAAAGTTTTCTTTTGCATATTTTGAGCTCTGCAAAGTTTGCATCATCGATTGTGACTATACATGTTTTCTGTAGGTACACGAGGGCGGCAACACACGTAGATTCAATGTATGGGCCATGAAATTCCTTTCTTGTGCTTGACACGCTTTTGCTGTGGGGAGGTAGGTCAATGGAGACAGAGACGTCGACATCGTCGCTGCCCGTGTCAGTAAAAGTGAACGGATGGAGTGTGCCACCAATCGTTTCAATTGCTCGTTCAAGAATGAATTGCTTGCTGATGGTGACACGGATTGGAGACAGCTTTGATTGGACGAGAGGTAAAATGTCTATATCAGTACGCCATCAGCCATGAAATCGAGAAACGAAGAGGAGAACGATATGATAAAAGCTTGGAACTAACCGGAGGAAGGCACTTGATCAGCAGTCCATCATCTGCGGGGACCTTCACAGACGAGGCTGCCATTGCAGAGGATCTGTCATCCATGGTGTTGCCTGAACTGGAAGAGCAGCCCAGTGAAAGGAAGAGGGGAACGGATCTGAAAACACTGTATGCAAGGGAGCTGGTATAATATCTAACCTAATTGGATGGGCCACTTTTGACAGCCCATGTACCTCTCTTTGTGATCTGCGGTCTGCCTCTACATTGGTTAGGAGCCTTTTCTTGTGATGCATAATAAGTGGCCTGTAAAAGAACCAAATTTATGTGCCATTAGTCAACGAAAATGACAATGTTTATAAGTTAAATGAGATGGGAAATAGAAACTGCCAATCGTTGTTGATGTTCATGGCATTTAGTGCGACACATGCCACAGATTGGCATTGATGCAAAGTATACAACAAAGTCAGTTTAAACGAGGGACACATGCCACAGATTGGCATTGATGCAAAGTATACAACAAAGTCAGTTTAAACGAGGGATTGCGTAGCCTAGAATGGCATTAGTAGAAACTATAATTTACATAATTAAGTTTGACAGGGCGTTAGATAGTGGGGCAGAGCCCTGGTACACACCATATAATTTACATAAATAAGTTCAGTAGACCAGGGTAGGGCATAATAGAGTAGAGCCACGCATCAGCAGATGCCACATAATTTACATAGATAATAAGTTTAGTAGGGGAGGGCAATGCATAGTAGATCATCGGTCGCAGCATAGATGTGAGATGCATAGGCTACATAGCAGAAGACGGCAAGCTGGTACCATGAAACGATCGTTAAGATAACCATGTTGACCTGTCGCTGATGTTGGATCAGTAGTGCTCCTCGGGCAAAGTGTCGAAGTCCGCAGAGCAATTCCATTCACTGTCAAAGATCTCCTCGTCATCCAGAGTGCTTCTCATGTAGGGCTGATGCTCTGGTGGTACGGGTTCAGGGTTCATCGAGCAGTTGTCCTTATCATCAGTACAACCTGACTTTGGTTCATATGGATATGTCCCAATGGATTGCAGGTACTCAACAGCAAGGATTGTGTTCTGCTCAAGATACTCGCAGATCTTCTGAGCACTAAGGAGAGTCGCATTTAGCTCAATGTCTGCCTATGTTGAGCCTGGGGACATGGTCTCATCAATCAGACGTTGAAGCTGGGTGGTCGCTGAAAATCCAGTATCCAGTGAGTTGTCCCATCCTTTGCTGAGGCTTTTTATGATCTCCATTTTTTCACCAAGCTGCTTGTGTAGAGTTTTATTGTCCTTGTCGATGGCTTCAATGACACTATCCTTTTCAGCAAGCTTCTCCATTAGATCTCTGTTTTTCTTCATGGTAGACTCAAGAGTGTTGCTCTTCTCTTCTAGCTGCTGCAGAAGAGATGTATTAACCTTTTTGAGTGATTCGATACTTTGATCCCTTTCTTTCAGACGCTGACGCAGAGCCTCGTTGTTAAGCCTAGCAGACTGAAGCTTAGCATAGTTATAATCACCTGGGACCACATTGTGTTCCTGCTCCATGAATTCCATGGCTTTATGCGCAACATGATTCTGTGCTTCTTCCAGATCAGTAAAAGGGGAGGTTGAAATGTAGGTCTGACTAACAGGACGCTCCAGTTCACTGGCAATTGGATGAAAAGCAACCGTGACTTCAAGGCACCCGCGATGAATGGCACGTGCAGAGTAGGCAGCCGACGGAAGGCCAACTTTCTCAAACATAGCATCCAAGATGATCTTGGATGGAAGGTCCACAGGAGGCATGGCGAAACCTGGTTCAGAAATCATGACGCAGTAAGCATGGAGTGAATGGATTATCGTAAAGGCAGCGGGTAAGGTACATGTGGCATTCGATGTCAACCTATAAACATTTATAAATAAACGTATGTGCAGCAATTGTCTATCAGTGTGAACATGCTTGATGTAAGAACAAAAGATTAAAGCTCTGAGACAACTCTGCATGTAATCTTATACATCATAGCTTTAATGTGGTTCAGGCCATGACACATAATGCTTCTTTTTCACTGGGGAGCAAATCTATACATGTGGTGGATGCAGTAAGACAACAAAGACGTAATTTATAGAATGTAGTTAAATTCGAGGTTCTCTTTGGTAGGAGAACATAAATAAATCAAGAAAGACAAACGAAACCCCTTCTCTGGAAGCACAGTGGATCAAGAATGTAATTTCTGTGATTTTGAATGTATAAATATGCTCAAAGCTAGGGTTTCATCTAGTAGAAATCACATATAACTGGATAAGGACCGAAGATTATTTATGGAAACAGAATGGATTGGTATAAAATGCAGGCAGGGCCATGAGTATCTCGATGCTATAAATCGATTCATTTTAGCAATAACCAAAGGACCGGGGATAAAGCCATAATAGTTAAATGTCAGTATGCACATGGCATGACAGACCACATTATTTTATCACTATGGAGAGACGAGGGTAACTCTAAGGAGAAACTTTTTTTTATAGGAGAGATGTTTCATTTAGTTGCATTTTACTATTCGCAGCAAGCCCTGGCCGTGCAAGTAGGGCTAGATCTCAGAAATTACCTTTTGAGAAGAACCGAACATGAGTGAATGATTCAGCGTGCCTACAGCAGTCACAGAGGGCGGATCGAGGGGAAAAACTTGGGCTGCAGGATGGGGAAGAACAATGTCTTGCAAAGTTAGGAAACCCATGTGGATAGATCAAATAAATCGAAATGCAGCGCCGGGAGGAGGAATACCTACCGTAAAGATCAATCGCAGCTAGACGCAGCCTACTCCATCTCGAATCGCCCTACGATTTGAGCAGCAGCGCGAATCTAGGTACACGTTTGAGGAGAAGTGAGAGGAGTGAAGCAGGAGAGTGAAGTGGAAGAAGGGGATGAGACCGGGTGGGCGGATGCGTGTGTGGAACGGTGAGGGGGTAGAATCACCTCGCGCACCGCTGCTAAACAGTAGGAGCCACCGCTCTAGGCAAGCAGGGAGGCGGCACGTGTGCCTCTCGGGCGACGGTGACCTAACCGGCAGGCTAGCTTTTTCCTGGTGCTCCTAAACCAGAATCGCTACCCACACGTTGGAATACCATGGGGCCAGTTGAGACGAGCCCACCGGACAGTGAGAGCGACGCAAGACAGTCGTGGGGGACCGCGTAGGAAAAAGGAGACGCAACCATTGATAATGGGCCGCGCTTCTTCGTATGAGTCGACACACTTTTGGGCCGGCCTGGTGAAAACCAGCGGTGAATCAGAAGATAAAGATAAGCATTTTTTTAGCGTCTCAAAAAAATGATAAGGATTTTCGATCCTGGGGAAAAAAAATAAGGATTTCGTATAGCGGTTAATAATCCAATTTAATAGGGGAATTTAGTACACCACACTTAAGACAAAACAAGGTAATTATATGTTTGCATACACTAATTATGTTCGATACCAAAGTGCTAGGATTACAGTACATGAACCAAAAGAGCAACAGGTAAAATAACAAAGACTTGGACTGTACTTTGGCGGTCTCCATTTAATAGTTGGCTCAGCCAATACTAAAGGCTGGGCATATCGGCGTCCAAATCGCCATCATCGTGTTCTTCTGGATAACCAAATGAAACCCTGAGGAATTGAACAACATCCTGCAAAAGTTTGCTCAGCCGGGTAACAGTACGTTGAATTTCTGAGTGTTTCCTGGCCATCTCACCACTTGGTGTGGACCCAACTGTAGGTGGTTCAGATACAACCAAGCGACAAATCTGATCACAGGCTGATAACACAGTACCTATGTACTTACCAGTGGTTTCTGCTAGCCCTTTGATCCTTTCATCATTCTCAGCTAGTAGGTCAGTTAGATGCAAGTTGGTATCCTCCGATCTTTTCAATTCAATATAGTTGTAGTCTTGCAGGACCTTCTTCTGGTGATCTTCCATATAGTGTATTGCCTTTTGAGAAACCACATCTATTGTGCTATGTAAGTTATGGAGGGGAGAGCTCGACAGTTTGACAGGTGTAGGTGGGTGTAGCAGATGTTCTTTTGACGGATAAAATGTAACATCAGTCACAAACTGGCCTCTTCGATGTGTCCGAGAGTCATAGCGTGGTTTTGGAAGATCGAGTTTATCTAATATACCTTCGAGCAGAAATGTGCCTGAAACCTCGACGATCTCCATATCATCGTCTATGAAAAAAAGAAAACCAGCTCATGAGTGTGAAGTGATGATAGCACTCACAGAGAAAGAATATGTAAAACTGAATAGTGTAAAGCGCAGGAAGCATTGCAGAGATCAGTAACAAGAGAAAGTATATAAATAAAGGTGCAGGAGCACGCACAAAGAAAGGGAAATGTTGCCTTCATAGTACTAAATGATAACGAACATGTTTGACAGGGTCTAGCTCAGCATAGATGGTAAAAGCACATAAACAAAAGTAGGCACATGCTGTACACAAAACCAAAAGACACTTCGATGGATGATGTAACTGGTTATATTCCGGACCAAACGATGCGCGAATCACATTCTTCTGTGCAGCTCCCTGGCGAGACGCGCGCTCCTGTATTCAATTATATCTGGGAGGTCTCCAAAAGGGAGGTTCATCGCAGCCGCATTTCGCATTTGTTCAGAAAAGTAGCACATATATCTGGTAGATAGGAGCCAACCTCTGGCAAGCTTCTTGCCCCTGATGTCTGATTCTTTGAGCTGATTTTCAAGGAAGCCGATCCGATTTTCCTGACGCTTTGTTTTTGCATAGTTTATGTCCCTGACAACCGTGTTGGTCATGGTCTCTATGTATCTAACAGCTTTGATGGCAGCACTATCTTCGGTGGCGGCATTGTCTAAGCAATACTCTCCAGGCACAGATACGTCAATAATCGAATCTCCAACATTCAAAGCAACAGTGTTCAAGTTAACAGTAACGCTAACCCTCTTGTCCTGATGGATAGCATGATCGTAGTGGGCTGGGTTCATGCCAAGGTTGGCAAGGAGCATGTCAAGGATCCCCCTGTGTGGAATTTTGAATACCCTTGGAACATCCTGCAGTAGGACAGAGCGTGAATTAGCAACAGATGAATAATCAGCGGTTGGGAGATATATCCTTTATAAGTAATATGAACAGTACTAAATGTATAGGATCATTTTTGCTAATAATATGGTGGCCAAAAAGCGGGGCTAAAACGATTGGCAGTTCATAGATGGTCCGACCAATCTAATAAAAAAACGATACGGCATCTAACGAGCTGAGAAGTTGAGGACAGAGCAGGCGTACTGAATTTTGTGCAACTTTTTAGAGGGAACACATCAAACTGCTAGCCTATCTAGCCTGATCGATGAAAATACATGGTTTATGGTTTAATTAGGCTGTCTGTATATACAAATAAACATTTTTAGTTAAGTATCTTTTTCGTCTGTTTCAATCTGTGTCCAGGATATATATCATTGTCTATATACTTAGCAAAGAGAAAATATTTTGTCTCTGCCGTCTAAATTCAACAAAGGAAAGAGGACGCTGGGCTAACCTAGGCAAGCAGTCGCAGATTGTTGTTGGTGGAGGCAGCCGAGCTCGAAGAGCCATGATCCTGGAGCTCCTGGGCTGACATAGAAACCTGAAAGTGCAATCGATGGATCTTGAAGTTTAAGCAAACGAAAGGATCGAGGGAACGAGAGAAAGAAGCAAGATGGTCCGTTCATGGATGCACGATTGTACCTTCACTTAGAAGCCGAGCCAAGAAGGGGCAACGGCAGGCACACACCAGAAGGCTGATGTCAGCCGGCGGCAGCACGGCGAGAGGCGGAGCCAAAACGCAGTCGAGAGAGCAAATGAAGGGTGTGTTTGGTTGCATTCTCATCTCAGCATAGTTGTTCTCTCTTCATGCATGCTCAAGTCAACACCCCTCTTCATGCATGCTCTCTTCATGCATGCTCCTAGTGTATTTGTGCTAACCTAGTGTGGACTCATGCACTCTTCATACACTCTACCAAACACTCAAAAGTGGGTCGAGAAGGGAACTCTTGGGCTCATACACCCTGCATACACCCTACCAAACACACCCGAAATGACCCACGCATGACCTAGCCAGGGGAAAACAGAGAAGGCGATATAACGGGCCTCTGTCCGCGGGCTCGGCAAACGAAAGCCCAGCAGAGCATGAACGGGCCGCATGTATCTCTACACCTTTTAGAAAATCATTTCGATTTGTTTATTTTTCGGTTGGCCGTTTGTTTTTCCTTTGGTTCTACACAAAAAAAAGCTGGTACTCGTGCTGTATGTGTCTTCCTGAGGTCCTGTATCCGTGAGCATGCAAGCACCTATGAAAACATTAGCCATACACAAATTTTAAAAATCGTTTCAAAGGAGGGGTGGACCAGAAGTTAAAATTATATGTTCATATGATCGTTTTTCTGTTAGAAAAATAGCGGCACCGACCAAACGCAGCAACAGCGGCACCGACCAAACGCAGCAAAACCGGAGGCTGAAGATGTGGTTTAAAGTGTCAGAGCTTAGCATGGAAATCCACACTCTACATAAATAATAACAGCAGAACAGATCAGAAGTAAAATTATCAAATTAACCTAGAATTAGAGGAGCACATATATGACACGGGGATGAATAGACATACATTCAAGTAAACAGATTGATCTCTAAGTGAAAGGAAATGCAAATGAACATCATATTTAACCATGTTTTCAATAGCAGCATGGTCCCAAGGCAAAAGACCGTAGTGTCATAGTTAATATGATACCGTTTACACAACCGATATATTTACAATCCTAGTAGTAAAAAGGTTCATCATCAAAAGATCGAGAGATCATTCAGGAGACCGAAGATCAGCTCTAGGCAACATCCACATTGACCTCATAAGAAGTTCCTTGCGTACATCACTTCATGATGGCGTAAGCAAATCTATCACAGAAAGGTTCGGTTTGACAGGCTCAAAGGACTCGATAGCATCAACATGGAACACCGGCCACCTTCCAAAGAAACTTTCAGGTGATGCACGAACAACAAACTTGCATCTCATGGAAAGGAGACCATTGAGTTCAGGCGGGGTTTTCCTCAGCATTGAGGCTGCTACATGAACATTGGGAATGGCAGGGCCATGACGAGTGTTGTTGCGAAGGACCTGGCCAGCAGATCGACCGATGATTTGTTGCGCCTTTGCCCCAAACAATTCAAATTCAGCTTCTCCACTTCGATCTTTCTCAAGGACAAACAATGTGTACCTGACCATTAACATAGATGTAATGAGCAGGGAAAGCAGATGACCATCAATTGATATAACATCGAATTGTTCTCACCCAATTGTAGCGCTGGTGCATGAACAAGACCGGCGAGAGCACGTATAAACATCTGCCTGGGTAAGTGATGTTGTAGCTGGCATGGACATGTAATGGCAGTCTGTACAGAAGGTAGCCCACCATTTTTTCAAATGCGAAACCCTGGTAATCACCACATTGCATCTAAAGGTACCCGCCTGAGAAGTCAAACATCGCAGTGCATAATCAATCTATCTGTAAAGATATAAATCGCAAGCACTATGGGCAGACTGTCAAAACCACATGCTGTCACAATGGTACCTCCTTTTGATATAAGTTGATGTTTATGAGGTGGGTCAATAACACCGTTGGATGCACATCAGCATGTTGGACCTGGAGAATAATCTTAGATGGCACAGGAAGATGTTCAATGGCAGGGAAGATGACTGGGAGCCTGAGAAGCAGATACAATACAATACTTGAGTACAAAATAGAGAAAACAAACGCCATATGAACAGACCGTGGCCCTCACCTGCTCCTAAATATGTTTATATCTGGTATATCATGGTTAACATACCATTTGCAAGCACATCCTCCAGATAATTCCTTGGACCCTAGCTCATGACAAATAATAATACCATTAAATAAACCGAAGGCAGCGGGAAACAAGCAAGCATGTTCATCGGGTTGTTTCCTAGTCACCTTCATACATAAAAACGGTGGTGCCGACAAAGATAACGAGAGCCGGGTCTGTTTGACCCATGAAATGCACACTCTCTCCATTAAATCGAATAGCACTCTCACCCCAGAGGGTTATTCCAAGTTCATGGCCACTAATGCAAGATGGGAATAAAATGGTAGAAGAAGATTCCGTATAAGCTGTTTTAATAAAATGGACAACAGGAAAAACAGGACGACGGCCAAATATAACAGATCAGATCACATACTTATTGTCAGAGAGGAGCAGACGGCGCCTGAATACTTTTCTAAGCGTATTGGGCACCCGAATGGCTTTCACAGGAGAAATCGCCATGATAACCCCGATAACATCTACACAAGTAAACGTGCAAACTATAATTTAGTATACATAGGTGTCGACCGAACATCATATCATAGATCATAAGAAGAGACAAGGAGTGTAATCCGTGTCACCTATGTAGGCTTGGGGAGTATCATTTGCAAAGGGTAATTCATTTAGTGGGGTCAGGTTGAACACCCACTCCGGAAACACGTCGTTTAGATGGAAACAATTCTTCACAATTGTAAATTGTGTAAATTGGATCATCAACGGCGCGTCGATGGGGTTCAGGATGATTGCTCGAGACATCACGCTGAAGCGACTGAATTCATACACCACGCCCTCATGCAGCATGTCAATATAAGTGACAAGAAAATCAGTTGGAACAACTGCATAGCCATGGTTACCCTGCAACAGTTTCGCGTTGCATCAGACAGAGACTAACACAAAAACAAAAGCGATGCATTTCTAAAGAGTTCTGGATCGTACATGAGCGTCGATGAGAATCATGTGCAGAAGCTTGATAGGTCCATTCTCTAAACCACCACGGTAATGCCACAGGCGAGACACACGGACGCACACGGGCTGGTTGTCCCAACCAGCACGCAGATCGGACAGAGCCAGACAAGGCATCTGGCAAGAGCAACAACAAGAGCGCGGCAATTAGACCACAGATGCCATAGCAAGACGAGAATCAATACATTGCTGCTCTAGATCGACATAAATCAGAAGTTCTTCAAGGCAATCCCTAGCAAAACTAACAATGCAAGGAATACGCCAACAGCAGAAGAGAGAAGCAAGAGCACGGAGCAAACATGTTGGATACATCGTCACAGGACATCTACTTAGACAAGCGGATTGAAAGGCAGAAGAAACCCACCGGGAGGACGAGAAGGTGAAACCCTAGAGGCAGCGCTAACTGGAAAGGGGAAACCAAGCTGGAGATCCAGCGAAGGAAACAAATGTAGATGTACGCTGGACAAGCGGTAAATGCACAGGTGGGCCGAACTGTGAAGCCCACGATAGGGGAAGGCCTTTTATTGGCCTAACGGCAAAATACAAAGGCAATATATTTTTGATCAAAACGACTTGACTCTTCTGCTAGACAGGATACTCGCTAAAGATACGAATCAGAGTGCGCATTAGGAATTGGCCTACCGAAGTTTCGCTAAAGAGTCTAGAAACATGTTCATGCGAGATAAGAAATCCACTAAATATAATCCACAAGACAATGGGATGCTTACAATCTCCCATATCAAATGGCTCATTTACCAGAGCAACGTACAAATCTCAGCAGATAGAACTGAAATGCTAGGCAAATCAAGTTGAACAAAACCGAAGAAGCAAGCCAAAAGTAAACGAATAAGTGGGACACATGTAAATGCAAGTTCAAAGAAGAGCATCGGCACTGATTAGGTTCAACGATTCATAGGAAGTTGGGATACAACGTAGGGGAACAGCTATGCGATCATAGTGTATCGATAGCCCATATATTTACAAAGGTAACAACCCGTGCATAAGCACTCTCTAGTCTATACACACGGAGATCGCCATGTCCGAAACTGAAACAACAGAGCTTGAAGTGCTTCGAAAGGTATGCCCAGCCACTCAACTTCTCAGTTCACCTCGGGGCAGCGAGTCCAGGGCATGCATGGATACATCGATCTTGTATCCTGGACAGATGCAATTGACAAGGACTAAGCACAGGGTATCGTATAAAACACCAACCGAGAAATGGAACTGCAAACAGCAAGTTAAGACCACTCGAACCTGACAAAAAGATGGCTTCTAACCAAGCAGCTTGATAGTCCGGATGGACAGCAACATGACTATGATAGCAGCCATTGTTGCTCATAAGCAACCAAGTGATGTAGCGGTAAGTGCCCGCGAGCCGAAGCTCAAGCAGGGGAATCGCTCGTACAAGCATACTGGTAAGAAACCGTCAACTCATAACGACACTAACCAAAAGGTGTGAATATCCAAAAGGTCCCTTGCCTCCTGAAACATGTCGAAGAACAACAGGAAATCACCCATGAGAACGTGAGAAAGTGCATATCATCATAAGAAGATCCAAAAGAAATCGGAAAGAAGAAGGCATTATGCTTACCCAGGCACTTTTTCACTTCTTCTTGGCCCGCTTGCTCGAATTGCTTCGAGCATCAACAGAAACGGATGGTTGAGACCTGAAAACAGCACACTGAATTAGAAAGTTTTACAGTAGAACTATAATACTTGGACACGAGCAGAGAGACGGAAGGTACTTCTTTGCATCAGATGTCTGATCAGGCGATGGCAAGCCATCTTTCTCGGTGCAAACGCCAAGCTGTGGTGATCTCTCCTGCTCAGTGACAGATCCAACAGCCTGCAATAGGAAACACACATAAATACATAAGTACCGGCAGGACAGCAATATTTGCAAAGACAGATGATCTAGAAGTTACCAAGCTATCATCATTTGCATCAACAAGGGTACTGTCAATTGGATCAGATATGACAGGGGTAGCTGAGGCAGGCGCTTTTTCTTTAAAAAGACCACGCTGAGCCTTTGGTTTAACTTCAGATGCCACACCGCTGTGTAAATTAGAGGGAACACATATCAAATACAATGGTGCATCACCAACTCAAAAGGAAATGCCAAGCCCAGTGTAATTATACGGACCCAGTCACACTTGGCTTAGTGACAGAAGGAGGCGACGACAAAGCAGATAGCAGAGCCTGACTCAAACGAGAACAACACAAAAGAATTAAGTGACAGGAGGAATCAAAGACATGGATTAAGTAGTCAATCTAAAAGAGGAACCGTGAGAAAAATGGGGACGAACGTCGGGAGTGTCAGTGATTGAAGGCGGGGGTGTGGAGCCGCCGGGCAGTAGACCGATGGATGATGCAATTGTAGGAGGACAGTCATTTGGCAACGAGGATGAGCTAGTGGCTCCAGTTGTAACACTTGAAGCCCGATATGCTACAGAGGACTGAGGCTACTTTCCAAGAGGGGTGTCTATTCGAAGCACTTGGAATGACAGCTCATCATCATCACTGGTAAAACACTTGCTTGATATGGAAACAACAAAACGGAACTTCCTTGATATAACAGCAGAGAGCTCACGCGGGATGACAGGGTCTCCATGTGCAGACTGGACAATCTCTAGAAGTGGAGCAACCGGTGATTGCCCATGGCGCAAGATACTTATCAGGGGCGCTCCAAGCAGCTCCCTTCCCACTCTGTCAAAGAAGACAAACTCAGCCTCACCAGGCTCATTAACCTTGGCGTCATCATCTCTTGCAACATAACAAATCCGGTACCTTTAAGACAAGGCAAAGATGCATCTCGATGAATACAACAAATCGAAACGGATAGCTCATACGGTAGCAGTAAAGGTCTTGTGAATACACAGCTACCTTGGTATCGCTTCTATTCCAGCACAAGCTGGATCCAAACATCTGTAGGCAGTACCATCTAGAAGAGAAGACTTGTGACAGGTAGTGCATGAAGAGAACCACCAACGCTGAGAAGGAGTAAGTCTGCTGAGGATGGCCGTGCAAAGGAATCGGGAATCCTATAATAAAGCAGAGCAAAAACATCAGACAAGAATGGTTAAAGATCATTTTTTGTCGAACGATAAACACAGCTGGGCAAACGAAGTACCCGGTTATCAAACATATCCAGATCAGCCAACTCTCGCACTGTTTTTGTCTCTAAGTTAACCTGCGCATCAACCTCAGCAGCTGTCTGGCCGGGTAAATTAATATGCTGAACAGGAGCAAAATTCTCACGCAGCCTGCAGGTCAATGACAGGAAAGATTATAACCTGAAATATGGATGACCTAGGCAATATACCAAACCAAGTAAAGTAAACAGAAGCAAAGATACAAAATGAAGTATTGATTGACAGCAACAGTTATCAGAAGATGTTTAAAAGGATCCAACTTAGTGAAGATCAGATCACATGTGCATGCAGTAAAATATTGGGCGTGGAAGAAGGAACAAACTAAATCACCTGTTGCGGAAATCACGTATATCAGGAAGGTCTTCATTTATGTACCATCGGCAGGCAGCACTGCTGCTTACACCCCTGTGTCCTGTTAAAGGACAAGCTCACGATCATTAATATGATACCGAGAAACCAATGTGGGTAGGTAACATTACACGTGTCCATCCAGATAACCAAAACAAAAGCTTCTCACCATCGTAAGTTTTCACCAATGTACCAACAAAGATGATTATGACAGGTTCAGCGGTGCCGAGTTCCATAACCTCATCAGCTTCAAATGCCAAGGCCGACTCTCCCCACAGTATGACAGTGATCTGATGCCCCCTGTGTAAAATAAATTAACAATGGCCAGGCATAAGGCGACAATGATGGAACTCACATAGTTCGAATGACAAAGTAAATACGAGGATCATACATTAGATCTTTCAAATGGATAACTCTCTTAGTGGAAGGCTCAGGTCTGCTTGCACTAACATATTGAACGGCCTCAGGGCTCTAGTAACCAATCCAATGACATCTATAAAACCAAAGATAACCTACTGTAAAATTCCCATCAAGGCAAAGGAAAAAAGATGATTGGTCGCAGAATTACCTGTGAAGCGCTCTGGCATATCTGTAGGCCTAGGGAGTTGAGCTATTGGAGTCAATGCGTACGTACAGAAGGGGAACTCTGCCTCCATTCCAGCTCTCTCCATAAGTTCAGTGCGTCTTGTAAACTTGATCATTGAATGACCTTCAACTGGCCTAAAAACATACTTCCTTGGGAACACCAGGAACTTCCGGATATCGTATATCTTACCCTCTTCGATACGATCGATGAAGTTATCAACATTCTTTTCTGGGACCTCAGCATACATGTGGTTACCCTATCAATTGAAGGGGCAGAGCATAAAAAACCATGTAAACGGGGAGTCGGAAATTACAATGGAACATGGTAACCATAAAGAAGGAACATGGAAACTGTACCTGTGCATCCAAAAGGACCATATCTGTATGCTTGATAGGGCCATGATCAGTCCCCCCACGATGCTGCCACAGCCTAGAGACATAAACACGAACGCGCCAAATGTTGCTGCCCTAGCGAAGCTGAGACAAAGGGCTAAAGTCCATCTACAAAAAGAACAACAGATTAATATGGGTGAGGGCTCACACACACACAGCAACATTTTGGCAGTGTTATAGAAAATAACCTTAAACGAGGAACAAAATCACCACTCAAACTGTAACAACGAGCACAAGTAAACAGCTGTGCAAATAAACATATGTATATGCACACTACAGAGCCAGCAGTTTGTATGAGGCGTAACAAAAGAGCATAAAGATAGACAAGGCACCAACAGCAAGTACATTCATGGAGTAATAGTAGCAACCGTGCTAATCAAACATAGCATAAAAGCATAGATCGGTATAGACAGCAAGAACAAAAGTGAAGCCATAGGTAACTACTACAGGACCAAGGCGAGAAAAATCAGAAGGAGCCAGCCGAGGCATAAACCTCGGGGTATACAATATTTCGTGTCTCAGACGAACATTTCTCATCTTTATCTTCAATAAGAAACTTAAGTGATTTCCTAGACGTGACTCGTGACACAGCAACATACAACTGCCCGTGGGTGAACACAGGTTGCTTCAGATATACCCCAACAAAGGATAAGGTCTGACCCTGGCTTTTATTTATTGTCATCGCATAGCAAAGCCTAATAGGAAACTGTCGTCGTTTCAAGACGAAAGGCCATTTGGTTTTCTTTCCCATCAATTCTATTCTGGGTATGTAGACAACACTTCCTATATGAGAACCTGTCATAATAACAGCCTGAATCACACGATCGGCCAAATCTTTAACGATCAGACGAGTCCCATTGCATAGCCCATTAGCCTGGCTAAGATTTCCAAGAAGCATGATAGGCACACTGGGCTTTAAGAATATTCTATGCTCAGGGAAATTTATCATAGAAACCGCATTTAACACTTCAGGAGGATAAAACACATTACTTTCTTTAACAGTATCAGCAGATTCAAATATCGAGTCACAACTTAAATACTCTCGCCCACTCTGCGGCACAAGCGAGAGCACATGAATATTAACCTTCTCAGCCACTTCATTGGTTGGAGTTAAAATAGCTCGTTCACGAAGATACCCAGGGTTTTCATAGTTTGCAAGAAAATCTGTGTAGGTTGACGAAACTATCGCAGAAATGTTATCACCGTCAGTATGAATAAGAAGGTCATCGGGTATTTTTATCCACGTGGCTTCAGTCTCCCCTTCCCTCTTCGTCGTGGGCAACTTCCCATTTCCAAGATCCAACACCCACTTACTAAACACTGCCACACCTTGCTGCAACACAGGATCTGCACCAGGCATTGAAAGTCGCATGTTGATGGACAAACGCAACACCACAACAGATTTCCAAATAGGAGAATTTGTTATGGTCGCATCAACAATCTCTGGCCTAGACCCCCCTTCAATAACTAGCAGTATCTATCTAAAGTCACCCCCTAACACAATGATCTTCCCCCCAAATGGAACATCAGCAAGAAAAGGATCTTCAGAAGACAAAAGATCACGCAAAGTTCGATCTAAACACTCAAAACATCTTCTACTTGTCATAAGTGCTTCATCCCAAATGATTAAAGAAGTATCTCTTAAAAGATTGGCCAAGTGCGTGCCTCTTTTGATATCATACAGTGTGGCCTGATCTATTAGAAGCGGTATTTTAAAGCGAGAGTGAGCGGTCCTACCACCAGCGAGCAACAAAGCGGCGACACCCGAAGACGCAACTGTCAGAACAATCTTTTTTTGGCCCCTAAGAAGAGAGATTATAGCATTCGATAGAAAAGTTTTCCCAGTGCCACCATACCCAGAAACAAAGAAAACACCAGCCTTGTCTTGCAAAACACAATCAACAATGGTTTGATAAGCGCTTCGTTGATCAACATTAAGCATCCCAAGCAAAATAACCGCTTCTTTTGCAAGTTTTTCAGAATCGTATGACAGCTCCTCACGGATTAATCTGTTTTCATAAAAAGATGTTTCAAAGGATGTTCTAGGAGGAAGATTAAAATCGCTCATTTGAGCTCCATTTTTAATAAACACATCAGAGAGCTCCTCAAGCAGTAGGCCTCTAAGCTGGTCCACCGGCATTTCATATTCAAGATTACCCATGGCAAGTCGAACACGATGTTTAATGTCATCAGCAAGTGTAACCCAGTACCGCTCAAAAAACAACCTCTCATCCCTGACCCCGCAATGAATTAGCATGGTGACAAACAACTGCCGAAGGCTCGGCCCAAAACCCCAAACCGAAGCTTCATCAAATGCCCGGTACCATTCAAGGTCATCACCAAGTAAGCCTCTAGCCGCACAAGCCTCCTTGAAAGTACCATAAATGATACCCTCAAAGGTCCTAAGGTCCTCGTAACATGTTGCTCCTTTTACAATCATAAGAAGCATCTGCAGGTAATATAGCTCACCACCAGTTGGGTGAACATAGTAAATGCGGCCTATCTTCTGACACCCCTCTCTAATGTGCCATGACCAATCAGCACTATCCCACGTAAATTTAGTAGGGAACTCACAATACGTCAGTCCCACACCCTCCTCATACTCTAAGTTAGCCTTGAACCACTCAGTGAGCATTGTTTTTCTAAGGAAATGGGAGTCAACAATTGTCTCTAGTTTTGCCTGGGCACTGAAGCTAACAAAGTTCATATTTGGCAAATGAACAACCAAACGCTCAACAGAGGGAATCTTTCCATGTATAATAAACCCATATATTCACCACAAACCGCTATACTCACATATATACCTACAGCTTCGATACTCTTTAATCTCATCGACCCCATCAGAGCCAGCAGCATGATCATCACCGTTTTCAGCATTTGCCCTTTGCAAGACCACCTTGGAAAAGTCTGGCCCTTTAGTGACATACTTAAATAGATATTTCATGACCTGCGTCTTGTTACACCACTCAACATTGATATGACCTTGAAATTTTTTAAGCAAGGCCATGTTATAAGGCACAACGTGTCTATTATCAAGGTAATGACCATTTTTAAACACACGATGTCCATCGTCACGACGCCTATACAAAGCAAAGCCATTTTCATCTATGGTTGTCATATCCTGAAATCCCTTGGGAAAACGCTTAGAGCACACACCCTTTTTCATGCAAACACACCTATCATCCATGTCGCCACATGGGCCATGCATCATAAATTCAGAAACTAACGCATATCCCAAAGGATCAATAAGAGGATCTGGGATCTCAGCACACACAAAGGAGTCAATAACATCCGCACTAACCTTTAAATGATCTCCCTTCAACCAGACAAGGATAAGAGCATGTGGCAACCCTCGTTTCTGGAACTCAACGCTGTATAGAACTGCAAAGTGAAACAACAGCAAGTTAGATAAAATAGAGGAACCCTTGTACACGAGGCAGAAAAACCCAAAACGTGGCTTGCCACAAAGGGGAAGGAAATAGTACCAGCCTTTATCGGACCATAGGCACGACCTGACTTAATTTCATCTAGATATTCATTAAGTTTCATGCTAAAGACCCTAACAATAAGGTCAGCCCTGTCACGTGGCTTTTGCCCAGGTTCTAACAGCAAAGCTTCAGCAATCTCAAGCCACTTTGGATTACATGTAAAAGTAGTAAAAATATCAGGGGCACCATGCACTCGACAAATTGCAAGACCATCTTGAAAGTTCTCCTGAAAGTAGCGTCGACCACCGGTATGGCTCGATGGTACAATAGTTTTTTTCCCAACAGTCCAACCATCGATACAGCCCTGGCCTACTGCATCTGTAACACCCTGCATGTGCTCACATCGAAGATCATCCTGGTGCCTAAGTATGTACCAAAGTCGTTGCTCATCTATGCATGCTCGACAGTCAACAACAATTTGCGAAGACAAAGGTCCATAACATAAGTAAGGATTAGGCTGCTCCGGTCGATAGTGACAAGCATAGCAGTAATAGTCCTGCATAGTAACCTTACCCCTGGTCTTTTCCCCGGCCCGCAATCCTTTATATGGAACATCAATTTGGAAACCTCTCTCACCATATGGAAACAAGAGTGGATACTGCAATGGCATATAAGCTGGATGTAAAGAATTAATTTGTTGCAGCCCCTCAATCCTATCGTGTATCATGATATAACGAGAGGATGCATCTAAAGTAAAATCACCAACAACCAGGGCCGCCAACTCATTAGTAGTGGGTAGGTTATATTGTGGACCATCACCTTCACCAGGTGCAATGATCCTAATAGCTATGTGTTCAGCTGGATGCTCCTCTAATCTCTCCTTAGCCATTCTAAACTTCTGAACCAAGGAATTGTTCTGAACAAGCATATCTTTTAAAGCCTCTACAATAGAATGATCTAACTGTCCTAAGGAAGTACCGTCTGAATTCACCGCATTCATCCTATGATCAATTTCATTAGCAGTGTCATAAATATACATTTCAGCAAACTTAGGCAGATCATCTTTCGATGGTAGAAGAGAACCAATACGATGATGCACCTGGCCACAAATTTTGTAATGATTAGGACCCCGCGTACCCTCTAACTAACGATCAATAGTTGCCCCCATAGACGTAAATGCAAACATGCAATTGTATTGTCGTATCTTCATGAGAAATTGTTTGTAAATACGATCACCATCATAAGATAACAAACGATTCAATAAAGCGGGTGGTTCTCTGAAAGGCTTAACAACGACTTTTCCACCTTTGCAACAAAGGTTATAAATGATTTTACGTTGGACCCATGAGGAAGTTGACTTGACCCTCTCCTCAAACCAAAAAGAGGCCTTGCAATGAGGGCACTGGTACTCAGGAGGGCCATGGTAAGATTTGTCCTTATAGGAAGCTACAGGAAACAAAAAACTCAGAGGGGCACCATCACAGGAAAAGGATAAAGCGAAACTATCATCAACCCAACAGCCAGTACCTTTGAGATTGTCAACAACCTCAGCAGGAAACCCAGTCCAGTCAGCTGGCAACTCTATAGGGAGACCATCTTTAAACCCAAGATCTACACGCATGTTTGTGTGAGAAATAATTACCAAAACCAACTAACTAAACAAAGTAAAGAAGAACGTATGACTGGGCGGGCCAGCACCTGTAACGCCATCGCGTCGAAGGACCCTAAGTAATTTACGCCTTTTTCGATTTCTAGCCGACATGGCAGAAGTAAGCACGGGGAACCAATCATCCCCTAGGAAAGAAGCAGAATCAACGTAAATGAACAGATACAGGCTAAACAGAACACAAACAAATGGACACATGAGACAACATACTCTTTCTTTTACGAACACCCCGAGCATCAACAACAGGAGCATGTAAAACACGACGACGACGAGCCATCACCAACAACAAGCACACATAAATACAAGTACTGCATGTTAAGATAAAACAAAGGTAAAGGTAGTAGACATCAGCAAAGAGAAACACCTAAGAGGAGCAGGCGAGAGAGAACAGCTAATTAAAAAAGACTCAACTGACGCACATAAAATGGTGCTTATTACAAAGATACTCAAGACAACAATACAACGACACTGACACCGCCTACCTAACACTCTCCTATCCAGAACTTAGAACCTATACGTTGAGTTAACTAATTGCGAATACAGCAGCTGCAACTGAACGCTCGCATCTACACCAGCAGTGCCGCTCTGGCCACCTGCATGCACCAAAGGCCAAGCAGAACGAGCAAGAGCGCCTGCAAGCACCACAGCCGACTGCGCAATGCCTTTATACACCAACATGCTCTCATAGTTATAATCCACAATAACAAACACATATATCCCTTGTAAAAAACGAACCGCCTGAAAAGCAGCCTGATCATACAAAGAGGAGCAGCCGTCAAACGAACTGCCCTAGAAAAAATGTGTTTGACACCGTACTATTTCATCTCTAACAGGAATATCAAGCTCAACTCCTCCAAGTAGAGAACCATCAGATGCCACCTCTCGAACATAGGAATGAAATGGCAATCGACAGTAGGTGGCAACAGCCTCAAAGAGAGGCACACAAGAAGAACACAGAATAAACATGCCTATAAATAATTAGTGATCAAGGAACAACCGAGAGAACGCCAACGCACACCATACAAACGGACAAACGCATGAGCTCATGATATAAAGGAAAACAAGAACAATCGCATAACAAGCAACAGGGGTTCGAGCAGGGCATAGCTTACCATGTGAATCAGGCAGCAGCACCACCAGCCAGCAGGCCCCAGCAACACGGCAGACTCAGAGAGTTCACTTGTAAACCGAAACAAGCTGTGGAGCAGAAAGTAAAACCAGGAAACCAAATTCAGGCAAAGCAATGAACAAAGGTAAGCATACACAGAAGCAGTGATGATCAAGCATAACAGAAAGGAAGACAAATAGACCAGACAAGGAATGGAAACAGAACATTCATCCAGGAGCACATGACCACCGTGCAGAAGCACATGATGCAGCCCTAAAAGCACGAACACCAGAAACCAAGACCAAGCACACACGAACATAAGCAACGACCACTGAAACCAAGCCAGGACCAAACCATCTTACTTATGCAGACCAGAAGACCAAAAGAAGGCCATGAATAGGCCATGATTCCCACTCTTCTCCACATGGCCACTGGACCAATCCAAACGCAGCAGACCAATCCAAAAGGCGCACGACGCAGCAGACAAATCCTAGACCACAGACCTACCAACCCATGCCAACAAAAAGAAAAACTACGAACCTAGCAAGATCCAATAAAGCAGAAAAAGACACACACCTTTACCCACAAGCAAACAAGCGAGAACAAACCAAGAATAACTAAATCCAACCAGAGACAAAGACATAAACTGGTTTGGCACACTAACATAAGAAGACAACAAAACTATACACCTATCTGTCGCCCTGAGCACCACACCGAGCCAAACAACACATGAATACAGGCACACGGCCATCAACCTTGAAATATAGAAAGAAACCTAGAAACAAAGAAAAAGGAAAGAGGGAGCGACCTGCAGACTCTTGGAGCAGAAGACGAAGACGAAGACAAACCCGACGACGAACAACGGAGGAGACCAAGCAGGATCTGCCATGCAGAACAGAAGAGGGCACATATGTCAGAAAGCACACCTCGGACCAAGCAGACGACGGAAATTGAGTCAAAAGAAAGGCCTACCGACAGATCGACGAGCGGCGCAACGAATCTGGCCGAGGGACGAGAACAGCAACGGATCTGCAAGCAATGGATACCCAAGATCCAAAACTGGTCAGCACAAATCGCACGTAGAAAAGTGAAAAGAAACGAGAAGGAGAACCACCTTAACCGGCGTCACCGTGGTGCGACACCATCGGAGACCTTCGACGACCAACCCTAGCGATGACTCGCGAACCAGAAGCAGGACAGCGAAGAGGAGAGAGCACCAAAACGAAACGAAAGGAAGAGGGGAGGAGAAAAGGCAGGCAGCGACACAGGATAAGGACAGTCCACCCACCCACCACCCTCCGCGTCGCACCCACCTCGCGCCCCCTCGCCCCGACGCAGAAACCGCTCACACCCAAGCGGTCACCCACAGAGAGGTGAACCACCCGCGATGGCGTGCGCATGCTTACCTGTAAAGGATAGGGGTGAACGAGAGGAGAGGCAAAATGATCCAGAACCGGAGCCACCGAGTGGCCAGGATCACGACACGTCAGCGAGGCTGCACACATCGAACGGTCAGCAGGCAGATCAATCTGTGAGCTCCCTTATTCCGGCACAAATCAAGAATTGAGATGGTGGGGTGGTGGTATATGGCAGTGGCGATGTATATGGTGGGGTGGTGGTATATGGCAGCGATGAAGGTGGTGCGGCGGCGGCGTGACAACCTGTGACCAGAACTCGAAACTCTAAAAGACTAGATGCTAAGACCAGCAACTAGACACGACGATGCAACCGCAAATTCAACAAAGCAAAACACTGAAAAGAATTTGCAAAGGCTCAGATTGGTTTGGACATGACGAACTAACCCTATTTTTTTTTGGCTTTTTCGTGGACTGTAGGTATGAAGAACAGATGCGATCTAAACTATGAAAAATAGGAAAATCTCACCGAGCAACCTAGAAATCCGATACCACTTGATAGAGGCAAAGGTGTCCTGTCTTTCGATGAGATGATGATTATCGTTTCAGAGGAGTAGACTTTGACGATCCGACTACGAACGTGCGAGGACGTCGCCCCTTAGCAATCGCTAAACCAACTCCGAGAGGTTATTGACCACGTCGGAGCATGATCAACCAGACCATGAAGGTCTATTTCCTGTAAGCAAACGAAGAACAAGCAAGAAACCAAGATTGCAATCTGGATATTGCGAATATAAGATGAAAGCTTTATTGATCAAGGTGGGGTTCTGTGACGTCTTGGTCTGGTCGTTGAACACAAACAAAGTACATGAAGTTGCAGCTATGGCGAACTTTTAATCTAAACAAAACCCAAAGTCTAAACGACACCCTAAGGGCTGTATATATGGAGGAAGAGAGAGGGAATTTCATGGCCCTTGGAGGAGGGGTCCGAAACCAACCCTAACTCTTGTTTCCCCACACATACGGACTCTAAAAATAGCCTATACTCAAGTATTTCAAAATTACATGGGCCTGGCCCAATAATAAGGCGACGCAACAACTATAATAGCCTTTGGACGAAATTTAGGAAGTGGCATCTTGTATATTTCGTCCAAGCCTTCATGCACTCATTATGGTGGCTTCAAAGTCCTGAAATCATCGCTTGAAACTCCATTCTTGTTCCCCTGGCACATGCCATCATCTCCATGCTTGAACTTGCTCCAAGGTTCACCTTTCTTGTCCAAGCTAGGCCCTTCATTTGTAAGCAAAACAGATGTATCCAATTTAGGCAGCATCATATTCTCATGAACATTAGAATCGTTACCAAGAAACGAAAGTACCTGGTAATTCAATTGGCGTGTGCGAGCTCTAGTAATTGGTCCAGTATGTATAGTAGGAGGGGCTGTGGGTGTAACAACGGTATTGATGTCCTCATCAGACACTCAACTAGGGTTTCAAATCTCTCTGATTTACCAATCAAACATACAAAAGTATATAATAAGAGTCTCCGGTATGGGGGCCAATCCATCCCGTACTCAAATCATTACTTCATATGTAGGCAGGTGAATCGCGTATTCTAACACTCAGTCTTTCTCACTCCTCTTAAAGAGGTCTTCATCTACAAAGCTAATAAATCGTTTTTGGGATGGCGGTGATCCTTCACGGTTTCGTTAAAACTTGCATCCGTAAAATAACAGAATTTCCTTGCATCTTCCTTTGTTTTCTTTGAATCCCGCGTGATAAGACGAGATTGAAATAAAACTTCTTGAATTGTTCCTGAGTAACTGCCATTTTAGGATTCATCGATGGCTATATGCATCTTCCAAGTGTCAGTCTCTCGAATGAAATACCGAGAAGCATAATGCACCTTCTCATTCAAATTTTACTTTGGCGTCTTCCATTACCTCTTCTATATTCTGAATCCACTCTTCTACTTCTGAATGTGTCACTTGTCCCATCAAAATAATTTCGTCCATCTATGGGGTAAGGTTTGGTCAGTGGGGAGATAGAGTTTTAGATAGCAAGGAGGAAGAATACACATATAACCAATCATTGAATAACTCATATCTCACCGTTTTCTAACGATTATAATAGGCTCGTTTACTACAGTTTTGTCATGAATTACTCAATCCTTTAGTTCTTGAAAGTCTTCAGAGCATGAAGCTTCACCCATATGAAGGTCTTCTATTACATCATTTGTAACTTGCACCTCTCAAGGTTGAATAAATAGTACACACCTACGGAGTTTGTATCCTAATAACGCAAGATTCTAAATCACACAACTCAAATGACAACAAAAATCAAATCAATGGCGAAGAACTCCAACAAAACTCCAAATTCACTCATAGATTTCAAACAAACAATTCCTATGGTACCTTCATCCACATGAGTTCGCATGGTCGGGCACACTACTCGCACTCTTTCATTTATTTCACAACTCTCATGGTGGGCTTGGATACTATTTGAATCGTGTGGGATATTCCATGACAAGGGTAATCTTCACCTTCTTCATAGCCATCTTAGTCTTGAGTGTCTTCCGTTCTGCTTCAACCTCTTGGATGTAACGTTCAGTGGTGGAGACGCCTTTGTTTTAGAACCTTTAGGCTCTTGCAAATCCATATCAGTGTCAAGACCATTGGAGTCTAGGAGGCTAGTCATCTAAGTTTTTGAAAGAAGACGAGCACTTAGTAAAGAAAAGAAGAGGATATGAGAATGCTATTAATACTACTGAAATTAGAAGTTCTTCTTATCAAGGTCTTCATATTTCTAAGCCATTTCTAGGGTTACGTCCTACAGTCAATGTATGCTCTGATACCATTTTTGTCATGACCTGGATTTGGTAGAATCCAAGTCTCTATTCTTACTGTGCTATCCCTGGATCGTAGCTAGCACACACATTAACAAGAATGAATATCAGTAAGACATACATCATTTTACTACAATGATAGATCCAGAATTAAGTAAATACATACCATTGGCATAGCCTAATGCTGGCACATAATACAGCGGAATCATACATAGTCACTAAGTTAGGGCTCTATCAACACCACTGGGCTCATTGGGTGTAGACCATAACCATATTGTCTCTTAATCTATCAAGATCTGCACATGACTTGTGCAGATGAGTACGTGGAATGTACTCGCAAGTTGCAAAGGGAAGTATAGCAGAATATATATGTAGGGTAAGTGTTGGTGGAGGTTTGCATAAAGCCAATTTTCTCCTCTGTTAAATTTTTATAAACTTTCTTTGAAATCAAAATAATTTTAGGTATAAAAGATAGGAGTGAGACATTTGGATATACGCACCAAAGCTCTTTCTCCGTTCTAGATAAAAAAATACATAGAGTTGAAGTGAAACACATTCACTATGCTCAATCCTCAACCTAAATCCATAAATCAGATTTTTGAAAAGAGAGGGGAGATTCTTCTTCAGTCCAAGTCTTTAGTTGCTCAAATTTGCCCGTAACCGGGGGCAGGGTTAATCGATTAGGTTTAACCCTCTGCAGTGGTCGTACATGTTTCCCACATGACACAACCAACCCCATTTATCATTACACACTTGGGTGCACGACTAGGAAGAGATTGTGATGAAGCCTTTCCATAACAACCCCTACACCGACTTCCGGGCACGCACGCGACTTAGGCAATGAAGGCCCCTCGCCGATGGCGGTCCCGAGGTAAGGGTCTCCCGTTAGTACTGAGCTAAGCCAGAGCCTATATTAGCATGTGGCTGTACTGGGAGCTACATCAAACTGTACTTGGAAGATCTCAGTCCCCTGGACGGTGGTCCACACCAAAACCTATGTGCAAGTCCCTAGTCGGGCGCATTCACTGCAAGACCCCGATGGGCGCAATCACTTGTAGACGCTCCCGTCATACCATTCCGCCCAGGGAGTAAAAGTAAAATAGTATATAAATTTTGTTTCTCAAATGTTTTCACAAAACGTTTCCCCAGAAGATGGCAAGTTTATTCGTTTAAAACTTGTTTGATTCCCAACCCCTTTTCTTTGTAAGCAAGGCTAAGCATAGCTACAAGTTCCTAGGGCTTTAGCTAGTAATAATACTTTGCAAAACTTTTTGGTAAAACATGCATACTAGTAAATTTTAAAGAGATCATGCATATTTCAAAAGCATATGACAAAGTATGATCCAGTTGCAACTTGCCTGAGTACTTGAAGATGAAATATTCTACTTCGAGTCATCTCTCCTTTTCATCATGATAAATCTAACGGTAAAAAAATACTTCAACACTCAACAAAATCCAAGTGAAGATTAAAACACAATTTGAAATACCACTTATTGAATTAATAAAATAGTTGGTATGGCTATAGGCTGAGATAGGATCAACTTGGCTAGAACGGAAATATGACCTAGGTCGTATTCCAGGGTTGAATCCAATTCATACTAAGTGAAGATCATGGCTTAGATATAAGAAATGACTGTGAGACAAGGTTGTGGGGAGAACTATGTGAAATATTTAGCTTATGGCTAAGCCATTTGAGAAATTTGGAACTTGCTCTCGGGAAGTAGATTTCCAAATGCATGGTTAGAACCTAGAGATACATGATTAAAATTAATCATGGTCATCTACATATGATGATTGGATCAAGGATCAAAATTAAATGACTAAGAATAAGAATAATACTAAAAGAAAGCTAAATTCCAAGTCAAGAACCAGAACAAGTATTGAATATGTCGGAAGAGTATTATTAAGGTTCTAATAGATGCATAGGGACCTAAGGTCCAAATTTGCAGAAGAAAATATTTTGATTGAAATTATAGAATACACGATATGAGAAATTTACTAAAATTCGCTATTCAAATTTGAATTGAATTTGAGTTTGTCAAATTTTAAATATTCTGGTCCAAAGTTATTATAGGATCTCTAAGGTTTCCAAGGATAACATATTTGTCAAACTTAGATTTGTAGAATTCAAGTTATGTCAAATTTCTCAAATTCAAATATGAATGTTTGAACAAAGTTGAATTCGTCACAGTGATGACCATAGTGTATTTATGGAAAGTATACATTTCCTAAGGATCATTTAAGCGAAAGAATCACTCTAATAGGAGTTGTAGATCAAAGGTTGTGGCCCAAACAAAATCTGATTTGGTTCTGCTAAAATGGTTGCCATGTAGGATAGATCGATTCGCCAGGACCTGATCACGTATGGCAAGCTAGCTAGACAAGGAAGCTAGCACACAGGTAGGTGGATTGATGAACAGTGCTAGCACATGCACATGCATACGTACGTGAACCTAGCTTATTTGCATTAGAGCTGCGGATCGCTTGGTCAGAATCATACGATTTAGAAAAGAGAGACAGAAGTGCTCAGGTGGCTACTAGATGTCGCCGGAGTTGGGCGGAACTCCGGCCGGAAGCAGATAACATGGAACTCGTGCTCCGGCTACGTATTTCAATAATCCACTATGTCCATAAGGTGTGAAACAAAATTTATGAAGACTGGAAGAAGGAGTAGGTCGGAATCACCTCGTAAGCGTCGTGGTCTCCCGTGGATCCCGGTGTCCGTGTTAGTCTCCGGTGAGGAATTGCCAAGTTCACGGGGAGAAAGGGCTCTCGGAAGGAGAGGGGTTCGGCCGAGGAAAAAATGCACGACGCCATGGGCTTTTTATAGGGATTCGGGGGAGGTCGGATGTGAGCGGGTGATGGTGTTAATGGCGGCAGTGAAAGCGGCTCTTTCTGGTGCTCTAATTGCCTTAAGGGCGTGTGATGGTGCAGGTAACAGAAGAGAGGGAGTTAGGGAGGGAGTGGGGCCTCCTTCAGAAGGTTTGGGGCAAGGGGGGAGGGGAGGCGTTGGGCGTAGCTGGTTGGATGTGTGCGTGCGTCGTCTCTGGTGGTTGTACGTGAGGTACTGAGGAGGACGAAGACAACCATCAGGAGGTGGGCTGCCCAGGTGAGAGAAGGAGAGATATATCATGGGCCCAGCCCAGCTAGAAAATAGCTTAGGTTTTATTTAACTTTTTTACTTTATATGTTATTTACTTGCAGAAATAATTATCTAAATGGGACAAAACAAAATGTTCACCTTTACTGTTTATTTATTTATAGCTAATATGACTAATACTACCAATAGTAATATAAATATATTTCCATGTACTTATTAAATAATACTTTATGTACTTAATTGAATTACTCAAAAATTCAAATTAGAATTTTGCAAATTCCTGAAATGATAATTGCGCAATATTAAATATTTCCAAATATATTTTTGGAGAAGTCACATTATCTCCTCTCATTAAATTTAGTTGAATAATTTTGAAATAATTAAATGGTGTTAAATTTCCAAATAATAACCAATTTCAAATGGAACGACAAAATTCAAAGAACTTCAAATGAAATATCCATCCACCACATTTGAGAAAGTCCTTTTATTCTCACTCCATAATATTGAATATGGTTTCAAAATATTTCATATGAGTCGAAAAGAGAAGAAATATAAACTCAAAATTTTTAAACCAATACACAAAATGGTTTTAATTTCCCCTCAAACTCATAGGAACTCACTCTGTAATAATAAATATTAACATTCCAAAATTTGGAAAATTTTGGGATGTTACAAAGTGGGACTAACCCCAAAACTGCAGGTAGTTCAAGTTTATATGCATTATCATTTATTTATTTTAACACCTTAAAAGGACCATCGGCACATGGCATAATCTTTGACTTGCGCAAATCAGGAAACCTATCCTTACTCAAATGTAACCAAACAACATCTCCAGGTGCAAAGACAACAAGTTTTCTACCCTTATCTCCAGCAAGTTTATATTTAGCATTCATGCGCTCAATTTTTCCTGCGTTAACTCATGCATTTTTAAGATCAATTCAGCATGTTGTTTAGTATCAAAATTAACCTTCTCCGAAGATGGAAGAGGCAACAAATCAATGGGTGCACGAGGTTGGAAACCAAACACAATCTCAAAAGGGCACATCTTAGTAGTAGAATGCAGTGAATGATTATAAGAAAATTCAATATGAGCAAGCATTCTTCCCACATTTTAAGGTTATTCTTCAAAACAGTCCTAGGCATAGTAGACAATGTTCTATTGACTACTTCAGTTTGTCCATCAGTTTGGGGGTGACATGTAGTACTAAAAAGCAGTTCAGTCCCCAACTTAGCCCATAAATATCTCCAAAAGTGGCTAAGAAATTTAGTATCATGATCTAAAACAATTGTATTTGGCACACCATGCAAGTGAATAATTTCACGAAAGAACAAATCAGCAACATTAGCAGCATCATTGCTTTTATGACATGGTATAAATTGTACCATTTTTTGAGAATCTATCCACGACAACAAATATTCTATCCCTCCCCTTCTTTATTCGAGGTAAATCTAAAACAAAGTCCATAGATATATCCTCCCATGGAACACTAGGTACAGACAAAGGCATATATAAACTGTGAGGATTGAGTCGTGACTTACTTTTTGACATGTAGTGCAGCGAGCAACAAAACGCACAACATCCCATCTCATCTTTGGCAAAAAGAAACGGGTAGCAAGTACGTCCTTAATATTCTTCACGCCAAAATGTCCCATTAATCCTCCTCCATGCGCCTCCTGCAACAACAAAAGACGAACGGAGCTAGCTGGAATGCATAGCTTGTTAGCATAGAACACAAATCCATCATTAATGGCGAACTTGTTCCATGTTCTCCCTTCTTTACAATTATGCATCACATCTTTAAATTAAGCATCATGCACATATTGATCTTTGATGGTCTCCAAACCAAATATTTTAAAATCAAGTTGTGAAAGCATAGTATAAGGACGAGACAATGCATCAGCAATAACATTTTCTTTACCCTTCTTGTGTTTAATGACATAAGGGAAAGTCTCAATGAATTCAACCCATTTAGCATGTCTACGGTTCAGTTTTGCTTAACTTTTAATGTGTTTCAAAGATTCATGATCAGAATGTATAACAAATTCTTTGGGCCATAAATAATGTTGCCATGTTTCGAAAGTCCAAACAAGAGCATATAATTCCTTATCATAAGTAGATTAATTCATACTAGGCCCACTCAATTTTTCAGAAAAGTATGCAACAGGTTTACCATCTTGTAATAACACACCTCCTTATCAAATTCCACTAGCATCACATTCAAGCTCAAAAGTCTTATTAAAATTGGGAAGTTGGAGTAATGGAGCATGTGTCAACTTATCTTTCAATACCATGAAGGCTTCTTCCTGTGCGGTACCCCAAACAAAAGGCTCATCCTTCTTTGTAAGCTCATTGAGAGGCGCAGCAATCGTGCGGAAATCTCTCACAAAACGCCTATTGAAACCAATGAGTCCAAGAAAACTCTGCACTTGTGTGACCGTTTTGGGCAGCGGCTGATAACCCACAAGTACAGGGGATCGCAACAGTTTTCGAGGGTAGAGTATTCATCGTTCGGTATCATCACCCCATTACATGCCTAGATGACATGCTAGATGAACTTAATGGTGCCACCATTTTCTTAAAAATTGACCTTAAAAGTGGCTACTATCAAATTCACATGCAAGAAGGTGATGAATGGAAAATGGCTTTTAAAACAAAATTTGGTCTATATGAATGGTTAGTCATGCCGATGGGATTATCTCAAGCACCTAGCACATTCATGCGAGTCATGCATTATGTCCTTCGGAAATACATTGGCATTTGTGTTGTGGTATACTTTGATGATATTCTTGTGTTTATCCAATCTCTTGATGATCAGGTCACACATCTTAGATACGTCTTGCAAGTTCTTAGGAATGAGCGCCTTTATGCTAACATGGAAAAATGCACTTTTGGTATTGGCAAGCTTTGTTTTCTTGGGTTTCGTAATCTCTTCTTCTAAGGGTGTTGAAGTTGATTAGTCTAATATTGATGCTATTAAAACTTGGCCAAAACAACCCAATCTAGCTTAAGTGTGTAATTTCCTTGGTCTTGATGAACCACAAGTATAGGATATCGCAACAGTTTTCGAGGGAAGAGTATTCAACCCAAAATTACTGATTCGACACAAGGGGAGCCAAAGAATATTCACGAGTATTAGCAGTTGAATTTTCAATTCAACCACACCTGAAAGACTTAATATTTGTAACAAAGTATTTAGTAGCAAAGTGGTATGGAAGTAACGGTAACAGTGGCAAAAGTAACAGTAGCAGTTTTGTAGTGATTGTAACAGCAGCAACAAAAGTAACTTAGCAATGATCAATATGTGGAAAGCTCATAGGCATTGGATCGGCAATGATAATTGTGTTGGATAATATTCATCATGTAGCAGTTATAACCTAGGGTGACACAGAACTAGCTCCAATTCATCAATATAATGTGGGCATGTATTCCGTATATAGTCATACGTGCTTATGGAAAAGAACTTGCATGACATCTTTTGTCTACCCTCCCGTGGCAGTGGGGTCCATAAGGAAACTAAGGGATATTAAGGCCTCCTTTTAATAGAGAACTGGACCAAAGCATTAGCACTTAGTGAATACATGAAGTCCTCAAACTACGGTAAATCACCGGAAAGAATCCCAATTATTGTCACCTTAGGGTATGCGGATCATAACACGTAATAGGTGTCTACAGCTTGCAAGATAGGATCAAGAACACATGTATATTCATGAAAACATAATAGGTTCAGATCTGAAATCATGGCACTCGGGCCCTAGTGACAAGGATTAAGCATAGCAAAGTCATAGCAACATCAATCTCAGAACATATTGGATACTAGGGATCAAACCCTAACAAAACTAACTCAATTACATGATAAATCTCATCCAACCCATCGCCGTCCAACAAGCCTACGAAGGAATTACTCACTCCCGACGGTGAGCATCGTGAATTGGCAATGGAGGAAGGTTGATGATGATGATGGCGACGGATTCCACCCTCCGGAGCCCCAAACAGACTCTAGATCAGCCCTCTCGGTGAAGAACAGGAGGTGGCGGCGGCTCCGTATCGTAAAACGCAATGAATCCTTCTCTCTGATTTTTTTCTCCACGAATAGGTATATATGGAGTTGGAGTTAGGGTTGTAGTCGGTCCAAGGTGCCCACAAGCCAGGGGCGCGCCCTGGGGGGGTAGGTGCGCCCCCTGGGCTAGTGGCCCCTAGGTGGCTCCCCTCTGGTATCTTTTTCCGCCAGTATTTTTTATATATTCCAGAAATATTCTCCGTAAATTTTTAGGTCAATCCGAGAACTTATATTTCTGCACAAAAATAACACCATGGCAATTCTGCTGAAAACAGCGTGAGTCCGGGTTAGTTCCATTCAAATCATGCAAATTAGAGTCCAAAACAAGGACAAAAGAGTTTGGAAAAGTAGATACGATGGAGACGTATCAACTCCCCCAAGCTTAACCCATTGCTTGTCCTCAAGCAATTCAGTTGACAAACTGAAAGTGACAAAGAAATTTTTTTACAAATTCTATTTGATCTTGTTGTTGCAAATATGTCTAGCCAATATTCAGGTGTTCAGCACAGATTACGAACTAACCATATTCACAATAACACTTAGGTCTCACATTTACTCATATCAATAGCATAACAAACTAGCGAGTAATAATAAGATATCTCGGATGACAACACTTTTTCAAAACAATCATGATATAATATGCCATAATGGTATCTCGCTAGCCCTTTCTGAGACCGCAAAACATAAATGTAGAGCACCCCTGAAGATCAAGGACTGACTGGACATTGTAATTCATGGAAAAAGAGATCTAATCACAGTCATACTCAACATCAACTAAAAACAAAGCATATGAATGATAGTGGTGCTCTCGAGCTGGTGTTTTTACAAGAGGATGATGACTCAACAATAAAAGTAAATAGATAGGCCCTTCGCAGAGGGAAGCAAGGATTTGCAGAGGTGTCAGAGCTCGAAGCTTTTAAAACAAAGATGAATATAATTTTGAGCGGTATGCTTTCATTGTCAACATAACAACCAAGATATCTCACTATCTTCCATGCTAGACACATTATAGGCGGTTCCCAAAAAGAATGACAAAGTTTTACTCCCCCTCCACCAACAAGCACACTCCACGGCTAGCCGGATCCACGGGTACCGTCCATACCAACAACAGTCCTGGGGGAGTTTTGTTCCATTAATATATTTTGATTTTGATCATGGAACTGGGCATCCCAATTACCAGCCACTTTTTCGTGAATGACAAGTGAATAAACACTCATCGTGAGAATAACCCACCTAGCATGGAAGATACTAACAACCCCCAGTCGCTACATGAGCGATTAAGCATACAAAAGAAATTATTATTTGAAGGTTTAGAGTTTGGCATGCAAATTTACTTGGAACGGCAGGTAAATACCGCATATAGGTAGATATAGTGGACTCATATGGAACAACTTTGGGTTTAAGGAAGTGGATGCACAAGCAATGTTCCCGCTTAGTACAAGTGAAAGCTAGCAAAGGATTGAGGAGCGACCAACTAGAGAGCGACAACGGTCATAAACATGCATTGAGATTAATCAACATTGGGTACAAGCATGAGTAGGACATAAATCACCATGAACATAAATATCGTGGAGGCTATGTTATTTTTTCTTTCAACTACATGCATGAACATGTGCCAAGTCAAGCCACTTGAATCATTCAAAGGAGGATACCATCCTATCATACTACATCATAACCATTTTAAATGCATGTTGGCACACAAGACAAACCATTATCCACTCCTAGCTAATTAAGCATGGCATGAGTAACTATAATCTCTAATTGTCATTGCAAACATGTTTCATTCATAATGGGCTGAATCAGGAACGATGAGCTAATCATATTTACAAAAACAAAATAGGTCGAGTTCATACCAGCTTTTCCTTATCTCAATCATGTCATCAAATATCGTCATTAATGCCTTTCACTTGCACGACCGAATGATGTGAATAATAATAATAGTGCATGTGCTTTGGACTAAGCTGGAATCTGCAAACATTTATTCAAAGGAGAAGACAAGGTAATATGGGCTCTTTGTTAGATCAACAATAATGCATATGAGAGCCACTCAACATTTTCATCGTGGTCTTCTCCTTACGACCCAAAGAAAAGAAAAGAATTTCAAAGAAACACACTGAAATATTTTTGGAGTTTTTGTTTTTCTGAAACAAGTAAAATGAAAATGAGAAAAACTATTTACACAGGAAAGCTCCCAACAAGTAAAAGAAGAACGAGAAATCTTTTTGGGTTTTCTTTTAATACTACTACTAAATAAACTAGAAAGAAAAACTGAAAAGAAGCGAGAAATATTTTTTGATTTTATCAAAGTTTTTCAAACACATAAGAAGAAAGCGAGAAAAATAAACTAATATGGATTATACAATAAAAAAGGATGAACACCGACAACTGGAATGAATGTGTGAACATGAATGTAATGTCGGTGAGAAATACGTACTCCCCCAAGCTTAGGCTTTTAGCCTAAGTTGGTCTATGGCCACGGCTCGAAGTAACCCTCTCCTGGATACTGCGGAGGGTCCTGAGGGTTCCACTGGTTGGTGAGCTCCTGTGGCTCCCACTGATTAATAGGCTCCTGATATGGCTCAGGTGCTGGAGCTGGCTCAGGTACTGGGGGTTGCGTTAAGCTGCATTACGCATAAATGTCCTCGGGCATAATAATGTACCTGCCTGAATGAATATTCAACAAAGAAGGTGCAGGCAAGGTAATAATCTCACACGTACCCTGACTGAATACCAGGTTGTACTGGAGTCGCTTTTGCTTATCATTGTTAATAAAATCGTGTGCTACCATGCTAGCATAATCTAAATATTTAGTGGGTAGCAACATCTCCTCCTTCTCATCATGCCTAATAGGTATCTCAAAATATTTAGCAAGGCGAGAGGCATAGACACCACCAAAAATACTACCCTTCGTATGGTTTGTGTGTAACTGCCGAGCAACTATAGCGCCCAAACTAAAGGTTCTATCAGCATATAAAGCATGGCGCAAAATAGAAAGGTCAGGTGAGCTGAGAGTTCCACTCTCCCCACGACCAATCAGACATCTCCCAGCAAATAATGCATAGTAACGTAAAACAGGAAAATGTAAACTAGCTACTCTAGCTTCTGACACTCCTCTCTCTTCCCTCATAGTAGTTTCAGAGATGAAATCCTCCATGTCTCTAGGACGTGGCTCACTGATGCGGCCATCATAAGGTATTTTGCAAACATTGCAAAAACCATATAGTGTCATTTCCTTAGGCTCGTCATACAAGTGAAATTCTACCATGGGAGGTTCCTTCCTATAATGAAAGCGAAAATTTTGCATGAAGGTATTAGTGAGTAGGAGGTATTGGTCACACTTATCTTGGAGGAAGGGGACAATGCCGACATTCTCCGACAAATAATAGTGTCGGGATCGGGGCTCCGCAGACCCAAACAAGGTTTGAACTCTGGGGCGTGTGCGAAGGATCTCTCCTAACTATGGCTCATTGCACACCACCCTCCGGCTTAACTCCGATGAGTTCGTGCGAGCGGGAAGAAGAAGTGGACACGATGGTTTACCCAAGTTCGGGCCACCTTGCGGTGTAAAACCCTACTCCTGCTTTGTGGTGGATTGCCTCGCAAGGAGGATGAGGATGAACTAATACAGTGGATGAGCTGTCTCGGGAGAGCTCAATGGCTAAAGGCTTGGATAGGATCCCCTCTCTACGGTGGAGACTAACCTATCTTTATAGTGGCCTTGGTCCTCCTCCCTCGTAACTTAGGCGGGAAGGGATACCGCAACGGCCAGTTTGAAGGGGGGCAGGAGTACACCCTATCCTGACTAAAGGTGGTCTTTGTCTGCAAAGCCTCTGGTCGTGATGCAGCAGTGGGCTCGGCGATGACCTCCGTCCTACCGAGCCAGCAGAATGGAAACCTTTGGGGGATTCCTTGGGAAGTCGTGTACGTCCTTGCCTCCTTAGCACCAAAGTGGAAATTGTCCTCTCCTGCGCCCGCTGGCGCCCTCCTAGCCTTGGTCGTCATGGCTCATGTCACTACGCGCCACGTGAGGCGGGACGCTTGCCTAGAGATATCCGCTCCTCGGGAGGCGGCCTCGGGAGGCTGCTCCTCGGGAGGACTTGATGTCGTTCGCCTCACAAGGCAGGGGCCTCGCGAGGGTCTTGTCCGTGAAGTCTAGTAGTTGGGTCGTGCTGGGCCCTTGATGGAGACACGCGCTGGGCCGCGGGCAGACGGGTCTGGGTACCCCCGGTCCCAGAACGCCGACAGTAGCCCCCGGGCCCATGGCGCGCCCGACCTGGCTTCAAGGCGAAGGCAGCGAAGGGAGGGCGAAGCGACACGGGCCCTAAACGCCTGCGGGCTAGGCATGACGCGTGGCGCACGACGGGACGCGGATGCCCCCACTTCTCCACGTCGCCTCGGCAACTGCCCAGACTGACAAAAGCCTAGCGCACGCCGCGGGGCCATCATTGCTTGAAGGTGGAAGGACGTCGGTTGGCCTTCTGTGATCACCTATAAGAGGACGGAGGGGCAGAGCCCCCAGCCCACCTTTGTCTTCTCGTCCATTCGCTTCCAACCTTTGTCGCAGCAGCCATGGCGCCAGTGAGGAGGTTCACCACCGCGGAGAAGGGCAAGGCGCCCCGGGAAGAGCCGGAGCTGTCGCCGTCCAAGAGACGGCGCGGCCACCCCCGCAAATCCGCCGCAACGCCCGTGGTGGCTCCATAGAGGCGCGAGTGCGCTCTGCTAGGGGTTCGCACCAGCTCCGGCAACCATGGGAAGAACCTCACTAGCGAGAGTGGCCACGGAAGTCGAGGTGGCCGTGGCCGAGGGGGGGAAGCGTGCGGTGGCCGCCCGGCCACCTTGCCCGCGAGCCCACTTATACGACATGGCCCGAGAGTTTGTACTGTGGATGGAGAGTCCACGCTGCACCTGGATCCAGCTTTCGCGCTCCTTTGCGGAGGAGCTGCCGGCGGGAGGACCCGTCGGGCTGTGGCTGCAGCCTGATGGCTGCTGCAACAGGTCCTTGTGGGCAGAGGTCGAGGTCACTCACTCCAGCTACGTGTACCTGACCCGAGGGTGGCAGTCATTCGCCCGCGCTCGCGGTCTGAAGGGGAGGCACACCCTCCACTTCAAGTACGACGAGGCGATGACGCTCTTCGTCAAGATCTTCAGGAAAGACGGCGGACGCCTGGGGTGCTGCCTAAAGAGCGACAACAGCGGCGGCGACCACCTCTTCGATGATGACGGCCACCGCGGAGGCGACGTCCTCGGCGGCGAACTTGCCCTTGGCGAGGGTCGCGATGCCTCCAGCGGCGATGGCACTTCCTCCGAGGTGAGCTAGAGCAACGATGACTACGACGAGCCGCCGCGCTGCCACGTCAAGGAGGAGGAGGACTCCGACTGAGCGCCGGCGATGCCGGGGTCAGTGCCTCAGGAGTTGTGGCCTCAGGAGGCTGTTTCTTTTGTTTTCTTTGTTTCCTGCATCGCAATCATCAAGGGCCCCATGGGGGGGTGTAAGGAACTGTGGCGCTTGCACCCTTATCATAATCCTTTTATTTTTGTTTTTAAATCACGTTGGCGTCCTTCGTTTGGGTTCGAGCCCCCCTTTCCTTCGCGATAGCTTGGTGCTCTGCGTCGCCGGGACCCAGTCCCCGGGCAAGCTTCTGCCATCGCTGGTATGCTGGGTCGCGATGCCGTGTGCAGGGCCAGGAGGTGAGCGACCCGAGGTCCGGTAAGAGCTCTTGAGGCATGATGCTCAAGAGGTCCCCCTTGACACTCAAGCAGCTCTCGAAAGAGAAGAGGGGGCTTTTTGCCCAGACGAGATTGCGAAAATGGAGATGAAGCATTGATAGTAAAGCTTAGGCCAGGCGCGAGCAAGATGACTTAGCTTTAGATGCCCGTGAGGGATTCCTGCATCGTGAGGGTGCGCCTCCCTGGATTTTTGACTCTCTGCATGCTTCTTGTTCTGTAACGAATCAACATGAGTCCCACTCAGGGTGCCTGAAATGACTGGTGTCCTTTAAATTTCAAGCAATGTCTGTGCCGCCGGACTGCGCTCCTCTTCCCGTACTCCCTCACGAGGTTTACCCCCATTTCCTTGCTCACCATGGTGCTCTATGTCCTCAGGACCTAGCCCTCGAGCGGGGCTCAGCCACCGCTGGTATGTCAGGTTGCGATGCCTAGAACAAGGCCAAGGGGTGAGGGCCCGAGAGCCAGTAGGGGCTCCTGAGGCGCGATGCTCAAGAGCCCCCCTTTTAACGTGCAAGCGGCTCGCGAAAAAAGGAGTGGTTCACCTCGCGAAGGTGCCAAGGAAAGGACTTTGGCCGGCGACACGTTGCGTACGAAGTGATTTTACTTAGCCTTTCGCGAATCAAACCGCTGCCTGATAGAGGCGGGCCCTCCTGAGGCGGCAAGGTGTCACCAGGGCCTCTCGAACGCCTGTCTCCTGAGGTTCCTGCGTATTAACCAATTACAAGATACAAGGGGCAGCGCGCGCTTGTTGGTCTGCTCATGATCGTTCCGTGAGAAGACGAAGGCACTAAGGACCTGGTGAGGTGACATGCACGGGGCCGGCCTATGAGCCAGAGCTTAGTCGCTTAGATTTATCAATGCTGCAGGGACGGACCCAAGCACAGGCGCCGTGCCGGTAGCTCCCTCTCGTGGGACATTCAGGGGGAGAGCTGGCAACGCGCGAAGCCTGCGGGGGCGACTCCAAAGGTGACATGACATCAAACGCGGGGTTAATAGCCACAGTAACTTATGAAAGCGTAACTGGTTCGAGGTACATGAACGAAATGATGCAACTGCAGGGGCGGACCCTTAATAGCTTGAGGATAATGCAGCCCGAGGGCACCCTCAATTGAACAAACCAAAAAGTCACCTGGCAATGATGCTGGAGAAGCGTCGAGGTAGTCGATGAAGTGCGTCGCGAGAACCCGTTCCTCATGAGCCAGATAGCTCAGGAGGCTCGAGAGGCTCGCGAGGGTCTGGGGCCTCCTGAGACGTCGCCGCCGAGTGTCGGGCCTTGTGAGACACCATTGCGCGTTGCGCCAGGCGCTGATACGAGGTGTCGACGTTTAACAGGCCGAACGGCATGCGAACATAGTTGCAGGGGAAGTCCCCACTCCGGTTTATGCGGGACGGCCAGAAGAGGTCCTGAGAAGTGGTCCTGTTGAGGCCTGGGATGTTGACGCAGACGCACAGCCCGTCGCCCACATCAGGGGCGGCAGTTGCACTCATGGGGCGCACGGGGCGGCGCTCGCCGCGCATGGCTTGTGCCTCCTGAAGTTCCTCAATCACCTTGGTGATGAATTCTCGTGCTCCTGGCGCCTCGCCCCTCGTTCCTTGCTTGTGGGGGTGCATGTCAAGGCACGCCTCCAAGTGGTGCCCGAGCACCTCCCTCGACGCACTAATCAGGTCAGAGGCTCTCCAGACGGAAGCCCCCGAGCCCGCCCTGAGGGATGCGCCAGGCACGCCTTCCTATGCGGAAGGGAGGGGTGCCCCGGCAATAGGAGCTGAGCCTGAGGCATCGCCGGTGGATTTCTTGGCCTCCGGATGACTCTTGGGGAGGAGCTACTTCCTCTTCATGGGGGTGGCCTCGGGAGGCATGATGTCGCCCTCGCCATCGGAGTTTTCGGCCGCCGCGGCGCGGTAGGCATGCTCAAGGGAGCAGACCACGTCCTTCTCATCACAGGCGACCGTGATGATGCCGCTGCACCCTGTCATCTTGAGGAAGTTGTAGCCATGATGAGTAGCCACCATGAACTTGGCGAGGGCAGGGTATCAAAGGATGGCGTCATACGGGAGGCCAATGTGGGCCACGTCAAAGTCGATGAGCTCGGTGTGGTAGTTGTCGCGCTTGCCGAAGGTGACAGGAAGGCGCACCTACCCCACGGGAGTGGTGGAGCCGTCGATTACTCCGGAGAACGGCTTGGTGGGCATGAGCTGGTCATAGGGCACTTGAAGCGTCTCGAAGGTCTCGACAAAAAGCACGTTGAGGCCAGTGCCATCGTCGATGAGGGTCTTGGTGACTGAAAAGTTGCTGATGGTGGGCGTGCACAGCATGGGGAGTGCGCCAGCAGTGGCCGCGCACCTGAGGTGGTCCTTGGAGTCGAAAGTGATGGCGTATTGCGACCACCTGAGGGGATGCGTAGCCTCCAGCTTCGGGAGGGCTGCATTCACCTCGCGAGAGAACTGCTTGAAGACGCGGTTCGAGACGGGCGCCTGAGCTCCGCCGAGGATGCAGGCAATCACTTGAGGCTCCTGGTAGCCCCCAGCCCCATCATCCCGATGGTTGTCATCATTCCTCCTTGGCGGTGGCGGTAGTGGAGGGAGACCGGCATTGGCCTAAGGACGGGCCTCGCGAGGGTCATCACGCCAAGGGCCGTTGCGAGGCTGATCGCGCCAGCCACCCTCGCGAGGCTGGTCACGCCAGCCTTGACGGGGGTTGCGGTTGTCCCGGCGGCCTCCGCCACAGCCTCCTCCGCGGTCGAAGCTACGGTCACCATGCTCGGGGCGGCGGCCCAGGCACTTGTCCCGGAGCGCCCTGAGCTCCTGGTAGCCGTCTGTGTTGTGGGTGTGCATGTTGTGGAAGACGCAGAATGGGCGAGCATCCTTGGGGGGCTCATTGCAATCATGGCCACACTTCAGCTCAGGCTTTGCTGCCAGCACAGTGGGGCCCTTGCGCTTTGCTTCCTTGGCCTTGGCCTCCTTGTCTTCAGGGTCGACATCTGGGTGCTTGAGGAGGGAGAGGCGGCCTTCTTCCCCCCTGGCGCACCTGTCCGCCAAGTTGAACATCTCCAGCGCCGTGCACAGGTCATCGTGGATGGCGAGCTCCTCGCCCATCTTGACGTCCGTGACGCCCTCGATGAACGCCGAGATGATGGCTTCGTCCGAGGCCTTCGGGATCTTGAGGCGAACCTGGGTGAAGCGCTGAATGTACTTGCGGAGAGTCTCACTCAGCTGCTGCTTCACGCATTGTAGGTTGTTGACGGTGAGGGCGCGATCACGGGTTCCTTGGAAGTTGGCGATGCACCGCTCGCGGAGCTCATCCCAGGAGATCGACCCCTCCTGGAGGTGCATGAGCCAGGAGCGCGCGCCGTCCTTGAGAGCCATGGGGAACCAGTTCACCATGACCATGTCGTCACCATTGGCCGCCTCGATGCTCAGCAAGTAGAGCTGGAGGAACTCTGTAGGGTCGGGGACGCCATCATAGCGCGGGGGCAGATCTCGCTTGAACTTAACCAGACAGACAACTCGGCGCAGCTCACGAGTGAAGGCACGGCAGCCCGCCGCGCTCACGGGCGTGCCCCGCGCGAGGGGGCACGGTCCTGATGCCCACGCGCGGCGGCCTACAGAGCGGCCCGGTCTTGGTGTTGACGTGGCGGTGTAGGGAGCGCACGCGCGTTGTACTGCGGTTGCTGCACGACCTGGCAGCTGGCCTCGTCCCTGGTCGTCGTCGGTGCTCCGGGTGGTGTGTCGCGTGAACGCGCGTCGTGCCTCGGCTCGGCGTCAGAGCTGCGCAGAGGAGGAGGCGGCGGTGCGCCATGAGCCATTTCGCCCACACGAGACGGCGGGGGACGGAGCGAGTGGGAAGGCGCCGGTGCCTCTCCGGCGGCATTGACGAGCTCGGTGATGCGGCCAAGCCAGGCGTCATAGCCCTCATTGGTGGGACGGTAACGCAGCAGCTCATGCGCCATGAGAAGCGTAGCCTGCGCGTTCACCGACCCACGACGAGCGTGGGAGGACGAGGCCGTGACGGGAGTGAGGGAAGGCGTGGCGGTACGGCCATCACGCCGCACGGAAGGTGGCAGTGAAGAGTCCTGCTGCTCGTGAGCAGCGGGATCGGTGGCGGCGTTGGCCACGGGGGAAGCGGAGCGACGAGGGGCGCCGCGGCCCACCGGTGCCGTCTGAGTGATGCGGGCAGCCCGACGCTCAGCACGAACTCGGCGGGCAACGGCCATGGGAGCGGCGAAGCAGGGACGGAGCAAAGTGGAAGGGAGAGCTGTGACACGCCCCTACCTGACGCGCCAAATGTCGGGATTGGGGCTCCGCAGACCCAAACAAGGTTCGAACTCTGGGGCGTGTGTGAAGGATCTCTCCTAACTACGGCTCATTGCTCACCACCCTTCGGCTTGACTCCGACGAGTTCGTGCGAGCGGGAAGAAGAAGAGGACATGGTGGTTTACCCAGGTTCGGGCCACCTTGCGGTGTAAAACCCTACTCCTGCTTTGTGGTGGACTGCCTCGCGAGGAGGATGAGGATGAACTAGTACAGTGGATGAGCTGTCTCGGGAGAGCTCAATGGCCAAAGGCTTGGATCAGATCCCCTCTCTACGGTGGAGACTAACCTATCTTTATAGTGGCCTTGGTCCTCCGCCCTCATAACTTAGGCGGGAAGGGATACCACAATGGCCAGTTTAAAGGGGGACAGGAGTACACCCTATCCTGACTAAAGGTGGTCTTCATCTGCAAAGCCTCTAGTCATGATGCAGCAGTGGACTCGGCGATGACCTCCGTCCTGCCGAGCCAGTGGCGTTGGTCTTGTTGCACTGGAATGGAAACCTTTGGGGGATTCCTTGGGAACCCGCATACGTCCTTGCCTCCTTAGCACCAAAGAGGAAACTGTCCTCTCCTGCGCCCGCTGGCGCCCTCCTGGCCTTGGTCGTCATGGCTCATGTCACTGCGTGCCTTGTGAGGCAGGACGCTTGCCTAGAGATATCCGCTCCTCGGGAGGCGGCCTCGGGAGGCTGCTCCTCGGGAGGACTTGATGTCATTCACCTCGCGAGGCGGGGGCCTCGCGAGGGTCTTGTCCGTGAAGTCTAGTTGTTGGGCCGTGCTGGGCCCTTGATGGAGACATGCGTTGGGCCGCGGGAAGACGGGTTTGGGTACCCCCGGTCCCAGAACGCCGACAAATAGAAGTCATCATAAATTCCCACCTCCTTCAAAAATGTATCACTTGGCCATTCACACGGCCGAACCTCCGCCGCATGCGGAGTATTGTGCTTGGGCTTCTCTACCGGAGTTTCCTCCGAAGTTTCCCCCGCATAATGGCTTGATGAGCCTCTTAACCACCTCTTCATGGTTTTTCTTTCCTCTGAAAATTTCTGAAATTTTTAGCGACTCAAAATAAAAGTGAACCAAACTCAACAAAACTAATAGCAACTACTCCCACAAGTGTCTAGAGGCTATATCATGCAACAAAACTACTTTAGACCATATAAATTTGACATGCACCCTCAAGAACATGGTCACCACAGCAGCAAAAATTTGCAATATATAATGCATTATAGCAAAAACTAATTGGACCAATGGAGGAGTCACACACCGAAGACCAACCCCACAAAATAGTTTCGGAAATGGAGCTTCGAGCAAAGAGATCGAAAATGACAGCAAGATGAGCAAGAACATGGGTTTGAACAATGGTGTGATTTTTTCTGGAGGAAGACGAAGTGGATGGGTGGCTGGAATAAGTGAGGGGGCCCACGTGGGCCCCTGATGAGGACATCAATACCATTGTTACACCCACAGCCCCTGCTGCTATACATACTGGACCAATTACTAGAGCTCGCGCACGCCAATTAAAATATCAGGTACTTTCGTTTCTTGGTAATGATTCTAAAGTTCATGAGAATATGATGCTGCCTAAATTGGATACATTTGTTTTGCTTACAAATGAAGGGCCTAGCTTGGACAAGAAAGAGGAACCTTGGAGCAAGTTCAAGCATGGAGATGATGGCATGCACAAGGGGAACAAGAACGGAGTTACAAGTGATGATTTCAGGACTTTGAAGCCACCATAATGAGTGCAGGAAGCCTTGGACGAAATATAAAAGATGCCACTTCATAAATTTCGTCCAGAGGCTATTATAGGTGCTGCGTCACCTTATTATTGGGCCAGGCCCATGTAATTTCGAAATACTTCAGTATAGGCTGTTTTTAGAGTCCGTATGTGTGGGGAAACAAGAGATAGGGTTCGTTTCGGACCCCTCCTTCAAGGGCCACGAAATCCCCTCCTCTTCCTCCATATATACAGCCCTTAGGGCACCGTTTAGACTTTGGGTTTTGTTTAGATTAAAAGTTCGCCATAGCTGCAACTTCGCGTACTTCGTTTGTGTTCAACGACCAGACCAAGACGTCACAGAACCCCACCTTCATTAATAAAGCTTTCCTCTTATATTCGCAATATCCAGATTGCAATCTCAGTTTCTTGCTTGTTCTTCATTTGCTCGCAGGAAACAGACCCTCGTGGTCAGGTTGATCATGCTCCGGCGTGGTCAATAACCCTTGGAAGTTGGTATAGCGATTGCTAAGGCGCGACGTCTCGCACGTTCGTAGTCGGATCGTCAAGGTCGACTCCCACAGAAAACGATAGCCACCATCTCATCGAAACATCGGGACACCTTCGCCTCTATCAAGTGGTATTAGATTTTCAGGTTGCTCGGTGAGATTTTACAGTTTTTTGTAGTTTAGATCGAGTCTGTTCTTCATACCTACAGTCCACGAAAAAGCCAAAAAAAACATTAGAGTTAGTTCATCATATCCGAACCAATCTGAGCCTTTGCATAATCTTTTTAGGGTTTTTGCTTTGTTGAATTTGCGGTTGCATCGTCGTGTCTAGTTGTTGGTCTTAGCGTCTAGTCCTTTAGAGTTTCGAGTTCTGGTCATAAGTTGTCACGCCACCGCCGCACCATCATCATCGCCCCTGCCATCTACCACCACCGCTTATCCGCCACCGCTCTGAATCCATATACCATCACCGATCTGTATCCATATACCACCACCGATCCGTATCCATATACCACCACCGCTACCATATACCACCACCGCTGCCATATACCACCACCATATATCCACCACCAATCCGAGTTCTTTTCATATTAGGTTTGTTTTCGAGATCCATCTAGTTTCCGATTCGTGTTTCCTTGCATGAGTAGGTTTCGGAAAAAAAAAGTCTGGAGACCCCCGGGCAGTTTTTAGGCCAAAATTTTGGCAGTCAAAAATATTTTTTCCCTGTCCTATTTTTAGGTCCCAGGGAGCGTTTTGAGACACTCGCCATCATAGTGATTTTTTGTGGCACTTTTTCATCGTCGCTGCACTGATTTCCGAAAAAAAAATTGTCAAAAAAAAATTTCGTGCCAATCCTGTTAGTTTGACTTGGGAAGAGTTTTGAGACACTCGCCATTATAGTGATTTTTTGCAACAAAAAAAAAAAGAGGAGCGCAAAAAGAAAAATGAATTTTTTTTAGAGTGTGCTCTTCCCTTGTTTACGTGCCGCGCCGTGATTTGTTTAGTGTTCTAGGCTCGTGTCTCTAGTATGGTCTAGCCTAGGACCAGCACAGTATCGTCGTTGAGCGTTTATTCAACTTTGCATCTCTGAATTGATTATTGCTGACATTTTTGCTACCATATCATAAGCCTTCCCAGCTCCACATACATCTACATCGTGCGTTTGACACCACCTGGCAATCGCTCTGTCCAATCTTTGAGAGTTTTGACTACAACGGTGGCCGATCACCACCTGCTGCTGGGTAAGAACTGGTAAGCATTTGAGATTCGCTTGACGGATTTGTGATACACCACCACCACCACTTCCTAGTAGTCTGTAGGATCATATTCTTGTGTGTTTCTATTGCTGCTAACCATGGCAGGATCACAAGCCGATGAGACTGATTGGGAGAACATGACGAACAAACAACTACATGATAAATTTCAGCAAATGATGAGTGGACAGGTGCAAGATGTGCTAAACAGATTTGAAGAGGCCATGGAGAAGATAGATGGAATTGAGAAGACGTTCGAAACAAAGCTCGATAACAAGTTTAATGAATTGCTCGCGCGTCTTCCACAACCACCGCCGGCTGCACCTGTCGCACCTCTACAACAACAACAACGTCGACTTCCAAATCAAGTGGGACGAGCACAGCGCGTTCCCCTTGAGCCTGGTCAAACTTCTGGTGCCGCTGCACCTACTGTTGATGCTTCTATGGCTCCTGCTGCCGCTGAGGAGGACGATTATGCGGGCGATTACGAGGATGAGGTTGATCAAAATCAGAACTACGTACCAGCACCAGGTCGTCCACATGCCAATAATCGCAATGGTAGGGCTGCATTACCAGCTCAGGTACGAGATCATGACCATCTTCCTAAACTGAAATTGAATATTCCACCATTTGAGGGTAGATATGTTCCTGATATATATCTTACTTGGGAGTTAGAAACCGAACAACGTTTTACATGTTTACAATATCCCGAGGAGAGACGTGTTGCTGCTGCTGTTTGTGCTTTTACTAGTTTTGCATGTGTATGGTGGTCTGAACATTGTAGATTATATCCTATTCCAGCTACTTGGGCTGCTTTGAAAACTGCTATGCGTACTCGTTGGGTTCCACCATAATATCAACGTGAATTACATCAAAAATTGCAGCGCTTAAGACAAGGAAAAAATTCTGTAGAAGAATATTATCAGGAATTACAAACTGGCATGATTAGATGTGGTATTGTTGAGGAGAATGAAGCTATGCTTGCACGTTTCATGGGTGGATTAAATAGAGAGATTCAGACCATTCTAGAGTATAAGGAGTATAATAATATCACTCGTTTATTCCATCTTGCTTGTAAAGCTGAACGTGAAGTGCAGGATCGACAGGCATTGGCGCGAACTAATTTTTCTGCAGGTCGATCTTCATCATGGACACCGCGTGCCTCCTCTACTCCCACACGTCCTACTGTAGCACCACTGACTTCAGCCGCCAATTCCAACCGAGATACAAGAAAACAGGCACCACCACCACCATCTGCCAAGAGTACACCTTCTGGGCCTGCCCAGAGTTCTTCTTCATCTATGGCATCAACAGGGCACACACATGATATTATCTGTCGTCATTGTAAGGGAAGAGGTCATTATGCGAGAGAATGCCAATCTCCACGTGTTATGATTGCTACTGAGGATGGTGGGTATGAGTCCGCTAGTGACTATGATGAGGAGACTTTGGCTCTTATTACAAGTGAAGAACACGGTGAAGATGATTCTGATCATGAGACGCAATACATGGCTCCTGAAGACGCTGACAGGTATGAATGTTTAGTTGCTCAACGTGTTTTGAGTGTGCAGGTCACACAAGCTGAGCAAAATCAAAGACATAATTTGTTCCACACAAAGGGAGTTGTGAAGGAACGTTCTGTTCGCGTCATCATAGATGGAGGGAGCTGCAACAACTTGGCTAGCATGGAGATGGTGGAGAAGCTATCTCTCACCACAAGACCACATCCACATCCTTACTATATCCAATGGTTCAACAACAGCGGCAAGGTTAAGGTAACACGTACTGTTCGTGTGCATTTTAGTATCTCTACATATGCTGGTTACGTTGATTGTGATGTGGTACCCATGCAAGCATGTTCATTATTACTTGGTAGACCATGGCAATTTGATAAAAATTCTGTACACCATGGTAGAAACAATCAGTATACTCTTGTTCATAAGGATAAACATATTACTTTGCTTCCTATGACTCCTGATTCTATTTTGAAAGATGATATTAATAGAGCTAGTAAAGCAAAACAGGAGAAAACTAAGAGTGAAAATCAGATTGTGGCAAAAGAATTTGAGCAACAAATGAAGCCTAATAATAAACCATCTAGTGTTGCTTCTGAAATTAAATTGAAAAGTGCGTGTTTACTTGCCACCAAATCTGATATTGATGAGCTAGATTTAAGCAAATCTGTTTGCTATGCTTTTGTGTGCAAAGAGGCATTATTTTCATTCGAGGACGTGCCTTCCTCTTTGCCTCCTGCTGTCACTAACATTTTGCAGGAGTTCGCTAACGTCTTTCCACAAGACGTGCCACCGGGATTACCACCTATTCGCGGGATTGAGCATCAGATTGACTTAATTCCTGGTGCTTCGCTGCCAAACCGTGCGCCATACCGTACCAATCCAGAGGAGACGAAGGAGATTATGCGTCAAGTACAGGAGCTGCTCGACAAAGGTTATATACGCGAATCTCTTAGTCCTTGTGCTGTTCCTATTATACTAGTGCCAAAAAAGGATGGTACATCGCGTATGTGTGTTGATTGTAGGGGCATTAATAATATTACTATTCGCTATCGTCATCCTATTCCTAGGCTAGATGATATGCTTGATGAATTGAGTGGCTCTACAATATTCTCCAAAGTTGATTTGCGTAGTGGATACCATCAAATTCGTATGAAATTGGGAGATGAATGGAAAACAGCATTTAAAACAAAGTTTGGTTTATATGAATGGTTAGTCATGCCTTTTGGGTTAACTAATGCACCTAGTACTTTCATGAGATTAATGAACGAAGTTTTACGTGCTTTCATTGGACGATTTGTGGTAGTTTACTTTGATGATATATTGATTTATAGCAGATCTTTGGAGGAACATTTGGAACATTTACGTGCTGTTTTTATTGCTTTACGTGATGCACGTTTGTTTGGTAACCTAGGGAAGTGCACCTTTTGCACCGACCGAGTATCTTTTCTTGGCTATGTTGTTACTCCACAGGGAATTGAAGTTGATAAAGCTAAGATTGAAGCTATTGAGAGTTGGCCGCAGCCCAAAACGGTCACACAAGTGAGGAGTTTTCTTGGACTCGCTGGTTTCTATAGGCGTTTTGTGAGAGATCTCAGCACCATTGCTGCACCTCTCAATGAGCTTACAAAGAAGGATGTGCCTTTTGTTTGGGGTACCTCACAGGAAGAAGCTTTCACGGTATTAAAAGATAAGTTGACACATGCTCCTTTACTCCAACTTCCTGATTTTAATAAGACTTTTGAGCTTGAATGTGATGCTAGTGGAATTGGATTAGGAGGTGTTTTATTACAAGATGGCAAACCTGTTGCATACTTTTCTGAAAAATTGAGTGGGCCTAGTCTGAACTATTCTACTTATGATAAAGAATTATATGCTCTTGTTCGGACCTTAGAAACATGGCAACATTATTTATGGCCCAAAGAATTTGTTATACATTCTGATCATGAATCTTTGAAACACATTAAAAGTCAAGCAAAACTGAACCGTAGACATGCTAAATGGGTTGAATTTATTGAGACTTTCCCTTATGTCATTAAACACAAGAAGGGTAAAGAAAATGTTATTGTTGATGCTTTGTCTCGTCGTTATACTATGCTTTCACAACTTGACTTTAAAATATTTGGTTTGGAGACCATGAAAGATCAATATGTGCATGATGCTGAATTTAAAGATGTATTGCAGAATTGTAAGGAAGGGAGAACATGGAACAAGTTCGTCGTTAATGATGGATTTGTGTTTCGCGCTAACAAGCTATGCATTCCAGCTAGCTCCGTTCATCTTTTGTTGTTGCAGGAGGCGCATGGAGGAGGATTAATGGGACACTTTGGCATGAAGAAGACAGAGGATATACTTGCTACACATTTCTTTTGGCCAAAGATGAGACGGGATGTTGAGCGTTTTGTTGCTCGCTGCACTACATGTCAAAAAGCTAAGTCACGACTCAATCCTCATGGTTTATATATGCCTTTGCCTGTACCTAGTGTTCCTTGGGAGGATATATCTATGGACTTTGTTTTAGGTTTACCTCGAACAAAGAAGGGGAGGGATAGCATATTTGTTGTCGTGGATATGTTCTCGAAAATGGCACACTTTATACCATGTCATAAAAGCGATGATGCTGTTAATGTTGCTGATTTGTTCTTTCGTGAAATTATATGCTTGCATGGTGTGCCAAATACTATTGTTTCAGATCGTGATACTAAATTTCTTAGCCACTTTTGGAGATGTTTATGGGCTAAGTTGGGGACTAAACTGCTTTTTAGTACTACATGTCACCCCCAAACTGATGGACAAACTGAAGTAGTCAATAGAACATTGTCTACTATGCTTAGGGCTATTTTGAAGAATAACAAGAAAATGTGGGAAGAATGCTTGCCTCATATTGAATTTGCTTATAATCGTTCATTGCATTCTACTACTAAGAGGTGTCCTTTTGAAATTGTGTATGGTTTCCTTCCTCGTGCACCAATTGATTTGTTGCCTCTTCCATCTTCGGAGAAGGTTAATTTTGATGCTAAACAACGTGCTGAATTGATCTTAAAAATGCATGAGTTAACTAAGGAGAACATTGAGCGTATGAATGCTAAATATAAACTTGCTGGAGATAAGGGTAGAAAACATGTTGTGTTTGCACCTGGAGATCTTGTTTGGTTACATTTGCGTAAGGATAGATTTCCTGATTTGTGCAAATCAAAGCTAATGCCACGTGCTGATGGTCCTTTTAAGGTGTTAGAGAAAATAAATGATAATGCATATAAACTTGAGCTGCCTGCAGATTTTGGGGTTAGTCCCACTTTTAACATTGCAGATTTGAAGCCTTATTTGGGTGAGGAAGATGAGCTTCCGTCGAGGACGACTTCATTTCAAGAAGGGGAGGATGATGAGGACATCAATACCATTGTTACACCCGCAGCCCCTGCTGCTATACATACTGGACCAATTACTAGAGCTCGCGCACGCCAATTAAAATATCAGGTACTTTCATTTCTTGGTAATGATTCTAAAGTTCATGAGAATATGATGCTGCCTAAATTGGATACATTTGTTTTGCTTACAAATGAAGGGCCTAGCTTGGACAAGAAAGAGGAACCTTGGAGCAAGTTCAAGCATGGAGATGATGGCATGCACAAGGGGAACAAGAACGGAGTTACAAGTGATGATTTCAGGACTTTGAAGCCACCATAATGAGTGCAGGAAGCCTTGGACGAAATATACAAGATGCCACTTCATAAATTTCGTCCAGAGGCTATTATAGGTGCTGTGTCACCTTATTATTGGGCCAGGCCCATGTAATTTCGAAATACTTGAGTATAGGCTGTTTTTAGAGTCCGTATGTGTGGGGAAACAAGAGATAGGGTTGGTTTCGGACCCCTCCTTCAAGGGCCACGAAATCCCCTCCTCTTCCTCCATATATACAGCCCTTAGGGCACCGTTTATACTTTGGGTTTTGTTTAGATTAAAAGTTCGCCATAGCTGCAACTTTGCGTACTTCGTTTGTGTTCAACGACCAGACCAAGACGTCACAGAACCCCACCTTCATTAATAAAGCTTTCCTCTTACATTCACAATATCCAGATTGCAATCTCAGTTTCTTGCTTGTTCTTCGTTTGCTCGCAGGAAACAGACCCTCGTGGTCAGGTTGATCGTGCTCCGGCGTGGTCAATAACCCTTGGAAGTTGGTATAGAGATTGCGAAGGCGCGACGTCTCGCACGTTCGTAGTCGGATCGTCAAGGTCGACTCCCACAGAAAACGATAGCCACCATCTCATCGAAACATCGGGACACCTTCGCCTCTATCAGCCCCACAAGTCACCTAGGTGTGCCCAGCGGGTGGGTGCGCCCTGTGGGCTTGTGGCTCACAGGTCCACCCCCCCTGGGGTGTGTTCAGTGCCAAAAATTCTTAAATACTGCATAAAAATCATACTAAATTTTCAGGGCATTTGGAGAACTTTTATTTTTTGGTCATTTTTTATTGCACGAATAATTCAGAAAATAGTAAAATAATAGCATTTCTACTTTATTAATTCTAAATAACAGAAAGTAAAAAGTAAGTACAGAAAGTTCTGTTTACTAAATTCATCCATCTCATGCCCGTCAAAAGGAATCCATTAACAAGATTGATCAAGTCTTATTAATAAGCTTCTTCTGAATGACATGAAATCAGAGAATCTTCGTATAACACTAGGTTACCTCAATGGGGATATGCATGTCCCCAACAATAAGAATATCATATTTCTTTTTGATAGTGGGAATAGGGAATTCAAAACCTCCAATAGTAATTGTTGAAATTTTTCCAATAGAATTGGTACTATTCACTTGAGGTTGTTTCTTCGAAAAATGTACCGTATGCTCTTTACCATTGACATGAAAAGTGACATTGCCTTTATTGCAATCAATAACAACCCCTGCAATATTCAAAAAGGGTCTACCAAGGATGATCGACATACTGTCATCCTCGGGTATATCAGGAATAACAAAGTCTGTTAAGATAGTAACATTTGCAACTACGAGAGGCACATCCTCACAAATACCGATGGGTATAGCAGCTGATTTATCAGCCATTTGCAAAGAGATTTTAGTAAGTGTCAACTTATTCAAATCAAGTCTATGATATAAAGAGAGAGGCATAACACTAACACTGGCTCCTAGATCACATAAAGCATTTCTAACATAGTTTCTTTTTATGGAGCAAGGTATAGTTGGTATTCCTGGATCTCCTAGTTTCTTTGGTATTCGACCCTTAAATGTGTAATTAGAAAGCATGGTGGAAATTTTAGCTTCCGATATCTTTCTTTTATTAGCAGCAATATCTTTCATATACTTAGCATAAGGAGACATTTTCAAAATATCAGTCAAACGCAAGCGCAAAAAGACAGGTCTGAGCATTTCAACAAAGCGCTCAAATTCTTCATCATCCTTATTCCTTGAAGCTTTAGGAGGAAATGGCATGGGTTTCTGAACCCATGGTTCTCTTTGTTTACCATGTTTTCTAGCAATGAAGTCTCTCTTATCATATCTTTTATTCTTAGGGTGTGGGTTATCAAGATCAACAACAGGTTCTATCTCCACATCATTATCATTACTAGGTTGAGCATCAACATGAATATCATCATTATCATTATTACTAGGTTCATGTTCATCACCTAATTGTGTTTCAGTATCAGAAATAGAAATATCATTTGGATTCTCAGGTGTGCCTACAGTGGGTTCACTAAAAGCATGCAAAGTCCTATCATCATTCTTTTTCTTTTTATTACTAGGACTAGGTGCATCAGTATTAACTCTTTGAGAGTCTTGTTCAACTCTTTTAGGATGGCATTCAGGATACAAAGGTTCCTGAGTCATTTTACCACCTCTAGTCATAACTCTAACAACATGATCATTCTTTTTATTGTTCATCTCATTAAGCAAATCATTTTGTGCCTTGAGAACTTGTTCTACTTGGGTTTTTACCATGGAAGCATGTTTACTAACAACCTTGAGATCATTAACAGTTCTAAATATATAGTCACTGAAACGTTCAATCATATAAACATTTCTTTTCAATTTTCTACTAACATATGCATTGAAGTTTTCTTGTTTAACAATAAAGTTATCAAATTCATCCAAGCATTGACTAGCAGATTTATTATAAGGAATATCACCTTCATCAAATCTATAGAAAGAATTTACCTCTACTACCTATGTCGGGGTATTAAGACCATGTATTTCTTCAATCGGTGGTAAATTCTTAACATCTTCAGCTTTAATACCTTTTTCTTTCATAGATTTCTTTGCCTCTTGCATATCTTCAGGACTGAGAAATAGAATACCTCACTTCTTCAGAGTTGGCTTAGGCGATGGTTCGGGAAGAGTCCAATCATTATCATTACTTAATATATTATTCAATAATACTTCAGCTTGTTCAATAGTTTGTTCCCTGAAAACACAACCAGCACAACTATCTAGGTGGTCCCTAGAAGCATCAGTTAGTCCATTATAAAAGATATCAAGTATTTTCATTTTTCTTGAGAGGATGATCAGGCAAAGCATTAAGTAATTGGAGAAGCCTCCCCCAAGCTTGTGGGAGACTCTCTTCTTCAATTTGCACAAAGTTAAATATCTCCTGTAGAGCAGCTTGTTTCTTATGAGCAGGAAAATATTTTTCAGAGAAGTAATATATCATATCCTGGGGACTACGCACACAACCATGAGCAAGAGAATTAAACCATATCTTAGCATCACCCTTTAATGAGAAAGGAAACAACTTAAGAATATAGTAGTAGCGAATTTTTTCCTCATGGGCAAATAGGGTGGCTATATCATTTAATTTAGTAAGGTGTGCCACAACAGTTTCAGTTTCATAACCATGGAAAGGATCAGATTCAACCAAAGTAATTAACTCGGGATCGACAGAGAATTCATAATCCTTATCAGTAACGAAGATAGGTGAAGTAGCAAACTTAGGATTTATATTACATTTTAGCATTCAAAGATTTTTTTTTTCAACTTGACTAGTAATTCCTTAAGATCCTCTCTATCTTTACAAGCAAGAAAGTCCCTAGCTATCTCTCCATCCATAACATAACCCTCAAGTATAACAGGCAATCCATATCTAGGAGTGCTAGGTCTAATGGGTGTTTCAAAGTTTTCAGTTTCAAGAATTTCATCAGTTTCAGAAATATCATCAGTTTCAGCATTCTCAATATATTTAGCTCTAGTAAGTTGTTCATCAAGAAATTCACCCAGTAGCACAGTATTATCAAGCATAGTACTAGTATCATCATAAGCATCATTCATAGCAGAAGTGGCATCATCAACTACTTGCGACATATCAGAATTAATAGCAGGTGTAGGTGTCGCAAGCTTACTCAAAACAGAAGGTGAATCAAGTGCAGAGCTAGATGGTAGTTCCTTAACTCCCCTCGTTGTAGAGGGAAAAATCTTGGTTCTGGTATCTTTCAAATTCCTCATAGTGATTAACAGATATAAATCCCAAGTGACTCAACAAATAGAGCTATGCTCCCCGGCAACAGCGCCGGAAAAAGGTCTTGATAACCCACAAGTATAGGGGATCGCAACAATTTTCGAGGGTAGAGTATTCAACCCAAATTTATTGATTCAACACAAGGGGAGCCAAAGAATATTCACGAGTATTAGCAGTTGAGTTGTCAATTCAACCATACCTGGAAGACTTAATATCTGCAGCAAAGTATTTAGTAGCAAAGTAGTATGGAAGTAACGGTAACGGTGGCAAAAGTAACTGTAGCAGTTTTGTAGTGATTGTAATAGCAGCAACGAACGTAACTTAGCAAAGATCGATATGTTAAAAGCTCGTAGGCATTGGATCGGCAATGATAATTGTGTTGGATAATATTCATCATGTAGCAGTCATAGCCTAGGGTGACACAGAACTAGCTCCAATTCATCAATATAATGTAGGCATGTATTCCGTATATAGTCATACGTGCTTATGGAAAAGAACTTGCATGACATCTTTTCTCCTACCCTCCCGTGGCAGCGGGGTCCATACGAAAACTAAGGGATATTAAGGCCTCCTTTTAATAGAGAACCGGACCAAAGCATTAGCACTTAGTGAATACATGAACTCCTCAAACTACGGTAATCACCGGAAAGAATCCCAATTATTGTCACCTTGGGGTATGCGGATCATAACACGTAATAGGTGTCTACAACTTGCAAGATAGGATCAAGAACACACATATATTCATGAAAACATAATAGGTTCAGATCTGAAATCATGGCACCCGGGTGAAAACGCAACCAGCACAACTATCTAGGTAATCCCTAGAAGCATCGGTTAGTCCATTATAAAAGATATCAAGTATTTCATTTTTCTTGAGAGGATGATCAGGCAAAGCATTAAGTAATTGGAGAAGCCTCCCCCAAGCTTGAGGGAGATTCTCTTCTTCAATTTGCACAAAGTTAAATATTTCCTGTAAGGCGGCTTGTTTCTTATGAGCAGGAAAATATTTTTCAGAGAGGTAATAAATCATATCCTGGGGACTGCGCACACAACCAGGAGCAAGAGTATTAAACCAAATCTTACCATCACCCTTTAACGAGAAAGGAAACAACTTAAGAATATAGTAGTAGCGAATTTTTTCCTCATGAGCAAATAGGGTGGCTATATCATTTAGCTTAGTAAGATGTGCCACAACGGTTTCAGTTTCATAACCATAGAAAGGATCAGATTCAACCAAAGTAATTAACTCAGGATCGACAGAGAATTCATAATCCTTATCAGTCACAAAGATAGGTGAAGTAGCAAACTTAGGATCATATTTCATTCTGGCATTCAGAGATTTTTCTTTCAGCTTACAAAGTAATTTATTAAGATCATCTCTATCATTACAAGCGAGAAATTATCTAGCTATCTCTCCATCCATAGCATAACCGTCAGGTATCTTAGGAAATTCATATCTAGGAGAGCTAGTTCTAATAGGTTTTTCATAATTTTCAGTTTCAATAATTTCATCAGTTTCAACATTCTCAATTTATTTAGCTCTAGCAAGTTATTCATCACGAAATTCACCTAGTGGCACATTATCATCAAGTAAGGTACTAGCATCATTCATAGTAGAAGTATCATCATCAATTACTTGTGGCATATCAGAATTAATGGCAGGTGGTGGTGTTGCAAGCTTAGTCAAAACAGAAGGCGAATCAAGTGCAGAGCTAGATAATAGTTCCTTACCTCCCCTCGTTCTAGAGGGAACGATCTTGGTTCTATCATCCTTAAGATTCTTCATAGTGATCAACAAATATAAATCCCAAGTGACTCAGCAAATATAGCTATGCTTCCCGGCAACAGCACTGGAAAAAGGTCTTGATAACCCACAAGTATAGGGGATCGCAACAATTTTTGAGGGTAGAGTATTCAACCCAAATTTATTGATTCGACATAAGGCGACCAAAGAATATTTGCAAGTATTAGTAGTTGAGTTGTCAATTCAACCACACCTGGAGACTAAATATCTGTAGCTGAGTGATCAGTAGCACAGTAGTATGATAGTTTGATAGCAGTGGTAACAATAGCAACAGTAACGGTAACAATAGTAGCAGTAGTTTTATAGCAATGGTGGCAGCAGCAATAGTAGTAACTTAGCAAAGATCAATATGTGAAAAGCTATTAGGCATTGGATCGGTGATTTCGTTGGATAACATTCATCATGTAACAATCATAACCTAGGGCGACACAGAACTAGCTCCAATTCATCAATGTAATGTAGGCATGTTTTCCTTATATAGTCATAAGTGCTTGCTATAAGAACTTGCATGACATCTTTTGTCCTACCCTCCTATGGAAGCGAGGTCCATAAGGAAACTGAGGGATATTAAGGCCTCCTTTTAATAGCGAACCGGAACAAAGTATTAACACATAGTGAATACATGAACTCCTCAAACTACGGTAATCACCAGAAAGAATCCCAATTATTGTCACCTTGGGGTATGCGGATCATAACATGTAGCAGGTGCATATAACTTGCATGGTAGGATCAAGAACACAAATATATTCCTGAAAACATAAAGGGTTCAGATCTGAAATCATGGCACTCGGGCCCTAGTGACTAGCATTAAGCATAGCAAAGTCATAGCAACATCAATCTCAGAACATAGTGGATAATAGGGATCAAGCCCTAACAAAACTAACTCGATTACATGATAAATCTCATCCAACCCATCACCGTCCAACAAGCCTATGAAGGAATTACTCACTCCCAGTGGTGAGCATCATGAAATTGATGATGGAGGAAGGTTGATGAGGACGATGGCGTTGAATCCCCCTCTCCGGAGCCCCAAACGGACTCCAGATCAGCCTTCCCGATGAAGAACAGGAGGTGGAGGTGGCTCCGTATCATAAAAAAAGATATTCCTTCTCCTTGATTTTTTCTTGGCGAATAGATACTTATGGAGTTGGAGTTAGGGTTGCGGGGGCTGCCAGGGGCCCACAAGCCTGTAGGGCGTGCCCCTGGGCTTGTGGCGCCCTGGTGGCCCTCCTCTGGTAGTTTCTTCCACCATTATTTTTAATATATTCTAAAATAATTCTCCATAGATTTTCAGCTCAATCCGAGAACTTTTATTTCTACACAAAAATAACACCATGGCAATTCTGCTGAAAACAACATCAGTCCGGGTAAGTTCCATTCAAATCATGCAAATTAGAGTCCAAAACAAGAGCAAAAGTGTTTGGAAAAGTAGATACATTTGAGATGTATCAGTGCGCGAGCTGTAGTAATTGGTCTAGTATATGCAGCAGTAGGGGCTGTGGGTGTAACTGTGGTAGTGATGTCCTCATCAGAGTATATCCAATTGCAGCATGATGCTTCCTTAGAGTTTTGAGTTGTCTCTTTTCTTCGTGCACCGAAATGTTAGCATTGATAGTAACATGATATATCTTCTTTTCTGCAAGATAAGCATATTTCAATGTATTAGAGAGTTTCTTTAATTCAAACACAAGATCACTCTTAGGTGGAAGAGGGTCTCCCAAAGTTTCAATAGGCAAATTATGTTTAAGGATAGGTGCTTGTCTAAAGAATATTTCATCTATTTCATTTCTTTCATATATGCATATCATTTCATGGTTCAGCAGATATTGTTCTAATGGATCCGTCGGAGGCACAACAATAGATGAAAGACCAATAATATCATCTTTATTAGGTAATTCTTTATCATGAGGTATTCTATTAAACCTGGAGAAATTAAATTCATGAGATACATCACCAAACTTAACATTGACCTTAAGACAATCAATTTCAGCATTAACGGTATTTAAGAAAGGCCTAGCAAATATAATGGGACAAAAGTCATCTTGTGGTGATCCAAGTACTAGAAAATTAGTAGGGTATTTAATCTTACCACACAAGACTTCAACATCTGTAACAATCCCAAGTGGTGAAATAGTGTCTCTGTTTGCAAGCTTAATAGTAACATCAATATCTTCTATCTCAGTGGGTGCAATATCATGCATAACTTCTTGATATAAAGAAAATGGAATAGCGCTTATGCTAGCACCCATATCACATAAACCATGATAACAATGATCTCCAATCTTAGCAGAAACAACAGGCATGCCAACAAACAGCTTACTCTTATCTAGCTTATCTTGTTCAGTATTAACTTGTTTAGCAATCCTGGTTGCTTCCTTATAGAAGTAAATGACATGGCATCAATATTATCGACCAATAGATCTTTAACCATTGCAATATTGGGTTCCACTTTAATTTTTTAAGAGGGTTTAGGTGTTTTGATATTACTCTTATGAACCAGAGTTGTAGCTTTAGCATGTTCCTTAATCCTTACAGGAAAACGGGGTTTCTCAATATAAGGAGTGGGTACAACTTGGTTGGCAGTATAAGTAATAGTTTCAGTTTTTGCCATACCGGTTCTTCACAAATTTCTTCAATAGGTGGGTGAAATTTAAATGACTTCTCCTTAGGGAGATCAACATGAGTAGCAAATGATTCACATAATGTAGCTACTATCTCAGAGTCAAGTCCATATATTGCACTAAGCCTATGAAAAGCATTTGTTTCTATAAAAGACTTAACGCAATCAAATTCAAGATTTATACCTGACTAGTTACCTTTCTCAATTTCCCAATCTTCAGATTTGTGTTTAATTCTCTCAATAAGATCCCATTTGAATTTGACAGTTCTATTCATGAAGGGGCTAGCAGAAGAAGTATCAAGCATTGTTTTATCGTCATGAGAAAGCCAAGCATAGAAGTTTTGTATAATCATTTCTCTTGAGAGCCCATGATCGGGGCATGTGTGCATCATGTATTTAAGCCTCCCCCAAGGTTGAGCAATACTTTCTCCTTCATGAGGCCAAAAATTATATATATAATTCCGATCACGATGAACCAAGTGCATAGGATAATTTTTTTTGATGGAATTCCAACTTCAATCGGTTCAAATCCCATGTTCCGATGTCATCCAATGGCCTATACCAAGATAATGCCTTTCCCCTCAAAGATAAAGGGAATACTTTCTTTTTAACTCCATCCTCTGATAAACCTTCAAGCTTAAACAATCCACAAATTTCATCTATATATATGAAGTGCATATCAGGATGTATTGTTCCATCTCCTATGTAGGGATTAGCAAGAAGTTTCTCCATAATACCCAAAGGAATTTCATAGTAAATATTTTCAGTAGGTTGAGGAGCGGCTCTAACCACTTCTAGTCGAGGTGAATGTGACGCCCCCGGCCTAATCGTGCACTAATCATACACGCAAATGCACACGATCAAGCCTAAGGACTCACGGGAAGATATCACAACACAACTCTAAAACATAAATAAAGTCATACAAGCTTTATATTACAAGCCAGGGGCCTCGAGGGCTCGAATACATAAGCTCGCATACAAGCGGCAGCGGAAGCATCAGATATCTGAGTACAGATATAAAAGGAAACACAGAAAGGCCCTTAAGAAGGCGAGACAAAAGAAAAACACTACGATCGAAAGGCGTAGGCCTCCTGCCTAGGACCCTCCGATCCTACTCCTGGTCGACGGCAAGCTCGTAGTAGTAACCACCCTTGGGGTAGTAGTAGCAATCGTCGGCGGGGGCAGCTGTATCCGGGGCTCCGTCATCTGGTTGCAATCAAAGGGATATGGGGGGGAAAAGAAAGGAAAGCAACCGTGAGTACTCATCCGAAGTACTCAGCAAGCAAGGATCTACACTACATATGCAACATTATCAAAGGAAGGCTGTATATGTGGACGGGGCTGCAGAAATGCCAGAATAGAGAGAAGACCTAGTCCTATCGAAGACTAGCATCTTCAGAGGTCTTGCAGCATTAGAAGAGAGTAGATCAGTACGGTATAAAGTAGTAGTATCATTAAGCCTCATCCTCACCCAGAGATCCTTTCTCGACTCCCTGCGAGAAAGCAATCCCAGAGCCATACAGTCATCAACCTCATCCGGAGATCCCTTCTCGACTCCCTGCGAGAAGCAATTCCAGAGCCATAGTATCCAATCTAGTTGTATCGATCGGGATACAACTCCGAGTGTCCGTTACCGAGGATCCGGCTATGCATAGATTAGTTCTTCCCTGCAGGGGTGCACCAACTTACCCACCACGCTCGCTTAACTCCGGCCGGACACACTTTTCCGGGTCATGCCTGACCTCGGCCAAACGACACACCGCAGCCCTACCTAAAGCTCAGCAGAGAGGTCCCCGCCGGTCTACATCCTAAGCACTCAGGGGTCTTGGGCCATCGCCCTGTGCACTCCGGGTCATTGTGTGCAGGGTGGATACCAGCACCGCCTCGGATGGTCGGCATGATCCGACCATGCCACAATGCTGAAATGGACGTCTGACAGAACTTTCGGCTGATGCCACGATGCAGAGTACCCATATTTATTCCCGCGTGATGGTTAGTGCTATCGGGCCAAAGGCCCACTCGAATCAAATATCCAAATTGTTAGTACCTTGGGGGTGCGGTAATGAGCAGAGACTCACGATCGATGTGACCCCGTCGCCCCGTCTCGAGGACTTGTGGCAAGGGCCAAGAATGCCCGGCTACGCCTCGTATTCATCACTCAGGCACCATACAGGCAACCCGTCTTCACATCACACGCGGGTACCCCTCAGGGTCGACCCGCCTTTTCCATGTAACAATAGTACAGTCCAAATATCCATGTGTCCATAACATCAGGGGGAATCCGAGGTATCACCCTCGTTGGATTCCTACCCGATATATCCATCAAGGTGAACTCGGAGGAATCACCCTCGCTGGGTTCACACTTGAGGTGTTGTACAACGACATCGTTATCGGAAGCGGTGAAGGAGGAATCACCCTCGATGACCACGACCGAATAGCTACTCTACAGAGTTAACATCAGAAGTGCTACACGAGGTTTCACCCTCGGCACTCGATAGTAACGCTGCAGTGTCGTTACAACTAAGGGGGGTGATGTGCGGTGCCGGGGTCTGGTCTTCAATCCCGTTGATCGGGTCTTCGGATAATCCAGCGGGGCAGTCGGGATAAGTGGGGTCACTGATAGGTCTCTACCCAGCCTATACTATACAGTTTAGGGTAAGCAGGTAAGGTTTCAATAGCAGGTTACAATAAGCAGGCTATGCATGAGAATAGGTAAAGCAGTAGCAGCAATTTCTAATGCAAGCATGAGAGAGAAAGAATAGGCGATATCGGTATGCTCAAAGAGGGGGGTGCTTGCCTGGTTGCTCTGGCAAGAAGGAGGGGTCGTCAACGGTGTCATCGGGCTCCTGAGCTGCGTCGGTCTCGGGGACGACGTCAGTGTCGGGGTCTAACGAGAGAGAAGAGGGGGAGGAAACAAATAAATACACGACAAACATAAGCAACACGGAGCAGGCTATGCTAACGTGCAGTGCAGGGTTGCCTGAAGACATGTCTAAGTCATTTAGTTATTTTAGGAATTTGTTTGGAATTATTTTATTAAAGTCATGCACTATTCATTTATCTGAAACAGGCAAAAAGTTGCATGTTCAGTTAGTTAGAGGCATCTAACAGGTATGTGGGTAGCGTATTCGGATTCGTCTCATTTTTCTGATCGTTTTTCATATATAAATTATTTTCATCGGAGTTACGGATTAAAAGATATGATTTTCTAAAGATTTACACATTTTTCTGAATTTATTTATTTATTTAAATTCAAATTATCCAAAACAGTACGTGGGTGATGTCAGCATGACGTAGAGGTGACATCAGCGGTCAACTGGGGCTGACCAGAGTCAAACCTGACATGGGGTACCCACCTGTCATAGACAGTGGGCTTAAACAGAGTTAAAACTAATCTAAATCTACTTAATTAAACTACTGGGCCCACACGTCAGTGTGTAATTAGGTTAAACTAAATAACTTAATCAATTTAATTAATTAACAGGGTGTGGGCCCCATATGTCAGCGACTGGGCCAGCCCAGTCAGTGGGCTGACCCGGCCAATGGGTCAACTGGGGGCCCCTGGGCCCACCAGTCACTGGCCCAGAGGCGGCCAAGTCAGCGCCACGTCGGACCGGCCGCCGGAGAGCTCTCCGGCGAGCCTCCCGCGGCGGCGACCTCGCTGGAGAGTGTCGGAATCGCGCTGTACTGAGCCGTTTCGCGTCATTTCGTTGCGTTCAAAAGGCTACTTGCTCGCGCGTCGATCTACGGGGTCAGAGCGAGCGGAGGTGGCTGTTAAAGGCGCCGGCGTCGAGCTTTGGCGGCGGCGGCGTTCGGGTGGTGTTGGCAACGGCGAAGCAGGGCTTGGGAAGGTACGCACGTGCGCGCGTTGGGTTCACGGGGAGAAGCTGAGCCGAACCGCGTGCTCGAATGGGCATGAAAGCAACTAGGGCGACGGCGACGAGCTTCGCGGCGGAGCACGGATCGGCCATTGCCGGTGACAGCATCAGAGGCAGTAAAACAGGGAGGAGGCAGAGGGGAAACGCTGCGGGGCTCACCTAGCGGCTCAAGAATGGCCCTTGGCAGATTTGTAGCGCAGGGGAGCTCGGGGTCGACGGGGATTGCCGGCAATGGAGAAGATGAAGCCGAGGTCGATCCTGTCCTTGCGGTCCTTCTCGAACTCGATGGCGAAGCGCAGTCGAAGGAGTCGGGTGAGGCGGAGCAGACGAGCACGTCAGAGCGACGAATGGGAGGCGGTGGCCGCACTAGTCCACGGCCATGGCGGCGGCGGCTTTCGGGGAGGTGGGGAGCGAGGGAGAGAGAGAGTGAGCGAGGGGGGAAAGCCAGAGGAGCGCGGGAGCTGCGGCTTTAACCTCGACGGGAGGGCGCCGGCGCGTTGTCGACCGCGGGGCAGGGGGGCCGGCGCGGCGGGTGCGGGCGAGGCGACAGCGTGTGAGGGGGAGGAGCAGTAGGAAGGAGAAAGGGGAGGTGGGCTGGGCCTGCCCGGTTTGACTTAGGCCCAGGCGCCAGTGGGCTTTTTCCTTTTCTTTTATTTCTTTTTTGTTTTTCTTTTTAGTTTCTGTTTTGCAAAATATGTGGCACCCAAATGAATTTTGTAAAATATATGACCTGGTCCATAAATCACAGTGCAACATACCCTATCACCAAAAATTAGTTTGGGGTATTTATCATTTCAGATTTATTTTATATTTATTAATAGGTTATTAAATATTGTTTTCAGCCACTATTTGGGGATGTTCAAGTCACTTATCCAATTTTAATAAGGTTGTTTAAAATTTTAGAATTGTCTCTGGATTATTTGCTATTTAATGAACAATTTAGTTTCTGGGTTTGGACAACTTTTATTTTCACTTTAAGTTTGAATTTCCATTTGAATTTGAATTGGAAAGGGATGGGTTGCTAATGATGATTAAGCACTGTTGATCATGATGACTTGGCATAATAAAAAGGGTGATCACTGTAGCTTAATACATGGGGTGTTACAGTGAAGATACCCCAAACAAGCCCGTCAAAGGATTATCTTCCATATTGACAAGTGAAGATAAAATTCAGCACGTAATAAAAATGTTTCCTTACAAAATTCCACTTACCAAAGGCACTTCACTCCCCGGCAACGGCGCCAGAAAAGAGTCTTGATGACCCACAAGTATAGGGTATCAATCATAGTACTATCGATAAGTAAGAGTGTCGAACCCAAGGAGGAGCAGAAGGAAATGAAAAGCGGTTTTTAGCAAGGTATTCTCTGCAAGTGTTGTAAATAGTAGTAACAGATAGTTTGATAGCGAGGTAATTCGTAACAAGTGACAAGTAGCAATAGTAACAAAGGTGCATCAAGGTGGCCCAATCATTTTTATAGCAAAGGACAAGCCAGTAGTACTTCTTATAGTGAGCAAAGTGTTCTCGAGCACACATGGGAATGTTGCCTAGTTAACTTCCATCATGTTTAGTTGATTCACAATCACTACTTTGATAATTTGATATGTGGGTGGACCTGTGCTAGGGTGCTATTCTTACTTGAACAAGCAACCCACTTATGATTACCCCCTCTCACAAGCATCCACAACTATGAAAGAAGAATTAAGATTAATCTAACCATAGCATGGAACATATGGATCCAAATCAGCCCCTTATGAAATAGCGCATAAAATAGGGTTTAAGCTCTTGTCACTCTCACAACCCATCATCTACTTAATGATCCACAATTCCTTCCCCTAGGCCCAAACATTGTGAAGTGTCATGTAGTCTACATTCACACAACACCACTAAAGGAAGAACAACATACATATTATCAAAATATTGAAGGAATACCAACTTCACATGATTACTTATAACAAGACTTCTCCCATGTCCTCAAGAACAAATGGAACTACTCACAAATCATGTTCATGTTCAAGATCAGAGGAGTATAATATATGATTAAAGATCTGAATATATGATCTTCCACCAAATAAACCAACTAGCATCAACTACAAGATGTAATCAACACTACTAGCAACCCGCAGGTACCAATCTGAGGTTTTGAGACAAAGATTGAATGCAAGAGATGAACTAGGGTTTGAGATGATATGGTGCTGGCGAAGATGTTGATGGAGATGAGTCCTCCCACGATGATAGGAACGTTGCTGATGTCAATGGATTCGATTTTGCAAAGCATGGCCACTGAGTCAAAGCTGGCTTGCTGCAGTTAAACCCCACAATCCCCTTGTTGATACTGATGCGTAAGTAGATAGTTCTAATGTAATTCTTGCCGAGTACCTTTGTACTCACGGTTGCTTAATTATGTTTTTGCAGAGGAGACCTTAGTCTCACTAGTGGTTTCTACGATGAGTTCGACATTGACTGAGTAGCTTGGGAATCCCAGACAGAGGTCTAGTTCATATGGAGGGTCTTGTGGATAGTCAGTCTTCTCAGCCTTTTTTCTTGTGTAGTTGTCTGCACTAAGATATGTTTATGCTTCTGTTGCTTGTATGACTTTGTATGTTGGGTCATGAGACCCATGTTTGTAATATCATGTTATGTATGGCTCTTCCAAGCCTTATCTATACTTGAGTTGTAGAGTTATGTTGTGATGCCATGTTGTACAACACATACTTGCATGTTATGCGTACGTGTAATATGTATTGCTATGTGTGTGGTTCGACACCTAGTTGTGTGCCTTTGGTAGCCTTTCTTACAGGGAAATGCCTCCTAGTGCTTCCATTGAGCCTTGGTAGTTCGCTACTGCTCCGGAACACATGGATTGACCGGCATGTATCCTTCTTTGCTCCTGTGTCTAACCCTACGGGGAAATGTCACGCGATATTTACTATAGCCCTTGTAGCTTCGTTGCGGCTTGGTTACACTCATGTTGGCTGACACGTGCATTGCTAGGTTTCCTATGTATGTCCCTGTATGACTATGCCACCTTGGTCTACAACTAATCATGTCGACCCGGGTTCTCTATCATATGGTTCTAGCAACATAGTCATATACATGAGCCAAAAGGCGCAAACGGTCCCGGCCAAGGTAAGGTGGCAGCCATGGGTTACCGTGCGTGAGGCTGCAAAGTGATATGATGTGTTACATGCTAGATCCGTGTGCCTTAGGATCAGGGTCCCGACAACAGAGCACAACAAAAGGCGCACTGCTCGGCTCAACCTACCAGTGGCCTACTAAAGGCCGACTAGGAACAGTCCTAAAAGGCAACATTAAGCTGTCATTTATGCGGCTTCTTAGTACAACCTCTTCAAAGGATCCGCCGATCGAATGCGTCAAGCATATGGAGGGTGTTGTAGCACGCAAAGTTTGTAAAACCTTGGAATGGACAACATAAAGCTGATAAACAGCATGGAGGCGCAAACGTGCGGCAGGGCCAACACAGGACGCTTAAACCCCGACTTTGGCTGCCCTGTACAACACCTCCTCCTTATTTTCGGTATCTTTTAAAGTTTCTCTAATAAGCTCAGCATGTATGTTTCGACCGTATAAATTAAAGAAACAGACCCTTCACGGTCGTCACGGATATATACTTGTGTCAGTTTTCTTTTATTTCTTGCCTTTGAGCCAAACATAACGTGATACAACATCTTTTTAAAAGCATCGGTTTCAGACCAGGGGCTCAGATTTAATCCTTGCCCATCTAATTGTTCTGATACTCACATAAAAGTATTTGGCGTCTCAGATATTGCATTATATGCATCGGTTTTGAATCATGTCTTTGGTCAATAGTTGGGTTGCCTGGCTCCTGTGCTTACCCCTTACGTTTCCGCATTGTTCGGCTAAGGGCGTAAAGGGAGAACCTCTGCGATTGCGCTTCCAACTTGAATGGTCAAGCGCCTCAATGGAGAAAGCCGAAAACTGACTATCATGATGAGCGTAAACTGGTCAGCGATCCGACGACTGTGTCAAACTAAAAATCGATAGAGGTTATCCATGTTAAACGATGGTCTCTTACCAAATGAGCTGAAGTGGTTAATTGGATCAACGTCGGCACTACCGAACACTTCACAGACCGGGGGCCAGTCACTTGCCCCCACAGTCAAGCTCCTATGACTAAGTGAAAGTTATAAAGCCAAAATAGTCTGATTGCCTAGTTTCTACAAACATATACCGCCTCCGGGCGCCGAGACATCGGCTAAGGGTTTCATTGTCGTAGAAACACCCCTTGTATCCTGTACAAGGGGGCGGAAACCAACGACTAGCCACTTTCAGTATTCAACGGTCGCACAGGAGTCAAAATAAAATAGATAAGACGATAAAGCCAAACATGCTAAAATTAAAGCTTGTCTTTTTTACATCATCAAACTTCGGCATCCCGAAGTGTTCTCTAGCAAAACATATGGTCTTTGCTACAATGGGTCTCAGTGATCCGAGCACCCTCCGTCACCTGAGCCATGTACTGCTCAGGAGTCCGTTCTTCCTGGCTGGAGGGCCTGAGGCCGCCTCTGTCGCGTTGATGCCAGGGTAATAAGTCCTCACACAGGCATACGCCCGTTGAGCACCCTCCATGCAGGCAGAGCGCTTCTAGAGGAGGAACTAGGGGCTGGCGCCTTGAAGCCACTGTGCCAGGCTAAAGAATCTGCTCGGCAATGGCTCTTGAGGCTAGAGGTTGATGCTGATGTCCACCATGGCTGGCCTCGCCATGCGGTACGGTTCCATCAACTACTTCATTTAATCATTTAGCAGCAGTGGATGGGATGGCGCCTGGAACTGCCCCCAGAAGGTCTTCTGCGCTCCTCGGCAGGTCCATGAAGGCGTCTGAGGAACGCCAAATTTGTGTAAGTTGGGTAAATTTGTTTCCACGAAAATGCACTGAAGCAAATATGGCTTACCAGTGGCGATTTGCTTCACTTGTTGAAGCTCTTCGCGGTCGGCCCGGGCTTGGGTCTGGGCCTCTTGACACGCCAGTCTCAAGCTCGACGGTTTTCTTCGTATGGTCCTCCAGAAGGATGTCACTCTCCGCGTAGAGCCCCTTCAGGTCCTCCTCGACCTCATCAACCCGGGCCTGATCCTTGCCATGGGCGGCCTTCTCTTCAGCCAGCTCTTCGTTGGCCTTCTTTGTGTTGGGGAACGTTGCATGGAAAACAAAAAAAAAATCTACGCACACGCAAGATCTATCCATGAAGATGCATAGCTGCGAGAGAGGAGAGTGTGTCTACGTACCCTCGTAGACCGTAAAGTGGAAGCATTTATTAACGTGGTTGATGTAGTTGAACACCTTCGCGATCCAACCGATCAAGTACCGAACGTATGGCACCTCCGCGTTCAGCACACGTTCAGCTCGATAACGTCCTCGCCTTCTTGATCCAGCAAGACGGGCGAAGTAGTAAATGAGTTCCGGCAGCACGACGGTGTGGTAACGGTGATGGTGAACTTGTTCCCGTAGGGCTTCGCCGTGCACTGCGGAAAACTAGACGAAGGACTAAACTGTGGAGAGGGGCGCCGCACACGGCTAAGAGATCGTCGTTGGTTGTGTGGCGCCCCCTCCCTCTCATATATATAGGTGGGGGGAGGGGAGGCAGCCAGGGTGCGCCCTAAGGTCGCCGGCCGGCCCCCTTGGGCGCCTGCCCTTTGGCACCCCCCCCCCTTCCTTGTTTGCTTGCGGGGGGGTGGAGGCAGGAGGAGGTGGCGCCCCCCTATCCTTCCTCTTAGGTGAGGGAAGGAAAGAGGGGCTAGCCCTCCCCCCTTACCATCCATAGGGCCGACGGCCAAGAGGAGGGGCGCGCCAGCCCCTTGTGGGCTGGTGTGTTCCCCTCTCTTGGCCCATAAGGCCCATAAACCTCCCGGGGCTTCCCGGAACCCCTTTCGGTGATCCGATGACTACCCGATACACTCCGAATCCTTTCTGGTGACCAAATAGCATCGTCCTATATATCAATATTTACCTCTGGACCATTACGGAGCTCCTCGTCATGTCCGTGATCTCATCCGGGACTCCGAACAACATTCGGTCACCAAATCACATAAGTCATATAATACTATATCATCAACGAACGTTAAGCGTGTGGACCCTACAGGTTCGAGAATCATGTAGACATGACTGAGATGCCTCTCTGGTAAATAACCAATAGCGGAATTTGGATGCCCATATTGGTTCCTACATATTCTACGAAGATCTTTATCGGTCGAACCTTATGACAACATACGTGCCACTTCTTGAGTTTGCGTTGGTTTTTCCCTTGAAGAGGAAAGGGTGATGCAGCAAAGTAGAGATAAGTATTTCCCTCAGTTAGAGAACCAAGGTATCAATCCAGTAGGAGACAACGCACAAATCACCTAGCACCTGCACAAACAATCAAACAACTTGCACTCAACGCGATAAAGGAGTTGTCAATCCCTTCACGGTTACTTGCAAAAGTGAGATCTGATAGAGATAAATAAAACTAAACAAAAGATAAAGTAAATATTTTTGGGTTTTTTGGTTTATAGATCTGAAAATAAAAGATTGCAAAATAGTAGATCAAAAAGTAATATGATGGAAAATAGACCCGGGGGCCATAGGTTTCACTAGAGGCTTCTCTCAAGATAGCAAATAATACGGTGGGTGAACAAATTACTGTCGAGCAATTGATAGAAAAGCGCAAAGTTATGACGATATCCAAGGCACTGAAATATAGGCATCACGTCCGTGTCAAGTAGACTGAAACGATTCTGCATCTACTACTATTACTCCACACATCGACCGACTCCTGCCTGCATCTAGAGTATTAAGTTCATGAAGAACAGAGTGACGCATTAGGTAAGATGACATGATGTAGAGGAATAAACTCAAGCAATATGATGTAAACCCCATCTTTTTATCCTCGATGGCAACAATACAATACGTGCCTTGCTGCCCTTACTGTCACTGGGAAAGGACACCGCAAGATTGAACCCAAAGCTAAGCACTTCTCCCATTGCAAGAAAAACCAATCTAGTTGGCCAAACCAAACCGATAATTCGAAGAGAATTACAAAGATATCAAATCATGCATATAAGAATTCAGAGAAGATTCAAATAATATTCATAGATAAGCTGATCATAAATCCACAATTCATCGGATCTCGACAAACACACCGCAAAAGAAGATTACATCAGATAGATCTCCAAGAACAACGAGGAGAACATGGTATTGAGAATCAAAGAGAGAGAAAAAGCCATCTAGCTACTAGCTATGGACCCGTAGGTCTGAGGTAAACTACTCACGCTTCATCAAAAGGGCAATAGAGTTGATGTAGAAGCCCTCCGTGATCGAATCCCCCTCCGGCAGGGTGCCAGAAAAGGTCCCTAGATGGGATCTCACGGGTACAGAAGGTTGCGGCGGTGGAAAAGTCTTTTCGTGGATGCTTCTGGTGGTTTGGGAACATATGTGAATATATAGGCGAAAGAATTAGGTCAGGGGAGTCACAGGGGGCCCACAAGGCAGGGGGCGCACCCTACCCCCCTGGGCGCGCCCTCCACCCTTGTGGCCGCCTCGTGGCTCCTCCGACTTCATCTCCAAGTCTCTTGGGTGTCTTCTGGTCCAAGAAAAATCATCGCGAAGGTTTTATTCCGTTTGGACTCCGTTTGGTATTCCTTTCCCACAAAGCTAAAAAACAAGGAAAAACAGAAACTGGCACTAGGCTCTAGGTTAATAGGTTAGTCCCAAAAATAATATAAAATAGCATATTAATGCATATAAAACATCCAAACCAGATAATATAATAGCATGGAACAATAAAAAATTATAGATACGTTGGAGACGTATCAAGCATCCCCAAGCTTAATTCATGCTCGTCCTCGAGTAAGTAAATGATAAAAATAGAATTTTTTATGTGGAATGCTACCTAACATATTTATCCATGTAATTTTCTTTATTGTGGCATGAATATTTAGATCCATAAGATTCAAAACAAAAGTTTAATATTGACATAAAAACAATAATACTTCAAGCATACTAATAAAGCAATCATGTCTTCTCAAAATAACATGGCCAAAGAAAGTTATCCCTACAAAATCATATAGTCTGGCTATGCTCCATCTTCATCACACAAAGTATTAAATCATGCACAACCCCGATGACAAGCCAAGCAATTGTTTCATACTTTTGATGTTCTCGAACTTTTTCAACTTTCACGCAATACATGAGCGTGAGCCATGGATATAGCACTATAGGTGGAATAGAATATGGTGGTTGTGGAGAAGACAAAAAGAAGGAGATAGTCTCACATCAACTAGGCGTATCAACGGGCTATGGAGATGCCCATCAATAGATATCAATGTGAGTGAGTAGGGATTACCATGCAACGGATGCACTAGATCTATAAGTTTATGAAGGCTCAAAAAGAAACTAAGTGGGTGTGCATCCAACTCGCTTGCTCATGAAGACCTAGGGCAATTTGAGGAAGCCCATCGTTGGAATATACAAGGCAAGTTCTATAATGAAAATTTCCCACTAGTATATGAAAGTGACAAAATAGGAGACTCTCTACCATGAAGATCATGGTGCTACTTTGAAGCACAAGTGTGAAAAAAGGATAGTAGCATTGCCCCTTCTCTCTTTCTCTCATTTTTTTCTCTCATTTTTTTCTTCTTCTTTTTTACTTTTTTTTGGCTTGGCTTCTTTGGCCTCTTTTTTTTTATTTCCTCACATGGGACAATGCTCTAATAATGAAGATCATCACACTTTTATTTACTTACAACTCGATACTTAGAACAAAATATGACTCTATATGAATGCCTCCGGCGGTGTACCGGGATGTGCAATGAATCAAGAGTGACACATATGAAAGAATCATGAAAGGTGGCTTTGCCACAAATACAATGTCAACTACATGATCATGCAAAGCAATATGACAATGCTGAAGTGTGTCATAATAAAACGGAACGGTGGAAAGTTGCATGGCAATATATCTTGGAATGGCTATGGAAATGCCATAATAGGTAGGTATGGTGGCTATTTTGAGGAAGGTATATGGTGGGTGTATGGTACCGGCGAAAGTTGCGTGGCACTAGAGAGGCTAGCAAAGGTGGAAGGGTGAGAGTGCGTATAATCCATGGACTCAACATTAGTCATAAAGAACTCACATACTTATTGCAAAAATCTATTAGTCATCAAAACAAAGTACTACGCGCATGCTCCTAGGGGGATAGATTGGTAGGAAAAGACCATCGCTCATCCCCGACCGCCACTCATAAGGAAGACAATCAAAAAATATCTCATGCTCCAACTTCGTTACATAACGGTTCACCATACGTGCATGCTACGGGACTCACAAATCTTAACACAGGTATTTCTCCAATTCACAATTACTCACTAGCATGACTCTAATATCACCATCTTTATATCTCAAAACAATCATAAGGAATCTAACTTATCATAGTATTCAATGAACTTTATATGAAAGTTTTTATTATATCCCTCTTGGATGTCTATCATATTAGGACTAAATTCATAACCAAAGCAAATTACCATGCTGTTTAGGGACTCTCAAAATAATATAAGTGAAGCATGAGAGTTCAATAATTTCTACAAAATAAAGCCACCGCCGTGCTCTAAAAAGATATAAGTGAAGCACTAGAGCAAAATTGCCTAGCTCAAAAGATATAAGTGAGGCACATAGAGTATTCTAATAAATCACGATTCATGTGTGTCCCTCTCAAAAGGTGTGTACAGCAAGGATGATTGTGGCAAACTAAAAAGCAAAGACTCAAATCATACAAGACTCTCCAAGCAAAACACATATCATGTGGTGAATAAAAATATAGCCTCAAGTAAAGTTACCGATAGACGAAGACGAAAGAGGGGATGCATTCCGGGGCATCCCCAAGCTTAGGCTCTTGATTGTCCTTTAATAATACCTTGGGGTGCCTTGGGCATCCCAAAGCTTAGGCTCTTGCCACTCCTTATTCCATAGTCCATCAAATCCTTACCCAAAACTTGAAAACTTCACAACACAAAACTCAACAGAAAATCTCATAAGCTCCGTTAGTATAAGAAAATAAATCACCACTTTTGGTACTGTTGTGAACTCATTATTTATTTATATTGGTGTAATATATACTGTATTCCAACTTCTCCATGGTTCATACCCCCCGATACTACCTATAGATTCATCAAAATAAGCAAACAACACAAAGAAAACAGAATCTGTCAAAAATAGAATAGTCTGCGAAGATCAGAATTGTTCTAATACTTTTGTAACTCCAAAAATTCTGCACAATTAGGACAACAGATGAAATTTGTATATAAATCTCGTATAAAAAATTCAGGGTTTTTCAACGCTCCAGTGAATTATTAAAATTCTGTGACCGGACATAAAAGTTTCTATTTTTCAGCAAGATCAAATCAACTATCACCGTAAGCCATCCCAAAGGTCTTACTTGGCACAGACACTAATTAAAACACAAAACCATATCTAACCAGAGTGTAGATGAATTATTTATTGCAAAACAGCAAGGAAAAATATTGCGTTGTCTCCCAACAAGCGCTTTTCTTTAAAGCCTTTTTAGCTAGGCATTGAGATTTCGATGATGCTCACATGAAAGACAAGAATTGAAGCACAAAGAGAGGATCATAAAGCATGTGAAAACGAGTTTAAGTCTAACATACTTCCTATGCATAGGCATTTTATAAGCAAACAAATTATCAAGACAAGAAAAACCTAGCATATGCAAGGAAGGAGAATAAAACATAGACAATCTCAACATGAAGAGATGTAATTTAGCAACATAAAAATTTCTATGACCATATTTTCCTCTCTCATAATAATTACATGTGGGATCATATTCAAATTCAACAATATAGCTATCACATAAAATATTCTCTATATGATCCACATGCATGCAAAGTTGACACTCTTCCAAAATAGTGGGATTATCATAAAATAAAGTCATGACCTCTCCAAACCCACTTTTATCAAAAATTTCATAAGATTGATCATACTCCAAAGTAGTGGGATCATTATATCCTAGAGTTGACATTCTTCCAAACCCACTTTCAATGTTATTGCAAACATATTCATCATGAGGCTTAAATAAATTTTCAAGATCATAAGAAAAATCACCCCAATCATGATCATTGCAACAAGTAGTGGACCTAGCAAAACTAGCATCCCCAAGCTTAGGGTTTTGCATATCATTAGCACAACTGACATTAATAGAATTTATAGTAGAACCATTGCAATCATGCTTTTCATCCAAGGAGCTATCGTGAATCACTTCATAGATTTCTTCTTTTAACACTTCATCACAATTTTTAGATTCACGAATTTCAAGCAAAACTTCATAAAGATAATCTAGTGCACTCAAATCACTAGAAATTGGTTCATCATAATTGGACCTCTTAAAAAGATTAGCAAGTGGATGAGGATCCATAAACATTTAGCAAGCGAAGATGCGAGCAAAAAGAAGGCACATGGTAACACAAGCAAACAAAAGATCGAACGGAAAGAAGGGCGAATAAAAACGCAAATATTTTTGTAAATCGTTTTAGAAGTGGGGGAGAGGAAAATGAGAGGCAAATGGCGAATAATGTAATGCAAGAGGTGAGAGTTTTATGATGGGTACTTGGTATTTCTTGACTTGGCGTAGATCTCCCCGACAACGGCACCAGAAATTCTTCCTGCAACTTCTTGAGCTTGCGTTGGTTTTTCCCTTGAAGAGGAAAGGGTGATGCAGCAAAGTAGAGATAAGTATTTCCCTCAGTTAGAGAACCAAGGTATCAATCCAGTAGGAGACAACGCACAAATCACCTAGCACCTACACAAACAATCAAACAACTTGCACCCAACGCGATAAAGGGGTTGTCAATCCCTTCACGGTTACTTGCAAAAGTGAGATCTGATAGAGATAAATAAAACTAAACAAAAGATAAAGTAAATATTTTTGGGTTTTTTGGTTTATAGATTTGAAAATAAAAGATTGCAAAATAGTAGATAGGAAAGTAATATGATGGAAAATAGACCCGGGGGCCATAGGTTTCACTAGAGGCTTCTCTCAAGATAGCAAATAATAAGGTGGGTGAACAAATTACTGTCGAGCAATTGATAGAAAAGCGCAAAGTTATGACGATATCCAAGGCAATGATTATGAAATATAGGCATCATGTCCGTGTCAAGTAGACCGAAACGATTCTGCATCTACTACTATTACTCCACACATCGATCGACTCCTGCCTGCATCTAGAGTATTAAGTTCATGAAGAACAGAGTAACGCATTAAGTAAGATGACATGATGTAGAGGAATAAACTCAAGCAATATGATGTAAACCCCATCTTTTTATCCTCGATGGCAACAATACAATACGTGCCTTGCTGCCCCTACTGTCACTGGGAAAGGACACCGCAAGATTGAACCCAAAGCTAAGCACTTCTCCCATTGCAAGAAAAACCAATCTAGTTGGCCAAACCAAACCAATAATTCGAAGTGAATTACAAAGATATCAAATCATGCATATAAGAATTCAGAGAAGATTCAAATAATATTCATAGATAAGCTGATCATAAATCCACAATTCATCGGATCTCGACAAACACACCGCAAAAGAAGATTACATCGGATAGATCTCCAAGAACAACGAGGAGAACATGGTATTGAGAATCAAAGAGAGAGAAGAAGCCATCTAGCTACTAGCTATGGACCCGTAGGTCTGAGATAAACTACTCACGCTTCATCGGAAGGGCAATAGAGTTGATGTAGAAGCCCTCCGTGATCGAATCCCCCTTCGGCAGGGTGCCGGAAAAGGTCCCTAGATGGGATCTCACGGGTACAGAAGGTTGCGGCGGTGGAAAAGTCTTTTCGTGGATGCTTCTGGTGGTTTGGGAACATATGTGAATATATAGGCGAAAGAATTAGGTCAGGGGAGTCACGGGGGGCCCACAAGGCAGGGGGCGCGCCCTCCACCCTTGTGGCCGCCTCATGGCTCCTCCGACTTCATCTCCAAGTCTCCTGGGTGTCTTCTGGTCCAAGAAAAATCATCGCGAAGGTTTTATTCCGTTTGGACTCTGTTTGGTATTCCTTTCCCACGAAGCTAAAAAACAAGGAAAAAACATAAACTGGCACTGGGCTCTAGGTTAATAGGTTAGTCCCAAAAATAATATAAAATAGCATATTAATGCATATAAAACATCCAAAACAGATAATATAATAGCATGGAACAATCAAAAATTATAGATACGTTGGAGACGTATCAATACGCAATTCCCTTTGTCTGTCGGTATGTTACTTGCCCGAGATTCGATCGTCGGTATCTCCATACCTACTTCAATCTCATTACCGGCAAGTCTCTTTACTCGTTCCATAATACATCATCTCGTAACTAACTCCTTAGTCCTTTTGCTTGCAAGATTCTTATGATGTGTATTACTGAGAGGGCCCAGAGATACCTCTCCGATACTCGGAGTGACAAATCTCAATCTCGATTCATGCCAACTCAATAGACACCTTCGGAGATACCTGTAGAGCATCTTTATGATCGCCCAGTTATGTTGTGACGTTTGATAGCACACAAGGCATTCCTCCAGTATCCGGGAGTTGCATGATCTGATGGTCAAAGGAACATATATTTGACATTAAGAAATCAGTAGCAATAAACTGAACGATCATATGCTAAGCTAACGGATGGGTCTTGTCCATCACATCATTCTCCTAATGATGTGATCCTATTATCAAATGACAACTCATGTCTATGGTTAGGAAACCTTAACCATCTTTTGATCAACAAGCTAGTCTAGTAGAGCCTCACTAGGGACACGGTATTTTGTTTATGTATCCACACATGTATTTAAGTTTCTGGTCAATACAATTCTAGCATGAATAATAAACCTTTATCATGAATAAGGAAATATAATAATAACAACTTTATTATTGCCTCTAGGGCATATTTACATCAGTCTCCCACTTGCACTAGAGTCAATAATCTAGATTACATAGTAATGAATCTAACACCCATGGAGTCTTGGTGCTGATCATGTTTTGCCCGCGGAAGAGGTTTAGTCAACGGGTCTGCTACATTCAAATCCGTATGTATTTTGCAAATTTCTATGTCTCCATCCTTGACCTTTTCACGAATGGAGTTGAAGCATCTCTTGATGTGTTTGGTTCTCTTGTGAAACCTAGATTCCTTCGCCAAGGCAATTGCTCCAGTGTTGTCACAAAATATTTTCATTGGACCCGATGCACTGGGTATTACACCCAGATCGGATATGAACTCCTTCATCCAAACTCCTTCATGCACTGCTTCCGAAGCATCTATGTACTCCACTGCACACGTAGATCCCGCCACGGCGCTTTGCTTGGAACTGCAACAATTGACAGCTCCACCATTCAATATAAATACGTATCCGGTTTGTGATTTAGAGTCATCCGGATCAGTGTCGAAGCTAGCATCGACGTAACCATTTACGACGAGCTCTTCGTCACCTCCATAAACGAGAAACATATCCTTCGTCCTTTTCAGGTACTTCAGGATGTTCTTGACCACTGTCCAGTGATCCACTCCTGGATTACTTTGGTACCTCCCTGCCAAACTTATGGCAAGGCACACATCAGGTCTGGTACACAGCATAGCATACATGATAGAACCTATGGCTGAGGCATATGGAATGACTTTCATTTTCTCTCTATCTTCTGCCATGGTCGGGCTTTGAGTCTGACTCAATTTCATACCTTGCAACACAGGCAAGAACCCTTTCTTTGACCGGTCCATTTTGAACTTCTTCAGAACTTTGTCAAGGTATGTGCTTTATGAAAGTCCTATTAAGTGATGTCTGCTAGAACTACGTCGGTATTTCCCCAAAGAGGAAGGGATGATGCAGCACAGCGATGGTAGGTATTTCCCTCAGTGATGAGATCAAGGTTATCAAACCAGTAGGAGAACCACGCAACACTACGTGAACGGTACCTGCACACAAATAAAAAATACTTGCAACCCAACGTATTAAAGGGGTTGTCAATCCCTTTCGGGCAACGGCGCCAGAGATGGCTAGTGGACGGGAAAAAGTTGTAATAGATTGGATAAATAGATCTCGAATAAATGCAAAATAAAATAAAGTGCAGCAAGGTATTTTTGGGTTTTTGGAAATATAGATCTGAAAACAAAAGCAAATAAAAATAGATCGCAAAGGCAAATATATTAAAGAAGAGACCCGGGGGCCGTAGGTTTCACTAGTGGCTTCTCTCGAGAAAAATAGCAAATGGTGGGAAAACAATTACTGTTGGGCAATTGATAGAACTTCAAATACTCATGACGATATCCAGGCAATGATCATTATATAGGCATCACGTCCAAGATTAGTAGACCGACTTCTGCCTGCATCTACTACTATTACTCCACATATCGACCGCTATCCAGCATGCATCTAGTGTATTAAGTTCATGGAAAAATGGAGTAATGCAATAAGAACGATGATGTGACGCCCCCGGCCCAATCGTGCACTAATCATACACGCAAATGCACACGATCAAGCCTATGGACTCACGGGAAGATATCACAACACAACTCTAAAACATAAATAAAGTCATACAAGCTTTATATTACAAGCCAGGGGCCTCGAGGGCTCGAATACATAAGCTTGCGAACAAGCGTCAGCGGAAGCATCAGATATCTATGTACAGATATGAAACAGAAACAGAAAGGCCTTTAGAAAGGCGGGGCAAAATAAAACACTACGATCGAAAGGCGTAGGCCTCCTGCTTGGGACCCTCCGATCCTACTCCTGGTCGTCAGTCAACTCATAGCAGAATCCATCCTCTGGGTAGTAGTAGTAGCGATCGTCGGCAGGGCAGCTGTCTCAGGCGCTCTATCATCTTGGTCACGACAAACTGATATGGGGAGAAAAGGAAAACAAAGCAACCGTGAGTACTCAGAAGTACTCAGCAAGCAAGGATGTACACTACATATGCAACATTTTCAAGGGGAGGCTGTATATGTGGACTGGGCTGCAGAAATGCAAGAATAGAGAGAAGGCCTAGTCCTATCGAAGACTAGCATCTTCAGAGGTCTTGCAGCAGTAGAAGAGAGTAGAACAGTACAATATAATGTAGTAGTATCATTAAGTCTCAACCTCACCCAGAGATCCTTTCTCGACTCCCTGCGAGAAAGCAATCCCAGAGCCATACAGTCATCAACCTCGTCCGGAGATCCCTTCTCGACTCCCTGCGAGAAGCAATCCCAGAGCCATAGTATCCAAGTATCCAGTTCTAAATTGTATCATATCAGGATACAACTCCGAGTTTCCTTTACCGTAGGACAGGCTATCGATGAAGTATTCTTCCCTGCAGGGGTGCACCAACTTACCCAACACGCTCGATTAACTCCGGCCGAACACACTTTCCTGGGTCATGCCCGGCCTCGGCCAAACGACACACCGCAGCCCTACCTAAAGCTCGCAGAGAGGTCCCCGCCGGTCTACATCCTAAGCACTCAGGGGTCTTGGGCCATCGCCCTGTGCACTCCGGGTCGTGGTGTGCAGGGTGGATACCAGCACCGCCTCGGAGGGTCGGTACGATCCGCCCGTGCCACAATGGCTCGAACTGGACGTCTGACAGAACTGTCGGCTGATGCTACGATGCAGAACGCCCATACTATGCCCACGTGATGGTTAGTGCTATCAGACCAGAGGCCTGCTCGGATCAAATATCCAAATCGCTAGGACTAGGGGCTTGCGGTAACGAGCAGAGACTCACGAAAGATGTGACCCCGTCGCCCCGTCTCGAGGACTTGCTGCAAGGGTTAAGAATGCCCGGCCGCGCCTCGTATTCACCACTCGGGCACCACACTGGCACCCGTCTTCACAACACTCGCCTCTCAGGCGCACGCGGGTACCCCTCAGGGCCGACCCGCCTATCCAAGGAACAGTGTAAAGTCCAAGTATCCGTGCGTCCATAACATCAGGGGAATCCGAGGTATCACCCTCGTTGGATTCCTACTCGATGTGTCTGTCAAGGTGAACTCGGAGGATTCACCCTCGATGGGTTCACACTTGATGTGTTGCACGACAGCGTCGTTACCGGAAGTGGCGAAGGAGGAATCACCCTCGATGACCACGACCGAATAGCTACTCTACAGAGTTAACATCAGAAGTGCTACATGAGGTTTCACCCTCGGCACTCGATGGTAACGCTGCAGTGTCGTTACAACTAAGGGGGGTGATGTGCGGTGTCGGGTCCTGGTCTTCAATCCCGTTGATCGGGTCTTCTGACGATCCAGCGCGGCAGTCGGGATAAGTGGGGTCACTGATAGGTCTCTACCCAGCCTAGACTAAACAGTTTAGGATATGCAGGTAATTATCAACAGCAGGTTACAATGAACAGGCTATGCATCAGAATAGGTAAAGCAGCAGCAGCAGCAATTCTAATGCAAGCATGAGAAATAGAATGGGCGATATCGGGATGATCAAAAGGGGGGGCTTGCCTGGTTGCTCGGCGGCAAGGGCAAGGTTGTCAGTGGTGTCTTCAGGCTTCGGAGCTACGTCGGGATCTATCGAGAGAGAAGAGGGGGAGGAAACAGTATAAATATAGAGCAAACATGAGCAACGCAAAGTACGGCATGACAACGTGCAGTGCCGGGTGTGTTCTAACGTGTGGTTGCACGTCACCGAGGAAGGAGAAATCCATCCGGGAATGTTTTCCCGGTCCCGGACATTTGTCAGACAGATGACCGGAGAGGAACGGTTGCATGTTCGGATAGTTAGGGACGTGTGACGGACGAACGGACCGCGTGTTCGGATTCGTCTCGTCGTTCTGAGCAATTTTCATGTACAAAGTTTTTCGATCGGAGTTACGGATTATTTAATATGATTTTCTAAAGTTTTTATTAATTTTTGGAATTTATTTAAATAGGTTGACTAAGTCAAATGGTCCAGTCAGCAGATCCAGTCAGCGTTGACTGGGTCAAGGTTGCCCAGTCAACAGGGTCAAGGGGGACCCACATGTCATAGTCTACTAACACTAATTAACAGATTAATTAGACTAACTATTTAATTAGTTTAATTAAACAGAATTAATTAAGTTAAATATTTAATTAATTAATTAATATTTATTTATTTTTATTATCTATTTTTATTTTATTTTATTATTATTTTTTTAAATTCGTTTTAGGGCGTGGGCCCGTCCTGTCAGCGTCAGGGGGGGTTTTGGCCCACCGGCCAGGGGCACAGGGGCGCAAGGCCCCACCTGGCAGTGGCCTAGGGGCCACGGGTGGGCGCGGGCGCGCGGCGCTCGGGGCGCGCGCGCGGCAGGGGCGCGGCGACGCAGGCGCGTGCGCGTGGCGACGGTCAGGGGCGAGCACGGGCAGCAACAGGCGCGCGCGCGCGCGCGGCGGAGCGGGGCGACGCGGGTGCAGTGCGCAGGAGCAGGCGGGGCGGGCGCGCGCGCGCGGGTGCGGGTGGGCGCGGCCGCAGGCGAGCAGCACCGAGGGGAGAGAGGGAGGCTGCGGCGAGCAGCAGGCTCGAGCGGGCGAGCGCGGTGCGCGCGCGTGCGTGGCCAGGCGCGGCGGGGGCGCGGCTAACGGAGCAGGGGACCGCGGCGAGCGCGGCCGGGCACGGCGGACGGCATCAAGGACGGGGACGAGGGGGAAAGGGGAGAGGGCGGCAGAGGCCGGGGCCTCACCGACGGCTGTAGAGGCACGGGGGCGGCGTGGCTCGAGGAGGCCGGTCGGGGATGAGGGTCGAGGGGGTGGCGCGGTCCGGCGACGGGGTGGTGCCGGCGACATCGAGCGGCAGGGCGGTCGGCGGGGTGAGGCGACGGGGGCGTCGGCGAGCGGGGGGTTCGTAACTTTTAACCCGAATAGAAGAGAGGTCAGAGTCCCAAGTAAAGGTCAAGGAGTAAAAGATACTAATACCACACAATTGGCGACGTGGGCCCGTAAGCCACACAAGCCAAGTTAGTAAAATAGTTTTGGACCACTAGACTCAACTTCGGCCAAGGAGTTGGAAAGGGGGTTCCTACAGTCAGTCAGCTCTGATACCAACTTGTGACGCCCCGGCCCAATCGTGCACTAATCATACACGCAAATGCACACGATCAAGCCTAGGACTCACGGGAAGATATCACAACACAACTCTAAAACATAAATAAAGTCATACAAGCTTTATATACAAGCCAGGGGCCCGAGGGCTCGAATACATAAGCTTGCGAACAAGCTCAGCGGAAGCATCGATATCGTTTCAGATATGAAACAGAAACAGAAAGGCCTTTAGAAAGGCGGGGCAAAATAAAACACTACGATCGAAAGGCGTAGGCCTCCTGCTTGGGACCCTCCGATCCTACTCCTGTCGTCAGTCACTCATAGCAGAATCCATCCTGCTGGTAGTAGTAGTAGCGATCGTCGGCAGGCAGCTGTCTCAGGCGCTCTATCATCTTGGTCACGACAAACTGATATGGGGAGAAAAGGAAAACAAGCAACCGTGAGTACTCAGAAGTACTCAGCAAGCAAGATGTACACTACATATGCAACATTTTCAAGGGGAGGCTGTATATGTGGACTGGGCTGCAGAATTGCAAGAATAGAGAGAAGGCCTAGTCCTATCGAAACTAGCACTTCAGAGGTCTTGCGCAGTAGAAGAGAGTAGAACAGTACAATATAATGTAGTAGTATCATTAAGTCTCAACCTCACCCAGAGATCCTTTCTCGACTCCCTGCGAGAAAGCATCCCGAGGCCATACAGTCATCAACCTCGTCCGGAGATCCCTCTCGACTCCCTGCGAGAAGCAATCCCAAGCCATAGTATCCAAGTATCCAGTTCTAAATTGTATCATCAGGATACAACTCCGAGTGTCCTTTCCCGTAGGACAGGCTATCGATAGAAGTATTCTTCCCTGCAGGGGTGCACCAACTTACCCAACACGCTCGATTAACTCCGGCCGGACACACTTTCCTGGTTCATGCCCGGCCTCGGCCAAACACACACACGCAGCCCTACCTAAAGCTCAGCAGAGAGGTCCCCGCCGGTCTACATCCTAAGCACTCAGGGGTCTTGGGCCATCGCCTGTGCACTCCGGGTCGTTGTGTGCAGGGTGGATACCAGCACCGCCTCGGAGGGTCGGTACGATCCACCGTGCCACAAATTGATGTTGGTTTCAATTTTAAAATAGTCTCTGATTTATTTGCTATTTAATGAACAATTTAGTTTCTATGTTGGACAACTTTTATTTTCCACTTTCATTTAAATTTGAATTTGAGGTTAGGAGTTGAAATGCAATATGATGTTAATGATGATCATGCACTGATAATCATGCTGACTTGGCATTATCAAAATGGGATTACTGTGGCTAACCACTGGGGGTGTTACAAATCTCCTCTACTAACAAGAATTCTCGTCCCGAGAATTAAGAGGTAGAAGGAAAAAGTTCGGGGTATTCCGCACGAAGATTATCCTCGCGTTCCCAAGTGGCTTCATCTTCAGTATGATTTGACCACTGCACTTTGAGGAACTTGGTAACCTTCTGACGGGTCCGACGTTCAGCTTCATCGAGAATGCGGATCGGATGTTCCTTATAAGAAAGGTCATCATGCAATTCGAGCATCTCGTGATCCACAGCTCGGTGCGGAGATTCTTTGAAGCATTGACGAAGTTGCGACACATGGAAGACGTCGTGGATATGAGAGAATTGCGGCGGCAATTCCAATTTATACGCCACCTGTCCACGCCTTGCAACAATGCAGAAAGGACCAATATAGCGTGGAGCTAGCTTGCCCTTGATTCCAAAATGGTGAGTGGCTTTCATAGGAGTGACACGAAGATAAGCCTGATCACCAGGTTGATAAGTCAAACCCCATCGTTTGCGATCATAGTTGCTCTTCTGGCGGTCCTGAGCCGCCTTGAGATTTTCCCGGACAATACGAACTTGTTCTTCGGCGTGTTGAATAATATCCGGACCCACGAGCGGTCGTTCCCCAGTTTCTGACCAATTCAGAGGGGTTCGACACTTACGTCCATAAAGTACTTCGAAGGGAGCCATTTTCAAGCTGGCTTGATAGCTGTTGTTATAAGAGAACTCAACATACGGAAGAGATTCTTCCCACTTCTTGCCGAAAGAAATAACACAAGCCCGAAGCATGTCTTCAAGCACTTGATTGACTCGTTCGACTTGGCCTTGGGATTGGGGGTGATAAGCTGAACTCCAGGTAATATGAGTTCCCATAGCTGTTTGGAAACTTTCCCAGAATTTGGAAGTGAAAAGACCACCACGGTCCGAACTAATCTCCTTCGGAATACCGTGGAGTGAAACAATTCTGGAGATATACAACTCTGCTAACTGACTAGCAGTGATAGTCTCTTTGACAGGCAGAAAGTGTGCAACTTTAGAGAGCTGGTCGACGACGACAAGAATAGCATCGTGACCCTTCTGTGACTTGGGAAGTCCTGTAATGAAATCCATCTGAACCTTATCCCATTTCCATAGAGGAATAGGAAGTGGTTGCAGAATTCCAGCTGGCTTCTGATGTTCTGCTTTAACGCGACGACACACATCACATTCAGCAACATAGCGAGCAATGTCCTGCTTCATTTTAGACCACCAGTACCTTTGACGGAGATCACGATACATCTTGGTGCTACCCGGATGAATAGACAGCGGGGTATCATGTGCCTCCTTCATGACTTTGTCAGTCATGAGTTCGAAACGAGGTACGACAATGCGGTTTCTGAAATACAAGGTTCCATCTTCAGACAGCGAGAAATCCCTATACTTTACAAGGTGAAGGTCTTTCTTCATCAGATCAATTTCAGCATCTTTAGCTTGCGCATCCTTAACAGCTTTCTCGAGATCTGGTTGTATCACAAGGTTATTAAGAGAACCCTGTGGAACAATACGGAGATTCAACTTGCATAGTTCTTCAAAAATACGAGGTTGAGCTCGCCTAACCATGAGGTTGTCGCAATAGGACTTGCGGCTTAAGGCATCAGCCATCACGTTAGCCTTGCCAGGGGTATAGGAAATACCCAAATCATAGTCCGCAATGGCCTCCATCCATCTTTGCTGACGGAGGTTTAGAGAAGGTTGAGTGAACAAGTACTTCAGACTTTTATGATCCGTGTATATCTCGCAACGATTACCGAGAAGGTAATGTCGCCACAACTGCAATGCATAGATCACAGCAGCTAGTTCTAGATCATGTACCGGATAATTCTCTTCATGTGGGCGCAACTGACGAGAGCCATAAGCAATCACTTTACACTCTTGCATTAGGACACAGCCTAATCCTTCACGAGATGCATCACAATAAATCACGAAGTCTTTGCGGGTATCTGGAGGAGAAAGTACTGGGGTATTGTAACGGATTGACATCTGCCCCAGTGGATAAAGAATGTACTCTGGATGTATCCCTGCTCGAATAGCTGGTAGCTGCGTCGCAGGGTGTGGTGGAAACAAACGATCCATCTGAAACAGAGGAAACTCATGATTGTCAAAAGACAAGGAGAAGTATAACCGATCTCGGAGAGAAAGGTTAAACAAAACAATGGAAAGGAAAATGATTATCAGACTAATCAGATCAATGTCAGGAAAATCGCACAGATATTCAGCTCTCCGGGTGGACGAGAATTACGAGATCCTAAGTGTCGGCGTTAGTAAACTTTTAACCCGAATAGAAGAGAGGTCAGAGTCCCAAAGTAAAGGTCAAGGAGTAAAAGATACTAATACCACACAATTGGCGACGTGGGCCCGTAAGCCACACAGCCAAGTTAGTAAAATAGTTTTGGACCACTAGACTCAACTTCGGCCAAGGAGTTGGAAAGGGGGTTCCTACAGTCAGTCAGCTCTGATACCAACTTGTGACGCCCCCGGCCCAATCGTGCACTAATCATACACGCAAATGCACACGATCAAGCCTAAGGACTCACGGGAAGATATCACAACACAACTCTAAAACATAAATAAAGTCATACAAGCTTTATATTACAAGCCAGGGGCCTCGAGGGCTCGAATACATAAGCTTGCGAACAAGCGTCAGCGGAAGCATCAGATATCTATGTACAGATATGAAACAGAAACAGAAAGGCCTTTAGAAAGGCGGGGCAAAATAAAACACTACGATCGAAAGGCGTAGGCCTCCTGCTTGGGACCCTCCGATCCTACTCCTGGTCGTCAGTCAACTCATAGCAGAATCCATCCTCTGGGTAGTAGTAGTAGCGATCGTCGGCAGGGCAGCTGTCTCAGGCGCTCTATCATCTTGGTCACGACAAACTGATATGGGGAGAAAAGGAAAACAAAGCAACCGTGAGTACTCAGAAGTACTCAGCAAGCAAGGATGTACACTACATATGCAACATTTTCAAGGGGAGGCTGTATATGTGGACTGGGCTGCAGAAATGCAAGAATAGAGAGAAGGCCTAGTCCTATCGAAGACTAGCATCTTCAGAGGTCTTGCAGCAGTAGAAGAGAGTAGAACAGTACAATATAATGTAGTAGTATCATTAAGTCTCAACCTCACCCAGAGATCCTTTCTCGACTCCCTGCGAGAAAGCAATCCCAGAGCCATACAGTCATCAACCTCGTCCTGAGATTCCTTCTCGACTCCCTGCGAGAAGCAATCCCAGAGCCATAGTATCCAAGTATCCAGTTCTAAATTGTATCAATCAGGATACAACTCCGAGTGTCCTTTACCGTAGGACAGGCTATCGATAGAAGTATTCTTCCCTGCAGGGGTGCACCAACTTACCCAACACGCTCGATTAACTCCGGCCGGACACACTTTCCTGGGTCATGCCCGGCCTCGGCCAAACGACACACCGCAGCCCTACCTAAAGCTCAGCAGAGAGGTCCCCACCGGTCTACATCCTAAGCACTCACGGGTCTTGGGCCATCGCCCTGTGCACTCCGGGTCGTTGTGTGCAGGGTGGATACCAGCACCGCCTCGGAGGGTCGGTACGATCCGACCGTGCCACAATGCTGAACTGGACGTCTGACAGAACTGTCGGCTGATGCTACGATGCAGAACGCCCATACTATGCCCACGTGATGGTTAGTGCTATCAGACCAGAGGCCTGCTCGGATCAAATATCCAAATCGTTAGGACTAGGGGCTTGCGGTAACGAGCAGAGACTCACGAAAGATGTGACCCCGTCGCCCCGTCTCGAGGACTTGCTGCAAGGGTTAAGAATGCCCGGCCGCGCCTCGTATTCACCACTCGGGCACCACACTGGCACCCGTCTTCACAACACTCGCCTCTCAGGCGCACGCGGGTACCCCTCAGGGCCGACCCGCCTATCCAAGGAACAGTGTAAAGTCCAAGTATCCGTGTGTCCATAACATCAGGGGAATCCGAGGTATCACCCTCGTTGGATTCCTACTCGATGTGTCTGTCAAGGTGAACTCGGAGGATTCACCCTCGATGGGTTCACACTTGATGTGTTGCATGACAGCGTCGTTACCGGAAGTGGCGAAGGAGGAATCACCCTCGATGACCACGACCGAATAGCTACTCTACAGAGTTAACATCAGAAGTGCTACATGAGGTTTCACCCTCAGCACTCGATGGTAACGCTGCAGTGTCGTTACAACTAAGGGGGGTGATGTGCGGTGTCGGGTCCTGGTCTTCAATCCCGTTGATCGGGTCTTCTGACGATCCAGCGCGGCAGTCGGGATAAGTGGGGTCACTGATAGGTCTCTACCCAGCCTAGACTAAACAGTTTAGGATATGCAGGTAATTATCAACAGCAGGTTACAATGAACAGGCTATGCATCAGAATAGGTAAAGCAGCAGCAGCAGCAATTCTAATGCAAGCATGAGAAATAGAATGGGCGATATCGGGATGATCAAAAGGGGGGGCTTGCCTGGTTGCTCGGCGGCAAGGGCAAGGTTGTCAGTGGTGTCTTCAGGCTTCGGAGCTACGTCGGGATCTATCGAGAGAGAAGAGGGGGAGGAAACAGTATAAATATAGAGCAAACATGAGCAACGCAAAGTACGGCATGACAACGTGCAGTGCCGGGTGTGTTCTAACATGTGGTTGCACGTCACCGAGGAAGGAGAAATCCATCCGGGAATGTTTTTCCGGTCCCGGACATTTGTCAGACAGATGACCGGAGAGGAACGGTTGCATGTTCGGATAGTTAGGGACGTGTGACGGACGAACGGACAGCGTGTTCGGATTCGTCTCGTCGTTCTGAGCAATTTTCATGTACAAAGTTTTTCGATCGGAGTTATGGATTATTTAATATGATTTTCTAAAGTTTTTATTAATTTCTGGAATTTATTTAAATAGGTTGACTAAGTCAAATGGTCCAGTCAGCAGATCCAGTCAGCGTTGACTGGGTCAAGGTTGACCAGTCAACAGGGTCAAGGGGGACCCACATGTCATAGTCTACTAACACTAATTAACAGATTAATTAGACTAACTATTTAATTAGTTTAATTAAATAGAATTAATTAAGTTAAATAATTAATTAATTAATTAATTAATTAATTAATATTTATTTATTTTTATTATCTATTTTTATTTTATTTTATTATTATTTTTTTAAATTCGTTTTAGGGCGTGGGCCCGTCCTGTCAGCGTCAGGGGGGGTTTTGGCCCACCGGCCAGGGGCACAGGGGCGCAAGGCCCCACCTAGCAGTGGCCTAGGGGCCACGGGCGGGCGCGGGCGCGTGCGCGGCAGGGGCGCGGCGACGCAGGCGCGTGCGCGCGGCGACGGTCAGGGGCGAGCACGGGCAGCGGCAGGCGCGGGCGCGCGCGCGGCGGAGCGGGGCGACGCGGGCGCAGTGCGCAGGAGCAGGCAGGGCGGGCACGCGCGCGCGGGTGCGGGTGGGCGCGGCCGCAGGCGAGCAGCACCGAGGGGAGAGAGGGAGGCTGCGGCGAGCAGCAGGCTCGAGCGGGCGAGCGCGGTGCGCGCGCGTGCGTGGCCAGGCGCGGCGGGGGCGCGGCTAACGGAGCAGGGGACCGCGGCGAGCGCGGCCGGGCACGGCGGACGGCATCGAGGACGGGGACGAGGGGGAAAGGGGAGAGGGCGGCAGAGGCCGGGGCCTCACCGACGGCTGTAGAGGCACGGGGGCGGCGTGGCTCGAGGAGGCCGGTCGGGGATGAGGGTCGAGGGGGTGGCGCGGTCCGGCGACGGGGTGGTGCCGGCGACGTCGAGCGGCAGGGCGGTCGGCGGGGTGAGGCGACGGGGGCGTCGGCGAGCGGGGGGCTCAGTGGAGGAGGCGAGGGCGTCGGCGGAGGGGCGGCGGCCGGCGGCGGGGCGCGCGGGGCGTCGAAGGGCGGCGGCGGCTAGAGCTCCCGATACGATCCAGTTGGATCGGGGGAGGGAGAGGTGGGGGGGGAGTGGGGTAGGTTAGGTTTGCGGGGGGGTGAGGGGATAAGGAGGAGTGGGGGGGGGGGGGGGGCCGGTTCGGCCGGTCCGGCTGGAGTGGCCAGCTGGGCTTGGCCCAGTCGGGGGGGGGGGCTGCTCTTTTTTTTTTTTTGTTTTCCTTTGTTTTTCTTTTATTTCTTTTCTTATTTTCTGTTTGCTAATTGTTAGGGCACTAAATGCATTTTGTAAAAAGTGTGACCTAGACCATAAATACCAGTGCATCATACCCTATCACCAAAAACTAGCTTGGACAAAATATAATTTCATATTTATTTTTGATTAAATAAAAGGTAATTAAACATTGTCGTTAGTCACTGTTTGGGGATGTTTGAGTCACTTACCCAACTCCAACGATGTTGGTTTCAATTTTAAAATAGTCTCTGATTTATTTGCTATTTAATGAACAATTTAGTTTCTATGTTGGACAACTTTTATTTTCCACTTTCATTTAAATTTGAATTTGAGGTTAGGAGTTGAAATGCAATATGATGTTAATGATGATCATGCACTGATAATCATGCTGACTTGGCATTATCAAAATGGGATTACTGTGGCTAACCACTGGGGGTGTTACAGATGACATGATGTAGACAAGATCTATTTATGTAGAAATAGAGCCCATCTTGTTATCCTTAATAGCAACGATACATACGTGTCGTTTCCCTTTCTGTCACTGGGATCAAGCACCGTAAGATCGAACCCATCACAAGGCACCTCTTCCCATTGCAAGATAAATAGATCAAGTTGGCCAAACAAAACCCAAATATCAGAGAAGAAATACGAGGCTATAAGCAATCATACATATAAGAGATCAAAGAAGACTCAAATAACTTTCATGGATAAAAAGATAGATCTGATCATAAACTCAAAGTTCATCGGATCCCAACAAACACACCGCAAAAAGAGTTACATCATATGGATCTCCAAGAGACCATTGTATTGAGAATCAAACGAGAGAGAGAAAGCCATCTAGCTACTAACTACAGACCCGTAGGTCTACAAAGAACTACTCACGCATCATCGGAGAGGCACCAATGGGCATGATGAACCCCTCCGAGATGGTGTCTAGATTGGATCTGGTGTTTCTGGAACTTGCGGTGGCTGGAATTGATTTTTGTCGACTCCCCTAGGGTTTCTGGAATATTGGGGTATTTATAGAGCAAAGAGGCGATGCGGGAGGTGGGCACAACCCACCTAGGCGCGCCTGGGCCTCCAGCCGCTCCCTGGTGGGTTATGCTCCCCTCGGAGCACCCCCCAGGTGCTTCTCCGGCCCACTGGATGTCTTCTGGTCCAAAAATATCCACAAAAAGTTTCGCTGTGTTTGGACTCCGTTTGGTATTGATTTCCTGCGATGCAAAAAACATGCAAAAAACAACAACTGGCACTGGGCACTATGTCAATAGGTTAGTACCAAAAAATGATATAAAATGACTATAAAATGATTGTAAAACATCCAAGAATGATAATATAACAGCATGGAACAATCAAAAATTATAGATACGTTGGAGACGTATCAGCATCCCCAAGCTTAACTCCTGCTCGTCCTCGAGTAGGTAAATGATTAAAATAGAATTTTTGATGTGGAATGCTGCCTAACATGTTCATCACATATTCTTTTCTTTATAGCATGGACATTTGGACTTTTATATGGTTCAAAGCAATAGTCTAGTTTTGACATGATAACTTAAATACTCAAGCATATCAACAAGCAACCATGTCTTTCAAAATATCAATGCTAAAATAAGTTATCCCTAGCCCATTATGCTCAATCATTGATGCATTCATGAAACACACTCGCATATTAGCTATACCCAATGCTCAAGTACGATCATAGTGCCCCTTAGTTGGTGCTTTAGAAGAGAAGATGGAGACTCAAAATAAAAATTGCATAAAGTAAAAGAAAGGCCCTTTGTGGAGGGAAGTAGGGATTTGTAGAGGTGCCAGAGCTCAAAGCAAAAATTGAGAGATAAAAAATATTTTGGGAGGTATACTTTTCCCACCAACGAAAACGACTTAGAGTTCCCCACACTTTCCATGCTAGATATATCATAGGCGGTTCCCAAACAGAAAATAAAGTTTATTCCTTGTTCCACCATTTCTTTCACTTTCCATGGCTAGCCGTATACACGGGTGCCCTCCATACCAACACTTTCCAAGGAATTTATTATTTGACAACATAAAGTAAATTCATTTATTCATTTTGGGACTGGGCATCCCTAATACCTTTGCCTTACTCTCGTGCAATGACAAGTGAATAAACACTCATCATGAGAATAACACATCTAGCATGGAAAATATCGGCCACCCCTCACCGCCTAGCGAGCGGTACGAGCACACAAAAGAGAAATTTATTTTGAAAATTAGAGATGGCACATGCAAATTTGCTTAGAACGGCAAAAGAATACCGCATATAGGTAGATATAGTGGACTCATATGGCAAAACTGGTTTAAAGGGTTTTGGATGCACAAGTAGTGATCATACTTAGTGCAAAATGAAGGCTAGCAAAAGATTGAGAAGCTACCAACCAAGAAACGAAAAATCTCATAAGCAAGCATTAAGCATAATTAACACCGAATAATGCACCACAAGTAGGATATAATTTCATTGCATAACTATTGACTTTCGTGCATGCATAGGGAATCACAAACCTTAACACCAATATTCTTACTAAAGCATAATTACTCATCAACATAACTCACATATCACATCATCATATCTCAAAACTATTACAAGGAATCAAGTTTATTTTGTCCAATGATCTTCATGAAAGTTTTTATTATATCCTCCTTGGATATCTATCACTTTGGGACTAATTTTCATGTGTTGCTTTTGATAAGCTCAAACAAATATAAGTGAAGATCATGAGCATAATATTTCTTTCTCTCAAATTAATTTAAGTGAAGCAAGAGAGAATTTCTTAAAAAAATTACTAACTCCCAAATAAATCTAAGTGAAGCATGAGAGTATTTCTTCAAAAATAATAAAGCACCCCGTGCTCAAAAAGATATAAGTGAAGCACTAGAGCAATTCCATAGCTCATAAAGATTTAAGTGAAGCATAGAGAGCAATTCTAACAAGTCATGGCATAATTTTGGCTCTCTCAAATAGGTGTGTCCAGCAAGGATTCAAGACTTAAAATAAAAATCAAAACAATCAAAGACTCATATCATACAAGACGCTCCAAGCAAAACTCATAGTATGTGACGAATAAAAATATAGTTCCGAGTAAAATGCCGATGGTCGTTAGGAGAAAGAGGGGATGCCACTCGGGCATCCCCAAGCTTAGTTGCTTGCTTCTCTTTGGATAATATCTTGGGATGCCATGGGCATCCCCAAGCTTAGGATCTTCTTACTCCTTATTCCTTCATCCATCGTAAGATCACCCAAAACTTGAAAACTTCAATCACACAAAACTCAACAAAACCTTCGTGAGATCCATTAGTATAAGAAAATAAATCACTACTATAAGTACTGTAGAAAACCAATTCATATTTTATTCTTGCATTATATCTACTATATTCCAACTTTTCTATGGCAAAAACTCTTCAAAGAAAACCATAGAATCATTAAAACAAGCACACAACGCAAAGAAAACAGAATCTGTCTAAAACAGAACAGTCTGTAGCAATCTGAATATTTCGAATACTTCTGTAACTCCAAAAATTCTGAAAAATAAGGAAAACAGAGGCAATTTGTATATAAATCTTGTTTAAAAAATTCAGAATTTTTCGTCTCTACTGTGAATTTTCAAAATTGTTTTACTGGACGGAAAAGTTTCTGTTTTCCAATAAGATCAAATCAACTATCACCCAAATCAACCCTAAAGGCTTTACTTGGCACAAACACTAATTAAAACACAAAAAACTCAATCATAACAGTGGCATTATTATGCTAACACTCAAGAACATAAAATAAATGACAAAAAAATAAATTTTATTCACTGGGTTGCCTCCCAACAAGCGCTATCGTTTTACGCCCCTAGCTAGGCATAAAGCAAGGATCTAAGTATTGTCATCTTTGGTTCTAGATCCATAAGATGCCCTCATGATTGATTCATGTGGTGGCCTAATTATTGTTCTAGGGAAGTGTTCCATACCCTTCCTTAGTGGAAATTGAAATTTAATATTGCCTTCTTTCATATCAATCACGGCACCAATAGTACGTAAAAAGGGTCTACCAAGAATAATTGGACAAGACGGATTGCAATCAATATCAAGAACAATAAAATCTATGGGCACATAATTTCTATTTGCAAGAATAAGAACATCATTAATTCTTCCCATAGGCTTTTTAATAGTAGAATCCACCAAGTGCAAATTTAAAGAGCATTCTTCAATATCGGTAAGACCAAGCACATCACATAAAGATTTCAGAATTGTAGGAACACTAGCACCCAAGTCACATAAAGCAAAACACTCATAATTTTTAATCTTGACTTTGATAGTAGGTTCCCATTCATCATGTAATTTTCTAGGAATTGAAACCTCTAATTCCAACTTTTCTTCTAAAGCTTTCATCATAGCATCAACAATATGTTTAGTAAAAGCTTTATTTTGTTCATAAGCATGGGGTGAATTTATCATGGATTGCAACAAAGAAATACAATCAATCAAAGAGCAACTATCATAATTAAAGTCTTTGTAATCCAAAAGAGTGGGCACATCACTAGCTAAAGTTTTGACCTCTTCAAACCCACTTTTATCAATTTTCTCAACCAGATTTTCACCCTCCAAATTATCGGGACGCCTTCTAGCTAAAGTTGACTCTTCTCCAGTCCCTTTATCATCAATCTTAATTTTACTAAACAAGGAATCAATAGAAGAAACACCAATCACTTTAAGATCTTCATCACTTTTATGAAAACAATCACTAGAAAACGCTTTTTCTAAAAATTCTCGTCTAGCTCTAAGCATAGCGGTTCTTTTCTTACTTTAATCCATAGAAACATATAAAGCTTTAATTGATTCTTCAACCTTAGGCACAAAAATTTTCATCTTGAGATTTTCTACATCATGAGAAATTTTATCAACGCTTCTAGAGAAATCATCAATCTTACTCAGTTTTTCTTCCATCATAGTGTTAAAATTCTTTTGAGCATTGATAAATTCTTTAATATTATTCTCAAAATCAGAGGTGTTCCTATTATTATTATAAGAAGGATTACCATAATTATTAGAGGAATTACTAGGAAAAGGCCTAGGATTAAAATTACCACTATAAGCATTGTTATTGAAATTGTTTCGCGAGATAAAATTCACATCTGTAGCATCACTATTTTGCTCAATCAAAGTAGACAAAGGCACATCATTAAAATCAATAGGAGCACTTTTATTAGCAACCAATTTCATAAGAGCATCAACTTTTTCACTCAAAGAAGAAATTTCTTCAACCGAATTAACTTTTTTACTAGTAGGAGCTCTTTCGGTATGCCATTGTGAATAATTTGCCATGATATTATCAAGAAATTTAGTAGCTTCACCCAAAGTAATTTCCATAAAAGTACCCCCCGCGGCGGAATCTAAAAGATTACGAGAAACAAAATTCAATCCCGCATAAAAAAATTGTATGATCATCCAAAGATTTAACCTATGAGTTGGGCAATTCCTTAGCATCATTCTCATCCTTTCCCAAGATTGTGCAACATGCTCATGCTCAAGTTGCTTGAAATTCATGATCTGGGTTCTAAGGGAAATAATTTTTGCGGTCGGAAAATACTTAGTAATGAAAGCATCTTTGCACTTGTTCCAAGAATCGATACTATTGCGAGGCAAAGAAGAAAACCAAATTTTGGCATGATCTCGCAAAGAAAACGGGAATAATTTCAACTTCACAACATCATTGTCCACATCTTTTTTCTTTTGCATATCGCATAATTCCACGAATGTGTTAAGATGGGACGCGGCATCCTCATTAGGAGTACCGGAAAATTGATCTTTCATAACAAGATTCAGCAAAGCAGTATTAATATCACAAGTCTCCGCACTAGTGGCGGGAGGAGCAATCGGAGTGCTAAGAAAATCATTGTTGTTGGTATTTGAGAAATCACACAACTTGGTGTTCTCTTGAGTCATGGTGACTTCGCAACAAGATTGCACTCAAAAACAGATCTGACGAGAAAACGGCGAACGAAAAAGAGGGCGAATAAAACGGCAAATTTTTGTGAAGTGGGGGAGAGGAAAACGAGAGGCAAATGGCAAATAATGTAAATTGCGAGGAGATGAGATTTGTGGTTAGGAACCTGGTAGATGTTGATGATGTCTCCCCGGCAACGGCGCCAGAAATTTCCTTTTGATGTCTGCTAGAACTACGTCGGTATTTCCCCAAAGAGGAAGGGATGATGCAGCACAGCGACGGTAGGTATTTCCCTTAGTGATGAGACCAAGGTTATCGAACCAGTAGGAGAACCACGCAACACTACATGAACGGTACCTACACACAAATAACAAATACTCGCAACCCGACGTATTAAAGGGGTTGTCAATCCCTTTCGGGCAACGGCGGCAGAGATGGCTAGTGGACGGGAAAAGGTTGTAATAGATTGGATAAATAGATCTCGAATAAATGCAAAATAAAATAAAGTGCAGCAAGGTATTTTTGGGTTTTTGGAAATATAGATCTGAAAACAAAAGCAAATAAAAATAGATCGCAAAGGCAAATATATTAAAGAAGAGACCCGGGGGCCGTATGTTTCACTAGTGGCTTCTCTCGAGAAAAATAGCAAACGGTGGGAAAACAATTACTGTTGGGCAATTGATAGAACTTCAAATACTCATGACGATATCCAGGCAATGATCATTATATAGGCATCACGTCCAAGATTAGTAGACCGACTCCTGCCTGCATCTACTACTATTACTCCACACATCGACCGCTATCCGGCATGCATCTAGTGTATTAAGTTCATGGAAAAATGGAGTAATGCAATAAGAATGATGACATGATGTAGAAAAGATCTATTTATGTAGAAATAGACCGCATCTTGTTATCCTAAATAGCAACGATACATACGTGTCGTTTCCCTTTCTGTCACTGGGATCAAGCACCGTAAGATCGAACCCATCACAAAGCACCTCTTCCCATTGCAAGATAAATAGATCAAGTTGGCCAAACAAAACCCAAATATCGGAGAAGAAATACGAGGCTATAAGCAATCATGCATATAAGAGATCAAAGAAGACTCAAATAACTTTCATGGATAAAAAGATAGATCTGATAAAAAACTCAAAGTTCATCGGATCCCAACAAATACACCGCAAAAAGAGTTACATCATATGGATCTCCAAGAGACCATTGTATTGAGAATCAAACGAGAGAGAGAAAGCCATCTAGCTACTAACTACGGACCCGTAGGTCTACAAAGAACTACTCACGCATCATCGGAGAGGCACCAATGGGCATGATGAACCCCTCCGAGATGGTGTCTAGATTGGATCTGGTATTTCTGGAACTTGCGGTGGCTGGAATTGATTTTCGTTGACTCCCCTAGGGTTTCTGGAATATTGGGGTATTTATAGAGCAAAGAGGCGGTGCGGGAGGTGGCCGAGGTGAGCACAACCCACCAGGGCGCGCCTGGGCGCGCCCTGGTGGGTTGTGCTCCCCTCGGAGCACCCCCCAGGTGCTTCTTCGGCCCACTGGATGTCTTCTGGTCCAAAAAAATCCACAAAAAGTTTCGCTGTGTTTGGACTCCGTTTGGTATTGATTTCCTGCGATGCAAAAAACATGCAGAAAACAACAACTAGCACTGGGCACTATGTCAATAGGTTAGTACCAAAAAATGATATAAAATGACTGTAAAACATCCAAGAATGATAATATAACAACATGGAACAATCACAAATAATAGATACGTTGGAGACGTATCATTAAGCGTCTCAATCTATCCCTATAGATCTTGATGCCCAATATATAAGCAGCTTCATCGAGGTCTTTTATTGAAAAATTCTTATTCAAGTATCCTTTTATGCTATCCAGAAATTCTATATCATTTCCAATCAACAATATGTCATCTACATATAATATCAGAAATGCTACAGAGCTCCCACTCACTTTCTTGTAAATACAGGCTTCACCATAAGTTTGTATAAAACCACATGCTTTGATCACATCATCAAAGCGTATATTCCAACTCCGAGATGCTTGCACCAGTCCATAGATGGATCGCTGGAGCTTGCACACTTTGTTAGCACCTTTAGGATCGACAAATCCTTCTGGTTGCATCATATACAACTCTTCTTTAAGAAATCCATTAAGGAATGCAGTTTTGACGTACATTTGCCAGATTTCATAACCATAAAATGCGGCAATTGCTAACATGATTCGGACAGACTTAAGCATCGCTACGGGTGAGAAAGTCTCATCGTAGTCAACCCCTTGAACTTGTCGAAAACCTTTCGCGACAAGTCGAGCTTTGTAGACGGTGATATTACCATCAGCGTCTGTCTTTCTCTTGAAGATCCATTTATTTTCAATGGCCTGCCGATCATCAGGCAAGTCCACCAAAGTCCATACTTTGTTCTCATACATGGATCCTATCTCAGTTTTCATGGCCTCAAGCCATTTATCGGAATCTGGGCTCATCATAGCTTCTTCATAGTTCGTAGGTTCGCCGTTGTCTAACAACATGACTTCCGGGACAAGATTACCGTACCACTCTGGTGCGGAACATGTTCTAGTCGACCTACGAGGTTCTGTAGTAACTTGATCTAAAGTTTCATGTCATTATCATCAGCTTCCTCTCTAGTTGGTGTAGGCATCACGGGAATGATTTTCTCTGATGTGCTGCTTTCAAATTCGAGAGAAGGTACAATTACCTCATCAAGTTCTACTTTCCTCCCACTCACTTCTTTCGAGAGAAACTCCTTCTCTAGAAAGGATCCATTCTTGGCAACAAAGATCTTGCCTTCGGATCTGTGGTAGAAGGTGTACCCAATAGTTTCCTTAGGGTATCCTATGAAGACGCACTTCGCCGATTTGGGTTCGAGCTTATCAGGCTCAAGCCTTTTGACATAAGTGTCGCATCCCCAAACTTAAGAAACGATAGCTTAGATTTCTTGCCAAACCATAGTTCATACGGTGTCGTCTCAACGGATTTAGACGATGCCATATTTAACGTGAATGCGGCTGTCTCTAAGGCATAACCCCAAAACGATAGTGGTAAATCGGTAAGAGACATCATAGAACGCACCATATCTAATAAAGTACGGTTACGATGTTCGGACACACCATTACGTTGTGGTGTTCCAGGTGGCGTGAGTTGTGAAACAATTCCACATTGTTTTAAATGAAGGCCAAACTCATAACTCAAATATTCGCCTCCGCGATCAGATCGTAGAAACTTTATTTTCTTGTTACGATGATTCTCCACTTCACTATGAAATTCTTTGAACTTTTCAAATGTTTCAGACTTGTGTTTCATCAAGTAGATATAACCATACCTACTCAAATCATCTGCGAGGGTTAGAAAATAACGATACCTACCGCGTGCCTCAACACTCATCGGACCACATATATCGGTATGTATTATTCCAATAAGTCATTAGCTTGCTCCATTGTTTCAGAGAATGGAGTTTTAGTCATCTTGCCCATGAGGCATGGTTCGCAAGTATCAAATGATTCATAATCAAGTGATTCCAAAAGTCCATCCACATGGAGTTTCTTCATGCGCTTTACACCAATATGACCTAAACGACAGTGCCACAAGTATGTTGCACTATCATTATCAACTTTGCATCTTTTGGCATCAATATTATGAATATGTGTATCACTATGATCGAGATTCAACAAGAATAGACCATTCATCAAAGGTGCATGACCATAAAAGATATTACTCATATAAATAGAACAACCATTATTCTCTGACTTAAATGAATAACCATCTCGCAATAAACAAGATCCAGATATAATGTTCATGCTCAACGCCGGCACCAAATAACAATTATTGAGGTCTAAAACTAATCCCGAAGGTAGATGTAGAGGTAGCGTGCCGACGGCGATCACATCGACCTTGGAACCATTCCCGACGCGCATCGTCACCTCGTCCTTAGCCAATCTTCGTTTATTCTGCAGCTCCTGTTTTGAGTTACAAATATGAGCAACCGAACCAGTATCAAATACCCATGCGCTACTACGAGCATTGGTAAGGTACACATCAATAACATGTATGTCAAATATACCTTTGTTCACTTTGCCATCCTTCTTATCCGCCAAGTATTTGGGGCAGTTCCGCTTCTAGTGACCATTCCCTTTGCAGTAGAAGCACTCAGTTTCAGGCTTGGGTCCAGCTTTGGGCTTCTTCACGGGAGCGGCAACTTGCTTGCCATTCTTCTTGAAGTCCCCTTTCTTTCCCTTGCCCTTTTTCTTGAAACTAGTGGTCTTGTTAACCATCAACACTTGATGCTCCTTCTTGATTTCTACCTCCGCGGCCTTAAGCATTGTGAAGAGCTCGGGAATTGTTTTCGTCATCCCTTGCATATTATAGTTCATCACGAAGCCTTTGTAGCTTGGTGGTAGTGACTGAGGAACTCTGTCAATAACACTCTCAACTGGAAGATCAATCCCCAGCTGAGTCAAATGGTTATGATACCCAGACATTTTGAGTATGTGTTCACTTACAGAACTATTCTCCTCCATCTTGCAGCTATAGAACTTGTTGGAGACTTCATATCTCTCAACCCGGGCATTAGCTTGAAATATCAACTTTACCTCTTGGAACATCTCATATGCTCCGTGACGTTCAAAACATCTTTGAAGTCCCGGTTCTAAGCCGTAAAGCATGGCACACTGAACTATCGAGTAGTCATCAGATCGAGTCTGCCAGACATTCATAACATCTGCAGTAGCTCCTGCAGCAGGTCTGTCACCTAGCGGTGCATCAAGGACATAATTCTTCTGTGCAGCAATGAGGATAATCCTCAAGTTACGGACCCAGTCCGTGTAGTTGTTACCATCATCTTTCAACTTAGCTTTCTCTAGGAACGCATTAAAATTCAGGGGAACGGTAGCACGGGCCATTGATCTACAACATAGATATGCAAAACTATTAAGGCTAAGTTCATGATAAATTAAGTTCAATTAATCAAATTACTAATGAACTCCCACTTAAATTAACATCCCTCAAGTTATCTAAGTGATACATGATCCAAATCAACTAACCCATGTCCGATCATCACGTGAGATGGGGTAGTCATCAATGGTGAACATCTCTATGTTGATCATATCTACTATATGACTCACGTTCGACCTTTCGGTCTCCAGTGTTCCGAGACCATGTCTGTACATGCTAGGCTCATCAAGTTTAACCCAAGTATTCTGCATGTGCAAAACTGTCTTACACCCATTGTATGTGAACGTAGAGTCTATCACACCCTATCATCACGAGGTGCTTCGAAATGACGAACTTTGGCAATGGTGCATACTCGGGGAGAACACTTTTATCTTGAAATTTAGTGAAGGGATCATCTTATAATGCTTCCGCCGTTCTAAGCAAAATAAGATGCATAAAGGATAAACATCACATGCAATCAAAATATGTGACATGATATGGCCATCATCATCTTGTGCTTTTGATCTCCACCTCTAAAGCATCGTCATGATCTCCATCGTCACCGGCTCGACACCTTGATCTCCATCGTTGTGTCGGGGTCGTCTCGCCAACTATTGCTTCTAGAACTATTGCTAACGCATAGCGATAAAGCAAAGCAATTACATGGCGCTTGCATTTCATACAATAATTAAGAGACAACCCTAAGGCTCCTGCCGGTTGTCGATCTTACAAAACATGATCATCTCATACAACAACGTATGTCACATCACGTCTTGACCATATCACATCACAACATACCCTGCAAAAACAAGTTAGACGTCCTCTACTTTGTTGTTGCAAGTTTTACGTGGCTGCTACAAGCTTCTAGCAAGAACCGTTCTTACCTATGCAAAACCACAACGGTGATTATCAAGTTTGTTGTTTTAACCTTCTTCAAGGACCGGCCGTAGTCAAATTGGATTCAACTAAAGTAGGAGAAACAAACACCCGCCAGCCACCTTTATGCAAAACAAGTTGCATGTCAGTCGGTGGAACCGGTCTCATGTGCGTGGACATGTAAGGTTGGTCCGGGCCACTTCATCCCACAGTACCGCCGAATCAAATTAATACGTTGGTGGTAAGCAGTATGATCATCACCGCCCACAACTCCTTTGTGTTCTACTCATGCATATCATCTACGCATAGACCTGGCTCATGATGCCACTGTTGGGGAACGTTGCATGGAAAACAAAAAAATTTCTACGCACACGCAAGATCTATCCATGAAGATGCATAACTACGAGAGAGGAGAGTGTGTCTATGTACCCTCGTAGACCGTAAAGCGGAAGCGTTTATTAATGCGGTTGATGTAGTCGAACACCTTTGTGATCCAACCGATCAAGTACCGAACGTATGGCACCTCCGCATTCAGCACACGTTCAGCTCGATGATGTCCTCGCCTTCTTGATCAAGCAAGACGGGTGAAGTAGTAGATGAGTTCCGACAGCACGACGGCATGGTGACGGTGATGGTGAACTTGTTCCCACAGGGCTTCGCCGTGCACTGCGGGAAACTAGACGGAGGACTAAACTATGGAGAGGGGCATCGCACCCGGCTAAGAGATTGTCGTGGGTTGTGTGGCGCCCCCTCCCTCTCATATATATAGGTGGGGGGAGAGGAGGCAGCCAGGGTGCGCCCTAAGGTGGCTGGCCGGCCCCCTTGGGCGCCCCCCTTCCTTGTTTGCTTGCGGGGGGAAGGCAGGAGGAGGTGGCGCGCCCCTCACTTTCCTTCCTCTTAGGTGGAGGGAAGGAAAGAGGGGCTAGCCCTCCCCCTTACCATCCATAGGGCCGGCACCCAAGAGGAGGGGCGCGCCAGCCCCTTGTGGGCTGGTGTGTTCCCCTCTCTTGGCCCATAAGGCCCATTAACCTCCCAGGGCTTCCCGGAACCCTTCCGATGATCCGATGACTACCCGATACACTCCGAAACCTTTCCGGTGACCAAATAGCATCGTCCTATATATCACGGACCATTCTGGAGCTCCTCGTCATGTCCGTGATCTCATTCGGGACTCCGAACAACATTCGGTCACCAAATCACATAAGTCATATAATACTATATCGTCAACGAACGTTAAGTGTGCGGACCCTACGTGTTCGAGAATGATGTAGACATGACCGAGACGCCTCTCCAGTCAATAACCAATAGTGGAACCTGGATGCCCATATTGGTTCCTACATATTCTACGAAGATCTTTATCAGTCGAACCTTATGACAACATACGCAATTCCCTTTGTCTGTCGGTATGTTACTTGCCCGAGATTCAATCGTCGGTATCTCCATACCTAGTTCAATCTCGTTACCGGCAAGTCTCTTTACTTGTTCCGTAATACATCATCTCGTAACTAACTCCTTAGTCATTTTGCTTGCAAGCTTCTTATGATGTGTATTACCGAGAGGGCCCAGAGATACCTCTCCGATACTCGGAGTGACAAATCCCAATCTCAATTCATGCCAACTCAATAGACACCTTCAGAGATACCCGTAGAGCATCTTTATGATCACCCAGTTACGTTGTGATGGTTGATAGCACACAAGGCATTCCTCCGGTATCCGGGAGTTGCATGATCTCATGGTCGAAGGAACATGTATTTGACATTAAGAAAGCAGTAGCAATAAACTGAACGATCATATGCTAAGCTAACGGATGGGTCTTGTCCATCACATCATTCTCCTAATGATGTAATCCCGTTATCAAATGACAACTCATGTCTATGGTTAGGAAACCTTAACCATCTTTTGATCAACGAGCTAGTCTAGTAGAGGCTCACTAGGGACACGGTATTTTGTTTATGCATCCACACATGTATTTAAGTTTCCGGTCAATACAATTCTAGCATGAATAATAAACCTTTATCATGAATAAGGAAATATAATAATAACAACTTTATTATTGTCTCTAGGGCATATTTCCATCACTTTGTTGCAACCTTTTGCTGTTCGGCTTCTTGCTGAGCTTGTTTATGCTCAGCTCGGAGGCCTCAAACTCCGAAGTGGCAGCTGGAAAATAATTTAAAATGCCTGTGTTAAACCCTCTCCGTAATTATCTTTCAAAGGGACCAGAGACGGAATTATGGCTTACCTCGCGCTTGATCAAGCTATTTCTTGAACAACTCCATGTCCTCCTCAGACCGCGCCAGCTTGTGGTTCAGCTCCGCCAACTCCTCGGAGTTAGAGGCCGGAGCTGAAGCCGAGGCCTGCAAAATAAGTTCTTACTTGTCTCCGATGTCGATTTCGATCCTCTGGTCGGCTTTGTCAATCCAACCAGAGTCTCAGGGGCTACTGCTTATTACGCTCCTATGTGTATTTGCAGGTTATCTTTTTATAGTCTTCGGACAATTCTTTTCAGATATGTCCGTCAAGGGCTACTGGGTAAGTTGAGTGTCAAACTACAATGCCTATCAAGTACCCAAATTGTAAGCAGGTTACTAAAAACATACCTCAAAACCTTTAAAAGGGCCTTTGAAGGCCTCTCTGATTCCGGTCTCTGCGGACTGGAAGCTGCTCAGCATCGTGCCAAGGAGGGCACAGTGCTTTCCTACAATGGAGGAGCTTGTCAAAGCCACCTCCATCTCTTCAGGCCACCCCATGTAGACATGCCCGGAGGCAGGGGTGGATGGCGTCACCTTGGCTCCACCCACCATAAAGCAAGGGATGGAGGCCGCCGACCACTTTGATGGCTCTGGGACAGCCGTGGCCGAGGACTCGGGTCGGCTGAGCCTGTCTCCTTCCTTGACCAAAGGGACTCCTTCCCCTTGGTCCTCAGTGACCGAGGTTTGGACCTCGGGCATAGGAACACCAGTGCCGGCCTCCGTGTTGTTAACGGAGGGGGCCTGGTGCGATATCGGCTCCCCTAGCTCGTCATGAAGGAGGGGAGTTTGGGATGTGCTCGGCGCTTCCGCTCTCCGCCATAAAGGACGGAGGGAGCTCATTCTTCGGGGGTGTATCGCCAATAAAGGAGCGTTGCAGGCTGTAAAAGGAGATAGGTGGTCACGTGTCGAGGACAAATATCCGAGAACATGTTGCACAAAATGTATCAAGCGACATACCTCCTCGGCGTAGGCTTCACCCTGTGTGCCTGAAGGAGGTTGTCCTCTGAAGAATCAGAGAGCATGACCTTGGCGGTGACGGACGGCTTGCGGGGCTTGGCTGCGAAGGCCTTTAAGAGTTGCCTACGATCCGGAGGGGGGCTGCCCTCCTCGATGTCTTTGGACGCCGCCCTTTTCCTTTTGGGGGAGAATACTCCCTCCCCCTCACATTCTTCTTCCTCCTCGTGGGCGGAGGAAGCGTGAGTGTCCTCGGATCTGGCATCCGAAGGACCTCAGAGACGAAGACCTCTTCTTTTCTTCAACTCTTTCTTGGCCGAGACTGCATAAGGGGCCTCGGCCAAGAGAGCCTCAGGCTGAGGTGTCCGGATCTCCTCGGGTGATAGTGCCGGGTACTTGATCTTCTGTGCCCTAGCAACCCATTTCTGAAATAATAGGGCAAGCGTGGTCAGTACGGATGAGGAACTGAGAATAGACAGACAGAAGTAAAACTGCTATTACCTCGGTTGGGCCGGTCTGGCACCTGTTCGAGGAATTCATTCTGGGATGGCTTGAAGAGCGACGTCCACGTCCCGTCTAAGTTTGTGCAGAATTTTTTTTGCATTGTTGCCACACCCTCGGGCTTATAAAGCCACATCGGATTTGCACGGAGTTGGAGGGGGAGGATGCGGCGATGGAGCATCACATCGATCACGTCCACCAGCTTGATGCCCTTGTCCTCCAAGGACTTGATCTACTTCTCGAGCACCTCTGCCTCCTCCGGATGACCCCAATCCCGTCCTTTCTTCAACTAGGTGACCAGTCTCCTCAGAGGCCTGGCCGAGAAGGCTGGAATTCCCGCCTGGCCTTTGGTGAGCGATTCGGTGATGTAGAACCACTCGTGCTGCCATGTCTTGATCATCTCCATGAAGGTACCTTCTTGCCAGGTCACCTTCTGGACTTCGCTGATCATGGCCCCGCCACATTTAGCTAGTTGTGCGCCGCTGCTCTTCGGCTTGATGCTGAACATTTTCGGCCATAGGACGAAGTGCGGCTCGATGCGTAGAAAAGCCTCACAAATGATGATGAACGTTGCGAGGTGAAGAATGGGGTTTAGGGCTAGATGATGGAAATCTAGCCCATAATAGAAAACAACCCCCCCCCCCCGCATAAAGGGGTGTAAGGGGAACCCTAGACCTCGGACGAGGTGGGGAACGAAGATTACCCTCTCCCCTGGCTGGGGAGTGGGGATGCGCTGGTTGGGCTCTGGAGCCCGGCAGGCGGTGACGGCGGTGATGTACCCCACGGTCCGGAGCTCCTGGATGATGCCCTCAGTGACGGTGGAGACCACCCACTTGCCCTTCAAGGTGGCGTCAGCCATCGCTGGTGGGTGGTGCGAGCGTTGGACGAGGGTTGAGAAGATTGGGAACGGATCTGGGTGCTAGAGCTCTAGAGGCAGTGAGCAATGGTGCAATATGGAAGCGTGGTCAAAGTAGGATTACAACACTTTGCCTTTAGAGGTCAGTAGAATACCAAAGGCCCCCTTTACTGCACCGGATTAATCGTCACATCTCAATCCTTGGTGCCATTATGCGCGCATGGGGTGAAACAATCCTTGATGATATCCCCCGAAATACGGAGCATGATCTCTACTTTCGTGAGACGTGCCAATGAGAGCACCACCTCGGGTCACGATTCGAGCTGCAATAACTGGCTCAAGCGTTGTGGGTGGTGACGGTTCAGTAAAAATTGTCATAACACTGCTCACACCTATGCGGCAGGCCTTCGAGGCTAAGTTATCTCAAGACTCCGGGTGCCAAAGTGGAGCCCTTAAAACATGTGGTCGGCAGGTGGCTCCCTTAAAAGGGAAGTTCGATAGTTGCTTTGGATAAAGAGGATCTCGGGTTTTCATAAAGAACTACTCGAAAGGAGGAACTCACCTGTCAAACCGAAGACATTGGTCCGAGGAAGATTGATGTCCTCGGCTCCGAAGAAAAGTTCAGGGGCTACTGATGGTGTCCTGGACTAGGGGGTACCAATCTAGTTGGCCCACGGTCCATGGGCCGAGCTTACGACCCACCGATCCCACAAGGAAGGACTCTGGAAGCCTCGAACTCAGACGTGACCAAGACGGACTCAGTCGAAGACTTGGCGTGCACTTCAAGGACTACTCCACCTGTCAACATGTTCATCCCTAGTTGGCACCGACCATGTATAACCCTAGATACCCCTGGTGCATATATAAGCGAGAGGGTTTAGTCCGTAGACACAATCACAATTACTAGCCTTAGGGTTTAGAACACAACATACGATCTCGAGGTAGATCAACCTGTACCCGATACTCCATCATCAATATAATCAAGCAGGACGCAGGGTTTTACCTCTTCGAGAGGGCCCGAACCTGGGTAAACATCGTGCCCTTTGTCTCCTATTCACCATCGATCCGAGATCCACAGCTCGGGACCCCCTACCCGAGATCTGCCGGTTTTAGTACAGACACGCCACCATTTCCATCTCCATAGCCACCATCACCACCATAGTGCTTCCTCATCTAGTTCATACTTGTAATCGTGCATCGCACAAGGCATCCATTATAAGACACATTTTTGCAATCAATCAATCTACAAGATGTGTTCTTCAATGTTTTCTTCTTGTGATCTGATCTTCATGAGTGAGTAATTCGGTAAGGTATGGGTTGAGGCACGAGCCTTGCAACCCTCTATATTTGTTATGAGGATCAATAAAAGGGCTTTGAATTAACACCCCGTATGTGTGAAATAAAATTGTTTCATAGATGTCTCTTGTCTTGCCCGCGATCTTCATCCATGTAGGTACCCGAGATCATGGAGATTGAGTCATGGTGAGGCTAGGAGCAAGGAGACCGTGAAGTGTTATACAGAACACATGTGTCATTAAGGTTTACTAGGGTAACACGGATCCTATCCTTGGGTATGCATGAGGTGTAGTCATTAAATGCCCAAAGCTCTTGTCTGATTTCATTATCTTAATTATTGAGGCAACCCAGCGCGACGGATAGGGCCTGTGGTAGGACATCTGATTCTTGATGCAGGACTCATGCCAGTCAAGATGTTATTTGGACACATCACGCACTTCGGTTCAAAACAAGCACATCTCAATGGGTGACTTTGAGCGCATAAATTAAGATCATATCTGGTCCCAACACAAATACATGGTTGTAAGCATTAAGACCTCATACTCGTACCTCTTTTTATTATAAGTGTTTGAGTCACTATTTGCTTGATTGATCCGGTCAAAAGCTGGAATTGATCCTTTAACATAAGTTTGCTAGAGACCATCGCTTCAAGGGAATCTTCCTCTCGTGGGTTCGATAACCCAGGGTCACCTATGGGGAAATAGGTGCGGGATACACTTTCCTGTTCCATTACCGCATCACTAAAAGGAGGTATCAATAGTTTGGCCTTGATTCCTTGCTGCTCCATGCTCGAATCCAACAAACCTAATCACATTTAGCATTCCGGCTTGAGGTAGCAACCATGTCTCATTGGAATGTAAAGGGATTTGAGAGTGGCGCGAGTCCACCTCATAGTCAATGGCACGTGCGCGAGCTCTTGTCAAAGGTCCACTCGGAGGAGCAGGTGTTGGTCTAGAATCCATGGTTATTTCCATGGGATGCTCCGCACCACCAAGCAAACGCCTCTCAAACGCGCAAGGTTAGAGGCTGGCACACCCGTGCACAGCCGGGTACGGGAACCGGACAGCTGCATGCAACGAGAGGCCGACCAGCCGCCTCTCCGGCCCATCCGATAAACACACGCAGAGAGGGGCAAGCCACATGCACGAGGCTTGCGCTAGCGACGCAACCTGGTCGGGTCCAAAGGACACAGTCAGGCGGACCCAGCCTGACGAGAGCGAGCCAGCCCCACGGCGGCAGAGGAAGCTCATAAGCGAACCCGATGTTTCCATCGCGCGCATGCCAATACGCGGGGCGACAAAAACACCACATGACTGTGGCCCGATCGCACCCACGCCCCACCCGTCATGAACCCTCGAGGGAAGCCGTGCCGGTGCAGGACACCCGGGCAGGTCGGACGGTCAGGAGATCGCCAAGGAGCCAGACGCGGGGGCCCACGCGCAACGGACAGCGTGGAGGGCACTCTCACCTGTGGAAGGTGGACCCGGGTGCACGGTGGTCCACCCGTTATGAATTGCTGACATAGGTTGTCCGGGTGCGGGTCGTCTGAGCAGATCGGGCGGCCTGCTGGGGCCGACGACACCAAAAGGCTGACCCGATGCACCTTCACGCGCGGGAATGCTCTCACGGGCGCGCCGCAAAGCCCCTGCATGATGAAGGCCCTGCTCACCCCGCGGTCCACTCGTCATGGACCGTGGAGGCGGATCTCCCGGGCACGCGGCGTCCGAGCAGATCAGACGGGCCGGCGAGCCTCCGAGAGGCCCTTGCGGCACGCCATGCGAATATGGACAACGTAGAGGGCACTTTTGTACTTGACGAGTTTTAGGAGACGTATACTCTAGTAATGCTTTTTTTCGGAAAAACTTTGTTTTTGCCCACTTTACTTATGCCTCTAAAATTTGACATCTCACTTTTGCCACTCTTAACTTTGACAATACATCACAAATGTCATTCCGTGGCAAAAGCAATAATTTTTCATTTTACTTTTACCACTCTTAACTTTTGACAATGTATCACAATTGCCCCTTTGAAAATATTGCTTTTGTCACGGAACGACAATTGTGATGTATTATTAAAAGCTACGACTGGAAAAAATGAAACGTCAAATTCTAGCGTGGCATAAACAAAGTGGGGAAAATCTAGAGCGGCAGAAACAAATTTTTTTTTTGCTGGTACTCTAGCAATGCTTGCTTTGTAGGAGTCCCGGTGGGTCGTTTTGCTCTTGGTTCGGCTGCGCGGCAGCAATCTGGCGAGAGAAGCCCTACCAAACGCAGCCTTCCTCTCGCTTCCCCACCAAGAATTTGCTTTCACCCCATTGATCTGCGGGCGCGACGCGAGACGGCCAAGACGACGACGACGACGAGGTTTCCTGGTAGTTCCCCATTTTCAATTTGACCCACGATATCAAACAGTTTCTTTGCGTCTTCCTGCCACTGACGGCTTAATCTTTTATCACTTATTATCCCCTGCCGCCGGCCGTTGCAGTCCTCGCAGGAACGCTTCTATACACTGACGGCGACGGCGATTTGGTTGGATTTTTGTTCCAGATCCGCGTCAATATCATCATCGCGGGCCACTCTTTTTGGTGGATGCGTGTGCAGGGTGTGGGCTGGGAGGCGACGTGGACAAGCACCGGCAGTCTTTCATCTATCGACACCGGGTCACCAACCCCCTCTCCTTGGTATGTATCTACAGGAAAAAGATATTTGTTTTGTCCAGTTTGGTGAATCAAGAAAGGCGGCTTCGCTTTCCCGGCCGGCCGCCTCCTTTTTCGCATGCTTAATCGTCCGCGGAGATGCATCTTGTACTGGGTGCATGCTGTACAGTTCCATGGATTCCATGTTGGATTTCTTGGGGGTTATCGGGCCGGGATGATTCTAAGTTTGTGATCTTAGGGCACAGGACTGCCCTGGACCTAGTCTCGTTCCTTTTATAGGTTCTGGATTCTGGAGCTAGGGCAGGTTACTGAAATGGAAGTTTGCTCGTTGGAATTGTGTTTAGAATTCCATTCTGGGAATAAGACTGAGATGTTTTTTACCTGGGTTGAGGACAATCTTACGATGATTGGCAGCCCGCCACATGTCTGATTGATTGCCCGTGAGGCTTGAGGTTTTGATTTCTGCATGTTTTGATTTGTCAGCGTCAAAATAGCACAAATTTGTTTTTTCTTGCAAAATCCATGCCATTTGCCAGTGTGACCGCCAGGGAGCCAAACTGCCAGAAGTTTTATCATTGGCAACTGAGGAGGATTATTATATTGATTGGAATGTTCACACTTCATACACACTAGAGAAACTTCTAGAGGACTACTATCATTCTCATGTCAGTTGTTGAAATTGCTTGTCGTGGAATATAGATAAGTCCATTAATTTGGATAACGACTTCCAAAAACTAAATACCCCCTCTTGGAAGATTGCACACATTAAGAGAATACTAAACCAACTTTAATGCCTCACTTGATCAAAGGATAACTCGCTGCGCTCATGTGACCAATCAGCATCAATCGAGATTGTCAAGCTATTAATGTGCAATTCTAGTGGCACATATTAAGCTATACTTTTTTACATTCGCATTTTTCATTGGCATGATTCTATGGAAATGGGATATACTTGGCATCGCAGATGCACATACTTAATCTCTTGGCACAGATAAAACAATCAAGTACACTGTGAAACATGAGGGAACAGCAGGATGTTATAGGTGTACTTTCAAGATAAAAGATTGTAAACCAGCTTTCTTTTACATGAAATTTGAATTGTCATTCAATGACCAGCGTACAAAAACCACTGTAGAAAACAGCCTAGTTGTCTGCTAGCAGATAACCCTTAATTCAGTGTCACTCAAAAAGTATGAAAAGGGCAGCTCACTGAACTCACCTACAATACTGCTTGCAGAGTAAATTTGTAACCTTGGGCCTTTTTAACAGTAAAAATAAAAATGCCCATTTAGCTTATATTCTTTTAATTCAGTTATCATGGATCTTAAGGGCTCTTATTGGCTCCGATTAGTATATGGAACAAACTCTAATTACTCTAAGGCCTAAAGGATAGTAATACTCTGAATTCTGATGCTTTATTGATCGTGGGAGAAGCCCCATATATAACAGGAATAGCTTGGCTGACAAGCTGACTCAAAGGAAATACAATCTGGACTCTGGAACAAGTTCTAATCTGGACTCTGCACTTATTTCGATTCTGAACCTACTAACTAATCTGGACTCTGAACCTAATACGAATCTGAACCTTAATAACTAATTGTAGCAGTACAGGAATCCTAGCCACTTTGGGCTGGACCAGGGGGTGGTGCGACCAAGGCTTGGGCCCTCCGACCATATGTGGTTCCCCACATAACATCTCTCCTTCCCTCCACAAACAGCTCGTCCTCGAGCTGAAACGTGGGAAAACGAGCAATGAACTCATCCAGCGGCTCCCATGTTGCATCATCTTCAGAAGCCCCAACCCACTGCACAAGAACATGCTTCACGCCGCGGCGAATGCTGGATCGAAGAATCTTGGTTGGTGCAGGCACCACACGGCCATCGTCAATGGCGGGAAGTACATCAGGAGTAGTTGGTGGTTCACCATGAAATGTTTTAAGGAGACTGACATGGAATACATCATGGAGCCGAGTACCAGCAGGCAGCGCGAGTCTATATGCAACAGAACCAATGACTTCAGTGACTTTGAAGTGCCCATAGAAGCGAGGAGACAATTCGCCATGCTTGTGACCTGGTAACGATGCTGCCGCACGATGGTGAAGGCGAAGCCACACCCAATCACCGACGCCAAATGCCAGCTCCCGATGCTTGCCATCATAATAATGCTTTGCCCGCTGCTGCGCTTGATGGAGTCGCTCACCAACCTCACGAACGAAGTTGGCGCGATCCTGCAAGACGGTGTCCACAGCTGCCACCTTGGCCTCGCCAGGAACATAGTCACGAAGATGTGGCAGTGGCCGACCATAGACAACCTCGAATGGAGTGGCACGAAGAGCGGAGTGGTAGGACGTGTTGTAGCAGAATTCTACCCAGGGCAACCATTCGGCCCAGCGCCGTGGCCGATCACCAGTGAGGCAACGCATGTACATTGCGATGATTTTGTTGACAACTTCAGTCCGCCCATCAGACTGGGGGTGAAAGGCTGAGCTCATGTGAGGCGTTCTGGGGGTGAAAGGCCGAGCTCATGTGAAGCTGAACGCCGGACAACTTGAATAACTCGCGCCAAAAATTGCTGGTGAAGACAGGATCTCGGTCATTGACGATGGACTGTAGAAATCCATGGAGGCGCACAATGCCCTAAAAAAATGCCTTTGCCACAGAGGCAGCCGTGTATGGATGGGACAACGAAATGAAGTGTGCATATTTGGAGAACGGTCAATGACCGAGAGGATCATAGACTTGGCATTCACCCTTGGCAATGCCTCGATGAAATCCATGGAGATATCACTCCACACAGACGTTGGGACCGGCAGAGGCTGAAGTAACCCGGCAGGCAGGAGTGTTTCTGTCTTGTTGCGCTGACAGATTACACAAGCACGTACCAAGTCCTGAACCAATTGGCGATCGCCAGGGACATGGAAATCAGCTTGGAGTCGATGAAGCGTCTTTTGGACCCCCTCGTGAGCGCCGTGAGCATGTTGCAAAATCGCTGGTATGGACGGGGAGGTGGACAACACATGCACCCGACGCCCATGAAGAATCAAGTTGTCAACACAACTCCAGGGATGGTCGCGATCATCGGCACGAATACCATCATGAAGGGAGGTCAACTCGGGGGAAGCATCGATTTTACGTCGTAGGTCCTCGAAGATAGTGAAGATTGGCAGCGAGAGAGCACAAAGCGTAGATGCTGCATCGGCATCACAACGCGAGAGGGCGTCAGCGACGATGTTGAGGCGGCCCGGGTGGAACTCGACAGTGAAGTCGAATCCAAACAATTTGATGACCCATTGGTGTTGAGGGATTGCCGAAAGCCGCTGGTCGAGGAGAAACTTTCAGGCTGTAGTGGTCGGTGCGTACGGTAAAGGCACGACCCCAAAGATATGGCCGCCAGTGACGTACAACCTGAACCAGTCCAATGAGTTCCCGCTCATAGGCAGCAAGCTTGGCATGGCGTGGAGCAATGGGCCGACTGAAAAAGGCTAAGGGCCCCGCACCTTGGTGAAGAACGGCACCAAAGCCAGTCCCGGAGGCGTCGCACTCAACAATGAAACGATTGTCAAAGTCCGGCATCTGGAGCACCGGATCTTGACCAAGGGCATGCTTGAGTGCCTGGAAGGCATCCTCTGCCTCTGGGCACCACCGAAATCCCTCCTTGCCGAGTAGGCGCGTGAGAGGAGCAGCGAGCATGCCGAAGTCCTTGATGAACTTGCGATAGTAGCCGGCCAGCCCCAAGAAGCCGCGTAATGCCCGGACCGAACGAGGCGTAGGCCAGTCATCAACCACGTGCACCTTATCCTTATCCATGGCCACCCCATCAGCATCAATGACATGACCCAGGTAGGCCATGAGGACTCGTCAAAGCAACACTTTTTGCGCTTGAGGAAGAGGGCAGCATGACCTGAAAGACAACACGAAGGTGGCGCAGGTGCTCCGACTAGGATGAGCTGTAGATTAAGATGTCATCAAAGAAAATGAGGACAAATTTGTGCAAAAAAGGGCGCAAGATGTCATTCATCAAAGCCTGGAAGGTTGCCGGTGCGTTGGTTAAGCCAAATGGCATAACCAAGAACTCATAGTGGCCATCATGTGTGCAAAACGCCGTCTTAGCAACATCATCAGGGTGCATCCGTACCTGATGATACCCCGAGCACAGGTCAAGCTTGGTGAAGAACCTGGCGCCCCGGAGTTCATCCAGTAGCTCGTCCACGACAGGAATCGGAAACTTGTCCTTCACGGTATGATCGTTCAACACCCGATAGTCGACGCAAAAGCGCCATGAGCCATCCCGTTTCTTGACGAGGAGGACGGGTGAAGAGAAGGTCGAGTCGCTGGGGCGGATGATGCCTTGGGCCAACATCTCTGTGCACTAGCGCTCGAGCTTGTCCTTCTGAAGTTGCGCATAGCGGTATGGCCGGACAGCAACTGGCGTGGTGTTAGGTAGAAGCCGAATGCGGTGGTCGCGAGAGCGTCCTGGAGGCAACATGGTAGGAGTGGCAAAGAGGTCAGCAAACTCGTCGAGCATGTCACCCATGAGGAGTTAGGCCGGGACGAATCAAAGGAGTTAGGCCGAGTGCATCAACCACGGCTGAGTTGATGAAACTGTGTGTCGAGCCTGTGTCCAGTAAGGCAGTGAAGGTATGAGTGCCGATGACGATACGCAGCTGTATGGTGTCAATCACGCCGATGCTCCAGAGCCCAGTGATGGCGTGAAGCGAGATGTGTGGCGTCTCTGGTTCCTCCTCCAAAGGTGCATCCTCAGGCCCAAAATCATCGAGCTCGATGAAGAACAAGCGTGCACATCGATGACCTGGGACGTACTGCTCATCGCAGTTGTAACAGAGACCTTGGCGGCGGCGTTCAGCCATCTCGGTAGGCGTGAGGCGGCGCGTAGCGCGAGGAGGAGCCGGTGTAGGGGCAGCAGTTGCAGCAGGAACGCCTTGTGGCATGGGACGTGCAGCAGGCGGCAAGGTCTGCCCTCGTGCCCAAGACGTCGAACCACGGGGACATGGCGGGGCCATGAGTGGTGGGAACGGATGGCGTTGTTCATATGCCTTAGCAAGGGATACTGCCGTGTGGAGGTCCACCGGTTGCTGAAGCTCGACATCGACTTTGAGGCCTACAGGAAGTCTGGCTGTGTATAAGAAACGCTGCTGGGCTGAGCTTAATGGTTCGCTGGTCCTGCACAACAGCGCCATAAATTTGCTGGTGTAGTCGGCAACGGTAGAGGTGAACGGAAGCCGAGCCAACTCGCCCAGGGGGTTGGCGCGTACAGACGGCCCAAACTGAAGGTGACATGCCTCCTTGAAGTGTTGCCAGGAGGGAATGCCATGATCACGCTCGAACTGAAGGTACCAGAACTGAGCATTGTCGACTAGGTGGTATGCCGCTGTCCACACCTTGTCAGCCTCCTCCGTGCGCTGTCCCCGGAAGAATTGCTCACACCGGTGAAGCCAGCCAAGCGGATCGACGGAACCATCGTACGTAGGAAAAGCGAGCTTGTGAAAGCGTGGGACACCGGAGTCGGAGTGATGTAGGGTAGAACCCTAGATGCCCGATCTTTCACGATTGGAGCGGATCCCGAGAAGAACACGAGGGAAACGAGAGGAAAAAACGAGAGAGAACACTCAAATCAACAAGAGGCGATCACACATGTGCTAGATCGATGAACATAAAGAGTGATACAAGATCCACAATCAACAAAGGACGATACAAGTAGCAAGTTCTTCTCCGTGAGGAGGTCTTGAAGGTCTTCCCGTGAGGGGTCTTGAATCCACTTGAGGGGGATCTTCTCCGTAGAGGTCGTGCACTCCGATGGAGAAGGAATCAAGTGGAGAGCAAAGCTTCTCAAATGAGCTACTACTTTGCTAACCCTAAAACGTAGGTAGAAGAAGAGTATTTATAGTCTAGGGTGCGAAAGGGTACATGGGCCTCGGCCCGAGTCGCTGCGCGCAGGCAGGGCCGGAAGTTCCGGGCGGGGCCGGAGGTTCCGGGCCAAGGTCCGGGGAGGGTCCGGCCTAACCAGAGAGTTGTCACGGTGGGAGCTGGGCTGGCGTCCGGGGGCCGGAAGGTCCGGGCGGGCCGGAGGTTCCGTGGGCCGGAAGGTCCGGGCCGGGTTCCGGGCTGCTTCCGGGCTAACCAGAGAGTTGGCACGCCCGGGCTCGTCTGGGTCGTCGGAGGCCGGAAGTTCCGGGGCGGCCGGAGGTTCCGGGCTGAACAGAGAGTTGTCGCTAGTTCCTTCTTCCTCAGCTCTCGGCTCCGTGGCTTGTGCGTTGTACCTGATTACACATAGTGTTTCTGACTTAGGCAGCAGCCATGTCACTCGAATGTAATGGAAACTCAAGTAGGAGAGATGTCACCTCGGATTGAATAGCACGTGCTCGAGCTCTTGTCATGGGTCCACTTGGAGCTTGGGTAGTCGAGGTAGTGTCCATGGGGATGACCGTGGGATGCTCCGCATCACGGAGCCAGAACCAAGGTGCTGGTATGGGAGGGGGGCAATTGACGTGAGGTATGGTGAGGCGGCATAGGTGGGCTGGGCCTGTAGTGTTTGAGGAAGAGGCTGATAAGCATTGGCGGGTGGCTGTTGGTAGGGAAGTGGTGGCAGAGATGCGTGGTGGAAAGCTGGGTTGAACGGAGGGTAAACATGAGGTTGCTGTGGGAAGAACTGGGAGGCCGGAAATTGGGGCGGTGACGGCGGTGGTGGAAAGCGTGGATCAAATCCTGCGCTCAGGAGGGTGGGGACAGTGGTGGGAGCGGTGGTGGCGAGGGCGGCGGGGGTACTGGACGGTGTAGAGGAGGCGGCGGAGGAGCCGCTGGCTGCGGGCAATGCCACGCGCAGGTCGACCAAGGTGGAAGGTGGAGCGCTGGGGCGCTGCTCCAAGGTGTTGAGGCGCTAGACGAGGCCCTCCATGAAGGCCTGATCCGTGGCCCGTTGCACCACCATCTCCTTCAGCTGGGTCGCTTAGCTCCTTGAGCGCGAGGTTGATGTTGCCGCTGTCGTCTTTGTCATCATCCACCATCGTAAATGACGCTGATACCAGATGGAACAAACTCTAATTACTCTAAGGCCTAAAGGATAGTAATACTCTGAATTCTGATGCTTTATTGATCGTGGGAGAAGCCCCATATATAACAGGAACTAGATCATTGATGGCGCGCGTTGCTGCGCTCGTCTATTTTGAATTTTTATGTTAGAGAGATATGATTTTTCTGTAAATACATGGAGACAATATAAACTATGGAAAACGCTAAAATAGACTAAAATAATTTGTTTCATGAATGTTTCTCTTTTTATGAAAGATACTCCTCCAGTAGTAAGTTATAACCTAAGAGATAATAACATTGTGTACTAAGCAGCACTTTACTTTTTTGGCGATGCAGCTACCCTTTTCTTAAGCAAGTAGTTTGAAATTTTGCATAATAATAACTTAAAACGATGAAACACAACTGCTCAAACTCCTCACATGTTTCAAATAGAATACATGCTAGATTTCATGTGTAATCTTATCAATCTTTCCCTAATAATAAAGCACGGATTGACTCCGTGGGTTCACCGTCACAACACGCTTCTTCCCGTAAATTTACGCTTTCAGTTTTTTCACCTATATTATTTTTTACATCCGAGATAGTACTATTTTACCTGTGTATACTACAAAATCTGGCGTCACGTCCAAAACCTCGATCGGTTCCCGGACGATCTCGACCAGGAGCCGCCTAGCACACGTATTCCACGGAACGATCTATCGATTCGTTTCATAAAAAAACAGATGCTAATCAATCCCTGAAAACCAGGAAACTGCATGCTCCAAAAAATCAAGGACCACACACGATCGCTCATGAAGTTCAAGGAAGTCTCTGGTCCGCTGCAATCGCTATCTTCAAACAACATCTGAAGGAAAAGGACACGGCTTGGCGCGAGCGTCCCTGCTCTCGCGCGCTTCGCCGCGAAGGGCCGGTTCCGAGCAGCCGAGCGACGTCGCCGTGAGGTCCAAGGAGGAGCGCCCCGACAGGCCAGGAAGCTGCTGCTGCGAAGCGCCGTTACGGGCCGGGCAGGAGCGCCGCCGTAGATCGAGGGGGACTGCCGCCCGGACCGAGCTCCTCACGCCGCCGCACATCGCGAGGTGGACCACTTCCTGGACCGAGCTCCTCACGCGGCCGCAGATCGAGGAGGATCGCTGCCTCGACCAAGCTCCTTGCTTTCGCTACCCGGATCCGCCCGCCTCTCCCCAACGCCGGCACGCTAGCCACCATGTGAGTGAGGCAACCTTACCCCAATTCCATCTCCTCCCACCGCCAATCCTGGGTATCCTCGTCGTCGGCTGGATGTGTGGTTCTTGGTGGAGCGTCACCGCTGGTTCTTATAGCATATATACACATAGTGGATTATATTGGATTGGATTGACTGATAATGCAAAGAATTGACCTTACCGTGGATGCTTTTGAATTTTAGTGACAAGTAGCATGGAAATTGACATGTACTAATAATGCTAAGAATTGACCTGTACTGGTTCTTATAGGCTATAGCATATGTGTGCATCCAGTTCATTATTTGGATGAACCGGTAGCTAAGTGTACAAGCAGACTTGCCTAATATATCCAGTGTTCAGTGCTACAAATTTGTTCAGATGTACCTTGCTACAAATTTGTTCTGTAGCTGTTTGATTTTTCATTTGTAGAATTTGAAGGATCAAAATATATATGTTAATGCTACACATTTTCAATGTTCAGTGCTACAAATTTGTCCAGTTTGTGCTTTTCTGTAGTTGTTGTTTCTGTGTCATTTCGTTGTTGTTTCTGTACCATGTCGCTGCTACAAATTTGTTCAAGTGCCATGTGGATGTGTTTCTATGCCTGTGCTTTTCTGTAGCTGTTGTGGCTGGTTTTCACTTGTGCCAATGTAAAGCATTGGATCTGCATTAGAGGGCAGATGAGAGGGGGCTGCAGAGGCAAGTCCCTAGATCGCAGTCCTGTGCCGCCAGTCTGCCGCGATTGACGCGCCCCGTCCCAATGCGCCTGTCGGCCAGTGGTCGCGATTGTCCTCATCACACCACGTCACTCTGTGCTGGCCAGCCATCCCGATCGCCCTACATGCATGAAATTGATGGATTTTTGGATTATGTTTTTCAATCAGCAATGATGAACAGGCATTTAGCACGTTTAAAAGCAGGCTGTTTGTATCTCATAACTGCCCTTGCAATGGGACCTATAGAAGTAGTGGCAGAGGTACAATATTTTTTTCATAATTGTGTAAGTCTAACACAAAGCGTATTGATAGTTGAACCATGTCTACGTCCAACTGTTCAGAGTGTCTATTCATTTCTTTGTCTAATCTATGGATATTTATTGGCTGTTATTTTTTTTTCGATAAAGGACATATCATTGAATTGATTTATCAAGGTGATACAACCGCATCCAAAGAATGCCCGGCCTCTGCATAACATGATGCACACAGCCAACAAGTCCAAACAACCAAAAATAAACATTGTTTTGCAGCAAAAGTAAATCAATCCAGCCTAGGGTGGGGCAGATCCTATACGGAGATTATACCGCCATCCATGGTGGGAGAAAACCTCCCCGGCCGTACGCTCCAGCCGTGTAGACACCATCATAAAGAGGTCTCTGTCCTCCGACTTCTGCAGAATAGACCAAGTACGGAGCCATCGCGTACATGCATGAATAACCTGCACAGGAGAGGAAACACATTTATTATTAAAAACCACATCATTCCTGGTAAGCCACAATGCTCAGCATAAGGCAGCCGTCCCCACAAGAATATATGCAGAAAATTGTTTATCAATACCCCGCAACCAATTGCCGAACATGTTACGTGCACTACGTGGGGGGTATAGATTTGAAGCTATTTGAACTATGGCCCATACTGCGCGAGCAAACTTACACTCAAAAAATAAGTGTTTGATAGACTCGTCATGTTGGCAAAAGACACATGTCTTACTACCTTGCCAGTTACGTCGTGCCAGGTTATCTCTAGTTAAGATGACCCCTCTGCTTAAAAACCAGAGGAATATCTTCACTCTCAGAGGTATTTTTAGCTTCCACAATTTTTTGTTATCAACTGGAACATCGATATGAGTCATCGCATCGTACAAGGACTTGACTGAGAAACTACCGTTTTGGTGTAGTTTCCATCGAAACTTCTCCGGCTCGCTTGTCAGTTGAATGTCCTCCATACGAGAGAGTAATTCATTCCATGCTGCCAGGCGAGGGCCCAAGAGATCCCTACGAAAAGAAATATCGGGGTTTTCTTGTCCCAAAACTTGTTTGATCGTGACAAATTTATGTCTGACAATCCTGTACAAGCTAGGGTATTGCACCATAAGTGGGGTGTCGTCTAGCCAGGTATCTTCCCAGAATCGAACCTGAGAACCATCCCTGACTGAGAAAGTACCAAATTGAAAAAAGAATTCCTTGGCCTTCATGACACCATACCAAAAATGTGAATCGCCGGGTTTCCAATGAACTTGAGAAATGGCTTTGGACCCCACGTATTTGTTACGAATGATTTCCTGCCATACTCCATTCTCAGTGAGTAATTTGTAGACCCATTTACTGAGAAGAGCGATGTTTTTAATCTCAAGATCTTGAATTCCGAGCCCCCCTTGACTTTTAGGACGGCATAATACAGTCCACCTAGCCAGACGATATTTCTTGGATTCATTATCGCATTGCCAGAAAAATCTGGATCTAAAGTAATCTAGACGCTGAAGAACCCCTTTCGGTAAGTGGATGAAAGACAACATGTATAGAACCATATTGCTGAGGACGGAATTGATCAAAATCAATCGTCCCCCATATGACAAGAGTTTGGCTTTTCAGCTGGCTAGCCATTTCTCAAGTCTCTCTTCCACATGCTTCCACTCAGCGATAGTTAAACGCCGATAGTGAATCGGAATACCGAGATACCTAATCGGGAACTGTCCAAGCTGGCAGCCAAAAATGTCAGCATACTCAGCTGCGGACTCTGCAGCATCGCCGAAGCAGAAAAGCTCGCTCTTATGAAAATTAATTTTGAGACCAGAGAGCTCCTCGAATGCGCATAAAAGCAACTTGAGGTTTCTTGCTTTATCTAGGTCATCATCCATAAAAAGAATAGTGTCATCCGCGTATTGTAAAATGGACAGACCTTCTTCTACTAAATGAGGAATAACACCACTAATCTGACCGGCCATCTTAGCCCTCTGAACAAGGATAGCTAACATATCGGCCGCGATGTTGAACAAAATAGGGGATCCGGGGTCCCCTTGGCGAAGACCCTTCTTAGTCTGAAAATAGTTGCCAACAACATCGTTGACTTTGATAGCCACACTACCTCCAGAAACAAAACTCTCCACCCAACGACACCATTTTGGTGAAAACCCCTTCATGCGTAAAGTTTGCAATAGAAAGGGCCATTTTACTTTATCATAGGCCTTTTCGAAGTCAATTTTCAAGATAACTCCGCTCAACTTTTTACGGTGAAGCTCATGTACGGTTTCATGCAGCACAACCACTCCATCTAGTATGTTGCGCCCTTGCATAAACGCCGTTTGAGTGGGTTTGACCACATGGTCAGCCACCCCGTTCAACCGGTTTGTTGCAACCTTCGTAAAGATTTTAAAGCTGACATTTAGAAGGCAAATCGGTCGATATTGTTGAATACGACTAGCCTCCTTAGTCTTGGGCAGTAGAATAATTTCCCCAAAGTTTAAACGGGCAATGTCAAGGTTTTCGGTGTGTAGTTGGTTAAACAACTGAACCAAGTCCACCTTGATCATATCCCAGAAACATTGATAAAACTCCGCCGGAAAACCGTCTGGCCCAGGGGCCTTGTTGTGTTCCATTTGAAACACCGCGGTCCGAATTTCCTCCTCAGTGAACGGAGAGGTTAAAAAATCATTTTCCGCCTCTGAAACTTGAGGTATGTCATGAGTATTAGACTCATCCAGCGTAAAGGAACTTTCCGCTGAAGGTCCAAAAAGCTCTTTGTAATAGTTAGTAATAAAGTTTCTGAGCGGCACATCCCCCTCGATACGGCCTTCATCCTGGTCAAGAGCGAAAATACGTTTCTTTCTATGCCTTCCATTGGCCAACATTTGAAAGTATTTCGTATTGTCATCCCCTTGAACAAGCCTGAGCAGAGATTTGCCTAAATAATTGGAATGACAGTTTCCAACATGCCTGAGCAGAGATTTGCTAGCACTTCAAAGGAAAACTTGCCTCAATTCATAATTGTCTGTTGTTTTGTGACCGAATCTTTGTACTCAACAGAGAAGCACATGCAAGCATTTGGCAAATCTTCTACTTAATTTTCAGATTACATGTTGCACTTGATCAAACTTTTCTGGGTGCTCTTCCCTAACTAACCACATCCCTTCCACTTGAGAGCAGTGCGCATCTAGAGCAAAGGGCACCGGAGGAAATAAGAGCGTTTTTTGACTTCTACAATCAATGATCTAGATGACAACCCGTAGCAATGCACGGCCATCAGTTCCTCGACTAATTTTGTAGGTTTCTTGTGTTTACCACAAGTTCTTTCTGGGAGTCATAATTTTCCTTTTCCCTTGCCTATTCTAGGAAGAGTGCTTACTGATATTCAGTATAATAGTTCAAATAGAGGGCGTCGGGTATTGGGTTAGGTGCTTGTGGTATATTTTTTCCGCGTTGCAACCCGTAGGTCGAGAATTTTTGCAGGTAATATCAATATAGGTTTGTTTGCTTGCTATTGTTGCAATTGTTATTTTAGGTTGGTTTGTTTGCTGCTGCTGTTACTTCATATTTATTGATATTTCCATTTTTTCATGTTCTACTTCTAAATTTCAGAATGAAGACGCAGGTCAATTTACTCAAAATCTCAAGTCGCAATATACTCAAATCATCCATCTTTTTGTTTTCTCATCAGCGCCCTCTCGACTCGGGTAACTATGGTTTATAAAGAGGTGATATATTCTCCCGTTGCAACGCACGGGCATTTGTACTAGTTAAATAAATGGTTGTATGATTCTCCCAGAAAAATCTTCGATAATTTTGGAACGCCACAAGAAGCAATTGATATGTGTTTTCTACCTTTTGTTGACATCATCTCATAACAGACCAATCATAGATAGCCAAACATTTTTCAAATCTTAGTATACTTCAACGTGCCATTGCTTGTTCTAGTTGACCGTGATAGCTTCTGATCCTAGCTCTTCCTGCTCTGCAACTTTCTTGAGTGTCTCATGAATCTGTGGGATCATTCCATTCGAATCACACAAGCAGACGTGCACACCACCATCCAAAGGTTGAAACTTTAATCCTTGTACCCATCGATCGTGTACCCTGAACACTGAATGTCCATCTTGTGACCATTATTGTTCTTCTGCTCCTTATTTAGTGCTTTGACAAACCTACAAATTCAACACGCTCAACTATATTCTACCAGCACGATAAACACACCTACTTTATTCAAGTGGCACACTCAATATCAATAATTGTCTACAATGACAAAATCATTTAACAAAATACGTGTTGGGCATGTGTAAGATAATAAATGAACCAATGTATCAAGGAAGAGATATAGTAACTTGAATTTGTCTGGATGCTCCTTGAGTCAGTATGAAAATAATTCTTCTTCATCTAAAAGGTTGTCGGGATTAACCACACCAAGAGCCAAAATAGGCCACAAACTCTGTAATTTGGGGAGATCTCCGCTAGACATACATGCTTACGTATCCATGGTAGGAAGCAACACTGTGCCAGTGGCAATCATAATAAGGGTTGCATTTGGATCATGCTCAGGTAGGAGCATTATTGGGACCTGATCACACAAGAACTACCATGTTGGCGCGCGTTGCTTCGCCTATCATTTTTTCGGTAAAATGGTAGAATTTTCTGTAACTATGTGAGTCATAATGCAGTAAAGTTAAATTTGTATAGACTGACTTGAAAAGCTGAACTAAAGGTCATTTTGAATTTGCAGCAGGACCATGCAATGCCATATGTCATGGACATGCACACAATTTAATCTTTACGTGAACCGTTAATCATATGAGGCTGCTAACGATTGAGGGCACCCAATTTAATTTATGTGGACAGAGAAAAACCACAAATTGTTTGAATGGGTACAACTAACAGACCATCGTCTGATTCTATATTCTTACTATTAATTTGCCTCAAGTAATTTGGGAATCAGGCTTCAACCGAGTATACTGAAGAAGTGATGGCATAAATGCTACATGTATATTAATTCAGACAACAATGTTTAAAAGGACAAGATTTAATAGAGAACACATTTATGCCAGAATTTTTTTCTTTTTTGCTTTCTTAGAGGATTAACTAATTCCAGTATAGTCATGGACTATGTGACGAAATTTGAAAACATGTATGTCAGAAAGCACCTAGAGCTTGGAATCAAAACAAGGATCGGAGAGGTGCTTCGTGAAGTCTCGGGAGATTATGCTTGATGAGTACCTGAGTCGCAATCCCACTTAGCTTGTCGAAGATATGCACCTTCAATTCCTTGGATCTGACCATCATTAGAACACAATAATGGGAAAGCACTACAGAAAATGTAGTACTCCATCCGTTCCCAAATATAAGTCTTTTTAGATATTTCAACAAGTGACTACATACGGAGCAAAATGAATGAATCTACACTCTAAAATATGTCTATATACATCGGTATGTTATAGTCCATTTGAAATGTCTAAAAAGACTTATATTTAGGAACGGAGGGAGTAGCAGTTAGGTGCTCTCACTCACTGAAAGCTGTGTGACTTTTTATATTTTTCTAAGCCCAATGCTACCAATAAATGCAAGAATGGCAAGAGCTGCAAGTGCACGAGCTTAGCAATGCGCAGTCATGATGCTGCCACTATACCTTGAAAGAGGAACTTCAAATTTTCCATAGTGTGCCAACATTTAGGCTGAACCAAACCATCAAAGGAAGGCTATACAGAGATAAAATATGTGGACTGTATTGGAAATATATTGTGTAAAATAGCAACTGCTTCTATTGTTAGAGCATCTCTAGCAGACCCCGTATATCGCTGACCCGCAAAACTTGTTTACAGTTCGCGGAAAAACGGTTTTGCGGGCCGCCGCGGGCGCCGGCCAGTTCCGCTATGCGGTGTCTGCTCTGCCGGCGCCCGCGCCGGCCCACATATCAGATGCGTTTTTATCTGAATTTGACACATATGCTTCATATTCAGAATTACTAATTTAATATAAGAAAAAATGTCAATATTACAATACAACAATCATCCAAATTACAATAATTATTCAAATCACCGAAGCAAACTAAATAATTCAATACAAAACTTGTCCCGAATACAAATCACACATGAATTAAATGAAATGAATGGAAAAATGGAATGTGTTACTGCCCAGCCCTTTGCCAATGGTGCTCAATGAGATCCTCCTGAAGCTGAAAGTGGGTGTTTCCATTTTCAATCTCCCTGTAGGTCTGAAGAACTTCTCACCGGCGGCATTAACCAACTATGCATACCGCATCCCAAAGCACAAGCACAAGTACGAACGCCGCATTAACCAACTATGCATACCGCATCCCAAAGCACAAGCACAAGTACTCACCGGCGGCTCGGGGTGGTGGCTCTGCGGCGGTGGATCCCAGGGCGGCGACGGCGGCTAGGGGCGGCTCGGATCGGCGGATCCGGGGAGCTGGTGAAGCGGCTAGGTGGAACAGGGGAGGGGCGCCCCCGCGACGCGATTCCGCCCGCAGATTTGGCCGGAATCGCCGGCGGAACCAATGGCGGGCAGCGGCGAAAGGGGGCGGGGAAAGGGCGCGGGCTGAAATGTCCCTCCCGCCAACCGCTTTCCTGGGATACGGGGCATCGTCGGCTCGAGGGGGAAACCTGCGTTTTCGCGGGTTGGGGATGGGATTTTACTGGGGCCATCAAATTTTTTTACGGGTCCGACGCGTTTGCGGGGTCTGGTCGGGCAGCATTTTACGTGCGGACCCGTATTTTGGCGGTTATTTTGCGGGTCGGGGCATTATACGGGGTCTGCTAGAGATGCTCTTTGGATGGGCAAGCCCGCCATCAAAGGAAGCACATCACCACACTAACAATATTTTTGACAATATAGATCCTAGTAGTGGCTGCTCGATGGCACAAATCATTCCATTATTCGGTGCATACCGAAATAATCATCTTCGTGACATTTCCAGTAGCATTTAGAAGTCCCCCTGGGCCGTGGCTGTGATGAGGACATCAATACCATTGTTACACCCACAGCCCCTACTGCTACATATACTGGACCAATTACTAGAGCTCGCGCACGCCAATTAAATTATCAGGTACTTTCGTTTCTTGGTAATGATTCTAATGTTCATGAGAATATGATGCTGCCTAAATTGGATACATTTGTATTGATTACTAATGAAGGGCCTAGCATGAACAAGAGGGATGAACACTGGAGCAGGATCAAGCATGGAGATGAAGGCGTGCGTGAAGGGATCCAGAATGGCGTTTCTAGTGCATATTTAAGCACTTTGAAGCCTCCGTGATGACCTACAAGGACATGGACGAAATATACAAGATGCCCCTTCATAAATTTCGTCCATAGCTTATTTTAGGTGCTGCGCCACCTTATTTTTGGGCCAGGCCCATGTAATTTCGAAATACTTAAGTATAGGCTGTTTTTAGAGTCCGTACGTGTGGGGAAACAAAGTTAGGGTTGGTTTCCGACCGCTCCTACAAGGGGCCACGAAATTCGCCTCTACTCCTTCATATATACAGCCCTTAGGGAGTCGTTTAGACTTTGGGTTTTGTTTAGATTAAAAGTTCGCCATAGCTGCAACTTCGCGTATTTCGTTTGTGTTCAACGACCAAACCAAGACGTCACAGAACCCCACCTTGATCAATAAAGCTTTCATCTTATATTCGCAATATCCAGATTGCAAATCTTAGTTTCTTGCTTGTTCTTCGTTTGCTTGCAGAAAATAGACCCTCGTGGTCAGGTTGATTGTGCTCCGGCGTGGTCAATAACCTCTCGGAGTTGATTTAGCGATTGCTAAGGCGCGACGTCCTCGCACGTTCGTAGTCGGATCGTCAAAGTCTACTCCACCAAAAAACGATAGCCACCATCTCATCGAAAGACGGGACACCTTTGCCTCTATCAAGTGGTATCAGTTTTCAGATTGCTCGGTGAGAATTTCCAGTTTTCCCTAGGTTAGATTTATTTTCTTACCTATTGTCCAAGAAAAAGCCACAAAAAAATAAGTTAGATCTATTCATCCTTTGTCCAAGCCAGTCTGAGCCTTTGCAAATTTCTTTTCATTGTTTGCATTATTGAATTATCGGTTGCATCGTCGTGTCGAGTTGCTGGTCTTAGTGTCTAGTTCCTTTAGAGTTTCGAGTTCTGTTCACATTAGTCACGCTGCCGCTGCATCATTATCCCTTCCGCTGTCCACAACCTCTCATCCATCAAATTCCACCACGTGCTACCCATCGTTCATTGTCATAATCATAGCTGACGCCGTTCATATCTTCGCTTGATCCAATCTGCATCTTATCTAGTTTGTTTTGGAAAGAGAGAAAAAAAATCAAAAAAAGAGAGAAAAAAAGTGAGATAAAAAAAAAAGAGAAGAAAAAAGCATAAAATTCGGATCTATCTAGACTCACTCTCGTACCTGAATTCGGATTCGAATCTGTTTTGCGCACTGTTCAGTAAAACAGGCGTATCTTCCTCATACGAAGTCCGTTTTGGCTCCGTGAGTACTCAAATTAAAGCTAGCGATGAGCCACATCTAAATAGTTGCAGAAGCTTGTTCAATATTTTACACCTCAAAATCGGCTTCTAAATAGGTCTTTTTGCCCTCCGAAGTTCATGAACACAGCTTGTTCCAGTTTTTCAGGCCAGTTTTAGAATTTTTTGACTCCTCATATCAACTCGGAATTGAGTGATTCTTTTTGCGTTTGAAAGCTTGAGTCAGTGCCAGTCTTGAGAAAAAATTATCAGAAAATTGGCAAAAACTTTTCCAGAGGAAAGTTGGAGAGAAAGTTGTTGGTATATCGTGCTTGGCAGTTATTTCACATCATTATCTTTACTGCTATTGTGGTATTCACTTTTATCTTACTGTCCAGAGCTACTTCATATCCTTTATTGATGCTAGTTGTGCTACGCCGTGCCCTCGTTACTGTTCTAGGCTCGCTTCTCTAGTCCGGTCTAGCCTAGGACCAGCACAGTACCGTCGTTGAGCGTTTATTCAACATTGCATCTCTGAATTGATTATTGCTAATCTTTTGCTACCATATATAGCCAACCCAGCTCCACATATTTTTACACCGTGTATACGTACGTTCGCCTGGCAATCGCTTTACTCAATCTTCGGAGTTATTTGACACCGCTGGTTGCCCGTCACCACCTGCTGCATGGTAAGAACTTGTAAGATATTGATATTTGCTTTACTGTGAGCGCTTTACCACCACATCCTAGTAGTTCATAGGAACATTATTCTCGATTTTTTTTTGTTTCTACTAATCATGGCAGGTTCCGGAGTTGTTAGTTCTTGGGCTTCATCGATCGTGGGAGATTTGCCACCACCTAAGAAAATACAACAACCGTCACAAGAGAAGCAACAACATGAGAATGCACATAATCAGGTTAATGTTTCCATGCCACCATTTACTGGTCGTTTTAGACCTGATTTATATATTGAATGGGAGTACAAAATTAATGCTATATTTGCTTCCCATAATTTTGATGAGCGTGGAAAATTCCAAGGTGCGATTAGTACTTTCAGTAGCTTTGCTTTAGTTTGGTGGAGTGAATATTGTCGGTTAAACCCTGATCTTATACCTACTACTTGGGATGATTTAAAACTTGTCATGAGAGATAGATTCGTTGATGTTTATTATACTCGTGGCATGATTGAAAAATTACAACATTTAAAACAAGGCACTGACACGGTAACAAAATACTATGATGATTTACAAACTACATTATTGCACTCATTTTTAGAAGAAAGTGAAGAAGATTTTATGGATAGATTTTGGGGAGGATTAAACCGTGATATTCAAGAGATTCTAATTCATGAAGAGTGTTATCCTATGGACCATTTATTTCGTCTTGCTTGCAAAGCTGAACAGGAAATAAAACGACGTGTTGGCCACAAGGAGAACAAGCGCACGGTGCACATTCCAAGTGTTGATACAAATGTTTCTTCAACTACTAGGCGTACTATGACAACCACATCCGTTGTTGCGAGGACTACATCATCTCCATCATGTGACACATCACCTCCAAGAGTGCCTACATCGTCTGAGTTGATCATAAGAGGTAATGACAAAGGTACAGATTTTCAACTTTCACATGAGAATGATGCATGCCTAGTTAACTTGAATACATCATGTGTTGTGTTACCTATTGATTTGAGTACACCAGCTATTTTAGAGAATCATGTTACTGTCATGAATGCGTCATGTGATCAAAGAGTTGAAGTATCAACAATTTTGAGTGCACCCAATGAATTAACTGTTGATGCAAAAGAAACAATGTTTAATCATTTTGATATGACCTCTAATCTTGGTGATGATTTTGTGTCAAAAGACTTATTGCATGTTTGCTTATTTAAGCATGTTGTAGCATGTAAATTTGATGCAAGTAAGGTTTATTCACCAATGTTGGGATAGTTTAATGATGAACATTGTCAATCCTTTGATATGAATAAGAGCTTCACTTATATGTGCAAATTGAGTTGCAATATTTTCATGTCTTCTAATACTTGTGATAATATTTTGGCTTTACATTTTATGAACTATGAAAGTTACTCATGTATACATGTGTCATATGTGCAAAAATCAAGGGAAGTAAAAATGGATGACATATACATATACAACATGTACACCTTGTCTCTTTTGTTAGCCACATTTCAGATTAAGCAACGCCGAGGACGGCTTTGTTTTCAAGAAGGGGAGGATGATGAGGACATGACTACCTTGGATATGACCAAAAATATTGCATACATGTATATTTGTGAGGTGATTTCTAATGCAAACTATGCAATAATTTATTTATGTCATCCAAGACAAAAATACTTCACAAACTTTTGTGCCATGTCTAATTGCAGGTGTATGGGAGATTTGTACAATCCACATATGAACATAAGGGAAAAAGAGAAGATTATGTGCTATTCAAAAAGTCCTCTCACGTCATTTTTGGGCCAAGAGAAGATAGAGTCCAAGTCTCTCACGTTCTGGATTCAGATTCGGACTGCACAGACATACCTGACTCAAAACGCCAAGAACTATTTCATACGGACTCCGAATTGGGTGATTCTTTTTTTTGTTGGAAAGTAGATTTCGTGCTCTTTCTAACCCAATTGGTTTCACCTTCAAATTCATCCGGAGGGTTGAGTTGTCGTCAAAACAATCTGACGCTGTAGCAGATTCCGAGTCAAACTACAAGTCCAAAGGTGTTGCATCACCTCCACTTGGGCCCATTGGCCTTGTACGACCTAGGGTTAGTTTTAGGCTGCCTTGGGACGTCCTCCCACCTCCTTGGCCGCCACCCCTTGCTCCTATATAAGTAGATCCATCTAGTAGCTTTTTGCTTGGGTTTTGTTTAGATTAAAAGTTCGCCATAGCTGCAACTTCGCGCACTTCATTTGTGTTCAACGACCAGACAAAGGCGTCACAGAACTCCACCTTCATTAATAAAGCTTTCCTCTTATATTCGCAATATCCAGATTGCAATCTCAGTTTCTTGCTTGTTCTTCGTTTGCTCGCAGGAAACAGACCTTCGTGGTCAGGTTGATCGTGCTCCGGCATGGTCAATAACCCCTTGGAAGTTGGTATAGCGATTGCTAAGGCGCGACGTCCTCGCACGTTCGTAGTCGGATCGTCAAAGTCTACTCCACCAAAAAACGATAGCCACCATCTCATCGAAAGACGGGACACCTTTGCCTCTATCAGGCTGCATTTGGAAAAGGTCAAATCTTTCATGATATGCTGAAGCCAATATTTAAATTGAAAGGTTATGCTGGAATCAAATCACATACGTGTTGGACCAAGGTAGCACCCAAGATGCCTGCACAAGACGAGGCGTAGAACATACAAAAGCTCAGACAACAATTTTATGTGTAACCAGTTGAAGATCCAAGTCAAATCATTGGCATTTACTTGGTTGCATATTCCAATCTCTCACCAAATGGTGTGAACACAAAGAGAGAACTCATCCTTGCTAGGAAGCATTTGAAAATAGCAAATTGAGAATATAGAAGGCATTGTCTTGCTCCTGCTACTAAACGTGACATAGAATGCATAAGAAGAAACGTATGCTTGTGCTATGGAAGATTCAGAAGTACCACTAAATATATAGAAAAAAAACATGAAAGGGCTAGTCGTACTATATACACAATGAAGTGCAAGCAGGCTCTGTCTTGCTCCTGCTACTAAACGTGACATAGAATGCATAAGAAGAAATGTATGCTTGTGCTATGGAAGATTCAGAAGTACCACTAAATATATAAAAAAAATAAAACATGGAAGGGCTAGTCGTACTATATACACAATGAAGTGCAAGCAGGCTCTGACCATGATACTGGCAGCATCGGAGGAGGACCATCAGAACTTTGAGGCACACGGGGTGATCGTCGATGGTCAGGACCTGCATGCCGACTGGGAGCTGACCCCTCTCCCTCTCCATCTCCATCAACCCCTTCCTGGCCTCCATCATCATGGCGTCCAAAAGCATCCCAATTTACACTAATTCAGAGCAACTGAAAAATTAAGAGCAAGAAGAGTCGAGCGCTCCATACCAACACCACCTGAACACAACCGAAATTACTCACGGAAGAAGAGAAAATCAGGGGCAAAAAATCACAGGTGGGTTTGGATTTTGGCGCACCGTTGGAGAAGACTCATCCACCCCCACGAGCAACTCGATATGATCAAAGCGGAGTGCCCGCGTCTTCCCGTCCGGAGGAGCCATGCTGGTCACCGTCTTCTCCTTCCCCTCCTAGAGCCCTTGCTCATCCTTCTCCGACACCTCCACCATCTGCATAAATCCTAACCTATACGAATCAAGAGGAGGCACCTATTTGTTCAGAAATCCGCGACGAAGCACCAATCATACCTCTAGCGCGAGACGAACGGATCAAGATCTTGCTGATGACATGGTGAGTTGCCTGCGAAGGTGAAGACGATGTTAACTGGTTCGAGGGTGGCTCAACTCCCCGTGATGTGTTCAGCGACTCGCCCCGACCGTCCTCGCCTTTTGGGTAGCCTCTCCATCTCTCTTACCGTGATGACAACGACGGTGAGATTGGGAGAGGAGGGGTAGGAACGTAGGGTACAGGGAGGGGAGGAGAGAGGACGGGGAGCATATCTGTACCGTTCATTGGGGATCGGATGTTAACTCGTACCAGCAAAGGAAGGGCCTCCGATTTTGTGCCTGGAATAGCGGCCCACACCACCAGAGCAAGAAGCACATCGGACGTCCAAGAATGATCGGGATGAGCGATTTGACGGTCAAAATCAGTGATGGCCGCTCCTAGGGTGCACAGTTATAATGTTTCTAAATAGCTTGGCTGACAAGCTGATTCAAAGGAAATACAATCTGAACTCTAGAACAAGTTCTAATCTGGACTCTGCACTTATTTCGAATCTGAACCTACTAACTAATCTGGACTCTGAACCTAATACGAATCTGAACCTTAATAACTAATTGTAGCAGTACAGGAATCCTAGCCACTTTGGGCTGGACCAGGGGGTGGTGCGACCAGGGCTTGGGCCCTCCGACCATATGTGGTTCCCCACATAACAGTATATGTTTCTCTTTGTCAACTGCAGAGTAAGTAAGTAATCAACTATGCTATCTGCCTACAACATACACATAATTCGGTGCTAGTCGTTAACTGCCCTAAATTAACCATAGTGGTGATCTAGCAACTGGGATATTTCTGATTACACTTCTAGCACCAGAAGAATCAAATTTCAGCTTGTTGGTTGCTTCATGATACTGAAGCCTGCCAGGCTGTTTGTGTACCATTTTTTTAATGTTATGTTTCTATCGTGATCTGTCCCAGTCTTGTATAAGATTTGGGGGAGTTATTTCCATTTTATTCAAGCAGAATTTCTTAAATGGAAAGAATGCTAAGTGCTAAAATATACCAAAGATATTTGTGAGTTTTGTTAGACCAAACTTAACATTGTCATAAATGGATTGGAGTAATAGATTGATTCTGTACTTGAGCTGCCTCTTCAACGGAGTGTTATATTGTGTCGAATATATTTATACGCAAGGGGTTACGTGGACTTGGAGTCGTAATTGGTGTGGATAGGTACGAGTCGTGTAGGAGTCGGACACGTTATACGACTTGATAGCAACACGTATGCGGGAGAGCCGGCGGCTTGTGCTGGCGCCTGGGCGGCTATGTTGCGGTATCTTGGGGAGGAGCGCCTGTAGTCATTGCCCCGGCGATGTAGTCATATCGGTGAACCTCATTAACAAATATCATGCCTCAGTGTGTCGTCTATGACCTGCTAGCGTTTTATTCTAACAAAGGAGGATACTTTTAAGTGTGGAATGAACTTCTAAAATCATTAAAGCTCAAAGTTTTATTCTCATCCTGGTCTCTTATCCCTTGCTATTTAAGCATTTTTTTCATCCTTATTTAATCACATTCTATGTTTTATGCCTTTTAAAAAAATCTGGCTGGAGTGATGCATTTACAGTGTTATTTCTTATTGTTACCTAAGGATGAGCAGAGAACAAGACCACATACCGGGCTAAGGATGTGCTAATATGTGTGTTTTCTCGTTACAGAACAAAAAACACCTTAAGCTGGTAAACTAGGAGCTCGGATTTAGACATATCCAACTTATCTTTTCGCCTGTGAGCAGTGGCGGAGACAGGCCCCAGGCAGCCCGGGCCGCTGCCTGGGGCGTGGGCGCTGATTCCTTCGTTGACTGTAGCCACAGTGCGACACTATAGCTACAGTGCTTCGAAGGTTGCCTGGGTCAGCCTGGGGCGTATGGTATTCCTGGCGCCGCCGCTGCCTGTGAGGTATTTGGAAAGTGATTAGACTGAGATAGCAATGCCATAATGGATCTGTCATACTGGACTAGTTTATTAGAACAAGTGTTATTTAAGCGAAAACATCATCCACAAAGGAGCATCTGGTGCCTTTGTTTTTTAATAATAACTAGGTACCAACTGTTGATGGCAACTAGCTGGCTGATAATTGCTCTATATGATTACACCAACCAAAATAAGTCAAGATCCAGTGCATGTTTCATAAAATGCTGCAAGCCATGATGCAACGAACATAGAGCTCATCTTCAAGGAAAAATATTGAGCGGTGAAGCATTCATATAAGTTTTTATTAGTTAAATGCAAGAACAATAAATGTGCGACTCAAGGCAGCAGACCTTAAGACTTCAGAGTGTGAACAATTAAGTATAGAGTGTGTGTTTAGCTCTTTGCATGTGGTATTGTTTTTTTATTTTATTTTCTGTTTATATGGTATCCGGAGGGGAGCATTGGCGCAGCGGTAAAGCTGTTGCCTTGTGACCATGAGGTCACGGGTTAGAGTCCTGAAAACATCCTCTTACAAAAATGTAGGGAAAGGACCCAAAAAGGATCCTTTCCCGGACCCTGCGCAAGCGGGAGCTACATGCACCAGGCTGTCCCTTTTCTGTTTATATGGTACATCAAACTTGATATGGGAGGAGTCCGCAAAGAGACTGAAATATCACCAAGGAACAGTTACGGACAGAGGTGCGTGAAAGTTAGCTATCGGTTTCGTGATCTTATGGGTTTATAAAGCTTTTGCAGTGCAGGGGCAATAAACCCTATGCTATCCTGTCGTTTGCCAGCATCCTCTGATCTGTGTGCTCTGCTCTACTCCGCTGCTGAGAGCTGCCAGCCAACCTGCCACTCACTATCTCTGCACGTGGCTTCTGGCCGCATGCAGCGCAGCACCAGCAGCCTCGTCCGGCCATCACTGTGGTACTGTAATTGGTAAGCCGCGTGCCTCCCCTTGCCCTCCCTCTGCATCTTTACTTGGTTATTTGGTTCCTCCTCGTCACCCACACACCACCTAGGAGTGCTTTGCTCTATGCTCCAGGTTTGCCGCCGCCACCCAACCTTTTTCTCCTCACGAGAATGGCTCCAACACCAAAATCTACCTAGGTGACGGTTATGTGAATTTGTGATGACTGCGCCCTTGTCTTGTGGTATAATTGGTTCTAGTCTAGTATGGTAGTAGTAATCTACTCCAGTTGATGATGGTGGCTGTTCCCATCCAGCAATCCATGGTCGGGTCCATGGCTTGGGCACTTATGGAGCAGCGGAGGGTGACTGAGCGAGTGAGTGATGAGCTCATCACCTTCGATTTGACTCTGCAAGTGTGGCTGCCCTCACGCAAGTACACAAGGTCACCAATAATCAGTCGATCTATGTCTCCGAACAACTTCTCTGCGGTGGTGAGGAGGTCAGCCATCGTGTAGGGTGAGAGCAGCGTGTTGCTCACGTCCTGTGTCCCTGGGCCTGCGCGGCATCTCATCAAACACCTACCTGGTGAATTCTTGGCGTAGAAGGAGACAATTGCGAGAGGGAATAACATAGGGGGGATTACGCAAGAAAAACAGCACCACTTGTCTCCAGGGTGATTTTGTACCAATTTGTACCAGCTACACAAGTTAGTGGACCAGTTTTCTACAATTTTCAAGTTTGTGTATGAAACTGTACTCACCAAGCAAGTTTGTGTGCTGCGGGTGCAATTAACTCATTATCATTATGGAAGACCAGCATGATGTGGAGAATGCTCATTTTTTGTAGGGCATGGGGATGGTTTTAGTTGGAATGTTGCTTTGATCAGCAGGATTATATGATTGGGTGATAAGGAATACCGCTTTTTTAAATGCTTACCTCGCATGCCAGTATATATGCATAATTACATATATTTTTGATCATGTCTGTGTAAATACTGCATATAACAGTTTTCGATCAATATCTGAAATAAAGTGTCACGGTTCGTTTTAGGAACTTCAATTGCTAATTTTAGTAAGTATTTGCATTGTCATTGGTTATTTTGCAAAAAATACTCAGCCATGGAACAACTCTTATGCATAAGATAAAAACTATTTTTAATGTTCACTGTTTCAATTCCTAAGAGAGACGACTAGAGGCCATGGCTTGCTCCAGTCTCTTAGAGCATCTCTAGCAGACCCCGTAAAACACCAACCCGCAAAACGCATTTGCAGTTCGCGGAAAAACGGCTTTGTGGGCCGGCGCGGTCGGCCGCAGAGGCAGACTCCGCAAAACAGACCCGTATAAAAGGATATTCGCGGAATATGCTCTTTTACGGGTCGGCTTTGCGGGGTCTGCTCTTGCGCCGCTGCCGTCGGTCCGCAAATATCAATACCACACCACAAATACACAAATCATCCACACTACAAATAATTATTCAGAAAAAGTATCAATACGCACTGACTCAAAGACACGGATGATCACTTTGGCAAACCTACGCACTGACTCAATTGTGGTATCTTCACCAATGCGAAGGTACTCATCGGCATAGTCAGCCGGAACGCCGTATGCAATCACACGCATAGCTGCCGAGATTTTTTGATATGCACTAAAACCCTTCAAGCCCGCGGCATTTCTTCTTTGAGTAAAGTACCGACAATTTGCCTTGCAAGCTTGAGAAATTTTCACAAAGAGAGATCGGCGCATTCGGTACCTTCTCCGGAAGAGGTGCGGCGGATATGTTGGATTCTCCGCGAAGTAGTCTTGCATCAACATCTCGTTTCCGAGATGGCGGTTTTGAGGAATGCAAAGACGGCCGACGGTCGATCCTCGCCGCCTCTTTCGGTTCTCATCTTCGTGCTCCTTCATGGCAAGGGCCATCACCAACGTCTGCTGCCAATAGTTGGCAAGCAACGTCTCAACATCCGAGTCGTCCGAATCGGACGAATCGTCAAGCAAAAACTTCTCGCACGGGATCAATTCCATCTACATGAACAAAAATTGCACGCCGTGTCAACCAACTATGCATAGCGTTCGGCACAAAGCACAAGTAAACACTCACCGGCTGCTCGTGGCGCGGTGGCTCTCCGGCGGTTCGGGGGACGGGCAATCCCAGGCGGCGATGACGACTAGGGACGGCTCGAGGGCGGTCGATCCCCGGCGACGACGACGACCAGGGGTGGCTCGTGTCGCCGGATCCGGGGGGCCCGGTGCAGCGTATCGATGGTAGAGGGTGGGGGCGCCCTCGCGGCGTGATTCTGCCCGCAGATTTGGCCGGAATCGCCGGCGGCGGACGGGCGGAACCAATGGCGGGCGGCGGCGGAAGGAGGTGGGGAAAGGGTGCGGGCTGAAATGTCCCTCCCGCCAACCGCTTTCCTGGGATACGGGGCACCGTAGGGGCGAGGGGGAAACCTGCGTATTCGCCGGTTGGGGCCGAGATTTTGCCGCGCCCCTCAAAAATATTTACGGGTCGGACGCGTTTGCGGGGTCTGGTCGGGCAGCTTTTTCGGCGTCGACCCGCATTTTGACGGTTATTTTACGGGTCGCGGCTTTTTACGGGGTCTGCTAGAGATGCTCTTATTGATCATGTGTTTATTTGTTTGATAAACATGAGCATATCATATTGGGCAGGTATTTAGTCCCGTTGTCTAGTCAAATACTTCACGATCATCAATGTCGTTCATTAGTGTGGTATGCCTTATCATGTTAACTCCAGCATTAATAAAAAAAAAGGCAGACCGGTGCATGTAGTTCTCGCTTGCGCAGTTTTCAGAGAAGGGTTCGAACACTGGGTCTTTTGTACGCAGGATGTAATGATTCTTTTTTACCATCCAGCATTAATGTCATTTTCATGCTAGTGACTTGAAAAAATATCAAGTTTTAGCATTTCCAATAATCTTAGAAGGTATGTTAAACTAGACAGTTCCGTAGCCTCTTCTTCCGAGTAAATTGACAGTTTGATCTTCCTTTCTTTCACAATTGGGTGCCTAGGGCAATTTAGGAAAGCAGGTGAAGTCTCTATTAAAAATATATGGACGCGTCTAACGGGTGACCATTGGCCACTAGCTTTCTGGAGTGGCTGACCCAAAAAGAAAATATTTTATCCCCTAATTAATAAATGGAAATAGTTTGTCCTCTTAATCCATATTAGGGAGCATGTGTGAACAGGACAAAGGAAAACTTAATTGCAAAGCACCCACAATGAACATGTGTGAACACATTTAATTCAAATTTTCAAATTTGTAAAAACCATAACTTTCAAACTGCATATCGAAATTAAGATCCGTTTTCACCGTTGGGATCCTCGCGACGTGCTCTTAAAAATATTCCGCATGGGTACGTTTTGATGAATATTGTGCAATTGTGCAATTTAGTCTCATGCCTAGTAGTTGGTGTGCGATGTGCAACTTTTCTCTTAGTCATGGATGTGCAGTTTTCACTGATGCAAACAAGTGTAAGCACATTTAATTAAGACTTCATTTCTAACAAGAAGTTATAACTTTTGAACCAAACATCAAAATTAAGATCCGCTTTCGCCGTTGTAATCCTTGTGACGTGCTTTTCGAAACTAGGTCTCCCATGGGTATGTTTCGGCGAAAAAAATTTGGGTGCAATTTAGTCCCCGTTAGGTGCAATTACCAAGTAGTCGATATGCACAATCTGATAGTCAAGTGCAACTTTCTCTCTACCCGTGGACGTGCAGTTTTTACTGATGGCACTTGCACCCCAAACTAATGCCTACAAGTGAGATGTGCAACTTTGTCTTATGCTCGTCCAACTGGCTAGCAGTTGATGTGCAACTTTACCCCTGCTCGTGGATGTGGAGTTTTCACTGTTTGCCTCTGCCATCTGCCTAGCAGTGAATGTGCAATTTCGGATGCTGCCGCAGCCAACTACTTAATAGTGATGTGCAACTTTTTCACGCACCACGTGGATGTGTAGTTTCCCCTGCTAGCACCTTGTCCAAACCACCACTGCTATTGAGATGCGCAATTTTCACGCCCTGCCTATATGCAGCTTTTCACTACCCTTATGGATGTGATATTTTCATCATCCAACTATTCCTGTCTATGAGATGTGCAACTTTGTCTATTCACCCGGCCACCCGCCTTGTAGATGATGTGCAAAATTGTCTGTTGCCCCGCCAACTGAAAGTACACATCCAAGTAGGAAGAGGAGTTGCACATCGACTACTAGGTAGTTGGCTGGAACAACAAAATAATTTGCACATATTGTTGATAAGGTAGGTGGGGCAGGATATGCCAGCCATGAAAAACTATACATCCATATGTAGGAAGGAGGGTACACATCGACTAGTAGGTAGTTGGCCGAGGCAGTAGACTAGTTGCACATCAAAAAAATTAGTTGTCATGGTTGCTAGGTTGCAACCTCATAGAAAGTTGAATCATGTACTAGCTCTAAAAATTGGTTTAAAAAAATCCCACGGGGGTAGTATATAAACTACTAGTGCACTCGATAGTGTATATATATATACACACACACATACACACACTACCCGAGGTGATATATACTACCTAAAAAGTAGTATTTTACACTACCTAAACATTGTTATGTACTACGTACTACACGCACATACTCTCGGTTTTAACAGATACTACATACAACATACAAAACGCAAGTGGTGGTAACTACCACCGGTGATAGGAAACATTTGTCCTATATATATACTGCGGGAAAACTTTTGATATATTCTTCATTAATCATGACAGTACAACAAACACCAGAAGTAATAAAAATTACATCTAGATCTGCTGACCACCTAGCGATGACTACAAGCATTTAAGCGAGCCGAAGACACGCCGCCATCATCACCACTCCCTCGCCAGAGCTGGGCAAAATTTGTTGTAGTAGAAAGTCGGAAAGTTGTCGTACTAAGGCCCCGTAGGACGCCAGAACAACAACCGCCACCGATGAAGATAAGCGTAGATCGGAAGGATCCAACCTAAAGATACACTGACGTAGACTGGATCCGAGTGGATCCACCAAAGACAGTCGCTGACTGAATCCTATGAGATCCGCCGGAGACACACCTCCACACGCCCTCCGATGATGCTAATGCACCACCGAGACGGGGGCTAGGCGAGGAGGTCCTTATTCCATCTTCAGAAAGCCGCTGCCGTCTCGTCTTTCTGAACATGACACAAACCCTAGAAAAACTCTAATAAATAAATAAAAACGGAGTCCTCCCACTTGCAAAGGGTCGGGATCCATCGCGCCCTCATAGCCTAAAAAGGCCACAGAAGACGAGGTAGATCGGCGGCGCCGCCGGCGGGAGGCAAAACCCTAGCCGCCTGTGTTGTTCGCTAAGGGAGCCTAATAATTAGCAATGTGCCAGGTAATAATTAACCTACTGACCATAATACCTGTACAGATTTCGTAGAAATGTAGTTCAAAAAAATGTTCAACTAAGTTGACAATGCATATAAGAGAAATCATTAGGTGCCTCAAGAAACACTGGTTGCCTTTGTTGTCCGATTTCACCTTTTCCATCAAACGAATTAACAAGGAGGTAACAAACTTCTATAAATGTAAATAAAATTACAATTTTGCGTCAATTTGTACACACTCGTTGCTTTAAAAAGACGCCAATAAAAACTTGAACTAATGAAAAATTGAAGCTATCGTGTCCATAAGAAGATGCTCTGGTCTTGTTTCAATGAGTATCTTGCAACCTACCTTGATGAATAATTAACTATCATGTGGTGTCCGACGGAGATGTGTAAAATGGATTGCATTTTTATGTTTCTACACATTTTGTTTGTGTTGTCCAATATATAAAATTTATATGCTTCTAACAATAAAATGAGATGATCTAACTTTGTTTTTGGCTACCCGAAAGTACAAATTCAGAACCAGCATCTCATCTTCAATCCATTAATTTCAATCACGATTCCATAACACGTTCACAACAGGCTTTCATACTGTAAGTGCATCAAGTGCCCTCTTAGTGGTTTTGAAGTATTGAAGACAAATAGGTTGAGGGACTAATGCGTTTGTGAGTGTACACAGGAGATATAGTCCCTGAAGATTTGGTTTAACATATGGAAGACGACCCCTAAAAATGGATTTCTTCAGGTGAAGAATTTGGTGATGAAATCGTTATGGCCTTTGAAAAAATTGATGTGAAGACTTGAAGCTTGAGGACTTTTGTTTTCATAGTTTTTTTTTCTTATTTTGAGTCATAGGAAAAACCGTACTGTTAAAGGGGGTCTAGGTAAATCATAGTTCACATTTCCAAAGTGATGCTCAAACCTATACATACATAAGCCGCTTCGAGTGAAGCCTTTGGAAATCTCCGGAACAACTGACGCATTTGCTAGCGACAGTGACGAGGTTCATCTGGTCGCTGATGAATTTGGTCAGGCTGAGGAGTTAGGATTTCGCCATTGCAATCTGCCTAAAAGTGAGGAAATTGAGTGCCGCGACGAATTTGAGAGTTTGAATTCCGACCGTTGCTACGCCGCGCGCCAGCTGTCGAGTGGAACCTTATCCTAACAATTGTCATATCAGAGAAGGGCATTTATGACAATTCATGTCGGGTTGCCCCTGGCTATAAATAGCCACCCCCACAACCACTTGTTGGTTGGCTGATGTCGGCATTCTGGGATCGGGGGTACCTAGACCTGCCTACCCGCGGCCCAGCGCGTGGCCCCGACGGCGCAACTACAAAGACTATGAGCAAGGCCCTCGCGAGGACCCCTCGGCCTCGCGAGGTGAACGACACCAAGACCTCCCGAGGGGCAGCTCCCTGAGCCTGCCTCCCGAGAAGCGGAGATTTCTATGCAGGTACCCCGCCTCACAAAGCTCGCAGTGACGTGAGCCATGATGACCAAGGCCAGGCGGGCGCAGAGGAGCACAATTTCCTCTTTGGTGCTAAGGAGGCAAGGACCAGTGCGGGTTCCCGAGGGATCCCTCAAAGGTTTCCACTCTGGTGCAACAAGACCAAGACCACGAGCTCGGCAGGACGGATGTCATCACCGAGCCCACCACCGCGTCATGGCCAGAAGCTTTGCAGGCGAAGACCACCTTTCGTCAGGATAAGATGTACCTCTTGTCCCCTTTCAAATTGGTCGTCGTGGAATCCCTTCCCGCCTAACCTATGAGGGAAGAGGACCAAGGCCACTATAAAGATAGACTTGCCTCCACCGTAGAGAGGGATCGATCTGATTCTGGTCTCCTCTAGATCGACTTATTCTCATCCCCTGAGCCCTCGCGAGGCAGCTCACCCACTGTACTAGTTCATCCTCAACCTCCTCGTGAGGCCAATCCACCACAAAGAAGGAGTAGGGTGTTACACCGCAAGGTGGCCCAAACCTGGGTAAACTGCCGTGTCCTTCCTTCCCCGTTCGCACGAACTCGTCGAGGCCAAGCCATGGAGTGATGAGCTTGAGGCTGCGGCTAGGCTAGATCTTCGCATATGCCCCAGAGTTCGAACCTTGTTAGGTCCACGGAGCCCCGATTCCGACATTTGGCGCGCCAGGTAGGGGGTGTGTCGAAGTGCTCCCTTCTGCTCCGCCCCTTCTCGCCTCACCGCTTCCATGGACGACGCCATTCGCCTGGCCGCTCGGACCGCCGCCTCGGCGAGCCCTGCTGGTTGCCTAGCCTTCACTCCTGACCTGCGCCGAGTGCGATGGTTGGTCAGGTTCAGGCCGGTGCTGCCCCCGCACTACGACGGCGCAGCCGACCCCGAGGAGTTTCTCTATCTGTATGCTCAGAGTATTTGGGCGGCGGGAGGCGACGACAAGGCCATGGCGAACTGGCTCCCTCTGGCCCTCTGATGAGGACATCAATACCATTGTTACACCCACAGCCCCTGCTTCTATACATACTGGACCAATTACTAGAGCTCGCGCACGCCAATTAAAATATCAGGTACTTTCGTTTCTTGGTAATGATTCTAAAGTTCATGAGAATATGATGCTGCCTAAATTGGATACATTTGTTTTGCTTACAAATGAAGGGCCTAGCTTGAACAAGAAAGTGGAACCTTGGAGCAAGTTCAAGCATGGAGATGATGGCATGCACAAGGGGAACAAGAACGGAGTTACAAGTGATGATTCCAGGACTTTGAAGCCACCATAATGAGTGTAGGAAGCCTTGGACGAAATATACAAGATGTCACTTCATAAATTTCGTCCAGAGGCTATTATAGGTGCTGCGTCACCTTATTATTGGGCCAGGCCCATGTAATTTCGAAATACTTGAGTATAGGCTGTTTTTAGAGTCCGTATGTGTGGGGAAACAAGAGATAGGGTTGGTTTCAGACCCCTCCTTCAAGGGCCACGAAATCCCCTCCTCTTCCTCCATATATACAGCCCTTAGGGCACCGTTTAGACTTTGGGTTTTGTTTAGATTAAAAGTTCGCCATAGCTGCAACTTCGCGTACTTCGTTTCTGTTCAACGACCAGACCAAGACGTCACAGAACCCCACCTTGATCAATAAAGCTTTCATCTTATATTCGCAATATCTAGATTGCAAATCTTAGTTTCTTGCTTGTTCTTCATTTGCTTGCAGGAGATAGACCCTCATGGTCAGGTTGATTGTGCTCCGGCGTGGTCAATAACCTCTCGGAGTTGGTTTAGCGATTGCTAAGGCGCGACGTCCTCGCACGTTCGTAGTCGGATCGTCAAAGTCTACTCCACCAAAAACGATAGCTATCATCTCATCGAAAGATCGGGACACCCTCGCCTCTATCACCCTCGCAGAGGTCCCGCGCTCTTGGCTCCTCGGCCTCCCGGAGGCCTCGATATCCTCCTGGGAAGAGCTCCGCGGTCAGTTCATCGCGCGCTTCGCGGCTCCGCCCCCCCCCCCCCGCGGTCGCTTGCATCCTCGGCGGGTCGCAGGCGCCCGCATCTAGTCGCTACGTCAAGCAAGTCTTCCGACAGGCGAGCGCCGCTGGGCTCCGGCCCGGAACCCCGCGAGGCCGTGCGCAGCGCGAGGTCGCCATCACCTTCGACTCCAGGGACCGCCCCGAATCTGTGGCCGCCGTCGGTGTGCTCCCCATGCTGTGCACGCCCACCATCAGTAACATTGCGGTCACCAAGACCCTCATCGACGGTGGCGCCGGCCTCAACGTACTCTCTGTGGAGGCCTTTGAGATGCTTCAAGTGCCGTACGACCAACTCCTGCCAACCAGGCCGTTCTCAGGGGTGACGAAGGGCTCCGCCACCCCCTGGGGCAGGTGCGCCTCCCCATCACCTTCGGCAAGCGCAACAACTACCGCACTGAGCTCATCTACTTCAACGTGGACCGCATTGGCTTCCCGTACAACGCCATCTTGGGATACTCTGCCCTCGCCAAGTTCATGGCGGTAACCCATCCAGGCTTCAACATCGTCAAGATGCCGGGCAGCAGCGGAGTCATCACCGTGGCTGGCGACAGAAAGGACACGATGTGGGTCCTCAAGCTCGCCTACGCGGTGGCGGCGGCTTCACGCCTGGACGCTGAGGGCGTCCCGGAGGCCCCCGAGGCCGTGCCCGCAAAGAAGAAGCAGATGTTCTCCCAGGACCACGCCGAGACAAAGAAGGTGCCTGTCGATGGCGATGGCTCGGGCCCCACCTTCACCATAGGCGCCGGCCTCCCTCCGAAGCAGGAGGAGGCGCTGGTGTGTTTCCTCTAGGCAAACAAGGACATGTTTGCATGGGAGGCGTCCGATCTGGTGGGCGTCCCGAGGGAGGTAATCGAGCACCACCTGGCAGTATGCCCCGGCGCGCGCCCGGTGAAGCAGAAAGCGCGATGCCAAGCACAGGAGAAGCAGGCATTCATCATTCAGGAGGTGTGCAAGCTGCATGAAGCCGGGGTCATTCGGGAAGTGCGGTACCCGGAGTGGCTGGCCAACCTAGTTGTTGTCCCCAAGAAGGGTGGAAAGGAGCGCATGTGCGTCGACTTTACAAGCCTCAACAAGGCTTGCCCTCAAGACCCCTTCCCGCTTCCGCGTATCGACCAGATCGTGGACTCCACCGCGGAGTGTGATCTGTTGTGCTTTCTGGATGCTTTTTCGGGCTATCACCAGATCAAGATGGCGGCCGAGGACATCGAGAAGACGACCTTCATTTCCCTGTGTGGCGTGTACTGTTACACCTGCATGCCCTTCGGGCTGAGGAGCGCTGGTGCCACCTTCCAGCGGCTGATGCACATCGCGCTGGGACCACAGCTGGGGAGGAATGCAGAGGCATACGTTGACGACATCGTAGTCAAGTCACGCAAGGCAAAGACCCTGGTCGAAGATCTGGAGGAAACATTCGCCAACCTGCGCAAGGTGAACCTAAGGCTTAACCTGGAGAAGTGCGTTTTCAGGGTCCCGTCCGGCAAGCTGCTCGGTTTCCTCGTCTTGCATCGAGGGGTCGAGGCCGACCCTGACAAGGTCAAGGCAATCGAAAAGATGCGACCGCCTCAGACCCTCAAGGAAATGCAAAAGCTGGCGGGGTGTGTGACTTCCTTAGGGCGCTTCATCTCCAAGCTCGGCGAGCGTGCCCTCCCCTTTTTCAAGCTGATGAAAAGAACGACCCCTTTGAGTGGACCCCGGAAGCAGAGGCGGCCTTCGAGGACCTCAAGAGGTACCTCATGATCCCCCCCATCATGGTGGCGCCCCGTCCTCGCGAGCCTTTGGTGCTCTACTTGGCCGTCACCCCGCACTCAGCCAGCGCGGCACTTGTGGCGGTCCGGGAAGAGCGCGCCAGCACTAGCACAGGGCCTGGCGGCCCGCGCAAGGCCCCGCGGCCTCCATCGCCATAGGACGGCGCTCCAGGGGCCCCCACCGCTCCATCACCTAACGAGGCGCCCGAACCCCTCGTGTCCCACGCAAGGCAGAATGACGTCAATGCCCCGCGCCTCGTCGAGCATCCGGTGTACTTCGTCAGCACCGTGCTGTGAGACGCGCGCGCACGCTACCCTATGCAGCAGAAGCTCCTCCTCGCGCTCCTCGTTGCTTCCAGGAAGCTGCACCACTACTTCCAGGGCCACCCCATCAAGGTTGTATCCGCATACCCACTGGAGAAAATACTACACAACCCCAACACTGCCGGCAGAGTCGCTGAGTGGAACATCGAGCTCCAAGCTTTCCAGCTAGAGTTCAGTACGACTCGGGTTATCAAGGGGGCGGCCCTTGCTGACTTCGTGGAAGAATGGATGGATGCTCCTGCCCAAGGGCCGAGCGAGGACCGGTCCCTCACGCCTGGCGATGAAGCGCCCGACGGCTGGGTCATGCACTTCGACGGCGCCTTCACGCGACAGGGCTCGGGGGCTGGAGTCGTGCTCATTTACCCGACAAAGGACAAGCTCTTCTACGCCATACAACTTTGTTTCCAGCACGGCGAGAAGGTCTCCAACTACATCACGGAGTACGAGGGCTTGATCGCCGGGCTCAAGGCCGCGGCCTCCCTGGGGGTCAGGCGGCTCACCATCAGGGGCGATTCCCAGCTCCTCATCAACTTCTCCAACAAGGAGTACAAACCGAAAGACGAGCACATGGAGGCATACCTGGAAGAGGTACGTAAAATCAAAAAGCGTTTCTTGGGATTGGAATTGCAGCATGTTCCGCATGGCGCGAACAGGGAAGCAGATGACATCGCCAAGAGGGCATCCCGCCGCGAGCCTCAAAAGTCGGGCGTCTTCGAGGAAAGGCTCTTCAAGCTGTCAGCTGTGACTCTTGACGCAGGCCTGACACTGCTTCGGGAGGAGCCGCCGCTAGTGCCGCCCTCGGGCGCCCCAGCATGCGGCCCGACCTCAGGAGCCCGCCTGCTCCTGGTGTTGGAACCTCAGGCGGGCGACTGGACCGAGGAGTTTGAAAGCACAAGTGCTCCCTAGGTGATTTTGGTAATTAATGTCAACATATCTCTTGTTGGACTAATGCTTTATCTAGTGTATTTCAGACAAGTTCAACAATGGCGTGGAAATGACAAGTGGATGTTGAACCCCTTCAAGGTGTCTAGGACATGCATTGGCAAAAGCTCAAGACTCTTCATTTCATTTTTAGTGATCTAAGATCACATTGAGTCCATAGGAAAGCCAATACTATTAAAAGGGGACGAGGTGTTGCTTAATGGCTTGCTTGCTCAAAGTGCTTTGTGATATTGCTCCAAAGCCCTCAACCACTTTCTCATTCCAAATATGTCCAAAACCCAAAGTCAAACTCGGCCCCACCGAATAATCCTATCCGGAGCCATCGAGTTCATACGACATAGCCACTGCCAGAAACCCTAACAGTTCGGTCACACCGATACGGATCTCGGTCTCACTGAGATGGCCTTTCAAACTCTCTATTGCCTGTTGCAATTGTTTCGGTCTCACCGAAATTGCGATCGGTCACACCGAGTTGGCTTCACATCTTCTCTGTTGCCTTATTGCTTCACTTCGGTCTCACCGAGTTGATGCAATCGGTGCCACCGAGATGATGTTTGCCCTAAGCCCTAGCACATCGGTCCCCCCGAGTTGTTCCAGTCAGTCCCACCAAGATTCCTAACGTTCACATTTTGAACTAAATCGGTCTCACCGAGTTCTTCCATTCGTTCTGACCGAGTTGGGTGAAATGTGTGTAACGGTTGGATTTTGTGTGGAGGCTATATATACCCCTCCACCCCCTTCTCCATATGTGAGAGAGCCATCAGAACATGCCTACACTTCCAGCATACATTTTCTAAGAGAGTACCACCTACTCATGTGTTGAGATCAAGATATACCAATCCTACCACAAGAATCTTGATTTCTAGCCTTCCCCAAGTTGCTTTCCACTCAAATCATCTTTCCACCATATCCAAATCTGTGAGAGAGAGTTGAGTGTTGGGGAGACTATCATTTGAAGCACAAGAGCAAGGAGTTCATCATCAACACACCATCTATTACCTTTCGGAGAGTGGTGTCTCCTAGATTGGTTAGGTGTCGCTTGGGAGCCTCCGACAAGTTGTGGAGTTGAACCAAGAAGTTTGTAAGGGCAAGGAGATTGCCTACTTCATGAAGATCTACCCGAGTGAGGCAAGTCCTTCATGGGCGATGGCCATGGTGGGATAGATAAGGTTGCTTCTTCATGGACCCTTCGTGGGTGGAGCCCTCCGTGGACTCACGCAACCGTTACCCTTCGTGGGTTGAAGTCTCCATCAACGTGGATGTACGATAGCATCACCTATCGGAACCACGCCAAAAATCTCCGTGTCATCATTGCATTTGCACACTCCAATCTCATCCCTTTACATTCTTGCAAATAACATGCTTTACTCTTTCCGCTGCATATACTCTTGTCATGCTTGCTTGAAATGTATTGTGAATGCTTAAACTTGTGCTAAAACTCCACCTTAACTTGAACAACTTAAAAATTGCCACCTTTTCTTGTTGAGGGTCTAATCACCCCCCACTAGACCCCTCTTCTCGATCCTCTCAATTGGTATCAGAGCATTGGTCTTCATTGCTTTGGTTTAATCACCATTGGTGGAAGATGGATGAGTCTACGATTGGGAGTATTAGACGTAGAGTACCTATGCTTGACAGAGAGTTCTACAATTCTTGGAAGAATGAGATGCTTGAGATTTACAATGAATATGATTTGAACAAGTATATTACTAGCCCTTGTGCGCCCCCATTGATCCCTTGCATCCTACCCCTGATGAGTATCTTGACATGACCCGCAATCTTAGAACTATTGATCTTATCATTAGAGGATTTCCTAGAAATTTGCTTATATGCTTGCCTACATTTGAATGTGCTCATTCTATATGGAAATATCTTGAGAAATGCTTTCCAAACTATTCCTTAAAAAATCTAGATGAGATTCTTCAAAGGTCCATTGCTTTTCATAAAATGAATCCTAGTGATCCTAAATTTGATGATTGTCTATTTGAGCTCCGTGACCTTATGCGTGCCAAAGGAGATGTTGGAGTCATTAGTAGAATCATCTCACAAATTATTAGAATTCATAAACATGCACATTGTCATGGTCATAAATCTAATGAATCACTCTCTCTAGGTGATGATCATTCGCATGATGATGTTGAACATGGGTACTATGACGAGGATGATGATAGTGACTTTGCTCTTGATGAGTCAATGAGACACTTTGGTCTCATGGCTAACCTTTGCAGTTATATGGCCGGAGGAAAGGAATGAGTTCTTGATAGTGGATGTACCGATCATATGACCGGAGATAAGGACATGTTTCGTCAGCTTGCTGAGAACGACGGTCCCCGCAAGTATGTCACTTCTGGTGACAACTCCAAGGGTAAAGGTAGTTGGCCTTGGTAAGGTGGCCATCTCCCATGATAGGTCTATCCAAAACGTTATGCTCGTTGAATCCCTTGGCTACAATTTACTTTTCGTATCTAGACTAGCTGACTTCGGTTTCAATGTTCTATTTACTGAAGTAGATTGCCAAGTGTTTCGAAGAGATAATCATAATATGGTCTTTACCGGTATTCGTAAAGGTGATCATATCCTTGGTGTTAAAGATGTCATATTTGACAAGGATAGACTTTGCAGTGCTTGTCAAGCAGGAAAACATGTTGGAGCAAGTCATCTCGTGAAGAACATCATGACCATGAGAAGACCGCTTGAGCTACTTCACATGGATCTTTTTGGTCCCAACGCCTACAAGTCTCGGTGGTAACTCGTTCGGTTTGGTCATTGTTGACGATTTTTCAAGATTTACGTGGGTGTTCTTTCTTGATGATAAATCGCAGGTCCAAAAGATCTTCAAGAACTTTGCCAGGAAGGCCCAAAACCAATTTGAAGTGAAAATCAAGAAGGTTCGAAGCGACAATGGAACGGAGTTCAAGAAAGCCAATGTGGATACCTTTCTTGATGAAGAAGGGATTTCACATGAGTTCTCAGCTACGTACACACCTCAACAAAATGGAGTTGTTGAGAGGAAGAACCGGACACTTATTGAGATGGCAAGAATGATGCTTGATGAACACAAGATGCCAAAACACTTTTGGGCGGAAGCGGCTGAGACAGCTTGTCATGCCACGAATCGACTATATCTTCACAAGCTTCTCGGCAAGACGGCATACGAGCTTCTCATCGGTAACAAACCCCAAGTTGGATACTTTCGAGTATTTGGCTCAAAGTGCTACATTCTTGATAAGCATCGTCGTTCGAAATTTGCCCCTAAATCTCATGAAGGTTTCCTACCGGTTATGGCTCAAACTCTCACACATACCGTGTCTACAACAATTTCACCCGAAAGGTTGAAGAGACGGTAGATGTGAAGTTTGATGAATCTAATGCTCGAAGTAGAGCAATTGCCAATTGATGTAGGAGACAAAGATCCTTCGGAAGCAATTCAAGACTTGTCTATTGGCAAGATTCGCCCAACGGAGGTGAAGGAGAGTACTTCGTCCATTCAAGTGGAAGCCTCAACTTCACATCAAGGTGAACCACAAGTTGACTTGGAGGCATCCACAAGTGGAACATGTCAAGACGGAGAAGATGAGGAAGTGCAACAAGATGAACCACCTCGACCTCCCTCTCCACCTCCACAAGAGAACGACAACGCCAACAACAATGAAGAAGGAGAAGAAAAAGACAATGAAGAGGATGTTCCATCTCAACCCAAACAAAAGCTCTCATGAGTTAGAGCAAGAGTCACAAGAGACCATCCCGTCGAACAAATCTTCGATGATATTCAAACCGGGAGAATCACTCGCTCTAAAACTCGTTTGGCTAACTTTTGTGAACACTACTCATTCATTTCTAGTGTTGAACCTATGAAGGTAGAAGAAGCCCTTGAGGATCCGGATTGGGTGAACGCTATGCACGAAGAGCTACACAACTTCGAGAGGAATCAAGTGTGAACATTGGTTGAGAAGCCCGACGACAATCACAATGTCATTGGAACCAAATGGGTGTTTCGGAATAAGCAAGATGAAGATGGACAAGTTGTACGCAACAAGGCCCATCTCGTCGCTCAAGGCTACACTCAAGTCGAAGGTATGGACTATGGTGGGACATATGCCCCCGTTGCTAGACTTGAGCCCATACGCATCTTACTTGCTTATGCCAATCACCATGATATCACTTTATACCAAATGGACATTAAAAGTGCTTTTCTTAATGGAGAAATTGAGGAGGAAGTATATGTTAAACAACCTCCTGGCTTTGTCAATCCTAAGAAACCTAATCATGTCTACAAACTTCACAAAGCTCTTTATGGTCTTAAACAAGCTCCTAGAGCATGGTATAAATGCTTGACCAAGTTTCTTATTGAAAAAGGTTTTGAAATTGGGAAGATTGATTCTACACTTTTTACTAAAAGGGTTAATGGTGAATTATTTGTATGCCAAATTTATGTGGATGATATTATATGTGGATCTACTAACCCCATTTTAGTGAAAAGTTTGGAAGGCTAATGTCGGAGAAGTTTGAGATGTCTATGATGAGTGAACTCAAATTTTTCCTTGGTTTGCAAATCAAGCAAACAAAGGAAGGTACCTTTGTTTCTTAAACAAATTTTACCAAGGATCTTTTCAAGAAGTTCAACATGCAAGAAAGCAAAGGTATGAAAACACCCATGCCTACTAGTGGACATCTTGACTTGACTAAGGATGGCAAACCGGTTGACCAAAAGGTTTACCGCTCTGTGCTTGGTTCATTGTTATATCTATGTGCCTCCCGTCGCGATATTATGCTAAGTGTGTGCATGTGTGCACGATATCAAGCGGCCCCTAAAGAATGTCATCTTAAGGCCATGAAAAGGATTCTGAGATACTTAATTCATACACCAAACTTTGGCATTTGGTATCCTAAGAGGTCATCTTTTGATCTTGTTGGTTACTCCGATTCGGACTATGCCGGTGACAAGGTTGATAGAAAGTCCACTTCAGGTACTTGTCAATTTCTTGGTAGATCCCTTGTGTCTTGGTCCTCCAAGAAACAAAACTCAGTATCCTTATCCACTGCCGAAGCGGAATACATTGCCGCCGGATCATGTTGTGCTCAATTACTTTGGATGACCCAAACCCTTAAGGATTATGGGATACATGTGAGACATGTTCTATTGCTTTGTGATAATGAAAGTAGTATTAAGATTGCTCACAATCCTGTGCAACATTCTCGAACTAAGCATATTGAAGTTCGTCATCATTTCAGTCGAGATCATGTTGCTAAAGGAGATATCAATCTTAAGCATGTTCGTACCGATAAGCAATTGGCGGATATATTCACCAAACCGCTTGACGAGAAAGTATTTTGCCGTTTGAGAGGTGAATTGAACATCATTGATGCCTCAAACTTGGAGTAGAAACTTCGCTTGGATACATGCAAGGCATGAGCCTTCTTGACTAATCCTTCATATTTTTCTTATGATGATAATCATATGTCTTGGATCTATACTTGTACCCTTGCATGTTATCTAACCCTTGTAGGTACTTGGATGAACCCAAATCTATGAGGTTGCAAGACACTCACATCTTGAGCAATCTCTACATCACCAAGTACCTATGATATGGTTGTTGAATTCAAGGAAGCATGAACTCACTCGACATATCCTTTGACCATTTCAAATTTCAATTGATATCAAGTTTCATGATTGTCATTTTGGATACACAAGTGCTATTCCTTGCAAGACTAACCCATGTAGGAAGATGAACTCAAACTACTAGTGGTGCTCCCAACTCTTGATGGACCACATCAACCTTGAGCATCCAACACAAGTTTGACTACATGATCAAGACCAACACCACAACCCAAGGTATGACATTCCATCTTAGAGAAGCTTTGCCCCAAGCCATGAGTCAAAGCAACTCAACAAGATGTGAATACATCAAAATGCTTAAACGAAAAATGGTAACCCCATTCTGAGCTTAAACGATGAGTATGACCTATGATCAAGTGATCTCACTTGACTCCTAAGTCAATATACTCTAACATAGGTGACTTTGTCGCCGACTCTTTCTAGATGAAGTTCTCTAGTGTTCCTTTACTCAATTGCTATTTGTATTTGCATATTTTTCTTGCTATTTTGTCTCTCCCTAAATAAAAAAAACTTCATCTAGATCTCTTTTCTGCTTTTCTTCTGTGACCCTGTTGTAAATTCATTGCAAATCTTTGTGAGATGTCATTTGCCAAGTGAGTTGAGTTGACTAAATCTTTACTCTGTGTTGAACTCGATCCCTTCGATCCAACCCCATCGGCTCGACCGAAACACAAGGTCTCCTTGTGAATAGTTCATCGGTACAACCGACATGGACTGCTTTGGTCTCACCGATCGGGACCTTCTGTGACTCTGTTATCTAGGCGTCACCGACGGAAAACACATCGGCGTCACCGATTTCAACTCTGAGAAAATATTTTGCCATTGCTTATTGCCTATTTTCTTCAGCTCCACTCAATGATTCTTCCCTCTATCAGCATCACAAACTACCTGTTGCTTTGTAGTGACTCTCAAGGACCACACCTATTTGGCTCATGATCCAGAAGTGCCCTTCTTGGAAATTGATGTCAAAGGGGGAGAGAGAGCACATCAAAGCTTATCAAATGAGGACATCTAAGCTCTTCCGCAGATGCTTGTTATCAAAGAGGAGAGAAGTCACATGTCTTTAAGAGGGGAAAGACATGTCAATATGTTTGATCTTAGCTATTGCTAATATTATTGTTGCTCTGATTTTGGTTGATATTACTCTTTCTTGCTCTGATTTTCTCTCACCATACCTTCTCCAATTATCCAATATCAGATTCAGGGGGAGAAAGAGTCCATGTCTAGGGGAGAAAAATCTTTGGAATTCATTGTATATCTTTAGATCTTTGGGGACATGTCAATATCTAAATGAAGTACTCAGTATTCACCCATTACATGTCATCCCAGTCTTGGTATTCTTGTGGTTCTCTACAACTGCTTTACATAAAGTGATCTTGTGTTATCTAACCCAATTTTCTCAAGTCCACTCTTTCCAGAGCCAGCTCAAGACCAGAAGGTAAGTATATGCATCACACTCATGTGCATGATGATCTCTTGCTGATGTACATATTGTTTGCAAGAGGGATTCATAAACATTGAGGTACATTTCCTGATCATATCATTTGCTCTGATGCATATAGCCAAGATACATGTAACTCTCTGCTTGCTCTATCATGCTTATGCATTCACATGTTAGTATATTCTATCTTCACATGATTGCATACATGTAGGGGGACCTTATGCATGTTACATGTCTCTCCAAAGCTTTACCTACTACTCTTCATATCATTTACCTAGAGCTTTGATGTATGTTGTCATCAATTACAAAAAATGGGGAGACTGAAAGCACAAGTGCTCCCTGGGTGATTTTGGTAATTAATGTCAACATATCTCTTGTTGGACTAATGATTTATCTTGTGTATTTCAGACAAGTTCAACAATGGCGTGGAAATGACAAGAGGATGTGGAACCCCTTCAAGGTGTCTAGGACATGCATTGGCAAAAGCTCAAGACTCTTCATTTCATTTTTAGTGATCCAAGATCACATTGAGTCCATAGGAAAGCCAATACTATTAAAAGGGGATGATGTGTTGCTTAATGGCTTGCTTGCTCAAAGTGCTTAGTGATATTGCTCCAAAGCCCTCAACCACTTTCTCATTCCAAATATGTCCAAAACCCAAAGTCAAACTCGGCCCCACCGAATAATCCTATCCGGAGCCACCGTGTTCATATGACATAGCCATTGCTAGAAACCCTAATAGTTCGGTCACACTGATATGGATCTCGGTCTCACCGAGATGGCCTTGCAAACTCTCTGTTGCCTGTTGCAATTGTTTCGGCCTCACCGAAATTGCGATCGGTCACACCGAGTTGGCTTGACATCTTCTCTGTTGCCTTATTGCTTCACTTTGGTCTCACCGAGTTGATGCAATCGGTGCCACCGAGATGATGTTTGCCCTAAGCCCTAGCACATTGGTCCCACCGAGTTGTTCCAGTCGGTCCCATCGAGATTCCTAACGTTCACATTTTGAACTAAATCGGTCTCACCGAGTTCTTCTATTCTGTCTGACCGAGTTGGGTGAAATGTGTGTAACGGTTGGATTTTGTGTGGAGGCTATATATACCCCTCCACCCCCTTCTCCATACGTGAGAGAGCCATCAGAACGTGCCTACACTTCCAGCATACATTTTCTGAGAGAGAACCACCTACTCATGTGTTGAGATCAAGATATACCAATCCTACCACAAGAATCTTGATTTCTAGCCTTCCCCAAGTTGCTTTCCACTCAAATCATCTTTCCACCATATCCAAATCTATGAGAGAGAGTTGAGTGTTGGGGAGACTATCATTTGAAGCACAAGAGCATGGAGTTCATCATCAACACACCATCTATTACCTTTTGGAGAGTGGTGTCTCCTAGATTGGTTAGGTGTCGCTTGGGAGCCTCCGACAAGTTGTGGAGTTGAACCAAGAAGTTTGTAAGGGCAAGGAGATCGCCTACTTCGTGAAGATCTACCCGAGTGAGGCAAGTCCTTCGTGGGAGATGGCCATGGTGGGATAGACAAGGTTGCTTCTTCGTGGACCCTTCGTGGGTGGAACCTGACGATGACATGTACCTAGGGTAGGGTAATAGGCCTGACCTAGACACCCTTCCCAAGGACACTGCTCTAAAGCCAAAGGCATTCAAAGGATAGCATCATCTACTGACTGAAATCACCTCAGGGTACAACCCACTCGACCAACAGTTCACTCAGATAACCCAATTCCATTCGACCAGGGTATCATCATTCGACCATACCAGAAACCACTCGGAGTACAGAAGGTCTAAGGTCGCTCAGGATGGCAACGGTCAGGCATTCACTCCGTGGTCTTAATGATCATTTATATGTCTTTACTATTGGCGTTACCTGTAACGTCTCACCTTAATGTACATTGAACCCCTTGTAACGTGGGCTGGCTGGGGTCCTGGCGCACTCTATATAAGCCACCCCCCTCCACTGGCACAAGGGTTCGCACCCCCTGTAACTTCACGCATAATCCAGTCGACCAAGCCTCCGGGCACCGAGACGTAGGGCTGTTATTCCTCCGAGAAGGGCCTGAACTCGTACATCTTGCGTGCACAACTTCACCGTAGCTAGGATCCGGCCTCTTCCTACGTACCCTCCATTCTTACTGTCAGACTTACTCCCATGACAGTTGGCGCCCACCGTGGGGCGTGTGTCTAAGCGACTTCCGGTGAGGTTGCAGTTTTTTTCGATCTCCATCAACATGGTTTCTGGCGGTGGTTTGGCTGAGGGTCGCGAGATCCGTCTCGGCGCGCTCGTTCTCATCGCCGATGACTCCGCCTGGCTCCAGGAGGCCCCCCTCGACGTCGAGACGCTCCCCGCCCGCGGGGCGACGCACTTTCGCGCATGTGTTCATGGCGTCCTTCTGCGGCAGCCGTCGACCCAGTATCGGTCGGCTCCCGCAGCATCCTTGCCCCCCGCTATTCGCCGTCGCAAGCGGTCTGGTCGATCGCGGCTTCAGCGATGGGTGAAGCATGCGGTGGCCCGCCAGTCGGTCACCCCACAAATCATGGCGATTGAGCCCGACGAATCTCCCTACGGACTATTCGACCTATCGACTGGTTCCTCCGAGACTCTGTTCGAGTGCGGGAGCAGTGACCCTACGGCGGAAGTCCTGATGGTCGATACGCCGCGCGGCCCGCCTGGTTTCTGTCACGGTGGCGGCAGCGATGGCGGCGGCGGCTCATCGCATGGTCATGAAGAATATCGTCCTGAGGCCCTCACTTCGGAGCAGAGGGACGAGCTGCATCATCGCAATATGGAGGCCCTCCACACCCCCATCATTGGGGAGACCTCTGAGGCTCGGGCCTTGGAAGCTGCACGTCTAGCCACCTTGGCTGAGTGCGCGCGACTGGAAAATCTCCAACATTCACTCGACGAGCGTGCCCGTCGGCAGATCCCCGAATCCAGTCGACGGCAATGACAGTTGTTTCCTCCTGAGCCCCAGGTATACCGCACTCCGATCCAGAATCTTACAGCTGCAGCCCGTATAGCAGAGTCGATTCAGCCATCCCAATCAGAGGCTGGAAGAGGTTTGATGCAGATCCGAGCATTGCTCCGGGCGGCAGGGGAGCAAAACACCGCAGTGTCTCAGTCTCGTAACAGGATCCATAGCAGATCTGTGGTGGCTGATACAGTCCAGTCAGCTCATAGCCCAAGGTCGCCTCCGCGGCGTGAGGGATGTGGGCATCGCCAAGAGCAGTACTTGGGTCGGAACCACGAGTAGTACGATCATCGGCTCGGTCGTGGTGGCCGCCATCGAGTGCCTACGCCCCCTTCGAGGGGCGGATCATATGCGCCACGGTAGTGTGATGACGGGCGCCCGTATTGCGATGAGCGGAGGATACCGGTCGACCCAAGGGAGCCGGGGTTTGATGCTAGGTCAATTTTGGTGCAAGGTCTGGTCGACAGGAACCGAGCACACAGAGAAGGGCAGGACAGAGATCGCCCGACTGGAAGCAGAGTGCATGTTTCTGGGCCTGAGTGTTTTAGCAGAGCCATCAGAGCTGTAGAGATCCCTCCCAACTTCAGGTTGGCGACTGGGGTAAGTAAGTTCACCGGCAAGTCGAAGCCTGACACTTGGCTGGAAGACTACCGAGTAGCAGTGCAGATTGGTGGTGGAAATGATGATGTGGCCATGAAGCACCTCCCCCTGATGCTTGAAGGTTCGGCTAGAGCTTGGCTAAATCAGTTAGCTCCTGGCAGTATCTTTAGCTGGGAAGAATTGGCCCGAGTGTTTGTCAGAACATTTAAGGGCACTTGCAAACAGCCCGCAGGGCTGACTGAGTTGCATCATTGCGTGCAGAAACCGAATGAAACTTTGAGGGATTACATCCAGAGGTGTACCACTTTGCATCACACAGTGGAAAATGTATCACAGCATCAAGCAGTTTGCGCCTTCAAGGAGGGTGTGCGGTACAGAGAGCTTAACCTGAAATTCGGTCAGACAGGAGACATGTCCCTGGCTTGGATGATGGAGATAGCCACTCGGTACGCTAACGGCGAGGAAGAAGACCGACTCCGCAGTTGCAAGAATAAACCAGTCGCCCAAGACGCCGGAGGAAGAAATTCTAGTCGGAAGCAGAAGCGCAAAGTTGAACCCGCAGGCCCTGGTGAGGCCGCAGTTTTGAACCAAGGGAAGTTCAAAGGAAAGCCTAAGGGACCCTGGATCCCCAAGAAGGTGAAAGATCAGGCAGGAAATGATGTGTTGGATTTGCCGTGTCATATTCACAGCAAGAAAGACGAAGAAGGGAACCTGATTTATCCCAAGCATACCACTCGACAATGTCGACTCCTTATCCAGCAGTTCCGCGAGGGCCAGCCCAGTGAGAAGGAGAAGGAGTCTGACAAGGAGGAGGACAAAGAGGATGATGACGGTTTTCCCAATGTCAATTCCACCTTGGTGATTTTTGCTGACATTGAAAGCAGAAGTCGACCGAAAGTCATCAACAGAGAAGTAAACATGGTTGCTCCGGCAACGACGACATATTTGAAGTGGTCGCAGACTCCCATTACATTCGACCAGTCCGATCACCCAGCGCACATTGCTACCCCTGGGCGGCAAGCGCTGGTGGTCGACCCAGTCGTTGGGGGCACCCGACTGACCAAGGTTCTGATGGATGGTGGCACTGGCTTGAACATTTTGTATGCTGAGACCCTCCGGGGGATGGGCATTCCCATGTCCAAGCTCAGCGAGAGCAACATGAGATTCCACGGAGTCATTCCCGGAAAGAAAGCCGATTCACTCGGTCCGATCGCTCTTGATGTGGTTTTCGGTGATTCAAAGAATTACCGTAAGGAAAGGTTAACGTTCGAGGTAGTGGATTTCCACAGTGCTTATCATGCGATTCTGGGTCGGCCTGCGTATGCTCGTTTCATGGCTCGACCGTGTTACGTATACCTCAAGCTGAAGATGCCTGGCCCCAGAGGTGTGATCACAGTCATAGGGAATCGGCAAAGGGCAGAAGAGTGCCTCCAGAAAGGCTCAAAGATTGCTGATGAGCAAATGGCAGCAGTTGAAATGGAAGAGTACAAAAAGAACGCAGATCCGAGTGATTTGTTGCGAGCAAAGAAGCCCGCTTCAGAGTCCGCATTTCGGTCGGCCGGTGCAACAAAGCCTGTCCATATCCATCTGACCGATCCCGATGCTGCTCCGACTCTCATCTCAACAACACTCAACAGCAAATAGGAAGAAGCGCTCATCCAGTTCCTCTGTGAGAACTGGGACATCTTTGCATGGAAGCCTTCTGACATGCCAGGTGTACCCAGGGGACTGGCTGAGCACTGTTTGCGAGTCGACCCGAAAGCAAAACCTATCAAGGAACACCTCCGCCGGTCCGCCGTGGAGAAGAGAAAAGCAATTGGCGAAGAGGTGGCTCGGCTTCTAGCAGCTGAGTTCATCCGAGAGATATACCAATCCGAGTGGCTCGCCAATGTTGTCATGGTCCCCAAAAAAAACAAATCACTTCGTATGTGTATCGATTTCAAACATATCAATCGGGCCTGCCCGAAAGATCATTTCCCTCTGCCCCGCATTGACCAGATAGTTGACTCGACTGCGGGGTGTGAGCAATTGTCCTTCTTGGATGCATATTCCGGGTACCATCAGATCCAACTGTATGGACCCGACGAAATAAAGACCGCGTTCATCACCCCATTCGGGTGTTTTTGCTATGTTACCATGCCCTTTGGCCTCAAGAATGCTGGTGCCACGTTCATGCGTATGATTCAGAAGTGCCTGCTCACTCAAATCAGTCAAAACGTGGAAGCTTACATGGATGACATCGTGGTTAAGTCACGCAAAGGTTCCGACCTACTGACTGACCTCGCTGAAACCTTTGCCAACCTGAGAAGATATGATATCAAGCTAAATCCTTCAAAGTGTACATTTGGAGTACCTGGTGGAAAGTTACTCGGTTTCCTTGTTTCCGAGCGAGGAATCGACGCAAACCCTGAAAAGGTCAGTGCAATCCTCTGAATGAAAAGCCCAGTGCGAGTGCATGACGTTCAGAAGCTTACTGGTAGTTTGGCTGCATTGAGTCGATTTATTTCACATCTCAGTGAAAAGGCATTACCTCTTTACCGACTGATGAAGAAGTCTGACAAGTTCGAGTGGAATCCTAAAGCTGAAGCAGCGTTTGAAGAGCTCAAAGCCCTGCTTTCCACCTAGCCGGTGCTTGCTGCTCCAGTCAGCAAAGAGCCTCTGTTGCTATATATTGCAGCCACTGGACAAGTTGTCAGCACAGTGCTCATGGTCGAGCGGGAAGAAGAAGGCAAAGCCTACAAGGTTCAACGCCCAGTGTACTATATTTCTAAAGTTTTAACTCCATCCAAGAAAAGATACCCGCATTATCAGAAGCTTGTCTATGGGATTTACTTGACTACGAAGAAAGTTGCACATTACTTTGCAGACCACTCAGTTTCAGTTGTCAGCGATGCCCCATTATCTGAAATTCTGAATAATCGGGACACAACTGGTCGAGTGGCCAAGTGGGCAATTGAACTCCTTCCTTTGGATATCAAGTTTGAGGCAAAGAAAGCAATCAAGTCTCAGGCAATAGCAGATTTCCTCGCCGAGTGGATTGAGCAGGAGCAACCGACTCAGGTTCACTCGGAACATTGGACTATGTTCTTTGATGGGTCCAAAATGTTGAATGGGTCCAGCGCTGGAGTAGTCCTGGTATCCCCGCAAGGTGACAAGCTCAGTTATGTTCTCCAGATTCACTTTGATTCCTCCAACAATGAAGCTGAATATGAAGCACTTCTGTACGGGTTGCGTATGGCCATTTCACTCAGCGTCCATCGCCTAATGGTTTACGGCTACTCAGACTTAGTGGTCAATCAAGTGATGAAGGAGTGGGACATCAGGACTCCGGCTATGACTGGTTATTGCAATGCAGTGAGAAAATTGGAAAAGAAGTTTGAGGGGTTAGAGCCCCATCACATTCCCCGAGTCAAGAATCAAGCAGCTGATGACCTGGCGAAGATAGGTTCCAAGCGGGAGCCTATTCCCAGTAATGTGTTCTTGGAGCATCTCCACACCCCGTCAGTTCAAGAAGATCCTTTTACAGAGGAGCCCCCACAACCGATAAGCTCAACCGATCCGACTGAGATTGAAGTCCCAGCAGTGGTCGACCTAATCATGGAGGTTTTGGTGATTATCCCCGATTGGACGATGCCATATATTGCATACTTGCTTAGGCAAGAGCTCCCAGAAGATGAGAATGAGGCCCGCTAGATTGTTCGTCGATCCAAAGCCTTCACGGTTATTGGAGGGCGACTTTTCAGAGAAAGTGTTACCGGAGTTCCTCAACGTTGCATCTCTCCAGAAGAGGGTCGATTGATCCTAAATGGCATCCACTCGGGAACCTGCGGTCACCATGCGTCCTCTCGAACCATCGTGGCCAAAGCATACCGAGCGGGGTTCTATTGGCCGCGTGCAAATGAGATGGCAAAAGAAATAGTCGACAAGTGTGAGGGCTGTCAGTTCTACTCCAACATGTCCCACAAGCCTGCATCAGCCTTGAGGACCATTCCGCTTGTCTGGCCATTTGCTGTTTGGGGATTGGATATGGTTGGGCCTCTGAGGACTGGCAGGAGTGGCTTCACCCATCTGCTTGTAGCAGTCGACAAGTTCACTAAATGGATTGAAGCCAAACCCATCAAAAACCTCGATTCAAGTACTGCTGTCAGTTTCATCAGAGAGTTAACATTCAGATATGGAGTTCCACACAGCATTATCAAGGACAATGGTTCAAACTTTGATTCAGATGAGTTCAAGGCTTTCTGTGCTTCCCAAGGCACTCGGGTCGACTACGCTTCAGTCGCCCACCCGCAGTCGAATGGGCAAGCCAAAAGGGCAAACGGTTTGATTCTCCAAGGGCTGAAACCCCGATTGATGAGTGACCTCAAGCATGCAGCAGGCGCTTGGGTAGACGAGGTACCATCAGTCCTTTGGGGATTGAGAACAACACCAAATCGGTCGACTGGCCGGACTCCCTTCTTCATGGTCTATGGGGCTGAAGCCGTGCTGCCGAGTGATTTGCTTCACAACGCGCCCCGAGTAGAACTTTTTTCAGAAGCTGAAGCAGAACAAGCTCGACAAGATGCTGTTGATCTTCTGGAAGAAGAAAGAGAGATGGCCTTGATCCGGTCGACCATTTATCAGCAAGACCTTCGTCGATTCCATGCCAGAAACATGAGAGGTCGAGCATTTCAGGAAGGAGACCTTGTGCTCCGAGTGGATCAACAACGGCCTCACAAGCTTGCTCCCGCTTGGGAAGGTCCCTTCATCGTCACCAAGGTGCTCCACAACGGAGCATATCACCTCTACAATGTGGAATAGAAGAAAGACGAGCCACACGCTTGGAATGCGGAGCTGCTCCGCCATTTTCGTACTTAAACATTCAGACTGATGAGATGTAATAAGAAGTACCTCTCAGTTTGTTTATCAAAGACACAGTTTTACAGTCTCCTAAATGATTGTTGTTACTTATACATGTGTTCAAAATCCCCCAGTGGGTGGCTTAGCTGCGAACCCGATTCGCCTAAGATCAAAAACAAAATCCTACCGAGTGAAGAGCAACCCTCTCACTCGGGGGCTTAGTTGCGAATTCGATTTGCCTAAGTTTCAAAAACAAACTCCGAGTGAAGAGCAACCCTCTCACTCGAGGGCTTAGTTGCGAATCCGATTCGCCTAAGTTTTAAAAACAAACTCCGAGTGAAGAGCAACCCTCTCACTCGGGGGCTTAGCTGCAGTTCCGTACTCGCCTAAGTTTGAAAAAATCCTACCGAGTGAAGAGCAACCCTCTCACTCGGGGGCTTAGCTGCAGTTCCGTACTCGCCTAAGTTTGAAAAAATCCTACCGAGTGAAGAGCAACCCTCTCACTCGGGGGCTTAGCTGCAGTTCCGTACTCGCCTAAGTTTGAAAAAATCCTACCAAGTGAAGAGCAACCCTCTCACTCGGGAGCTTAGCTGCAGTCTCGTACTCGCCTAAGGAAAAACACGCTCCGAGTGAAGAGCGATCCTCTCGCTCGGGGACTTGGCCACACGCTCCGTCCTGATTCGCAAGGATGACGAGGTGCAGGTCGTCTGCGACCTTCTCCTCAGAGCTGCGCCACAAGTACAATCTACGCTCCGTCCAGATCTGCAAGGACGACGAGGTGCGGGTCATCTGCGATTTTCTCCTCGGAGCTGCATCTCAAGTACATATATCTGTTCCGAGCGAAAAGACAAGTCCCACTTGGAGTCAAGAGATTCAAAAGCGGCAAAGCCAAAGACACCGTATTCAAAGAAAAAACCAAGTTCAGATAAATCTCGCAAGATTTAGAACCGCGGATAAAAGTGCTCGGACGTCAGGCCCGAAGGAGCTTAACGGTTACAAAATCACTCGGCATTCCGAGGCAAATTTAAGCAAGACATAAAGTTTGTTCACTCCGCAGGAGGAGGGCTGGCAGGCTCGACGAACTCATCCAGGTCAATTCCATCTGCAATACGAGTGGCTGCTTCGATGAAGCTCTCCATGAAGGACTGGAATTGAAGCTTCTTGGTATTGGCGACCTTGAGTGTTGCTAGCTTTTCTTCCTTGGCCTCTTTGAAGTGGACACAAACCAGAGACAGAGCCACGTCAGCTCCACAGCGAGCAGACGACTTCTTCCATTCCTGCACTCGACCAGGGATCTCGTTGAGTCGAGTCATCAGAGACTCGAGATCATTCTGGAATGTCACCCTTGGCCAGAGTGCAGTGTCGACCCGCGACACCGCCACTTTCAGTCGGGCGAGGTAGTCCATGGCACTGGCAAGACGAGATTCTAATCGGAGCACGTTCATGGTGGCTTCATCCTTAATTGGGGAGTTGATGGGGTCCAAGCTCGTTTCAATCCGCCCAGTCTCCTCCTCAAAGTTCTGGCAGAATTCTGTACACACAGGTAAATGGTGAATCGACAGCTATATGACGAGTCGACAATAACAAATCAGCCGGAAGGAGAAAGTACCTTCAAGCATAAGGAACATTTTCTTGGCAAGCCCTCCTAGATAGTTCTCCAGCTCGTCCCTCTTTCGAGTGAGGTCTTCAACTTTGTTAGTCAGAACCCCCTTGTCCTTCTTCAGTCGCATTGCTTCTTTGTTGGCTTCGTCAATGGCAGTCTTCATTTTGGTGTTTTCTTCTTCCAAATTACCGACTGAAGCCAGCTTCTTGTCAGCAAGTTCAGTTTTCTCCCGCGCCGTCTTCTATGCTGCTGCAAGGTCGAGGTCCTTCTGCTCCAGAGCCTGCTTCATTTTGTCTAAAGAAATAACATTCTTCAGACGAGCTTGGAGTTGTCTGTTTTCACTACGCACATCTGTTCGAGTGGAGTCACTCGGCTCAAAGGGCAAAAAGAAAGATGGCAAGACAGACAGTCGGCAAGTTATTACCTCCCATGGCAGCTGCTTCATCCTTAGCCTTTTGCAAGTTCTCCCTGGCCAGCTCCAGGTCGAGATTGAGTTGGGCCTGTTTCTTCTTCAATTCAGCAAACTGGGCACCAAACTCACAAGATTTCTGCAATCCACGAATAAGATACGTCAGTCGACAGAAACAAAGATTGATTGCTTCCGAGCGATAAGATGCAAAGTTCAAGTCATCATGGCAAAAAGAGTTCTAAGACCACTGCCGAATCAAACATTCGACAGTAGTCTCGGGGACTACACCCAGTGGGTGCACTTGGCGTGCCCCCACTGGTTCGACTTTCCACTCGACATGGTCCGTCCGGTCAAAAAAAAACCCGGCAACATTTGTTCTCAGACCACCGCCAACTACCCGCAGTCGACCGCGGTCTCGGGGACTACACCCAGTGGGTGCACTTGGCGTGCCCCCACTGGTCCGGATCCCACTCGGTATAGCCTGTCTGGACCGAGTGGAAGAACTGTAAAGAAACATTTGACAAAGACCCCAGCCGAATCAAACATTCGATGGCGGTCTCGGGGACTACACCCAGTGGGTGTACTCTGCGTGCCCTCACTGATTCAAGGATACACTCGACACGACCTAGTCGACTCAAGTGAAAAAACTACTCAGCAAAAGTTGAAACACCCAGTGGGTGTACAGATACAAGATGCAAACTGGCAATAGATGCACATTAAAGGTCCCGAAACGCTCATCCACGGATATCTTACGGATAATAAAGCAGCAGTTTTCAAGTACAATTTCCTAACAGAACAAGTGATGAGCTAAAGATCAGTCGGAAATCAGCTAACCTGGACATTGGTCTGAAGAGCTGAGCTGGCATCATAAGCAGCCTGACTGGCTTCACGCATCACCTTCATCTGCTCCATCATAAGACTTGCCTGGCGTATAGCCTCCTTGGCAGCATTCACTGGATCCTCCGGGACATGATGGGTGACGAAGAGCGGAGTTGGTGGAACAGTCGCAGCAGCATGAGGATCTGAGGCATGGAGTTTCACGGACGAGGAAGGGGCTTGAGCAGTCGACGCCGAAGGACGTTCAGTCGACACAGGATCGGCAAATGTAACAGAAACCCGATTGAGGTCTCCGGACTACTGGATCACTGGTTCTGGCACTGATGTCGTCTGAGGTACCTTGCTGGCTGGCGCCCTCCTACCCGGAGTCCTGCCCCTCCTTCCCACAGGCTTCTGGGGCATTTCTTCATTGTCATCTAGAAGTTCAATAATATTTTGCGGCACTGCGAAAGACTCAACCACAAGAGTTCAGTCGACTACAAAATCAATTGACAAAATGAAGACTAGATGTTAGTCATACCGGCTTTGGAAGTGGCTGCGTCTTCAGTTTCCTCATCATCATCCTCGTAAAGATTCATGGAAGTCCTAGAAGTAGCAGCACTGCAAGTGTCAGAACTCACTCGGTAAAGCAAGGGAATGATTCGACAATAAATATAAGAGTCCCTGAGCAAAGAGTGGAAACAAAACACTTACGCAGAGGTCACGGGAACGTCAACCTTGATCTTAGGCAAGGCCTTCTGGGGCTTTGAAGGCACAACCTTGAGCTGCTTCGAGGCCTTCTCAGTCGACGCGGGCGAGGATGTCCGAGTGCGCTTCGAAGTCTGCACAGTCGGTGCAGCCGCTCTGCCACGGACACCTGCTGGGTCATGGGTCTGCTTGGAGCGTCTTTCAGAGCGAGGTGGAGAGTCGACTTCCTCACTGCTGCTTGAGCCCTCGCCCTCCTCCTCTTCTTCTCCATCTGATTGCCAGTCGCCGCTTTTGCCTCCACTAGCCTCTCCCTCCGGATCCTGCTCTCCATTGGGCATCAAGTACATCTCAGTATACATCTGCGAGGCAAAGAATTGAACAAGTATCAGTCGGTTCCAAAGGCAGTTTACAAATCAGAGTGAAAGTCACTCGGCACCAAAGGTCAGACCTTGTCTGGTTCGTTAGCAGCGTCGAGTGGTGGAATTCTCCTGGACCCCCTGGGGTTGTCTTTGTTTCCAGTGATGCCCTGCAACCACTGTGCCACCGTCTCCTCGGCAACTTCCTTCGGGTGGATCCGAGTGGAATCATCAGTACCCGAGTACATCCACATAGGATGATCGCGGGCCTAGAGCGGCTGGATGCGACGACTGAGAAACACCTCTAGCAAATCCATGCCAGTCACACCATCGCGGACGAGTTGGACTACTCGTTCAACCAACATAGTCACCTCCACCTTTTCTGCTGGAGTCACTTTCGAGGAAGAGGGCTTCTCAATTCGCTCCATGGTGAAAGGGGGAAGGCCAGTCGACTGACCAGGGGTTGGTTTGTCCTTACAATAAAACCAGGTCGACTGCCACCCTCTGACTGAATCGGGAAGAGTCATAGGTGGAAAAGTGCTTTTACCTCTCATCTAGATCCCTAGACCTCCGCACATCTGGATCACGTGCGTCCTCTCATCACTCGGATTAGCCTTTTTCACAGACTGAGAGCGGCAAGTAAAGATGTGTTTGAAGAGGCCCCAATGCGGTCGACAACCCAGGAAACTCTCACACATGGTAACAAATGCAGCGAGGTATGTGATGGTGTTGGGGGAAAAGTGATGAAGTTGGGCTCCAAAAAAGTTCAGAAAACCCCGGAAAAAAGGATGAAGAGGCAGGGAAAAACCACGGTCCACGTGGGTCGCGAGGAGGACGCACTCACCCTCCTGCGGCCGCGGCTCGGTCTCATCACCTGGCAGTCTCCAGGATCCATGGGCAATCAAGCCCCCCTCGACCAGATCCTCCAGGTCCTCTTGCTGAATCGTGGATCGAATCCAGTCGCCCTGGATCCAGCCGGGCGGCAGGCCAGATCTCGACGATGACCCCCCCGACTCGTCTTCTTGCCCTTCGCCTTCGCCGTCGCCTTCTTCACACGCTCCAGGGCCGCCATCTTGTCCTTTCCCATCGCAGCAGGCTGCGCTCAGGCGGGGCGATGGCGTCGAGGGTGGAGGTGAATGCGGTGGAGGAGCTGAGGGAGAAGAAGGGGAATGGGGCGCACTGTACAAACACCACGGCCCCGACGCCTTATATGGGCCTGCTTCCGAGTGGCTGACTCGTGGGCCCAAGCAATCCCGTCAAATCCCGCAACAGTCGCACGATCAGTACGTGGCGAAAAAGGTGGCGCGAGAATCGAGGCATCCCTGCCCAATCTGCTCCGTTTACTGCTGTTCTCTCCGTCCCGCGCGCTTCTCCAAATTTCGAATCCTGTGAGATCCGGGAGCGGCAGTGCGACCAATCACGCTGAAGATTTTATACCATACCAACACTTGGAGCTTATCAGCAAAGTTCACTCGACAACCTATGAATGGACCCAGCTGACTGGAAATGAAGTTGAAGTTTTTACATAGATCATCGGCCCGGTTAAAATACCTCTGAAGCATATAAATCGGTCGGAACTATCTTCAACCCCTTCTCCACTCGGACCCAGATCCATTCGGGGGCTAATGACGATGACATGTACCTAGGGTAGGGTAATAGGCCTGACCTAGACACCCTTCCCAAGGACACTGCTCTAAAGCCAAAGGCATTCAAAGGATAGCATCATCTACTGACTGAAATCACCTCAGGGTACAACCCACTCGACCAACAGTTCACTCGGATAACCCAATTCCATTCGACTAGGGTATCATCATTCGACCATACCAGAAACCACTCGGAGTACAGAAGGTCTAAGGTCGCTCAGGATGGCAACGGTCAGGCGTTCACTCCGTGGTCTTAATGATCATTTATATGTCTTTACTATTGGCGTTACCAGTAACGTCTCACCTTAATGTACATTGAACCCCTTGTAACGTGGGCTGGCTGGGGTCCTGGTGCACTCTATATAAGCCACCCCCCTCCACTGGCACAAGGGTTCGCACCCCCTGTAACTTCACGCATAATCCAGTCGACCAAGCCTCCGGGCACCGAGACGTAGGGCTGTTACTTCCTCCGAGAAGGGCCTGAACTCGTACATCTTGCGTGCACAACTTCACCGTAGCTAGGATCCGACCTCTTCCTACGTACCCTCCATTCTTACTGTCAGACTTACTCCCATGACAGAGCCCTCCGTGGACTTGCGCAACCGTTACGCTTCGTGGGTTGAAGTCTCCATCAACGTGGATGTACGATAGCACCACCTACGGAACCACGCCAAAAATCTCCGTGTCATCATTGCGTTTGCACACTCCAATCCCATCCCTTTACATTCTTGCAAATAGCATGCTTTACTCTTTCCGCTGCATATACTCTTGTCATGCTTGCTTGAAATGTATTGTGAATGCTTAAACTTGTGCTAAAACTCCACCTTAACTTGAACAACTTAAAAATTGCCACTTTTTCTTGTTGAGGGTCTAATCACCCCCCTCTAGACCCCTCTTCTCGATCCTTTCAGAGTTCAAGACGTACTTGCTCCGTGGTGCCCTGCCGGAGAAGGAGGAAGATGCAGAGCGCATGGCTCGGCAGGTCACTGCTTATTGCTTGCAGGACGGCGAGCTGTACTGCAGGTGCCCCAACGACGTCTCGCTGCGGTGCATATCGGAGGAGCAAGGGCGCGAGCTATTGGCCGACATTCATGGTGGAGACTGTGGGCACCATTCTTCGTCACACACCCTCGTGGGAAAGGCATTCCGCAGCGGGTTCTACTGGCCTACGACGCTCCACGACGCCACCAAGCTGGTCCGATCCTGCGAGGCCTACCAGTTCCACGCCAAGCAGATTCACCAGCCGGCGCAAGGGCTCCAAACCATCCCGCTCTCATGGCCCTTCGCGGTCTGGGGGCTTGACATTCTAGGCCCGTTCCCTCGGACAGCCGGCGGTTACCGCTACCTCTACGTCGCCATCGACAAGTTCACTAAGTGGGCGGAGGTGGAGCCTGTGCGCACCATCCCCGCAGGGTGGGCTGTCAAGTTCATCAGGGGCCTCATGAGCCGATTTGGTGTACCCAATCGCATCATCACCGACAACGGCTCTCAGTTCACAAGCAATCTCTTCAGGTCATATTGTGCTAACCTTGGAACGCAGATATGCTACGCTTCGGTGGTGCACTCACGGAGCAACGACCAGGCCGAGCACACCAACGCGGAGGTCCTGAGGGGCCTCAAGACCAGAAGCTTCAAGAAGAAGCTTGACGCCTGCGGCAGGGGTTGGCTGGACGAGCTGCAGTCGGTGCTGTGGTCCGTCCGCACCACCGCGACTAAGCCCACTGGCGAAACCCCGTTCTTCCTCGTCTACGGGGCCAAGGCGGTCCTCCCGCTAGAGATCAAGCATCGTTCCCCGCGAGTCCTGGCGTTTGACGAGGTGCGTCAGGACGTCTCGCGAGGGACTGATCTTGTGCTCGAAGAGGAGGCACACCACCAAGCCTCCCTCCGAGCTGCAAGGTACCAGTAGGCCCTGCGGCGCTACCATTGCCGCAACGTCCGCCCCCGGACCCTCGAAGTCGGAGACCTCGTCCTAAGATGGGTCCTCTCAAGGGAGGGCCTCCACAATCTCTCGCCCATGTGGGAGGGCCCGTTTAGGGTTGCCCGTCTCTCCAGGCCTGGCGCTGCGCGCCTAGAGATGGAGGACGGGGTCCCCATCCAGAATGCCTGGAATATCCAGCACCTCCGCAAGTTCTACCTGTGACACTCTCACGTAATAATGAGTGGGGCTGTACACGCCCCGGAGTCTCCGGGTGTGCCGTTTCACGGCCTCGCGGGAGCTCCCACCGACGCCCCAGTGGAAGCCCCATGCTCCGCGCTGGCGGAAACGGTCGAACAACGACTATGCCCACGCCCAAGTGGAGGCTCCATGCTCCAAGCTGGTGGGAAGACTAGTATAGGCGCCGGACGCGGCCATTTTTCATCCTCTCTTGTAATCGAATTTGCAATTTCTTGGAATGAAGTTTGAAGTTTTCACATCTTTGTTGGAAAAAGGGTCGGGATTTTTCTCCTTGCGGTGTTTCCCTTATTGAATCTTGTCTTTTAAGTGATTTGGCGGCTGCCTCTTGCTCCCTCCCGTGCGCCCCACGAGCGGGGGCTGGGCATGGTTTTTACGCTTGGGCTAGCCCCGACAGCCGTGGGTCCGCCCATGCGCACACCTCGCCAAGGCTCTGGCGCCTAAGTCCTCGCGCGACGCTCTTGAGTGAGCCAACAGGCATGTGTCACCACGACCCGGCGTACCTGCGACGACTGACCTTCGCTCGGGGGCTCTAGGCACAGGGCCCGACCCTTGGCCAAGGCGCCTCAGGAGGCCCGATACCCTCGCGAGCCCCGGGTCTCGCGAGCCTCTCAAGCCTCCGGGGCCGCCCGACTCGTGAGGAGGAAGTCCCCCCAGCAAGCTTCTTTTTCTACCCCTATGATCCATCAGCGTCACCGCCAGTATAGGAAGCGCGTGTTGGGTCAGAAGCTCCAAGCGCGCCCCCACGATGCAGGAACCCGCCAAGGGCCACAAGCGCACCGAGCTAAGTTATCCTAATCGCTCGAGGCAGGAACCTTTCGATTAACGCCAACATAATTGAAGAACATAAGCGGGAAACACTAATATAAAGGCGTGAGTGCCGCAGTTCATTACACACACCGAGGGGCTTTCCATGATTTCTAGTGAAGGAAATAAAAGGCAAAAGAAATGGCCTCCCGAGGGCCACGGCTCAGGAGGTGCCGACCCCGGTGTCGCAGCGCCTAGTCGGTGTCCTCCTCCTCCTTGACCCGGGCGCGGCGACGCGGCGGCTCGTCATAGTCGTCGTTGCTCGAGCTCCCCTCGGAGGAGCTGCTGCCGCTGCTGGAGGCGTTGCGACCGTCGCCAAGGGCAAGTTCACCGCTGAGGACGTCCCCGCCCTACTGGTCGTCATTGTCGGAGGGGTGATCGCCGCCGCTGCTGTCGCCCTCTGGGCAGCACCCTAGGCGCCCGCCGTCTTCCCTGAAGATCTTGACGAAGAGCGTCGCCGCCTCGTCAAACTTGAAGTGGAGGGTGTGCCTCCCCTCCAAGCCGTGGGCGCGAGCCAATGTCTGCCACCCACGGGTCAGGAACACATAGCCCGCGGGGGTAACCTCAACTTCCACCCATGAAGACCGGTTGCAGCAGCCGTCGGGTTGCAGCCACGACCCGATGGGCCCCCCGGCCGGCAGCTCTTCCGCGAAGGAGCGTGGAAGCTGGATCTAGGTACGTGGTGGGCTCTCCATCCACGCCACAAACTCTCGGGCCATGTTGGCCGAGTGAGCTCGCAGGCGAGGTGGTCTAGCGGCCACCGCGTGCCTCCCCCCATGGCCTTGGCCGCCGCGGCCTCTGCGGCCGTTTCCGTGGGAGGGGTTCTTCCCACGGCTGCAGGAGCCTGTGCGAACCGCCAGCGGAGGGCGCCCACGCCCCCGGGATGACGCTGCGGGCGTAGCCGCAGACTTGCGAGGGCGGCCGCGCCCCCTCTTGGGCGGCGGCGACTCCGGCCCCTCTTTGGGGGCTTTGCCCTTCTCTTCGGCGGTGAACCTTCTCACTGGCGCCATGGTTGCTTCGGCCTGATGGTGGCCGTGGTGGAGATTGGAGGAGAAAGGGTGAGAAGACAGAGATGGGATGGGATGGGACTCTGCCCCCTTGCCCTCTTATAGGTGATCGTGGGCCAACTGGCGCCCCTCCACCTTCGCGCAATGATGGCCTCGCAGCATGCACGTCCAGGCTTTTGTCAGTCGGGGCGGTTGCCGAGGCGACGTGGGGAAGTGGAGGCGTCCGCGTCCCATCGAGCGCCACGCGTCAAGCCTGGCCCGCAGGCGATTGGGGCCCGCGTCGCTTTGCCCTTCGCCTCTTGCCTTTGCTTTGAAGCTAGGACGAGTGCGCCTTGGGCCCGGGGGCTACTGTCGATGTTCTGGGATCGGGGGTACCCAGACCTGCCTACCCGCGGCCCAGCGCGTGGCCTCGTCGACGACCCTGTATGGCCTAGCTACAAAGACTCTGTGAGCAAGGCCCTCGCGAGGACTGAGGGAGTCCTGGATTAAGGGGTCCTCGGGCGTCCAGGCTACGTAACGTGGGCCGGACTGATGGGCCATGAAGATACAAGACAGAAGACTCTCTCCCGTGTCCGGATGGGACTCTCCTTGGCGTGGACGGCAAGCTTGGCGTTCGATATGAAGATTCCTTTCTTTGTAATCGACTTTGTACAACCCTAGTCCCCTCCGGTGTCTATATAAACCGGAGGGTTTAGTCCGTAGAGGCAATCATAATCAGACAGGCTAGACTTCTAGGGTTTTAGCCATTACGATCTCGTGGTAGATCAACTCTTGTAATACTCATATTCATCAAGATCAATCAAGCAGGACGTAGGGTATTACCTCCATAGAGAGGGCCCGAACCTGGGTAAACATCGTGTCCCCCGTCTCCTGTTACCATCAACCTTAGACGCACAGTTCGGGACCCCCTACCCGAGATCCGCCGGTTTTGACATCGACATTGGTGCTTTCATTGAGAGTTCTGCTGTGTCGTCGCTAGAAGACTCGATGGCTCCATCAATCATCCACAACGATGCTGCATTGAGGGAGGTCTTTCTCCCCGGCCAGATCTTCGTATTCGGCGGCTTCATGCTGCGGGCCAACTCGCTTGGCCATCTAGAGCAGATCGACAGCTACGCCCCTGGCCATCAGGTCAGGTTTGGAAGCTTGAACTATGTTGCTGATATCCGCGAAGACTTGATCTTCGACGGATTCGAGCCCATGGCAGCCGCTCCCTACCATCGTGATGAACATGACCTAAATCTGTCATCGGACCATACCCGGGAGATAGCGCCTGTAACTGCTCTGGCCCTAGATCCGGAGCAAATTGCACCACCCGAGGACGGGAAGCTCAACCCCGCCACGGAAGCCGCAGACTCAGCGGCGTTGGAGCCGCACACAGACCCAACTTTGAACGGGATCTGTGTCACCGGAATCTCGGATTCGTCTCCGGCCATAGGTTCTGAACCGCGTGCGTCCGCGCCCATCGAGCTCGATCGGGCGCCGATCGTCGAGTTCAGCTCCGTGGACATCTTCCGGCACTCACCTTTGGGTGATGTGCTAAACTCATTAAAAACCCTCTCCTTAGCGGGGGACTCACAGCCGAATTATATCTGGTTTGAAATGGAGGCTGATGACGGAGAATTTCGCTTCCCACCCACCGCCCACTTCATTGCCACTGTCGAAGACTTAACCGACATGCTCGATTACGACTCCGAAGACATCGACGGTATGGACGACGATGCCGTAGAGGAGCAGGCCCAAAACCCGCCATTTACCGGGCGCTGGACGGCCACCTCCTCGTATGACGTGTACATGGTGGATACTCCCAAAAAGAATAATGGCGATAAACCTCCTGAGACACAGCCAAAGCGCCGACGTCAGCGGCACCGCTCTAAATCACGCCGTGGAAAAGACAGCAATACCGGCACAAGAGAAAACAATACTCCGGACGATGCCGAAGACAAAGAAGATCCCGTCGAGCCGACTTCCGAACAGGACGATAGGGAAGATGGGCAAGTCAGCCCTGACAAATAGGCCATAAACAAAGACTCGGAGGACAGCAACTATCTTCCACTTTCCGAAGACGAGGTGAGCCTCGGCGATGAAGACTTTATCGTGCCTGAGGAACCTGTCGAGCAGGAGCGCTTTAAGCGCCGACTAATAGCCACTACAAGGAGCCTGAAAAAGAAATAGCAGCAGCTTCAAGCTGATCAAGATCTACTCAACGACAGATGGACTGATGTCCTGGCAGCCGAGGAATACGGACTCGAGCGCCCCATTAAAAGTTACCCGAAGCATAAACTGCTACCCCAATTCGACGACGAGGCACTTGAGCCCATGCCATCAACACGTAATGCGGCTGACCGACCACCACGTGGCCGGGACAAAGCGGTAACCCAAGCCGAACACCTGCCCATACTACCTCACCGTAAAGGCAAAGATACAACAGCTCGGGAATACACATATGACCTGCGGCAAGACCTGGAGAACAGAGTAGGCCAGTCCAGATCGATCTACGGATCGCGGGGGCATGCCCTGGCGCGCGACGACGGCTATCAAGCCAGACGTAACAAACATAACCACGTCCGGGCCGAAAACTGCAGACAGACTACATCTGCACTACATCACGACTTGGCCCGATATAGAGGCGCCGCACATCCCCTCTGCTTCACTGATGAAGTAATGGAGCACGAATTCCCAGAAGGGTTTAAACCCGTAAATATCAAATCATATGATGGAACAACAGATCCCGCGGTATGGATTGAGGATTTTCTTCTCCATATTCATATGGCCCGTGGCGATGACCTTCACGCCATCAACTACCTCCCACTAAAACTCAAGGGGCCAGCTCGGCACTAGTTAAACAGTCTGCCTAAAAACTCTATTGGCAGCTGGGAGGACTTGGAAGATGCCTTCCGCGACAACTTCCAAGGCACATATGTACGACCTCCGGATGCCGATGACTTAAGTCACATAGTTCAACAGCCTGGAGAGTCGGCCAGGAAATTCTGGACTAGGTTCCTAACTAAAAAGAACCAGATCGTCGACTGCCCGGATGCCGAAGCCCTAGCATCCTTTAAGCATAGCATCCACGATGAATGGCTCGCTCGTCACCTCGGCGAAGAAAAGCCGAAGTCCATGGCAGCCCTCACGGCACTCATGACCCACTTTTGTGCGTGCGAGGATAGTTGGCTAGCCCATAGCAATAACACTGCAAGCGATGCCGGTACCTCTGAAGCCAAGAATAGCAATGACAAGCCCCGACGCAACAGGCACAAGCGCCGAAGCAATGGTGGCACTGCCGATGACACGGCGGTCAACGCCGGTTTCTGCGGCTCCAAGTCCGGCGAACGGAAGAAGCCATACAAAAGAAACAATCCGGGCTCATCCAGCTTGGACCGCATACTCGATCGTCCATGTCAGATCCACGGCACCCCTGATAAACCAGCCAGTCATACCAACAGAGACTGTTGGGTTTTTAAGCAGGCCGACAAGTTAAATGCCGAAAACAAGGAGAAGGGGTCGCAAAGCGAGGACGACGACGAGGAGTCCCGTCCGCCGAACACAGGAGGACAGAAGAAGTTCCCTCCCCAGGTTAAAATGGTGAACATGATATACGCCACTCATATCCCCAAAAGGGAGCGCAAACGAGCGCTCAGGGACATCTACGTGATAGAGCCAGTCGCCCCAAAGTTCAATCCATGGTCGTCCTGCCCGATCACCTTCGATCGCAGGGACCATCCGACCAGTATCCGTCATGGCGGTTCAGCCGCACTAGTCCTCGATCCAATTGTTGATGGTTTCCATCTCACACGCGTCCTCATGGACGGTGGCAGCAGCCTGAACCTGCTCTATCAGGATACAGTGCGCAAAATGGGCATCGATCCCTCAAGGATCAAACCCACAAAAACTACCTTTAAAGGAGTCATACCAGGTGTAGAGGCCCGCTGTACGGGCTCAATCACACTGGAGGTTGTCTTCGGATCCCCGGACAACTTCAGAAGCGAAGAGTTGATCTTCGATATCGTCCCCTTCCGCAGCGGCTATCACGCACTGCTCGGACGAACCACATTTGCTCGATTCAATGCGGTGCCACACTATGCTTATCTCAAGCTCAAGATGCCGGGACCACGCGGCGTCATAACAGTTAACGGAAACACGGAGCACTCCCTCCGTACCGAGGAGCACACTGCGGCCTTGGCAGCGGAAGTACAGAGCGGCCTTGCCAAGCAGAATCTTAATTCAGCGGCCAAGCTCTCGGACATTGTCAAGCGGATCCGGACTACTCCGCAGCATAACAGTCCGGCTCGTCAGGAGTTATACTAGCAATCCGGCCTCCGTCTCCATCCCGGCCAAATGGCGGCATACGTACCACACGTACATAACTACGCACTTAAAATACCATGGGCATAGATGGAGGCATAACTAGATTGTGGTCCATAATACGGCTCGACCTCCCCTGGACACACATACTTTCACTTTTTCTTTTTTATCCTTTTCAGGTTTCTTTTCCACAGGCCCCTCAAGACGGCCTGATCATCTGTCCTTTCAAAGGATAGATACACCAAGACAGCAAGAAGCATTGAGGTATACGGGAATCTTTAGGAGGTCTTTTTGACGATCACTCCACCTGTTCTCAGGACCCGCACGCAGCTCTCCCTTGGTCATGGCATGTTAAATAGCCCTGTTGCTTATCGCACTACTTGTACGCTTTGACGTATCAATAAAATTATAATGGAAACAGTTCGCGGCCCAACTTCTGCGGCACTAGCTTACTACTTCATTTTTTCTCGATAATCTTATCAATTGCACCCGTACACTTTGGTACGGCTTAAATTCGCCAGGGGCTTTATTGCGCCCCATATTACGGCAACAAAGTCTGAACACTTTTTACAGTATAGTTCGGCACCCCGAATTTAGCATTATATGCATCGGCTCCGAATCATGTCTTTGGTCAATAGTTGGGTTGCCCGGCTCCTGTGCTTACTACCTTACGTTCCGCTATATCGGCTAGGGTAGTAAAGGGAGAACTACTACGATTGTGCCCTGGTTCATCTGGATGAGCACCTCAGTTGAGAAAGCCGAAAAATGACTGTCATGATGCGGCATGAGCCGGTCAGCTCTTCGGAGGTTACAAATCTTTTGCGATTTTTTCCGCATTATGCGACGAATCGGTTTCTACCCGATCAGGTGTTTACAGCACCCCAGTTCAGACTCACGAATACTAGGGGCTGCGCCTAAATTTCTATTATAAAACTCCTATGGCTAAGTGAGGGTGATAAAGCCACATAGTCCGATTGCCTGGTTCGTTGCGCTAAACACCTCCTTCAAGGACCAAACTTTGGATCAAGAGTGTTTAGATTTTATCCCGAACACCCCCGTACTACCTACGTGGGGGCTGAAGCCGACGACTGGCCAACTCTCAGATTTAATAAAACGGCCGCACAGGAGGAAAAATCTTGATATAAACAACTAATATTATATTACATATCAGTTTTGTTCCATTATGCAGGACAGGATAACATGAATATATTCATCCAAAGATAATGTCTTTTGCACACTGCTCCGCTACAATGCGGGATCCCTCCAGGACATCTTCAAAATATCGCTCGGGCGTGCGGTGCTCCTTGCCCGCGGGCGGTCCCTCGGTCGCGAGCTTGACGGCGTTCATCTTCGCCCACTGTATCTTGACACGGGCGAAGGCCATCCGCGCACCTTCAATACAGACCGACCACTTGATGGCATCAAGCCGAGGGCAGGCAGCAACCAGTCGCTTCACGAGCCCGAAGTAGCTGTTGGGTATGGCTTCGGCAGGCCATAGATGGATTGTCAAATCCTTCATGGCCAATTCGGCCGCCCTATGCAGTTCGGTCAGCTGTTTCAGCTAATCGCTAAAGGGCACCGGATGCTCTGGCGCAAGGTATTGCGACCAGAACAGCTTCTCCGTTGAGCTCCCCTCTTCGGCTCGGAAGAAATCCCCAGCGTCAGCAATGCTGCGCGGCAGATCCGCAAATGCTCCTGGAGAACTCCAAATCCGGGTCAGTAAGAGGTACCTTTTCTTCACAAATTTGCTTTGCATTATAAAGGCCTTACCCGCCGTGATTTTCCTGGCCTCTTGGATTTCCTGGAGGGTGCCCTGGGCTTTGACCCGGGCCTCTTGCGTGCTTTGGTGGGCCTTAGCAAGCTCGGACTCTTGATCCGTAATCTTGCGCTCCAAGGACTCGCATTTCTTTACAGCGTCCTGGAGCTCTTGTTGGACCTCACCGACCCTGGCCTCGTGCTTTTCGCGGACGGATTGTTCCTCCGCCGCTCTCTTCTGGGCCTCGGCCAACGCCTTTTTAAGGGCCTCCACCTCGGTCGCCACTCCTACAAATATCATGGCATTGTGGTCAATACAAATCATCTATCCTTTCTGATATACAGAAGGTCATGGCATACCTTGCTTGTCCTCCAGCTGCTTTTTCGCACGGCCGAGTTCTTCCTCGGCCCGCTCCAGACGCTGCTTCAGTCCGGAGACTTCGGCAGCATGGGAGGTCGCAGCCAGCAGTGACGCCTGCTTTTTCACGGAGACATGTATGGTCAGTCTCCTGCGAAAATTGTTTGATCCTCTGTCCGGCTTTTCTTTTCGACCACCGGACAGTGTCTCAGGGGCTACTGTCTATACTGTGACATTCTTTTTTACATAATTGCGTTTCATACCTCAAAGCCTGTTAGAAGGCTTGTGCAGGCTTCAGTCAGTCCGCTCTTCGCGGACTGAATTTTCTCAATCACCGTACCCATGAGGGCACGATGTTCCTCTACAATGGAAGCACTTCGCAACGCTTCCAGTAGGGTGTCTGGTGCCTCTGGTTGGACAGAGGTCACCGGCGAAATAGGCACACCCCCTTCTTTCGAAGGAGGTTGCTTGCCGGATTCCGGAGCCGTATAGGTCTCCGGGACCGTATTCGGCTGGGGGCCGAATTGGACCTGGCCCCCATTGCCAGTCTCCATGGGGATTTGCTCCCCCATGTGTCCGGCGGCCGAGGCTTCACCCTCTGGCGCCGCGCTGACGGCCTCCTGCGTCTCTCCCTGTCCTGGGATCCTTCGGGACAACACCTCAGTGTCATCTATGGCCTTGGAAGAGGAGGCCGCCGGAAGGGACCCGCTGTCCATCACCTTCGGGTCCAGCGAATTCCCCGAAGATGAGGATCGCTCGAGGTCGGAACGAGCCGGACTGCAAGTACATGATTCAACATGTTAAAACTATGGAGAAAAGAGGCTGAATATATGAATGCGTCAGGGTCTTTTGAGTACTCACGACCCGGCCAGGGGCTTATCTCGGGGGCGCCGCTCTGGGCTGCTGTCGACGTCCCACGTGGAGTTATCCGCGAGGGAGACCTTCCCCTTCTTGGATGCCTCTGCCTCCAGATTTATGGGGGCCGCCCTTTTCTTCCTTCCCCCCTCAGGGGGAGAGTTGCTTTCTTCCTCCTCCTCGTCGTTCTCTGCGGCGGTGGAGTGAGTCTCGGCGTCCTCGGACGTCGCGTCCAAAGTTCCCTTGCGACGGAGGCCACTTCTGGTCTCCGTGGCCTTTTTCTTGGCCTTCTTCTCCGGCGCTTGGTAGGGCGCCGGGACCAGCATCTTCTTCAGAAGCGGGATGGCTGGTTCCTCGGGCAGCGGAGCCGAACACTTAATCCGCTCTGCCTTCTTCGTCCAGCCCTGAAAAGATAAATAGGGAGGCTTAGGCATTTTCCCTGAGTAAGCAAGTAAAGGATACACCTTGAAGCGTGAAAGACTTACCGGACTGGCGGGATGGGCCAGGTCGTGACCACGGTCCTCGGTCATCTCCGGTCATTTCTCGTTGGCCTTAAAAATCACCTTCCAGATGTCTTCGTGTGTAGTTCCGAAGAACTGTTGCAAGGTCTGATGCTTGGCCGGATCGAACTCCCACAGATGGCAAGTCCGGCTTTGGCATGGAAGGATCCGGCGAACTAGCATCACCTGGATCACATTGACAAGCTTGATGTTCTTGTCCACCATGCTCTGGAAACGTGCCTGCAGCGCTGACAGCTCGTCCGACGACGCCCAATTCAGGCCCTTCTCTAGCTAGGAGGTGAGCCGCATTGGGGCTCCGGACTTGAATTCAGGAGCCGTGGCCCTGGTGGCGTCGCGGGGCTCTGTGATATAGAAGCACAGTTGCTGCCACCCTTTGACAGTCTCCACAAAGGTACCTTTGGGCCATGTGACGTTGGGCATCTTGCTCACCATGGCGCCTCCGCACTCTGTGTGTTGGCCATCCACCACCTTCGGCTTCACATTGAAAATCTTGAGCCACATTCCGAAGTGGGGTGGGATGCGGAGGAAGGCCTCGCACACGACAATAAATGCCGAGATGTTGAGGAAAGAATTTGGGGCTAGATCATGGAAATCTAGCCCGTAGTAGAACATGAGTCCGCGGACGAAAGGGTGGAGAGGAAACCCTAACCCGCGGATGAAGTGGGGGATGAACACAACCCTCTCATGAGGCTTGGGGGTGGGGATGATCTGTCCCTTGGCCGGAAGCCGGTGGGCGATTTCCTTGGCCAAGTACCCCGCCTCCCGGAGCTTCGTGATGTCCTTCTCCTTGACGGAGGAGGCCATCCACTTGCCTTGCGCTCCGGATCCGGACATGGTCGGAGTGCTTCTTTGAGGCGGAAAAAATGATAACTTGGGCGCTGGAGCTCGAGAATGGAGAGGCAGAGAAAGAGAAGGCGTGGGTGAAAGGGGTGAATCCTTATCTCCTTATAACGGTAGTGAATATCAAGCGCCTCCCCACTCGCCTTAAAACTCACCTATTCCCAAGGGCCATGCAGACTGCACGGTTGGGTTACCCATGCCCGTATTGATGAGAATCCCGTAATAAGGGGACATGATCTCTGCTTCGACAAGACGTGCCAATAAAACTGCTTCTTGAAACGTGGAGCGGGAGGCTAAAAAGAAAACGGTTCGAAATAATGACCGTGCAGGAACATGGTGTCGCGTTACAAAAGGTTGTCAGCAGATTGGACTCGTGAAATATTATACTCTCTGCGATTGTGTGTGGTACTTGTTTTGCAGAGCCGGACACGCTTTCTGTGCTCGAAGTCTGTTCTGGAGTATTCGGAGGAGGAACCCGCCTTGCAATGTCGAAGACAATCTGCGCGCCGGACACATCGTCATTGAAGCCTGGTTCAGGGGCTACTGAGGGAGTCCTGGATTAAGGGGTCCTCGGGCGTCCAGGCTACGTAACATGGGCCGGACTGATGGGCCATGAAGATACAAGACAGAAGACTCTCTCCCGTGTCCGGATGGGACTCTCCTTGGTGTGGACGACAAGCTTGGCGTTCGATATGAAGATTCCTTTCTCTGTAACCGACTTTGTACAACCCTAGTCCCCTCCGGTGTCTATATAAACCAGAGGGTTTAGTCCGTAGAGGCAATCATAATCAGATAGGCTAGACTTCTAGGGTTTTAGCCATTACGATCTCGTGGTAGATCAACTCTTGTAATACTCATATTCATCAAGATCAATCAAGCAGGACGTAGGGTATTACCTCCATAGAGAGGGCCCGAACCTGGGTAAACATCATGTCCCCCGTCTCCTGTTACCATCGACCTTAGACGCACAGTTCGGGACCCCCTACCCGAGATCCACCGGTTTTGACACCGACAAGGACCCCCCGGCCTCGCGAGGAGGACGACACCAAGACCTCCCAAGGGGCAGCTCCCTGAGCCTGCCTCCCGAGGAGCGGAGATTTCTATGCAGGTACCCCACCTCACGAGGCTCACAGTGACATGAGCCATGACGACCAAGGCCAGGCGGGCGCCAGCGGGCGCAGAGGAGGACAGTTTCCTCTTTGGTGCTAAGGAGGCAAGGACCAGCGCGGGTTCCTGAGGGATCCCCCAAAGGTTTCCACTCCAGTGCAACAAGACCAAGACCACGAGCTGGGCAGGACGGATGTCATCACCCGAGCCCACCACCGCGTCATGGCGAGAAGCTTTGCAGGTGAAGACCACCTTTCATCAGGATAAGATGTACCTCTTGTCCCCTTTCAAATTGGCCGTTGTGGAATCCCTTCCCGCCTAAGCTATGAGGGAAGAGGACCAAGGCCACTATAAAGATAGACTAGACTCCACCATAGAGAGGGATCGATCCGATTCTGGTCTCCTCTAAATCGACTCATTCTCATCCCCTGAGCCCTCGCGAGGCAGCTCACCCACTGTACCAGTTGATCCTCAAGCTCCTCGTGAGGCCAATCCACCACAAAGCGGGAGTAGGGTCTTACACCGCAAGGTGGCCCGAACCTGGGTAAACTGCCGTGCCCTTCCTTCCCCGTTCACACGAACTCGTCGAGGCCAAGACATGGAGTGATGAGCTTGAGGCTGCGGCTAGGCTAGATCTTTGCACACGCCCCAGAGTTCGAACCTTGTTGGGTCCGCGGAGCCGCGATTCCGACAGCTGCTCAGAGAGAACTTGACACTTGTCATTTGAGAGCAACCCATCCTCTGACGACTTTGAGAGAATCCTAAGTGAGAAATAACCCACAGCCAAAGTGATTGAGCATCACTGAAGAGATTGATCTGTGTGATCCGACGTCTGTTACCTTTGAAGACTGTCATTCTTCTAGACGGTTAGACGTCATGTTCTGAGCACCCAAGAGTCATTGTGGTGTGCCGGTGAACAAGTCAGTGAAGGTTTTGGAAGTCTACCTTGAAGACTTACCACGAGTGATTGGGCGAGGTCTAAGTGACCTTAGCTCAAGAGGAATACGGTGAGGACTGTGTGTCCTCTGTGTTAATCTCAGCCGCCTCAACCAGACATACAGTTGATACAACAACAGAAACTAGTCTACCAAATCTGTAGGAACCTGACCCAAAAGGATCGGTGCCTCTGTGCTTTCTGTGCTATCCCTGGATCAGTATGCTAGCACACACAGTACATCGATGAAATACCATAACATCACATGTTAAAAACATAACGTAGATCCAGATTATACCTCATATAACACAGCGAAAAACAATCATAACGGTATGGAGTCCCATCAACACCAACGGCAAGTTGATTGTAGACCGTAACCCTACAACGTAACTCTTACTCGTCGTAGAAATTCCTACAACATAAGACGTTGCAGCCGTGTAGGTCAATACATGGAATGTACTGGCAAATCAGATCATAAGAGTATAATGCACCTATTTGTACATGCAATTTGGCTGGTGGAAAGGCTCTAAGTTAACTTTGCATAAAGTTGATTTTCCCCTACTGATGAGGACATCAATACCATTGTTACACCCACAGCCCCTACTGCTATATATACTGGACCAATTACTAGAGCTCGCGCACGCCAATTAAATTATCAGGTACTTTCGTTTCTTGGTAATGATTCTAATGTTCATGAGAATATGATGCTGCCTAAATTGGATACATTTGTTTTGCTTACAAATGAAGGGCCTGGCTTGGACAAGAAAGAGGAACCTTGGAGCAAGTTCAAGCATGGAGATGATGGCATGCGCAAGGGGAACAAGAACGGAGTTACAAGTGATGATTTCAGGACTTTGAAGCCACCATAATGAGTGCAGGAAGCCTTGGACGAAATATACAAGATGCCACTTCATAAATTTCGTCCAGAGGCTATTATAGGTGCTGCGTCACCTTATTATTGGGCCAGGCCCATGTAATTTCAAAATACTTGAGTATAGGCTGTTTTTAGAGTCCGTATGTGTGGGGAAACAAGAGATAGGGTTGGTTTCGGACCCCTCCTTCAAGGGCCACGAAATCCCCTCCTCTTCCTCCATATATACAGCCCTTAGGGCACCGTTTAGACTTTGGGTTTTGTTTAGATTAAAAGTTCGCCATAGCTGCAACTTCGCGTACTTCGTTTGTGTTCAACGACCAGACCAAGACATCACAGAACCCCACCTTGATCAATAAAGCTTTCATCTTATATTCGCGATATCCAGATTGCAAATCTTAGTTTCTTGCTTGTTCTTCGTTTGCTTGCAGGAGATAGACCCTCGTGGTCAGGTTGATTGTGCTCCGACGTGGTCAATAACCTCTCGGAGTTGGTTTAGCGATTGCTAAGGCGCGACGTCCTCGCACGTTCGTAGTCGGATCGTCAAAGTCTACTCCACCAAAAACGATAGCTATCATCTCATTGAAAGATCGGGACACCCTCGCCTCTATCAAGTGGTATTAGATTTTCAGGTTGCTCGGTGAGATTTTACAGTTTTTCGTAGTTTAGATCGAGTCTGTTCTTCATACCTGTTCCCCTTGAGCCTGGTCAAACTTCTGGTGCCGCTGCACCTACTGTTGATGCTTCTATGGCTCCAGCTGCCGCTGAGGAGGACGATTATGCGGGCGATTACGAGGATGAGGTTGATCAAAATCAGAACTATGTACCAGCACCAGGTCGTCCACATGCCAATAATCGCAATGGTAGGGCTGCATTACCAGCTCAGGTACGAGATCATGACCATCTTCCTAAACTGAAATTGAATATTCCACCATTTGAGGGTAGATATGTTCCTGATATATATCTTACTTGGGAGTTAGAAACTGAACAACATTTTACATGTTTACAATATCCTGAGGAGAGACGTGTTGCTGCTGCTGTTTGTGCTTTTACTAGTTTTGCATGTGTATGGTGGTCTGAACATTGTAGATTATATCCTATTCCAACTACGTGGGCTGCTTTGAAAACTGCTATGCGTACTTGTTGGGTTCCACCATATTATCAACGTGAATTACTTCAAAAATTGCAGCGCTTAAGACAAGGAAAAAATTCTATAGAAGAATATTATCAGGAATTACAATCTGGCATGATTAGATGTGGTATTGTTGAGGAGAATGAAGCTATGCTTGCACGTTTTATGGGTGGATTAAATAGAGAGATTCAGACCATTCTAGAGTATAAGGAGTATAATAATATCACTCGTTTATTCCATCTTGCTTGTAATGCTGAACGTGAAGTGCAGGATCGACAGGCATTGGCGCGAACTAATTTTTCTGCAGGTCGATCTTCATCATGGACACCGCGTACGTCCTCTACTCCCACACGTCCTACTGCACCACCACTGACTTCAGCCGCCAATTCCAACCGAGATACAAGAAAACAGGCACCACCACCACCATCTGCCAAGAGTACACCTTCTGGGCCTGCCCAGAGCTCTTCTTCATCAATGGCATCAACAGGGCACACACATGATATTATTTGTCGTCGTTCTAAGGGAAGAGGTCATTATGCGAGAGAATGCCAATCTCCGCGTGTTATGATTGCTACTGAGGATGGTGGGTATGAGTCCGCTAGTGACTATGATGAGGAGACTTTGGCTCTTATTACAAGTGAAGAACACGGTGGAGATGACTCTGATCATGAGACGCAATACATGGCTCCTGAAGACGCTGATAGGTATGAATGTTTAGTTGCTCAACGTGTTTTGAGTGTGCAGGTCACACAAGCTGAGCAAAATCAGAGGCATAATTTGTTCCATACAAAGGGAGTTGTGAAGGAACGTTCTGTTCGCGTCATCATAGATGGAGGGAGCTGCAACAACTTGGCTAGCATGGAGATGGTGGAGAAGCTATCTCTCACCACAAGACCACATCCACATCCTTACTATATCCAATGGTTCAACAACAGCGGCAAGGTTAAGGTAACACGTACTGTTCGTGTGCATTTTAGTATCTCTACATATGCTGATTATGTTGATTGTGATGTGGTACCCATGCAAGCATGTTCATTATTACTTGGTAGACCATGGCAATTTGATAAAAATTCTGTACACCATGTTAGAAACAATCAGTATACTCTTGTTCATAAGGATAAACATATTACTTTGCTTCCTATGACTCCTGATTCTATTTTGAAAGATGATATTAATAGAGCTAGTAAAGCAAAACAGGAGAAAAATAAGAGTGAAAATCAGATTGTGGCAAAAGAATTTGAGCAACAAATGAAGCCTAATAATAAACCATCTAGTGTTGCTTCTGAAATTAAATTGAAAAGTGCATGCTTACTTGCCACCAAATCTGATATTGATGATCTAGATTTCAGCAATTCTGTTTGCTATGCTTTTGTGTGCAAAGAGGCGTTATTTTCATTCGAGGACGTGCCTTCCTCTTTGCCTCCTGCGGTCACTAACATTTTGCAGGAGTTCGCTGACGTCTTTCCACAAGACGTGCCACCGGGATTACAACCTATTCGCGGGATTGAGCATCAGATTGACTTAATTCCCGGTGCTTCGTTGCCAAACCGTGCGCCATACCGTACCAATCCAGAGGAGACGAAGGAGATTATGCGTCAAGTACAGGAGTTGCTCGACAAAGGTTATATACGCGAATCCCTTAGTCCTTGTGCTGTTCCTGAGAATATGATGCTGCCTAAATTGGATACATTTGTTTTGCTTACAAATGAAGGGCCTAGCTTGGACAAGAAAGAGGAACCTTGGAGCAAGTTCAAGCATGGAGATGATGGCATGCACAAGGGGAACAAGAACGGAGTTACAAGTGATGATTTCAGGACTTTGAAGCCACCATAATGAGTGCAGGAAGCCTTGGACGAAATATACAAGATGTCACTTCATAAATTTCGTCCAGAGGCTATTATAGGTGCTGCGTCACCTTATTATTGGGCCAGGCCCATGTAATTTCGAAATACTTGAGTATAGGCTGTTTTTAGAGTCCGTATGTGTGGGGAAACAAGAGATAGGGTTGGTTTCGGACCCCTCCTTCAAGGGCCACGAAATCCCCTCCTCTTCCTCCATATATACAGCCCTTAGGGCACCGTTTAGACTTTGGGGATTTGTTTAGTTAAAAGTTAGCCATTGCAACTTCGTGTACTTCGTTTGTGTCCAACGACCAGACCAAGACCGCTTTCGGATCCCCACCATTATCAATACTTCATCTATATTCGCAATATTCAGATTGCATTATCATATTCTTGCTTGTTCTTCGATTGTGTGCAGGAATAGACCTTCGTGGTCAGGCTGATCGTGCTTCCAGCATCGTCAGTAACCTCAGGAGATTGGTTTAGCGATTGCTAAGGCGCAACGTCGTGCACGTTTGTAGTCGGATCGTCAAAGTCGGCTCCACCAAATCGATAGTTACCATCTCATCGAAAGATCGGGACACCCTCGCCTCTATCACCAGAGCTCTTCTTCATCTATGGCATCAACAGGGCACACACATGATATTATTTGTCGTCGTTGTAAGGGAAGAGGTCATTATGCGAGAGAATGCCAATCTCCACGTGTTATGATTGCTACTGAGGATGGTGGGTATGAGTCCGCTAGTGATTATGATGAGGAGACTTTGGCTCTTATTACAAGTGAAGAACACGGTGGAGATGATTCTGATCATGAGACGCAATACATGGCTCCTGAAGACGCTGACAGGTATGAATGTTTAGTTGCTCAACGTGTTTTGAGTGTGCAGGTCACACAAGCTGAGCAAAATCAGAGGCATAATTTGTTCCATACAAAGGGAGTTGTGAAGGAACGTTCTGTTCGCGTCATCATAGATGGAGGGAGCTGCAACAACTTGGCTAGCATGGAGATGGTGGAGAAGCTATCTCTCACCACAAGACCACATCCACATCCTGACTATATCCAATGGTTCAACAACAGCGGCAAGGTTAAGGTAACACGTACTGTTCGTGTGCATTTTAGTATCTCTACATATGCTGATTATGTTGATTGTGATGTGGTACCCATGCAAGCATGTTCATTATTACTTGGTAGACCATGGCAATTTGATAAAAATTCTGTACACCATGGTAGAAACAATCAGTATACTCTTGTTCATAAGGATAAACATATTACTTTGCTTCCTATGACTCCTGATTCTATTTTGAAAGATGATATTAATAGAGCTAGTAAAGCAAAACAGGAGAAAAATAAGAGTGAAAATCAGATTGTGGCAAAAGAATTTGAGCAACAAATGAAGCCTAATAATAAACCATCTAGTGTTGCTTCTGAAATTAAATTGAAAAGTGCATGTTTACTTGCCACCAAATCTGATATTGATGAGCTAGATTTCAGCAAATCTGTTTGCTATGCTTTTTTGTGCAAAGAGGCGTTATTTTCATTCGAGGACGTGCCTTCCTCTTTGCCTCCTACTGTCACTAACATTTTGCAGGAGTTCGCTGACGTCTTTCCACAAGACGTGCCACCGGGATTACCACCTATTCGCGGGATTGAGCATCAGATTGACTTAATTCCCGGTGCTTCGTTGCCAAACCGTGCGCCATACCGTACCAATCCAAAGGAGACGAAGGAGATTATGCGTCATGTACAGGAGTTGCTCGACAAAGGTTATATACGTGAATCTCTTAGTCCTTGTGCTGTTCCTATTATACTAGTGCCAAAAAAGGATGGTACGTCGCGTATGTGTGTTGATTGTAGAGGCATTAATAATATTACTATTCGTTATCGTCATCCTATTCCTAGGCTAGATGTTATGCTTGATGAATTGAGTGGCTCTACAATATTCTCCAAAGTTGATTTGCGTAGTGGATACCATCAAATTCGTATGAAATTGGGAGATGAATGGAAAACAGCATTTAAAACTAAGTTCGGTTTATATGAGTGGTTAGTCATGCCTTTTGGGTTAACTAATGCACCTAGTACTTTCATGAGATTAATGAACGAAGTTTTACGTGCTTTCATTGGACGATTTGTGGTAGTTTACTTTGATGATATATTGATTTATAGCAGATCTTTGGAGGAACATTTGGAACATTTACGTGCTGTTTTTATTGCTCTACGTGATGCACGTTTGTTTGGTAACCTTGGGAAGTGCACCTTTTGCACCGACCGAGTATCTTTTCTTGGCTATGTTGTTACTCCACAGGGAATTGAAGTTGATAAAGCCAAGATTGAAGTTATTGAGAGTTGGCCGCAGCCCAAAACGGTCACACAAGTGAGGAGTTTCCTTGGCCTCGCTGGTTTCTATAGGCGTTTTGTGAGAGATTTCAGTACCATTGCTGCACCTCTCAACGAGCTTACAAAGAAGGATGTGCCTTTTGTTTGGGGTACCGCACAGGAAGAAGCCTTCACGGTGTTGAAAGATAAGTTAACACATGCTCCTTTACTCCAACTTCCTGATTTTAATAAGACTTTTGAGCTTGAATGTGATGCTAGTGGAATTGGATTAGGAGGTGTGTTATTACAAGATGGCAAACCTGTTGCATACTTTTCTGAAAAATTGAGTGGGCCTAGTCTGAATTACTCTACTTATGATAAAGAATTATATGCTCTTGTTCGGACCTTAGAAACATGGCAACATTATTTATGGCCCAAAGAATTTGTTATACATTCTGATCATGAATCTTTGAAACACATTAAAAGTCAAGCAAAACTGAACCGTAGACATGCTAAATGGGTTGAATTTATTGAGACTTTCCCTTATGTCATTAAACACAAGAAGGGTAAAGAAAATGTTATTGCTGATGCATTGTCTCGTCGTTATACTATGCTTTCACAACTTGACTTTAAAATATTTGGTTTGGAGACCATCAAAGATCAATATGTGCATGATGCTGAATTTAAAGATGTATTGCAGAATTGTAAGGAAGGGAGAACATGGAACAAGTTCGTCGTTAACGATGGATTTGTGTTTCGTGCTAACAAGCTATGCATTCCAGCTAGCTCCGTTCGTCTTTTGTTGTTGCAGGAGGCGCATGGAGGAGGATTAATGGGACACTTTGGCGTGAAGAAGACGGAGGATATACTTGCTACACATTTCTTTTGGCCAAAGATGAGACGGGATGTTGAGCGTTTTGTTGCTCGCTGCACTACATGTCAAAAAGCTAAGTCAAGACTCAATCCTCATGGTTTATATATGCCTTTGCCTGTACCTAGTGTTCCTTGGGAGGATATATCTATGGACTTTGTTTTAGGTTTACCTCGAACAAAGAAGGGGAGGGATAGCATATTTGTTGTCGTGGATAGGTTCTCGAAAATGGCACACTTTATACCATGTCATAAAAGCGATGATGCTGTTAATGTTGCTGATTTGTTCTTTCGTGAAATTATACGCTTGCATGGTGTGCCAAATACTATTGTTTCAGATCGTGATACTAAATTTTTTAGCCACTTTTGGAGATGTTTATGGGCTAAGTTGGGGACTAAACTGCTTTTTAGTACTACATGTCACCCCCAAACTGATGGACAAACTGAAGTAGTCAATAGAACATTGTCTACTATGCTTAGGGCTGTTTTGAAGAATAACAAGAAAATGTGGGAAGAATGCTTGCCTCATATTGAATTTGCTTATAATCGTTCATTGCATTCTACTACTAAGATGTGTCCTTTTGAAATTGTGTATGGTTTCCTTCCTCGTGCACCAATTGATTTGTTGCCTCTTCCATCTTCGGAGAAGGTTAATTTTGATGCTAAACAACGTGCTGAATTGATCTTAAAAATGCATGAGTTAACTAAGGAGAACATTGAGCGTATGAATGCTAAATATAAACTTGCTGGAGATAAGGGTAGAAAACATGTTGTGTTTGCACCTGGAGATCTTGTGATAGAGGCGAGGGTGTCCCGATCTTTCGATGAGATGATATCTATCGTTTTTGTTGGAGTAGACTTTGACGATCCGACTACGAACGTGCGAGGACGTCGCGCCTTAGCAATCGCTAAACCAACTCCGAGAGGTTATTGACCACGCCGGAGCACAATCAACCTGACCCCGAGGGTCTATCTCCTGCAAGCAAACAAAGAACAAGCAAGAAACTAAGATTTGCAATCTGGATATTGCGAATATAAGATGAAAGCTTTATTGATCGAGGTGGGGTTCTGTGACGTCTTGGTCTGGTCGTTGAACACAAACGAAGTACGCGAAGTTGCAGCTATGGCGAACTTTTAATCTAAACAAAACCCAAAGTCTAAACGGTGCCCTAAGGGCTGTATATATGGAGGAAGAGGAGGGGATTTCGTGGCCCTTGAAGGAGGGGTCCGAAACCAACCCTATCTCTTGTTTCCCCACACATACGGACTCCAAAAACAGCCTATACTCAAGTATTTCGAAATTACATGGGCCTGGCCCAATAATAAGGTGACGCAGCACCTATAATAGCCTCTGGACGAAATTTATGAAGTGACATCTTGTATATTTCGTCCAAGGCTTCCTGCACTCATTATGGTGGCTTCAAAGTCCTGAAATCATCACTTGTAACTCCGTTCTTGTTCCCCTTGTGCATGCCATCATCTCCATGCTTGAACTTGCTCCAAGGTTCCTCTTTCTTGTCCAAGCTAGGCCCTTCATTTGTAAGCAAAACAAATGTATCCAATTTAGGCAGCATCATATTCTCATGAACTTTAGAATCATTACCAAGAAACGAAAGTACTTGATATTTTAATTGGCGTGCGCGAGCTCTAGTAATTGGTCCAGTATGTATAGAAGCAGGGGCTGTGGGTGTAACAATGGTATTGATGTCCTCATCACACAGCCCAAAACGGTCACTCAAGTGAGGAGTTTTCTTGGACTCGCTGGTTTCTATAGGCGTTTTGTGAGAGATTTCAGCACCATTGCTGCACCTCTCAATGAGCTTACAAAGAAAGATGTGCCTTTTGTTTGGGGTACCTCACAGGAAGAAGCCTTCACGGTATTGAAAGATAAGTTGACACATGCTCCTTTACTCCAACTTCCTGATTTTAATAAGACTTTTGAGCTTGAATGTGATGCTAGTGGAATTGGATTAGGAGGTGTTTTATTACAAGATGGCAAACCTGTTGCATACTTTTCTGAAAAATTGAGTGGGCCTAGTCTGAACTATTCTACTTATGATAAAGAATTATATGCTCTTGTTCGGACCTTAGAAACATGGCAACATTATTTATGGCCCAAAGAATTTGTTATACATTCTGATCATGAATCTTTGAAACACATTAAAAGTCAAGCAAAACTGAACCGTAGACATGCTAAATGGGTTGAATTTATTGAGACTTTCCCTTATGTCATTAAACACAAGAAGGGTAAGGAAAATGTTATTGCTGATGCTTTGTCTCGTCGTTATACGATGCTTTCACAACTTGACTTTAAAATATTTGGTTTGGAGACCATCAAAGATCAATATGCGCATGATGCTGAATTTAAAGATGTATTGCAGAATTGTAAGGAAGGGAGAACATGGAACAAGTTCGTCGTTAATGATGGATTTGTGTTTCGTGCTAACAAGCTATGCATTCCAGCTAGCTCTGTTCGTCTTTTGTTGTTGCAGGAGGCGCATGGAGGAGGATTAATGGGACACTTTGGCGTGAAGAAGACGGAGGATATACTTGCTACACATTTCTTTTGGCCAAAGATGAGACGGGATGTTGAGCGTTTTGTTGCTCGCTGCACTACATGTCAAAAAGCTAAGTCACGACTCAATCCTCATGGTTTATATATGCCTTTGCCTGTACCTAGCGTTCCTTGGGAGGATATATCTATGGACTTTGTTTTAGGTTTACCTCGAACAAAGAAGGGGAGGGATAGCATATTTGTTGTCGTGGATAGGTTCTCGAAAATGGCACACTTTATACCATGTCATAAATGCAATGATGCTGTTAATGTTGCTGATTTGTTCTTTCGTGAAATTATACGCTTGCATGGTGTGCCAAATACTATTGTTTCAGATCGTGATACTAAATTTCTTAGCCACTTTTGGAGATGTTTATGGGCTAAGTTGGGGACTAAACTGCTTTTTAGTACTACATGTCACCCCCAAACTGATGGACAAACTGAAGTAGTTAATAGAACATTGTCTACTATGCTTAGGGCTGTTTTGAAGAATAACAAGAAAATGTGGGAAGAATGCTTGCCTCATATTGAGTTTGCTTATAATCGTTCATTGCATTCTACTACTAAGATGTGTCCTTTTGAAATTGTGTATGGTTTCCTTCCTCGTGCACCAATTGATTTGTTGCCTCTTCCATCTTCGGAGAAGGTTAATTTTGATGCTAAACAATGTGCTGAATTGATCTTAAAAATGCATGAGTTAACTAAGGAGAACATTGAGCGTATGAATGCTAAATATAAACTTGCTGGAGATAAGGGTAGAAAACATGTTGTGTTTGCACCTGGAGATCTTGTTTGGTTACATTTGCGTAAGGATAGATTTCCTGATTTGCGCAAATCAAAGCTAATGCCACGTGCTGATGGTCCTTTTAAGGTGTTAGAGAAAATAAATGATAATGCATATAAACTTGAGCTGCCTGCAGATTTTGGGGTTAGTCCCACTTTTAACATTGCAGATTTGAAGCCTTATTTGGGTGAGGAAGATGAGCTTCCGTCGAGGACGACTTCATTTCAAGAAGGGGAGGATGATGAGGACATCAATACCATTGTTACACCCACAGCCCCTGCTGCTATACATACTGGACCAATTACTAGAGCTCGCGCACGCCAATTAAATTATCAGGTACTTTCGTTTCTTGGTAATGATTCCAATGTTCATGAGAATATGATGCTGCCTAAATTGGATACATTTGTTTTGCTTACAAATGAAGGGCCTAGCTTGGACAAGAAAGAGGAACCTTGGAGCAAGTTCAAGCATGGAGATGATGGCATGCGCAAGGGGAACAAGAACGGAGTTACAAGTGATGATTTCAGGACTTTGAAGCCACCATAATGAGTGCAGGAAGCCTTGGACGAAATATACAAGATGCCACTTCATAAATTTCATCCAGAGGCTATTATAGGTGCTACGTCACCTTATTATTGGGCCAGGCCCATGTAATTTCGAAATACTTGAGTATAGGCTGTTTTTAGAGTCCGTATGTGTGGGGAAACAAGAGATAGGGTTGGTTTCGGACCCCTCCTTCAAGGGCCACGAAATCCCCTCCTCTTCCTCCATATATACAGCCCTTAGGGCACCGTTTAGACTTTGGGTTTTGTTTAGATTAAAAGTTCGCCATAGCTGCAACTTCGCGTACTTCGTTTGTGTTCAACGACCAGACCAAGACGTCACAGAACCCCACCTTGATCAATAAAGCTTTCATCTTATATTCGCGATATCCAGATTGCAAATCTTAGTTTCTTGCTTGTTCTTCGTTTTCTTGCAGGAGATAGACCCTTGTGGTCTGGTTGATTGTGCTCCGGCGTGGTCAATAACCTCTCGGAGTTGGTTTAGCGATTGCTAAGGCGCGACGTCCTCGCACGTTCGTAGTCGGATCGTCAAAGTCTACTCCACCAAAAACGATAGTTATCATCTCATCGAAAGATCGGGACACCCTCGCCTCTATCACCTACCATAAAAGAATTTACTCTACTTCCACAAAAAAGTATAAGACTGAGATGGCAACCCCAACTCAATCCATTCCCAAAGTTTCATTTAAACCCAACCGATTTAATTAAGGGTGATGAGATCTCCCGGCATTTCCACTAGTAAAAGCTCAAATTGTCCGTAACGGGGACACGGCTAATCGATTAGGTTGACACTCTGTAGAGGTTTGCACACTTTTCCCCACAAGACTCGACCACCTCCTTGATCGGAAGATCGAGACAGTCTTTCGAAAGCATTCCCTCTTAACCCACGGATAGGCCGGTACACCTACTCATTCTACATCTGCTAGCCCATCCCGGAAGAGGTCACACTAACTACTCAACTAAGCCAGAGCCCATATTGGCTTGTGGCTCACACGTAAGCTTCTAGACATGAAAACACGTTTGATCCCTTTGAGCCTGGGCGGCAGACCACTAGTGGTGCACCACCATAGATTTCCCATGCACGCTCCCACTGTACTTCGCCACCATTCAAACCAATTCCGCCCAGGTAGTTCATTTAAAGGTCTTGGTCCTTTTTAAAAAAAAACTCAGGTTTTATTCATTTGTAATAAGCTTATGTAATGTGGTATATAAAATAATTGCAAAGATGATGGCTTCTCGTTTAAAGGTCCTTCTGCCAGAGGTGATCAGACCCACTCAAAGTGCCTTCGTGCCTGGCAGACTGATTACGAATAATATTCTAGTAGCTTATGAATGTTTTCACACAATCAAGAATAAGAGAGAAGATAGAGAAGGTTTGTGTGCTATAAAACTTGATATGCACAAAGCTTATGATAGAGTAGAGTGGCCTTTCCTGCAAGAAATTATGTTGAGACTGGGCTTCTGTCAAGAATGGTGAACTTTATTATGCAATGCGTCTCAACAGTTGAATACAGAGTTAGGATTAATACGGAGGAAAGTGAGAGTTTCGAGCCTACAAGAGGCTTGCGACAGGGAGACCCGTTGTCACCATACCTTTTCTTGTTGCGTACTGAAGGCTTGAATGCCCTACTGACACATGCGGAGGAAAATGAAAAAATCTCATGTGTAAGAGTATGTAGAGACGCCCCACAGATAACAAACCTTCTTTTTGCGGATGGTTCATTGATTCTTATGAAAGTCAACAAACAAAGTGCAGAAACTCTGAAAGCTGCGCTCGATCTATATTGCGAGGCATCGGGATAATTAGTTAGCATGGAAAAATCCAGTATTTTCTTTAGTCCCAACACGAAGATGGAGATTAGAGCACAACTTTGTACTACACTGAATATATTGACTGAGACCCTGAGTGATAAATATCTTGGCCTGCCAGCAAATGTGGGGATAGATAAAACAGACTGTTTCCAATTTCTAATTGAGCGAGTTGTCAAGAGAATCAGTGGCTGGAAGGAAAAATTACTGTCTACCGAGGGAAAGGAGATCTTGTTCAAGGCTGTGATCCAAGCCATACCCACCTATGCAATGTTGGTCTTTAAAATTCCTAAAAAAATTGTAAAGGAATCATCGACGTGATAATGCATTTCTGGTGGGGAGACAAGGAGAATCAGAAGAGGATGCATTGGATGTCCCGGTGGAAATTGTGTGTCCCTAAAAATCAAGGAGAAATGGGATTTCGTGATATCCACTGTTTTAACTTGGCTTTGCTCGCCAAACAGGCATGGCGTTGATACGTCTCCAACGTATCTATAATTTATGAAGTATTCATGCCATGTTTGCAACAAATTTTATATGGTTTTGGTATGATTTTATTAGAACTAACCCGGACTGACGCTGTTTTCAACAGAACTACCGTGGTGTCGTTTTTTGTGCAGAAATAAAAGTTCTCGGATTGGGCTGAAAATTTACGGTGATTTTTTATGGACCAAAAGAGACCCCCGAAGCACCGGAGCTGGACGAGAAGATTCCCGAGGAGTCCACAAGCCAGGGGGCTACCCCCCAGTGCGCGCCTTGAGGGCTTGTGGGCCCCTCGAGCACCTCCTTGACTTGTTTCCGACGCCAAAAATTCTTATAAATATGGAAACCTCCGAAAAGAACCCTAGATCGGAAGTTCCACCGCCGCAAGCCTCTGTAGCCACGAAAAACCAATCGGGATCCCATTCCGGCACCCTGCCGGAGGGGGAAACCATCACCGGAGGCCATCTTCATCATCCTGGCGGCCACCATGATGAGGAGCGAGTAGTTCACCCTCGGGGCTGAGGGTATGTACCAGTAGCTATGTGTTTGATCTCTCTCTCTCTCTCTCTCGTGTTCTTGATTTGGCACGATCTTGATATACCGCGAGCTTTGTTATTATAGTTGGATCATATGGTGTTCTTCCCTCTCTACCTTCTTGTGATGAATTGAGTCTTGCTCTTTGAGGTTTTGTTATGTTGGATTGAGTATTGGATTTGAGAACACTTGATGTATGTCTTGCGATGGGATATCTGTGGTGACAATGGGATGTTCTATTGATTCCCTTGATGTATGTTTTGGCACTCAACTCGCGGATTCCTGAGGTGACATTGGGGTAATCTATGCATAGGGGTTGATGCACGTTTTCGCCCTACGTTCTCCGATAGAAACTTTGGAGTGATTCTTTGTTGCACGTTGAGGGATTGCCATATGATCTAATTATGTTATCATTGTTGAGAGACTTTGCACTAGTGAAAGTATGAACCCTAGGCCTTGTTTCCAAGCATTGCAATACCGTTTTTGCTCACTTTTGTTACTAGCTACCTTGCTGTTTTTATATTTTCAGATTTCAAAAACCTATATCTACCATCCATATTACACTTGTATCACCATCTCTTCGCCAAACTAGTGCACCTATACAATTTACCATTGTATTGGGTGTGTTAGGGACACAAGAGACTCTTTGTTATTTGGTTGCAGGGTTGTTTGAGAGAGACCATCTTCATCCTACGCCTCCCACAGATTGATAAACCTTAGGTCATCCACTTGAGGGAAATTTTCTACTGTCCTACAAAACTCTGCGGTTGGAGGCCCAACACGAGTCTACAAGAAGAAGGTTGCGTAGTAGACATCAGGCGTCTGTTGGATAATCCTGATTCCTTGTGTGCTTCTATCCTACGAATAAAATATTACCCCGATGGTGATCTGTTAAATGCGAAGTTAAAGAAAGGCTCTTCCTTTACATGTCAAAGTATTATGGCAGGCACAAATACACTGAAACGTGGCTATATTTGGCGAGTGGGGAATGGAAACAACATTAATATTTGGGAAGATGCCTGGATTTCAAGCTATGCAACTAGAAAAATTGTAACGCCTAAGGGAGGTAACATGTTAACTAAGGTAGGTGATCACATTGATCCTGCTTCTAATACTTGGATGAAGACCTGATTAGACAAACTATGTGGCCAATCGGTGTACAAAGGATTCTTTCAGTTCCCCTACCGCAACATGATATGCAAGATTTCATTGCCTGGAACTATACAAAAAATGATATTTTCTCGGTTCGACCAGCCTATTCTATGGAGTGGGACCACCAGTATGGAAGCAAATTAAAACACTCTAATGGGATGGGGCGAACCACATTTAATCCCATTTGGAGTAAGATATGGAAGTTAGTCTGTCCGGCAACAGTAAAAAAATTCTTATGCCGTACGCTACATGGTACAATCCCATGCCGGGTTACGCTAGCTAACAGACATATGAAGTTTTCACCCATCTGCCCCACTTGTTCGGAGGGTTTAGAAGATACAAAACATATGCTCTTCCGCTGTAGTAAAGCAAAGGGGGTTTGGAAAAGGCTGTGGATGGATGATATTATTGATAAAGCTTGTGAAGTTGACTGTGCGGGAGAGGCGGTGTTGGAGTATTTACTACTCCTATCAGATCAAGATTTGCGGATATTGGGTTACCACAATGTACATGAGATGATTGCTATTTCAACATGGTATTTATGTTGGGAAAGATGGAAGTTGGTACACAATGAGAAAACTCAAAATGTAACTCAGATCTCAATGGGGATTCTTGCTCTGACCAAATTTTTTGTTAATGCATCATCCCCCAAGGCGTCGATGAAGAAGGTTGTCTGGTCTTGTCCTCCAAGAGGTTTCGTTAAATTTAATGTTGATGCTTCTTTTGATCATGATCTTCTTAGGGGTTCCATGGGAGCGGTCCTTTGAGATGACAAAGCCAGGTTTATTGCTGGAGGAAATGAGAAAATAGATTTTTGCGCGGATGTGTTAATGGCGGAAGCTTTAGCTCTCAAATTCGGTCTAACACTGGCGCAAAGGGCGGGATGCAATCGCCTTATTATAAATTCAGATAATATGGAGGTGATTGAAACTATGAATGATGGAGGACAGCCGGCCAGTGCGGCGGCAGCAATCTTCGATGATTGTTATCATTATGCTTGTGATTTCGTTACTGCTAGATTTGAGCACTGTAATAGGGAAGCAAATAAAGTAGCTCATGAGCTTGCTAGATTAGCTAGATTTTCTTTGACTTTCGATTGGTTTGAGGAGCCTTTAAATGAAATTGTAATGATCCTCACAAATGATGTACTACTTACTAAAAGTCTTGGTCCCGATTACAACTTTTTCACTCATCTCTCACCATGAACACTTCCCAATCCACGTCTACATTAGCGAGGCAAAATAATCCTACACGGTGGTGACAAAGGTTGTATAGTTCAGACCTACCTCAAATGATCTACTAGGTAAAAGCATAGCCATCCGGCATAAATTACTACCATGCAATCCTACCACAAAGGACTAAGTGCATAAAAAACATGGGTAATGAAAGTATGGTCAAATGTGAACTTGCCTTGGTACTGGTGGTTCAACTCTAGAGAATGATAGTAATTTGCTTCACACTCCGGACAATCTATCGCCAAAGTAAATAAATGCATATAAGCAATCATTTCGAAGAACCAAATATCATGCAACATGAAAAGACTCGAAAAATCCAAATGAAAATCCAACACACTCAACTGTCACAAAATTTTCTAAGTGCAAAACAACATGTGACATATGGTTCAAAGATGTGATGTGAACCAAAGTGCATACATGACATCATAGTAACATTATTCATGGACAGATCTAGTTGTGCTAAAAATACCGTGGGAGTGGTTCAAGTCATAGGAGTTGGCTACGTGACAAAGTGCAAAAAGAATTAATTCAAACGGAGTAACGGTTTAGGAGATATGGACAAATTGAGTATGAATTCAAATCTGAATAAATTCAAATTTGAATATAGCAAAAGTTTGCAAAGATGGGTTCTCTTGATAGATCTAATCGAGACGAACAAATTGCCGCTGGTTTCGTCTAATTTGGATCTATGGTTTAAAAGTTGTGGCTATACGAAGTTCAGGGACTAATATATGATCAAAATTATTGCGTCTGGGTCCCTGGCCACGTGGCGGCCTGTGACTGGCTGAAAAGTGTTTGTTGTGGGACTTATAGGGCGAACGGCCGGCAATTAAGAAAAATACTACGCGACGGCTAAAACAATAAACCGCGGTTAACCGTATAATTTCAACTAAAAAACCTAATCTAAAAGAATGAGGGGAGGGCGGCTCACAGCAGACGACGGCGTCGGCGACGAGCAGAGGACGGCGGCGCGGTGGCTTCGGCAGTCTCCGGCATCGGGGAAGTAGGCGGCGAGGTCGAGCGCGATGCGGGCGTTTGAGTGGTAGTGGCGGCGTGCGTCGGGGTGGCCGGGACGGGCGAGGCAAAGAGCGGCGGCTTCGATGATCCTAGGGGCCAAGATTATGTCAATAAGCTGCGCATGGCCATGGGGAACCAATTGATGAAACAATGGAGGCTCGGGTGGTTTACTAGCGCTGTATTTCTCCGGCAAAGGAGCTTCAGCCGGCGAGATGCGCCCGACGACTGCGAGTGGTGGGAGCGGCGTGGGAAGAGGCGAGACGGCGAGGGGAACATAGGGGCATCGGGGAATTATATAGGCGAGGTAGGGGCTCTGGCTGCGAGGGGATAAACCTCATCCCGAGGGAGGCGGCCAGCGGGTGCGGACTGGCGCGGTGCGGTGTTTATCCCGCGGGAGGTTATTGTTTTAATATAACATTCCAAAATTCTAAAATTTATCACAGATTTTTCTCTGAACCCTATGTGACGTTTGTTTAATAATTATAACCTAATTTCACACAATCAATCACACAACAATCAAACAAACAAACAATCATAATTATTTATTTAATATAACATTCCAATATTTAGAATTTTGGGATGTTACAAACTACCACCCTTAAAATGAATCTCGTCCTCGAGATTCGGAGAGGCTAGAAAGAAGGTTAGGTTTGGGGGGAGGGGGGTCTTCTTGAAAATCCATTAATCAACACTAGGTATGGGGTGCTACCACCCTTAGAAGCATGGTTACTGTTCCAAAAAAAAAAACTCATGTACTCCATTCTTTGGGTTGACGGTGTTGGTCTTCTCATATTCTCTGGGATAACTCCTTCACTGGTGATCTTTCGGCAAGGGCATAACCTTTTCCTCAAAATCTTGAGTCCTTGCATGGAAATAAGATCCTTCCTAGACTGGGTCTTCTTAGCTGACAGGTATGTTGCCAATGCCAAACAACTATCGAAAATCTCATGGTGGTCAACAATTACTGGTTGCTCCTGCAGGAAATGGGTCTGGGTTGAATCTCACCGTATAACCTACGATTGGCAACGGGTGCCTGTACATGGTTTCCCTCGTCCTGCCATTCTAAGGTTTTTGTCTTGTCGTGTCGACACTCTTCTAGGGTTCTAAAGTTCTCTGATTTCCATCAACATATGATTGTTCATGATAGAAGTCTCCTGTATAGGGTCCAATCCATCCCGTACTTGAATCATTACCACATACGCAGATAGTGAATCACGTATTCTAACACTTGGGCATCCTCACAAGCATTGCAGAACTTCTCTTCTCAACGAATTGGGTTCGGGTAAATCCATTGGTTCTGCAAGCTAAACAAAACCTCTATCGTTTCTTCACAACTCTCGGGTTTACGTAACCTCCTATGGAACGTCTGCTGATGAAATCACAGCTTCTTCCAGAATTCTTCCTGCAACAAGGTTGTGCTTGCTCCTTTTCAAATCCTGGGTCCTGTAAGTTATGGGCCCACTTCAACACTTGTATATCTGTAACTCATCCTTGGAGTTACTATTGTTCCATATTCCAACATTACATCTCCTTTAAATCCAATAGTACTTCATTCCTTCATACTCTTGGGGTAAACATCATAACTAAAACAAAACTCCAACTTATTTTGTCCAAACTCCACCTTATGGAACAATATTTTCCTTTCCATCGGTCTAGTGTTCACACAGGATATTACCATTAAAAATAAAATGTACTGGTTCATCCATAATTCATATTCTCTTCATATCAAATCCTTTATTACATCCTTAACCACTACTCAAAACTCAGATTCCAGAAGTACTTTATTACAAATGTTGCCATCCACATAGTTTGGTACGGTCAAGCATTACGTCCATCTTTATTCATTTGCCCTTCTTGAAGACGCTTCAGTCCCACTGGATTTGTGCGATGTGATCCTTGAAATCATCGATCTTTTGCTTCATCATGGTGGCCATGAGCTTCATCTCCATCATCTCTGCATGCAGGGTATTCCTGAGTATGACGAAGTCTTGCTTCATGTATTTCACCAATCTGATGTATGGCTTCCATAGCAGCTTCACGAACAGAGTCGAAGAATGTTGCTCGTGGTATTCGAGAAATGAAAAAGTATTGCCCCATAGTCTTTGGGCAAACCCCTTTCACTCGATGGAGGTGTACCTCCACGTACCAAAGTTCAACTCCATTCTCCATGAAAGGATAACCCTTGTAGGCTGCATCTCCTTCAAGATGAATATGCTTCATCATGTCCTTTAGGATCTTTGGGTAATCCTGATCATTAGTCAGGGTCATGATCATTTCCGGGCCCTTGAGAAAAGACTCGTAAAGGGTTGTCATCTGCAAGTATAAGATAGAAGGGGCACTCACGATAATGTATGTATTTCCTTGGGTGAAAGGTGGTTGTTTTTTCAGGAAAGGTTTGGGTCAGCTTGTCCATGGGTTCAAGGTTTTCTGGGTGAGATAGTGAGAGAGGTACTCACACTCAACAAACAACTCATAACATTTCATATGATATTCCAAACATATCAACTTTTATTGCTTCACGAACTATTACAATTTCCATTCCATAACTCAACTCAACATCCCCAATGAAAATAAAAGTGCGTTCCACATTTATTGCATTATTTATTCCAATATCAAGATCTCAACTACTCAGATCAAGCTTTCCTCGGGTCTGGACATTCTCTGGCAAAATGTCCTACTTCTTTGCAGTGTAAACAAATGACGTCAGACAAATCCATGGGCTCCCTGGTGGTTATCTTGGCTCCTTGGGTTCTTGGCTTCCTTTTTGGGCATTTGCTAGTGTAATGACCTGTATTCTTGCACTTGAAACATGTGATATGACTTTGGTCCTTCTTTGCAGAAACTGGGTTGTTCAGGGGATACATGCTCTTTCTCTTCCTGGACTTCTTCGTTCCGATCAATTCTTCTATCTCCTGTGGATCAAACTCCACTTCTTCTGCTGGGAAGTCTCCCACATACTCTTGGCTTTGCTTCGTGCAATATTGTGAAAAATGTCCTTCTCCACATGAATAGCAAGCATGGGAGTAAAATCTGGTTAGGCCTTCTCCATTAGGGTCGTCAACATCTTCCTTCATCACAGGTTCTTTTAAACTTTCCCTGAAGGCTTCTTTCATTGCTTCCTTCTGCTGCTTGGTAATTTCTTGTACCTTGGGATAAATATGACACTGGGCAGGGTAGTGTGTAGTTCCTTCACATAGTAAATAAGTAACATGCCTAGTTGGGCATCCTTCAGCTCGGTGATTTCCTTCACAATGAGGGCATCCATCGTTGCGTTCTTCATGGGTGTGCCCAATCTCTTCGCAAATCTTGCATGCACAAGGTTTCTTCATTTTATTGCCATAGGTCTTCTGGATAAGATGAGGCCTCAGTAGAGTCATCTTAAAATCCTCCCAAGTTTTTGCTCTATTACATTCTTGTATAGTTTGGTGCATCTTACACCATGTTGCAGCACTTTTTGCAAAGTACTAAAGAGCATATTAAACCATATCTTTTCTTTCAACAATGCTATCACTCAAGTGATCCTCCATGTTCTGGATCCATTGTTCTGCCTCCAACTGGATCATCGATCCGGAAAATACAAGTCCATCTTCATTCGTCATCTACTGGGTCCAATGGTTTTGGGGATGAGATAAGAGATGGAGAAAGATGCCCATACAACAACATAGTTTTGAAAATACATTTTATTTGTTGCTATCAGAAAACACACACAAAATATGACAACTCACAATTCATCGCATCTAACGTGAGTATACAACAGGGGTTTGGTCTTCTAAAGGTCATATAAATCTTGGAATTCTTCGGTGTCTTCAAATTCTTCGAGTCTTCGACTGTTGTAGCTTCAATTCTTCTAGTGTATGATGAAGTCCTCTTTACTCTGAAGTGGTCCTCAGTTGTCCGATATCTTGTCCTTCTCGAAGTGGTCTCATGAGTTGATCCTCCATTTGGTCAAAGGGGAAAGGGTATTGTCTAACTAAAAAGGGAATATTTCATAAAGCTCAGGAAAGAAGAGAGGTAAAGGATCTTTTTGAAAATAAAGTTTTAGAGAGATCCTTTCCTAAGGGCTTTCTAGTTTCTAGGGTCACGTCCTATAGTCAACATGTGCTCTGATATCATCTGTAATGACCCGACCCAAAAGGATCGGTGCCTCTGTGCTTTCTGTGCTATCCCTAGATCAGTATGCTAGCACACACAGTACATCGATGAAATACCATAACATCACATGTTAAAAAGATAACAAAGATCCAGATTATACCTCATATAACACAGCGGAAAACAATCATAAGGGTGTGGAGTCCCATCAACGCCAACGGCAAGTTGAGTGTAGACCGTAACCCTACAACGTAACTCTTACTCATCGTAGAAATTCCTGCAATATAAGACGTTGCAGCCGTGTAGGTCAGTACATGGAATGTACTGGCAAGTCACATCATAAGGGTATAATGCACCTATTTGTACATGCAATTTGGTTGGTGGAAAGGCTCTAAGTTAACTTTGCATAAAGCTGATTTTTCCCTGCCATAAAATAATTTACTCTACTTCTACAAAAATAGTATAAGATTGAGATGGCAACCCCAACTCAATCCATTCCCAAAGTTTCATTTAAACCCAACTGATTTAATTAAGGGTGATGAGATCTCCCGGCATTTCCACTAGTAAAAGCTCAAATTGTCCATAACTGAGGACACGGCTAATCGATTAGGTTGACACTCTGTAGAGGTTTGCGCACTTTTCCCCACAAGACTCGACCACCTCCTTGATCGGAAGATTGAGACATAGTCTTTCAAAAGCATTCCCTCTTAACCCATGGATAGGCCGGTACACCTACTCATTCTACATCTGCTAGCCCATCCCGGAAGAGGTCACACTAACTACTCAACTAAGCCAGAGCCCATATTAGCTTGTGGCTGCACATGTAAGCTTCTAGACATGAAAACATGTTTGATCCCTTTTAGCCTGGGCGGCAGACCACTCGTGGTGCACCACCATGGATTTCCCATGCATGCTCCCACTATACTTTGCCATCATTCAAACTAATTCCGCCTAGGTAGTTCATTCAAAAATCTTGGTCCTGATTACTACTTTGTCACTCATGTCTCACCATAAACAATTCCCAATCCACATCTACATTAGCGAGGCAAAATAATCCTACACGGTGGTGAGAAAGGTTGTATAGTTCAGACCTACCTCAAATGAACTACTAGGTAAAAGCATAGCATCCGGCATAAATTACTACCATGCAATCCTACTACAAAGGACTAAGTGCATAAAAAAACATGGGTAATGAAAGTATGGTCAAATGTGAACTTGCCTTGGTACTGGTGGTTCAACTCTAGAGAATGATAGTAATTTTCTTCGCACTCCGGACAATCTATCACCAAAGTAAATAAATGCATATAAGCAATCATTTTAGAGAACCAAATATCATGCAACATGAAAAGACTCGGAAAATCCAAATGAAAATCCAACACACTCAACTATCACAAAATTTTCTAAGTGCAAAACATGTGACATAGGGTTCAAAGATGTGATGTGAACTAAAGTGCATACACTACATCATGGACAGATCTAGTTGTGCAAAAAATACCGTGAGAGTGGTTCAAGTCATAGGATTTGGCTACGGTGATAAAGTGCAAAAAGAATTAATTCAAATGGAGTAACGGTTTAGGAGATATGGCCAAATTGAGTTTGAATTCAAATCTGAATAAATTCAAATTTGAAAGTAGTAAAAGTTGGCAAAGATGTGTTCTCTGGATAGATCTAATCGAGAGGAATAAATTGTCATTGGTTTCGTCTAATTTGGATCTACGGTTTAAAAGTTGTGGCTATACGAAGTTCAGGGACTAATCTGTGATAAAAATTATTGCATCTGGCTCCGTGGCCACGTGGCGGCCTGTGACTGGCTGAAAAGTGTCCGTTGTGGGACTTATAGGGCGAACGGCCGGCAATTAACAAAAATACTACGCGGCGGCTAAAACAATAAACCGCGGTTAACCGTATCGGTTCAACTAAAAAACCTAATCTAAAAGAACGAGGGGAGGTGCGGCTCACAGCGGACGACGGCGTCGGCGATGATCAGAGGACGGCGCAACGGCGGCTCCGGCAGTCTCCGGCGTCGGGGAAGTAGGCGGCGAGTCAAGCGTGATGCGGGTGTTCGGGTGGTGGTGGCGGCGTGCGTCGGGGTGGCCGGGACGGGCGAGGCGAAGAGCGGCGGCTCCGATGATCCTAGGGGCCAAAATTATGTCAATAAGCTGCGCATGGCCATGGGGATCCAATTGACGAAACAATGGAGGCTCGGGTGGTTTACTGGCGGCGTATTTCTCCAGCAAAGGAGCTTCGGCCGGCGAGATGCGCCCGGCGACTGCGAGTGGTGGGAGCGTCGTGGGAAGAGGCGAGATGACGAGGGGAACGGAGGAATGCCAGGGGATTATATAGGCGAGGTAAGGGGCTGCAGCTGCGAGGGGATAAACCTCATCCCAAGGGAGGCGGCCGGCGGGTGCGGACTGGCGCGACGTGGTGTTTATCCCGCGGGAGGTGCGGGAGGTTGCGGGTGACGAGGTGGGCGGGGCCCACAAGTCAGTGGCGGCGGCGGGAGGCGAGCGAGGGTGGGTGGCCGGGCCAAATTGGTCGGCTGGGCCTTGTGGGCCTGGCGCCGAGCGCGCGCGCGCGTGTGTAGTTTTTTTCTTTTCCTTTTACAGAAAAGATTTTGGAGCCCAAATCAAAACCATATAAAATTATAGAAATACTAGAAAATTTCCTAAAATCCTTACTGAATATATAGAGCATAGTGTACATTAATTCCTGCTCAGACAATTTTGAAAATATTTTCCTAATGCAATAATTGCACTTTTTGCCAATAAAGTAAATACCAAATAAACTTGAGCAACTCCAAATAATATTCTAATAATTTTTCTAGCTCTATTATATTTGAGGAAGTCATTTTATCCTCTCTCTTTGTTTTAGGAGAAAATAGTTTGCACAAAACTCAATAGATCAATATTCAATGAATTCAAGAAATAGCGATACAAACAATTTCAAATATTTTTCAAATAACATTCTATTGGTTTCATAATCCATTTCCATATTTTCTTTCTGATATCTGAAAGAGTCATATTTCCTTCTCTCTTTATTTTATTTGAATAAATGGAAATGATTTTGAAACTCAAAATGGAAAACTTTTCAAAAGTGAACCAAATGAAATTCAAAAGTGATCCTCGTCACTTCCCACTCTATTTCATATATGTTGAAGAAGTCCTATTATCTTCTCTCATGAAAACCCTTGAGTGGCATAAAGTTTCTGAGTTGGACTATTTTTCAAATGGAATTCATTTTTTTTTCAAAATCCCTTTTCATTTCTTTAAATGGAAGAAGTCATATTATCTTCACTTTAGGGTTTTGTGATGAAATGAATTTGAATTCATGGAGATCAAGATGCAAGATGAAAGTTTTGGGAAAGTCCTTTTATTCCCTCTCATTCAACTTTCAGAAGTTTCAATTTCCACTCAATTTCACACAATCAATCACACAACAATCAAACAAACAATCATAATTATTTATTTTATATAACATTCCAAAATTTAGAATTTTGGGATGTTACAAAATCATTGTTTCTTCACCGAGACAACTTGGTTTCAAATTCCTTACCCTTCCCTTATGTTATTCTTCTGCTGAAGAATTTGTGATCTACTTTCTGAAGAACTTGAACTAAAGACTTTCATCATGTTGTATTTTATTTCTTCAATTCATCTTCCTCATGTTTGTATACTTATATGATTGCATGTTCTTCACCTGTGATGATGTAGTTCCCTCGCGTTTCTATTTCTTCACTTTGATCTTCGTCAAATTTTTCAGAGTTTGACGAATTTCTAAAAATCTCCCATTCACCACCCCCCCCCCTCTAGGAGTAAACCTACGCTTTCAATTGTTATCAATGCAAGGTACTCTTTTGTTCTATGTGATTTTGGTTTAACCACCTGGAGTTTTAGTTATGTGACCATGATGTCTACTACACAACTTGTTCTTGTAGACTCATGTTGGGCCTCCAAGTGCGGAGTTTTGTAGGACAGTAGCAAATTTCCCTCAAGTGGATGACTTAAGGTTTATGAATCCGTGGGAGGCGTAGGATGAAGATGGTCTCTCTCAAACAACCCTGCAACCAAATAACAAAGAGTATCTTGTGTCCCCAACACACCAAATACAATGGTAAATTGTATAGGTGCACTAGTTTGGCAAAGAGATGGTGATACAAGTGTAGTAATGATAGTATATATTGATTTTTGTAATAGGAACAATAAAAAACAGCAAGGTAACAAGTAACAAAAGTGAGCACAAACAATATTGTAATGCTTGAAAATGAGGCCTAGGGTTCATACTTTCACTAGTGCAATCTCTCAACAATGCTAATATAATTGGATCATATAACCATCCCTCAACGTGCGACGAAGAATCACTCCAAAGTTCTTATCTAGTGGAGAACATAAGAAGAAATTGTTTGTAGGGTACGAAACCACCTCAAAGTTATCCTTTCCGATCGATCTATCGAGCTATCCCTATAAGTGTCACAAACAGCCCAAGAGTTTGCACTAAAATAACACCATATGATACACATCAACCAACTCTAATGTCACCTAGATACTCCAATGTCACCATGAGTATCTGTGAGTTGATTATACGATATGCATCAAACAATTTCAGATTCATAATACTCAATCCAACACAAAGAACCTCAAAGAGTGCCCCAAGATTTCCACCGGAGAAACAAGGACGAAAACGTGCATCAACCCCTATGCATAGATTACCCCAATGTCACGGAATCCGTGAGTTGAGTGCCAAAACATATATCAAGTGAATCAATATGATACCCCATTGTCACCACGGGTATTCATAGCAAGACATACATCAAGTGCTCTCAAATCCATAAAAGTATTCAATCCGATAATAACGAAATCTCAAAGGGAAAAATCAATTCATCACAACAAGATAGAGAGGGAGAAACACGATATGATCCAAATATATTAACAAAGCTCGCGATACATCAAGATTGTGCCAACTCAAGAACACGAGAGAGAGAGAGAGAGAGACAGAGAGAGAGTAAACACTTAGTTACCGATACAAACCCTCAGCCCCGAGGGTGGACTACTCCCTCCTCATCATGGTGGCCGCTGGGATGATGAAGATGGCCTCCGGTGATGATTTCCCCCTCCGGCAGAGTGCCGGAACAGGATCCAGATTGGTTTTTCATGGCTACAGAGGCTTGCGACGGCAGAACTTCCGATCTAGGGTTATTTCTGGGGGTTTATGTATTTATAAGATTTTTTGGCGTCGGTTTCACGCGAAGATGGGCCTTAGGGGGCCCACTACCCACCAGGGTGCACCAAAGGGGGGTGGCGCACCCTGGTGCCTAGTGGGCAGCAGGGCCCCCCCTCTAGTGGTTATTTGCTCCAGTATTGTTCATTTGTTCCATAAAAAATCTCCAAAAAGTTTCGTCCAATTCCGAGAACTTTTATTTCTACACAAAAACAACACCACGGTAGTTCTGCTGAAAACATCATCTTAGCATCACCCTTTAATGAGAAAGGAAACTATTTAAGAATATAGTAGTAGCGAATTTTTTCCTCATGAGCAAATAGGGTGGCTATATCATTCAATTTAGTAAGATGTGCCACAACGGTTTCAGATTCATAACCATGGAAAGGATCAGATTCAACCAAAGTGATTAACTCAAGACCGACAGAGAATTCATAATCCTTATCAGTAACAAAGATATGTGAAGTAGCAAACTTAGGATCATATTGCATTCTAGCATTCAAAGATTTTCCTTTCAACTTGACTAGTAGTTTCTTAAGATCCTCTCTATCCTTACAAGCAAGAAAGTCCCTAGCTACCTCTCCATCCATAACATAACCTTCAGGTATAACAGACAATTCATATCTAGGAGTGCTAGGTCTAATGGGTGTTTCAAGGTTTTCTGTTTCAATAATTTCATCAGTTTCAGAAATATCATCAGTTTCAACATTCTCAATATCTTTAGCTCTAGCAAGTTGTTCATCAAGAAATTCACCCAGTGGCACAGTATTATCAAGCAAAGTAGTAGTATCATCATAAGCATCATACATAGCAGAAGTAGTATCATCAATTACTTGCGACATATCAGGATTAATAGCAGGTGTAGGTGTTGCAAGCTTACTCAAAACAGAAGGTGAATCAAGTGTAGAGCTAGATGGCAGTTCCGTACCTCCCCTCGTCTTAGAGGAAAAAATCTTGGTTTTGATATCTTTTAGATTCTTCATAATGATCAACAGATATAAATCCCAAGTGAGTCAGTAAATATAGCTATGCTCCCCGGCAACAGCGCCAGAAAAAGGTCTTGATAACCCACAAGTATAGGGGATCGCAACAGTTTTCGAGGGTAGAGTATTCAACCCAAATTTATTGATTCGACACAAGGGGAGCCAAAGAATATTCACGAGTATTAGCAGTTGAGTTGTCAATTCAACCACAGCTGAAAGACTTAATATCTGCAGCAAAGTATTTAGTAGCAAAGTAGTATGGAAGTAACGGTAACGGTGGCAAAAGTAACAGTAGCAGTTTTGTAGATATTGTAACAGCAGTAGCAACGAAAGTAACTTAGCAAAGATAAATATGTGAAAAGCTCGTAGGCATTGGATTGGCAATGATAATTGTGTTGGATAATATTCATCATGTAGCAGTCATAACCTAGGGTGACACAGAACTAGCTCCAATTCATCAATATAATGTAGGCATGCATTTCGTATATAGTCATACGTGCTTATGGAAAAGAACTTGCATGACATCTTTTGTCCTACCCTCCCGTGGCAGCGGGATCCTAATGGAAACTAAGGGATATTAAGGCCTCCTTTTAATAGACCCAATTATTGTCACCTTGGGGTATGCGGATCATAACTCATAATAGGTGTCTACAACTTGCAAGATAGGATCAAGAATACAAATATATTCATGAAAACATAATAGGTTCAGATCTGAAATCATGGCACTCAGGCCCTAGTGACAAGCATTAATCATATCAAAGTCATAGCAACATCAATCTCAGAACATAGTGGATACTAGGGATCAAACCCTAACAAAACTAACTTGATATAAGTGTCACAAACAACCAAATGTCACCACGGGAATCCGCGAGTTGAGTGCCAAAACATATATCAAGTGAAACAATTGATACCCCATTGTCACCACGGGTATTCATAGCAAGACATACATCAAGTGCTCTCAAATCCATAAAAGTATTCAATCCGATAATAACAAAATCTCAAAGGGAAAACTCAATTCATCACAACAAGATAGAGAAGGAGAAACACCATATGATCCAACTATATTAACAAAGCTCGCGATACATCAAGATCATGCTAACTCAAGAACACGAGAGAGAGAGAGATTAAACACATAGCTACTGGTACAAAGCCTTAGCCTCGAGGGTGGACTACTCCTTCCTCATCTTGGTGGCTGCCGGGATGATGAAGATGGCCTCCGGTGATGATTTCCCCCTCCGGCAGAGTGCCAGAACAGGGTCCAGATTGGTTTTTTGTGGCTACAGAGGCTTGCGGTGGCAGAACTTCCGATCTAGGGTTATTTCTAGGGGTTTCTGTATTTATAGGATTTTTTGGCGTCGGTTTCACGTGAAGATGGGCCTCAGGGGGCCCACTACCCACCAGGGCGCGCCAGAGGGGGGTGGCACGCCCTGGTGACTAGTGGGCAGCAGGGGCCCCTCCAATGGTTATTTGCTCCAGTATTGTTCATTTGTTCCATAAAAAAATCTCCAAAAAGTTTCGTCCAATTCCGAGAACTTTTATTTCTGCACAAAAACAACACCATGATAGTTCTGCTGAAAATAGCATCAGTCCAGGTTAGTTCCATTCAAATCATACCAAAACCATATAAAATTGTTGTAAACATGGCATGAATACTTCATAAATTATAGATGCATTGGAGACGCATCAGACCGCAGGTATGATCAAGGTCTCCGCTGCGTGCCCCATCTTCGATGGCACAGATTATCCCAAGTGGAAGGCCATGATGCGGAAGTGTATCCTATCTATGAACAGCAAGCTGTGGACCGTCACTGAGATAGGACTGACTGATCTCTGCAAGATGGCTAACACTGATGAAATTCGCAAGTATACTCTGCTGGATACTGGGGCAAAGGATGTCATCTACTCCAGCTTGTCCAGAGACGAGTTTAGGCGTATCATGCATCTATGCAATGCAAAGCTCATCTAGGATAGGATCTCTGACGTCTATGAAGGGCACCACACCCCTGGTTCCTCGAGTTCAAGGAGTCACTCAAGTCGATGCCTTTTGATCCAGATTCATCTTCTTCAGCAACGTGCCTCATGGCCAAGGGAACCAAGGTACTCAAACGTTGTTCATCTTTCTCAAGTGAAGGTGAATCTGATGAAAACATGACTCCTAGCTATTCCAAACTTGCTAACATTGCTACAAGGCAACAAACTTCTATGGAAAGGATTCAAAATTTGCTAGACAAAAGTGATGATCTGTTGAACAATGAAATGGAATGCACTCAAACTCTGACTGCTGACCTTGAGCGTCTTCAGTCAAAGTATGACAAACTTGAAAGTCGTCAAGTGGCCCTCTCAGTCGAACACGAGAAGCTGTCCTATGAATTTCTTCAAAGGAAGCAAGAACTCAAGAAGCTGAGAGCGTCTCATGATGATCTTCAGAAAGACAACGATTCATTACTCGCTCAACTGATCAGCACCACTTAGGAAGAATTTGTTGCTCCATGCTTAAAATGCCTTGAACGTGATAATGCAAATTCTTCAGCTGAATGTTCAAATGCTTCAACTGCTGCTCTATCTTCGAATTTCTCTGTGGTTTCAATCTTCTCATCTGAGGAGACCACAATTGTTACTGACGAAAATGCAGGTCTGAAGGAATTGTACGTCACACGCATGTACAAAAGCCTCAAAGGGCACCAAACACTTTGTGATGTGCTCAAGAAGCAGATTCTGAACCGGAACCCTAGGAAAGAGGGTATTGCTTTTGAGAGAAAGCAAATGCAGATGGATCTTATTGGAAACCTGAGCAGTATCCCAAAACCACATGGGTTGCTGCAAAATGACCTCCAGTTGATCCATCCACTCTATCTGGCTACAATTGTGATACTCCACATTCTTCTGATGAGTCATTTGACTCTAACTATAAGCTATTCAAAAATCAGAATGGTGGAGTATTTGCTAGATTTGTTGGTACTAACTACAGGAACGGTCCCCCGGTGAAGAAAATCTAGGTGCCCAAAAGTCTTCTTAAAAATCTTCAGGTTAATGTCATCATGACACCACCGAAGAATAAGAAAAACCCCAGGGCAACTTCTTCACCTGGACCAAAGTCATCAAATGGACACATACCAACTCATACTCATACTAACACTTCTTTGCAGGGAAACAAATAGCATTCTGATGAATATGTGCATTATTCTTCAAATCACTATGTGCACAAATCTGCTAAGAATTTCTCTGCATACTCTTATGAGTACTATACCCCTCCTGTGAAGAGGAATGCATATTCTTCAATGCCTAAGTTCTCTATCAATGATTTGCGTTACATTGCTTCTCAGCCACCCATTCAGATGTGGGTGGTTAAGAAGAAGAACTAATCTCTTCTACAGGGTCAGGTCTTCAGACACAATAAATGTCTGATGAATTTGCTGAAGACCTGACATAATGCTTATTGGGATGCAAGCTAATAATGATGAAATGAATTCTTCATTTCACACATCCCTATGCTGCTAGATGTGTTCTATTTGATAAAACTCACTGACGAAATTGATCATCATATTCTTCAAACTGAAGCATATGAATTTGTAAGTGAGACTAATGCTTCTACAGGATGACACACCTAAAGCTACTGGATGGGTTCTGGATAGTGGATGCACCAATCACATGACTGGTGACAGGAATCTTCTCATCGATGCTCCCCATACTCTGTCTTATCTAAAGCATATCACCTACGCTGAGAAAGGAAAAAAGTGAGGTATTGGGTCTAGTTGAGGTTGCTATCTCAAAGGATCGACACATGGACAAAGTGATGCTTGTCGAGTCCCTAGGATATAACCTCATGTATGCCTCAATGCTTTGTGATCTTGATATGATTGTTATCTTTGGCAAATATAGATGCATTGTGCTAATGGAATCTGACAAATCCAAAGTCTTCGAAGGCTTTAGGAGAGGTGATTTGTACACTGTAGATTTCTCTCTAGGTCCTCAACCAGCTACATGTCTACTGGCAAAAGCTTCAGAGTGCTAGCTATGGCATCGACGACTTGGACATGCTGGCATGAGGAATTTGAGCACACTCATCAAGAAGAAGCTTATCATTGGCGTCGATGGCGTCAAATTCGTCAAAGATCACCTTTGTGGTGCTTGTGAGTTTGGAAAGATGACCAGATCCAAGCATTCCGCAAAGACAATCATGACCACTACTCGTCCCTTTGAATTACTTCATATGGATCTCTTTGGTCCCACTCATTATGCCACACTAACCAATGCAGCATCACTCTATGGATTCATCATAGTTGATGATTATTCTCGTTACGCCTGGGTGCATATCATTACCTTCAAGACTGAAGTGCGGGGCGTCTTCAGACGATTCACAAATCGGGCCATGACGAATTATGGTCTCAAGATCAAGCACATCAGAAGCGACAATAGCACCGAGTTCAAGAACGTTGGCCTTGATGAATATCTTGATCAACTTGGTATCACTCATGAGCTATCTGCTCCATATACCCCTCAGCAGAATGGAGTTGCAGAACGCAAGAACATGACACTCATCGAGATGGCTCGCACTATGCTTGATGAATACAAGACTTCTCGTCGATGGTGTCCTGAAGCAATTGATACTGCTTGTCATATCATCAATCGGGTATATCTTCACAAATTCCTCAAGCAGACTTCATATGAGCTCCTCACTGACAAGAAATCCAATGTGAGTTATTTCAAAGTCTTTGGTGCTAAATGCTGGATTAGAGATCCACATCACAATTCTAAATTTGCACCGAAAGCACATGAGGGTTTTATGCTTGGTTACAGAAAGGACTCACACGCCTACAGAATCTTCAACACCTACCACAACAAGATTGTTGAAACTGTAGATGTGCGGTTCGATGAAACTAACGGCTCGCAAAGAGAGCGCCTGCCTCCTGTGCTAGATGAAATGCCTCCTGAGGAATCTATCAAGCTGATGGGCACTGGTGAAATTGTGTCCAGTGAAGAAATAGGTGAAGAAGAAGTGATTATTCCCCATCATGAAGAAACTGCTGATCCTGAAGAAATGACACTGAGGAAAATGCTCAACAATAACAAGTTCTTCATCCAGCTCATCCACGAGTGGCAAATGAAGTACAGATTGAGAAGATCCTCGACAACATCAATGCACCTGGTCCCCTCACTCGCTCAAGAGCTTCACATTTACCTAACTTTTGTGGGCATTTTGCATTTGTCTCTATCATAGAGCCCACCAAAGTTGATGAAGCATTTCTGGATTCAAGCCATGCAAGAAGAATTGCAGCAATTCAAGCTCAACAATGTGTGGGAGTTTGTGAATCGCCATGATTTATGCAAGCACAATATCATCGGCACCAAGTGGATCTACCGCAACAAGCAAGACAAAAATGGCCAAGTGGTGAGGAAATAGGCCCGTCTTGTAGCGCAAGGCTACACACAGCTTGAGGGTATTGATTTTGGTGAAACTTTTGCACTTGTTGCTAGGCTTGAAGCTATTCGTATATTGCTTGCATATGCTAACCATCACAATATTCTCCTATATCAAATGGATGTGAAAAGTGCATTCCTCAATGGTAAGCTTGAGGAAGAAGTATATGTTGCTCAACCATCAGGTTTTGAGGATCCAAAGCATTCTAACAAAGTCTTCAAACTCAACAAGGCTCTTTATGGCCTCAAGCAAGCCCCACGGGCTTGGTATGAAACTCTGAAGGAATTCCTGAAGAAAAATGGCTTCAAACCCGGTTCACTTGATCCTACACTTTTTGGTGAACTATTCATATGTCAAATATATGTTGATGATATTATCTTTGGTTGCACTAACAAGCGTTTCAGTGATGAATTTGCATATATGATGCGTGAAGAATATTAGATGTCTATGATGGGAGAATTAAAATTCTTTCTTGGTCTTCAAATTTGTCAACAACCAAATGACATCTTCATTTCTCAAGAGAAATTCCTCAAAGATTGCCTAAAGAAATCCGGCATGCAAGACTGCAAAGGCCTCAAAATTCCAATGCCTACAAATGGTCTACTCTGCACTGACGAAAATGGTAAAGATTTTGATCAGAAGGTATATCGCTCCATCATTGGTTCGCTGCTTTACCTATGTGCATCTAGGCCAGATATTATGCTTAGCATTTGCATGTGTACCCGATTTCAAGCGACACCATAGGAATCACACCACCAGGCTGTGAAACAAATTCTTCAATATTTAGCTCACACACCAACACTTGGATTATGGTGTCCCAAGGGCTCATCTTTTGATCTAGATGGATTTTCTGATTCTGATTACGCTGGAGATCGTGTGGATTGCAAGTGTACATCAGGCACATGCTACTTCCTCGGATGATCTCTTGTTTGTTGGTCCTCAAAGAAGCAGAACAGCGTTGCACTTTCCATGGCTGAGGCTGACTACATTGCTGCTGGTGCCTGCTGCTCATAGTTACTATGGATGAAGCAAACCCTCAAGGACTACGGCGTCAACGTGAAGAAAGTCCCTCTCTACTTCGACAATAAGAGTGTTGTCAAGATCGCCACAACCCAGTGCAACACTCCAAGACGAAGCATATTCAGATTCGTCACCACTTTCTTCATGATCATGTGCTGAAGGGAGACATTGTCATCGACCACGTGAAGACTGAAGACCAGCTTGTTGATATCTTCACTAAGCCCTTGGAAGAAGAGGTTCTGCAAGTTGCGGTGTGAGCTAAACATCCTAAAATCTTTGAATGCCCTCCGAAGTGGACACACATCCTAACGTTTATGCACTTTTGATGACTTTGATGCACAACACACGAAGTAATGTATTTCTTCAATCAATGAAGACTTATTCTCTAAGTGTGAAGAAATTAATGAATAACTTGACTCTCAGAACCCTACGATAATTGTACGCGGTGTCTGTAGTCATCATAGTTCTTATACGGTGGGTAACGCCACCACCTCTTTATGACATTCTTCAAATTTGAGTTTTTCGTCATTTGCAATTTCGTCAAACTTTTCAAATTCATCATTTGAGGTTATTCTTCATTGCTTGAGCTGATTATATATATATATATATATATATATATATATATATGACTCCTCTTTTGTACTCCCAGGAGTATGTACTCCTAGTCTTAGTGGAGATGGATATACCCAATAGGAGCAACTATCCAACCGTGGTGGTTAGAAAAAAGAATACTTTGCATGCGTACCTAATGCCTAGAAGCTAGGAACGTCCATACGCTATCCAATTTTGAATCGCTGGTGTAGCCGACATTTTCAATTTTGTTTTTTCTTCCATGCAATGCATGCTACCACCGCTTGGGTGAGTAATTGTAAGTATACACTAATTGTTTTCTTGGGTGAGTATATATTTTTTTTCTCTTTATGAGGAGTATATACCATATATTTTCCTAGATGTACTATTTCTAAGGGAGTATATACTTAATTTCGCTAATAGGGTATACATTACTTATTTTTTAGCGAGTATATATAATTTTTTGTGATGCGGTATATGCCACATATTTTGCCAGGAGGGTGCATTATTTGGTGTGAGTAATTGAGCGCGTATCTACTTTGTTTTGCTGAAAGGATATATACTGGATTTATGTGAGGAGTATATACCATATATTCCGAAGTTTTGTGAGGAGTACATACCACATATTTTGCTAGGAGGGTGCATTATTTGGTGTGAGTAATTGAGCGAGTATCTAATTTGTTTTGCTGAGAGGATATATATACTGAATTTTTGTGAGGAGTATATACTATATTCCGCATTTTTGTTAGGAGTACATACCATATATTGTGCCGGGAAGGGACATACTACTTTTTTTAGTGAGTATATATTATTTTGCAGAGAGGGTATATACTGTTTTTAGTGAATATTTTAAATTGTTGAGTGACACTTTTTTTGTGAGTATATACATACTGTATTTTTTTTAAAATATGCATGAACTGAAAAAGAGTATATCATTTAGAATATAAGAATAAAATGAAAGGTATATTTTCTTTTGAATGCTGGTATGTTTCCACTTGAAAAAATAACAAGACCCAAATAACCAAAGTATATACAGTACATGCGTCATTACACCTTCTTGGTTTTTTGTATGCGCATCTATCTTCATGCACGAATTGAACCTTCCAGATCTTGATCACAGTGTCGCATAATCAGAGCTGCCAACAGAATCCCTTGAGTTTTGTAGGCACAACCGTTCAAAACATTATCCACGTCTTGTTCGAAGAAGATGCGTGGCCGGCCGTCATGGTCCAGCTCCCGCACAGAATCAGACGAGCTGTGTAGGTCAAACATGCGTAAGATATAAAGTAATCAGTAGAACACTAGAACAAATGCATATAGTCTCATCATCCATTAATTCATGTACGCATGCGTACGCATTAGCCAACATACCTTATGAAGATCAATGCTCATGGGAGGACCTGCATATTAGGCACTCCATCGTTGGCCGCGTGATGCACCTACGGCTAGCTAGGCCAGCCACCGACGCAGCTAAAGATCTCGTCCCGTCGTCGTCGAACAGCTCATCGACGCAGCTCGTCTACGTCGCGACAACCACCGTCGGCTTGCCGCTTATTGGTGGACGCCACATCTAGTCTCCGTTTCTTGTTGCGGCTACGTGTAGGTGGCTTATCCTCCCTGTCAATACGGAACTAACTTTTTGAACTCCACCGGATTAGCAGGTAACTAAATAACCAATTAATTAAAGGATAAGAAGCATGTGTGGAGGAAAAATTGTATACAACGCTGAATATAATGACGGAGGCTCTGAATGACAAATACCTAGGCTTGCCAGTAAATGTGGGTGTTGATAAAACAGATTGCTTTAAATTTCTGATAGAATGTATTGTTAAGAGAATTAGTGGTTGGATGGAAAAATTACTATCTGCCGGGTGGAAGGAGATCCTACTTAAGGCTATGATTGCTACTTCTTGAGCTTGCGTTGGTTTTTTCCTTAAAGAGGAAAGGGTTATGCAGCAAAGTAGAGATAAGTATTTTCCTCAGTTAGAGAACCAAGGTATCAATCCAGTAGGAGGTACAAGCAAGTCTCCAATCTATGCACCTACACAAACAATTAAACACTTGCACCCAACGCGATAAAGGGTTGTCAATCCCTTCACGGTCAATTGCAATGGTGAGATCTGATAGAGATATGTATAAAAGATTACTAAAACGTAAAACAAAATAAAAGTAAATAAATTGCAGCAAGGTATGTTTGGTATATAGATCTGAAAATATATGATGAAAAATAGACCCGGGGGCCATAGGTTTCACTAGAGGCTTCTCTCTTGAAGGCAAATAATACGGTGGGTGAACAAATTTCTGTCGAGCAATTGATAGAAAAGTGCAAAGTTATGACGATATCCAAGGCAATGATTATGCATATAGGTATCACGTCCGTGTCAAGTAGACCGAAACGATTCTGCATCTACTACTATTACTCCACATATCGACCGCTATCCAGCATGCATCTAGAGTATTAAGTTCATAAAGAACGGAGTAACGCCTTAAGTAAGATGACATGATGTAGAGGGATAAACTCAAGCAATATGATGAAAACCCCATCCTTTTATCCTTGATGGCAACAATACAATACGTGCCTCGCTACCCCAACTATGTCACTGGGTGAGGACACCGCAAGATTGAACCCAAAACTAAGCACCTCTCCCATTGCAAGAAATACCAATCTAGTTGGCCAAACCAAACCGATAATTCGAAGAGAAATACAAAGATATCAAATCATGCATATAAGAATTCAGAGGAGATTCAAATAATATTCATAGATAATCTGGTCATAAATCCACAATTCATCGGATCTCGACAAACACACAGCAAAAGAATTTTACATCGGATAGAACTCCAAGAACATCGAGGAGAACATGGTATTGAAGATCATAGAGAGAGAAGAAGCCATCTAACTACTAGCTATGGACCTGTAGGTCTGAGGTAAACTAATCACGCTTCATCGGAAGGGCAATAGGGTTGATGTAGATGCCCTCCGTGATCGAATCCCCCTCCGGCAGATCGCCAGAAAAGGCCCCAAGATGGGATCTCATGGGAACAGAAGGTTGCGGCGGCGGAAAAGTATTTTTGTGGATGCCTCTGAGGGTTTGGGAATATTTGTGAATTTATAGAGTTGAGAGGGAGGTCGGTGGACTCCCGAGAGGCCCACAAGCCAGGGGGCGCGTCCCCCCTAGGGCGCCCCTGAGGGCTTGTGGTGCCCTCGGGACTCTTCTGACTTCATCTACAAGTTCCGTGGGTGTCTTCTGGTCCAAGAAAAATCATCGTAAATTTTTATTCCGTTTGGACTCTGTTTGATATTCCTTTTCTGTGAAACTCAAAAATAAGGAAAAAACAAAAACTGGCACTGGGCTCTAGGTTAATAGGTTAGTCCCAAAAATAATATAAAATAGCATATTAATGCATAAAAACATCCAAAACAGATAATATAATAGCATGGAACAATAAAAAATTATAGATACATTGGAGACGTATCAAGCATCCCCAAGCTTAATTCCTGCTCGTCCTCGAATAGGTAAATAATAAAAACAGAATTTTTGATGTGGAATGCTAACTACATATTTATCCATGTATTTTTCTTTATTGTGGCATGAATATTCAAATCCATAAGATTCAAAACAAAAGTTTAATATTGACATAAAAACAATAATACTTCAAGCATACTAATAAAGCAATCATGTCTTCTCAAAATAACATGGCCAAAGAAAGTTATCCCTACAAAATCATATAGTCTGGCTATGCTCCATCTTCATCACACAAAGTATTAAATCATGCACAACCCCGATGACAAGCCAAGCAATTGTTTCATACTTTTGATGTTCTCGAACTTTTTCAACTTTCACGCAATACATGAGCGTGAGCCATGGATATAGCACTATAGGTGGAATAGAATATGGTGGTTGTGGAGAAGAAAAAAAAGAAGGAGATAGTCTCACATCAACTAGGCATATCAACGGGCTATGGAGATGCCCATCAATAGATATCAATGTGAGTGAGTAGGGATTGCCATGCAACGGATGCACTAGAGCTATAAGTTTATGAAAGCTCAAAAAAAACTAAGTGGGTGTGCATCCAACTCGCTTGCTCACGAAGACCTAGGGCAATTTGAGGAAGCTCGTCATTGGAATATACAAGCCAAGTTATATAATGAAAATTTCCCACTAGTATATGAAAGTGATAAAATAGGAGACTCTCTATCATGAAGATCATGGTGCTACTTTGAAGCACAAGTGTGGAATAAGGATAGTAGCATTGCCCCTTCTCTTGTTTCTCTTATTTTTTTTATTTTGGGCTCTTTGGCCTCTTTTTTTCTCTCTTTTTTTTCATCCGGAGTCTCATCCCGACTTGTGGGGGAATCATAGTCTCCATCATTCTTTCCTCACATGGGACAATGCTCTAATAATGATGATCATCACACTTTTATTTACTTTTCAACTCAAGAATTACAACTCGATACAAGAACAAATATATGACTCTATATGAATGCCTCCGGCGGTGTACCGGGATGTGCAATGACTCAAGAGTGACATGTATAAAAAATATGAATGGTGGCTTTTCCACAAATACGATGTCAACTACATGATCATGCAAAGCAATATGACAATGACGAAGCGTGTCATAATAATCGGAACGGTGGAAGTTGCATGGCAATATATCTCGGAATGGCTATGGAAATGCCATAATAGGTAGGTATGGTGGCTGTTTTGAGGAAGGTATATGGTGGGTGTATGGTACCGGTGAAAGTTGCGCGACACTAGAGAGGCTAGCAATGGTGGAAGGATGAGAGTGCGTATAATCCATGGACTCAACATTAGTCATAAAGAACTCACATACTTATTGCAAAAATCTATTAGTCATCGAAACAAAGTACTACGCGCATGCTCCTAGAGGGATAGATTGGTAGGAAAAGACCATCGCTCGTCCCCGACCGCCACTCATAAGGAAGACAATCAATAAATAAATCATGCTCCGACTTCATCACATAACGGTTCACCATACGTGCATGCTACGGGAATCACAAACTTTAACACAAGTATTTCTACCAATCCACAATTACTCACTAGCATGACTCTAATATCACCATCTTTATATCTCAAAACAATCATAAGGATTCAAACTTCACATAGTATTCAATGCACTTAATATGAAAGTTTTTATTATATCTCTCTTGGATGCCCATCATATTAGGACTAAATTCATAACCTAAGCAAATTATCATGCTGTTTAGAGACTCTCAAAATAATATAAGTGAAGCAAGAGAGTTCAACAATTTCTATAAAATAAAATCACCGTCATGCTCTAAAAAGATATAAGTTAAGCACTAGAGCATATTGCCTAGCTCAAAAGATATAAGTGAAGCACATAGAATATTCTAATAAATTCATGAATCATGCGTGTCCATCTCAAAAGGTGTGTACAGCAAGGATGATTGTGGCAAACTAAAAAGCAAAGCCTCATATCATACAAGACGCTCCAAGCAAAACACATATCATGTGGTGAATAAAAATATAGCCTCAAGTAAATTTACCGATGGATTGAAGACGAAAGAGGGGATGCCTTCCGGGGCATCCCCAAGATTAGGCTCTTGATTGTCCTTGAATATTACCTTGGGTTGCCTTGGTAATTCCCAAGCTTAGGATCTTGCCACTCCTTATTCCATAGTCCATCAAATCTTTACCCAAAACTTGAGAACTTCACAACACAAAACTCAACAGAAAACTCATGAGTTCCGTTAGTATAAGAAAATAAATCACCACTTTTGGTACTTTTGTGAACTCATTATTTATTTATATTTGTGTAATATCTACTATATTCCAACTTCTCCATGGTTCATACCCCCGATACTACCCATAATTCATCAAAATAAGCAAACAACACATAGAAAACAGAATCTGTCAAAAACAGAACAGTCTGCGAAGATCTGAATTGTTCTAATACTTATGTAACTCAAAAAAATTCTGAAATATTAGGAAAACATAGGAAATTTGTGTATCAATCTTGTGTAAAAAATTCAGGGTTTTTCCATGCTCCAGTAAATTTAAACAATTATGTTACTGGACGCAAAAGTTTCTGTTTTTCAGCAAGATCAAATCAACTATCACCGTAAGCCATCCCAAAGGTCTTACTTGGCTCAAACACTAATTAAAACACAAAAAAAATTACTACAGAAGTAATAATGTGTATTTTATTCAAGAGCAGTAGCAAAACAAAAAACACAAAAATAAAATTGGGTTGCCTCCTAACACGCGCTATTGTTTAACGCCCCTAGCTAGGCATATTGCAATAGATCTAGGTATTGTCATCTTTGGTATGCAATCCATAAGTAGCTCTCATAATAGATTCATATGGAAACTTAATTTTCTTTCTTGGAAAGTGTTCCATGCCCTTCCTTAATGGAAATTGAAATCTAATGTTTCCTTCTTTCATATCAATAATTGCACCAATCGTTCTAAGGAAAGGGCTAGCAAGAATAATAGGACATGTAGGATTGCAATATATATCAAGAACAATGAAATCTACGGGCACATAATTCCTATTTGCAACAGTAAGAACATCATTAATCCTTCCCATAGGTTTCTTTATAGTGGAATCCGCAAGATGCAAATTTAAAGAACAATCATCAAATTCACGGAAACCTAGCACATCACATAAAGTTTTTGGAATTGTGGAAACGCTAGCACCCAAATCACACAAAGCATGGCACTCATAATATTTAATTTTAATTTAATGGTAGGTTCCCACTCATCATAAAGCTTTCTAGGGATAGAAACTTCCAACTCAAGTTTTTCTTTAAAAGATTTCATCATAGCTTCAACAATATGTTTAGTAAAAGCTTTATTTTGATTATAAGCATGAGGAGAATTCAACATGGATTGCAACAAGGAAATACAATCTATCAAAGAACAATTATCATAATTAAAGTCCTTGAAATCCAAAAGAGTGGGTTCATTGCTACTTAAAGTTTTGACCTCTCCAATCCCACTTTTATCATTTTTGCATCAAGATATATAAACTCTGAATCATTGGGACGCCTTCTAGCTAAAGTTGACTCATCTCCAGTCCCATCTTTATCAAGATTTATATTAGAAAGCAAATATTCAATAGGATTCACATCAATCACCTTAAGATCTTCATCATTATTTTCACGAGAAATCGAAGAACACGCTTTTACAAACCATTCTCGCTTAGCTCGCATCCTAGCGGTTCTTTCTTTACACTCATCAATAGAAATTCTCATAGCTTTCAGAGATTCATTAATATCATGCTTGGGTGGAATAGATATAATTTTCAAAGAATCAATCTCAAGAGAAATTCTATCCACGTTCCTAGCCAAATCATCAACCTTAAGCAATTTTTCTTCAACCATAGCATTGAAATTCTTTTGGGAACTAATAAATTCTTTAATATTGTTCTCAAGATCAGAGGGCATTTTATTATAATTTCCATAAGAATTATTGTAGGAATTACCATAATTATTAGAGGAATTACTAGGAAACGGCCTAGGGTTGAAATTACCTCTATACGCGTTATTACCAAAATTGTTCCTACCAACAAAATTCACATCCATAGATTCATTATTATTCTCAATCAAAGTGGACAAAGGCATATCATTAGGATCAATAGGAGCACTCTTACTAGCAAATAATTTCATAAGTTCATCCATCTTTCCACTCAAAACATTAATTTCTTCAATCGCATGCACTTTTTTACTAGTAGAGGATCTTTCGGTGTGCCATTGAGAGTAATTAGCCATAATATTATTTAGGAGTTTAGTAGCTTCTCCTAATGTGATTTCCATAAAAGTGCCTCCCGCGGCCGAATCTAAAAGATTTCTAGATGCAAAATTCAATCCAGCATAAAAAAATTGTATGATCATCCATAAACTTAAACCATGAGTAGGGCAATTTCTTATCATCAATTTCATCCTCTCCCAAGATTGTGCAACATGTTCATGATCAAGTTGCTTAAAATTCATTATATCATTCCTAAGGGAAATGATCTTAGCAGGAGGAAAATACTTGGAAATAAAAGCATCTTTACACTTGTTCCATGAATCAATACTATTTTTAGGCAAAGATGAAAACCAAGTTTTAGCACGATCTCGTAGTGAGAAAGGAAATAGCTTCAATTTAACAATATCATTATCCACATCTTTCTTATTTTGCATATCACACAACTCAATGAAAGTATCTAGATGGGATGCGGCATCTTCACTAGGAAGGCCGGAAAATTGTTCTTTCATAACAAGATTCAACAAAATGGCATTAATTTCATAAGATTCCGCACTAGTGGTGGGAGCAATCGGAGTACTAATAAAATCATTGTTATTAGTATTGAAAGAGTCACACCACTTGGTATTCTCTTGAGTCGTCGTGACAAAACAAGCAATCTAACACACGAGCAACCAAAAAAAGCAAACGAAAAGATGAAGGGAAGAAGGGCGAATAAAAAGGCAAATCTTTTTGTATTTTTCTGAAAATCATTTTAGAAGTGGGGGAGAGGAAAACGAGAGGCAAATGGCAAATAATGTAATGCAAGAGATGAGAGTTTATGATGGATACTTAGTAGGCTTGATGTAGACCTCCCGGGCAACGGTGCCAGAAATTCTTCCTGCTACTTCTTGAGCTTGCGTTGGTTTTTCCCTTGAAGAGGAAAGGGTGATGCAGCAAAGTAGAGATACGTATTTCCCTCAGTTAGAGAACCAAGGTATCAATCCAGTAGGAGGTACAAGCAAGTCTCCAATTGATGAGGACATCAATACCATTGTTACACCCACAGCCCCTGCTTCTATACATACTGGACCAATTACTAGAGCTCGCGCACGCCAATTAAAATATCAGGTACTTTCGTTTCTTGGTAATGATTCTAAAGTTCATGAGAATATGATGCTGCCTAAATTGGATACATTTGTTTTGCTTACAAATGAAGGGCCTAGCTTGGACAAGAAAGAGGAACCTTGGAGCAAGTTCAAGCATGGAGATGATGGCATGCACAAGGGGAACAAGAACGGAGTTACAAGTGATGATTTCAGGACTTTGAAGCCACCATAATGAGTGCAGGAAGCCTTGGACGAAATATACAAGATGTCACTTCATAAATTTCATCCAGAGGCTATTATAGGTGCTGCGTCACCTTATTATTGGGCCAGGCCCATGTAATTTCGAAATACTTGAGTATAGGCTGTTTTTAGAGTCCGTATGTGTGGGAAAACAAGAGATAGGGTTGGTTTCGGACCCCTCCTTCAAGGGCCACGAAATCCCCTCCTCTTCCTCCATATATACAGCCCTTAGGGCACCGTTTAGACTTTGGGTTTTGTTTAGATTAAAAGTTCGCCATAGCTGCAACTTCGCGTACTTCGTTTGTGTTCAACGACCAGACCAAGACGTCACAGAACCCCACCTTGATCAATAAAGCTTTCATCTTATATTCGCAATATCCAGATTGCAAATCTTAGTTTCTTGCTTGTTCTTCGTTTGCTTGCAGGAGATAGACCCTCGTGGTCAGGTTGATTGTGCTCCGGCGTGGTCAATAACCTCTCGGAGTTGGTTTAGCGATTGCTAAGGCGCGACGTCCTCGCACGTTCGTAGTTGGATCGTCAAAGTCTACTCCACCAAAAACGATAGCTATCATCTCATCGAAAGATCGGGACACCCTCGCCTCTATCAGCCCCTGCTGCCATACATACTGGACCAATTACTAGAGCTCGCGCACGCCAATTAAATTATCAGGTACTTTCGTTTCTTGGTAATGATTCTAATGTTCATGAGAATATGATGCTGCCTAAATTGGATACATTTGTTTTGCTTACAAATGAAGGGCCTAGCTTGGACAAGAAAGAGGAACCTTGGAGCAAGTTCAAGCATGGAGATGATGGCATGCGCAAGGGGAACAAGAACGGAGTTACAAGTGATGATTTCAGGACTTTGAAGCCACCATAAGGAGTGCTGGAAGCCTTGGACGAAATATACAAGATGCCACTTCATAAATTTCGTCCAGAGGCTATTATAGGTGCTGCGTCACCTTATTATTGGGCCAGGCCCATGTAATTTCGAAATACTTGAGTATAGGCTATTTTTAGAGTCCGTATGTGTGGGGAAACAAGAGATAGGGTTGGTTTCGGACCCCTCCTTCAAGGGCCACGAAATCCCCCCCCTCTTCCTCCATATATACAGCCCTTAGGGCACCGTTTAGACTTTGGGATTTGTTTAGTTAAAAGTTAGCCATTGCAACTTCGTGTACTTCGTTTGTGTCCAACGACCAGACCAAGACCGCTTTCGGATCCCCACCATTATCAATACTTCATCTATATTCGCAATATTCAGATTGCATTATCATATTCTTGCTTGTTCTTCGATTGCGTGCAGGAATAGACCTTCGTGGTCAGGTTGATCGTGCTTCCAGCATCGTCAGTAACCTCAGGAGATTGGTTTAGCGATTGCTAAGGCGCAATGTCGTGCACGTTTGTAGTCGGATCGTCAAAGTCGGCTCCACCAAATCGATAGTTACCATCTCATCGAAAGATCGGGACACCCTCGCCTCTATCAAGTGGTATCAGTTTTCAGGTTGCTCGGTGAGAATTTCCAGTTTTCCCTAGATTAGATTTATTTTCTTACGTATTGTCCAAAAAAAAAGCCACAAAAAAAATTAGGGTTAGTTCATCATATCCGAACCAATCTGAGCCTTTGCATAATCTTTTTAGGGTTTTTGCTTTGTTGAATTTGCGGTTGCATCGTCGTGTCAAGTTGCTGGTCTTAGCGTCTAGTTCTTTAGAGTTTCGAGTTCTGTTCACAAGTTGTCACGCCGCCGCCGCACCATCATCATCGCCCCTACCATATACCACCACAGCTTATCTGCTATTACTCTGAGTCCATATACCACCACCGATCCGAGTCCATATACCACCACCAATCCGAGTCCACATATACTACCGTCATATACCATCACCAGTCCGAGTTCCACCATATTCATCTCTGCCACCAGTCCTAGTCCGAGTCCAGTATTTATTCCTTTATTTTAGAGTTCCAGATCACGCGATACTGCGAGTCGTGAACAAGTCGGATTCCCCAATTTTCGTGCTACCCGTAGAAGAAAAATAGTTCCAGTTTCAAAAAAAAAAACTAAGTCTGGAAAATTCTGGCTAGGCAGTTTTTAGACCATTTGTAGACTTTTTCGAAAAAAAATTGTTGCGGAGCAAAAAAAAAAGTGCAAAAAAAAAAAAGATGATGAGGACATCAATACCATTGTTACACCCACAGCCCCTGCTTCTATACATACTGGACCAATTACTAGAGCTCGCGCACGCCAATTAAAATATCAGGTACTTTCGTTTCTTGGTAATGATTCTAAAGTTCATGAGAATATGATGCTGCCTAAATTGGATACATTTGTTTTGCTTACAAATGAAGGGCCTAGCTTGGACAAGAAAGAGGAACCTTGGAGCAAGTTCAAGCATGGAGATGATGGCATACACAAGGGGAACAAGAACGGAGTTACAAGTGATGATTTCAGGACTTTGAAGCCACCATAATGAGTGCAGGAAGCCTTGGACGAAATATACAAGATGTCACTTCATAAATTTCGTCCAGAGGCTATTATAGGTGCTGCGTCACCTTATTATTGGGCCAGGCCCATGTAATTTCGAAATACTTGAGTATAGGCTGTTTTTAGAGTCCGTATGTGTGGGGAAACAATAGATAGGGTTGGTTTCGGACCCCTCCTTCAAGGGCCACGAAATCCCCTCCTCTTCCTCCATATATACAGCCCTTAGGGCACCGTTTAGACTTTGGGATTTGTTTAGTTAAAAGTTAGCCATTGCAACTTCGTGTACTTCGTTTGTGTCCAACGACCAGACCAAGACCGCTTTCGGATCCCCACCTTTATCAATACTTCATCTATATTCGCAATATTCAGATTGCATTATCATATTCTTGCTTGTTCTTCGATTGCGTGCAGGAATAGACCTTCGTGGTCAGGCTGATCGTGCTTTCAGCATCGTCAATAACCTCGGGAGATTGGTTTAGCGATTGCTAAGGCGCAACGTCGTGCACGTTTGTAGTCGGATCGTCAAAGTCGACTCCACCAAATCGATAGCTATCATCTCATCGAAAGATCGGGACACCCCCGCCTCTATCAACATGTAGTACTAAAAAGCAGTTTAGTCCCCAACTTAGCCCATAAACATCTCCAAAAGTGGCTAAGAAATTTCGTATCACGATCTGAAACAATAGTATTTGGCACACCATGCAAGCGTATAATTTCACGAAAGAACAAATCAGCAACATTAACAGCATCATCGCTTTTATGACATGGTATAAAGTGTGCCATTTTCGAGAACCTATCCACGACAACAAATATGCTATCCCTCCCCTTCTTTGTTCGAGGTAAACCTAAAACAAAGTCCATAGATATATCCTCCCAAGGAACACTAGGTACAGGCAAAGGCATATATAAACCATGAGGATTGAGTCGTGACTTAGCTTTTTGACATGTAGTGCAGCGAGCAACAAAACGCTCAACATCCCGTCTCATCTTTGGCCAAAAGAAATGTGTAGCAAGTATATCCTCCGTCTTCTTCACGCCAAAGTGTCCCATTAATCCTCCTCCATGCGCCTCCTGCAACAACAAAAGACGAACGGAGCTAGCTGGAATGCATAGCTTGTTAGCACGAAACACAAATCCATCGTTAACGACGAACTTGTTCCATGTTCTCCCTTCCTTACAGTTCTGCAATACATCTTTAAATTCAGCATCATGCACATATTGATCTTTGATGGTCTCCAAACCAAATATTTTAAAGTCAAGTTGTGAAAGCATAGTATAACGACGAGACAATGCATCAGCAATAACATTTTCTTTACCCTTCTTGTGTTTAATGACATAAGGGAAAGTCTCAATAAATTCAACCCATTTAGCATGTCTACGGTTCAGTTTTGCTTGACTTTTAATGTGTTTCAAAGATTCATGATCAGAATGTATAACAAATTCTTTGGGCCATAAATAATGTTGCCATGTTTCTAAGGTCCGAACAAGAGCATATAATTCTTTATCATAAGTAGAATAGTTCAGACTAGGCCCACTCAATTTTTCAGAAAAGTATGCAACAGGTTCTCTTCAATCTTGGCTTTATCAACTTCAATTCCCTGTGGAGTAACAACATAGCCAAGAAAAGATACTCGGTCGGTGCAAAAGGTGCACTTCCCAAGGTTACCAAACAAACGTGCATCACGTAAAGCAATAAAAACAGCACGTAAATGTTCCAAATGTTCCTCCAAAGATCTGCTATAAATCAGTATATCATCAAAATAGACTACCACAAATCGTCCAATGAAAGCACGTAAAACTTCGTTCATTAATCTCATGAAAGTACTAGGTGCATTAGTTAACCCAAAAGGCATGACTAACCACTCATATAATCCAAACTTTGTTTTAAATGCTGTTTTCCATTCATCCCCCAATTTCATACGAATTTGATGGTATCCACTACGCAAATCAACTTTGGAGAATATTGTAGAGCCACTCAATTCATCAAGCATATCATCTAGTCTAGGAATAGGATGACGATAACGAATAGTAATATTATTAATGCCTCTACAATCAACACACATACGCGATGTACCATCCTTTTTTGGCACTAGAATAATAGGAACGGCACAAGGACTAAGGGATTCGCGTATATAACCTTTGTCGAGTAGCTCCTGTACTTGACGCATAATCTCCTTCGTCTCCTCTGGATTGGTACGGTATGGCGCACGGTTTGGCAAGGAAGCACCGGGAATTAAGTCAATCTGATGCTCAATCCCGCGAATAGGTGGTAATCCCAGTGGCACGTCTTGTGGAAAGACGTCAGCGAACTCCTGCAAAATGTTAGTGACAGCAGGAGGCAAAGAGGAAGGCACGTCCTCGAATGAAAATAATGCCTCTTTGCACACAAAAGCATAGCAAACAGATTTGCTTAAATCTAGCTCATCAATATCAGATTTGGTGGCAAGTAAACACGCATTTTTCAATTTAATTTCAGAAGCAACACTAGATGTTTTATTATTAGGCTTCACTTGTTGCTCAAATTCTTTTGCCACAATCTGATTTTCACTCTTATTTTTCTCCTGTTTTGCTTTACTAGCTCTATTAATATCATCTTTCAAAGTAGAATCAGGAGTTATAGGAAGCAAAGTAATATGTTTATCCTTATGAACAAGAGTATACTGATTGTTTCTACCATGGTGTACAGAATTTTTATCAAATTGCCATGGTCTACCAAGTAATAATGAACATGCTTGCATGGGTACCACATCACAATCAACATAATCAGCATATGTAGAGATACTAAAATGCACACGAACAGTACGTGTTACCTTAACCTTGCCGCTGTTGTTGAACCATTGGATATAGTAAGGATGTGGATGTGGTCTTGTGGTGAGAGATAGCTTCTCCACCATCTCCATGCTAGCCAAGTTGTTGCAGCTCCCTCCATCTATGATGACGCGAACAGAACGTTCCTTCACAACTCCCTTTGTATGGAACAAATTATGCCTCTGATTTTGCTCAGCTTGTGTGACCTGCACACTCAAAACACGTTGAGCAACTAAACATTCATACCTGTCAGCGTCTTCAGGAGCCATGTATTGCGTCTCATGATCAGAATCATCTCCACCGTGTTCTTCACTTGTAATAAGAGCCAAAGTCTCCTCATCATAATCACTAGCGGACTCATACCCACCATCCTCAGTAGCAATCATAACACGCGGAGATTGGCATTCTCTCGCATAATGACCTCTTCCCTTACAACGACGACAAATAATATCATGTGTGTGCCCTATTGGTGCCATAGATGAAGAAGAGCTCTGGGCAGGCCCAGAAGGTGTACTCTTGGCAGATGGTGGTGGTGGTGCCTGTTTTCTTGTATCTCGATTGGAATTGGCGGCTGAAGTCAGTGGTGCCGCAGTAGGACGTGTGGGAGTAGAGGAGGCATGCGGTGTCCATGATGAAGATCGACCTGCAGAAAAATTAGTTCGCGCCAATGCCTGTCGATCCTGCACTTCACGTTCAGCTTTACAAGCAAGATGGAATAAACGAGTGATATTATTATACTCCTTATACTCTAGAATGGTCTGAATCTCTCTATTTAATCCACCCATGAAACGTGCAAGCATAGCTTCATTCTCCTCAACAATACCACATCTAATCATGCCAGTTTGTAATTCCTGATAATATTCTTCTACAGAATTTTTTCCTTGTCTTAAGCGCTGCAATTTTTGAAGTAATTCACGTTGATAATATGGTGGAACCCAACGAGTACGCATAGCAGTTTTCAAAGCAGCCCACGTAGCTGGAATAGGATATAATTTACAATGTTCAGACCACCATACACATGCAAAACTAGTGAAAGCACAAACAGCAGCAGCAACACGTCGTTCCTCGGGATATTGTAAACATGTAAAACGTTGTTCAGTTTCTAACTCCCAAGTAAGATATATATCAGGAACATATCTACCCTCGAATGGTGGAATATTCAATTTTAATTTAGCAAGATGGTCATGATCTCGTACCTGAAGTGGTGGTGCAGACCTACCATTGCGATTATTTGCATGTGGACGACCTGGTGCTGGTGGTTGCACGTAGTTATGATTTTGATCAACCTCATCCTCATAATCGCCCGCGTAATCATCCTCCTCCTCGGCACCAGCAGCAGCAGGAGCAGGAGCCAAAGAAGCATCAACAGTAGGTACAGCAGCACCAGAAGTTTGGCCATCCTCAAGAGGAACACGCTTCGCTCGTCCGAACTGATTTGGAAGGGGGCGTTGTTGTTGTCGTTGCAGAGGTGCGACAGGTGCAGCCGGTGGTGGTTGGGGAAGACGCGTGAGCAATTCATTAAACTTGTTATCCAGCTTTGTCTCGAACGACTTCTCCATGCCATCTATCTTCTCCATGGCCTCTTCAAATCTGTTTAGCACATCTCCCACCTGGCCACTCATCATTTGCTGAAATTTATCATGCAACTCTGGTGCCGAGGAGGAGGATGATTACGCGGGCGATTATGAGGATGAGGTTGATCAAAATCATAACTACGTGCAACCACCAGCACCAGGTCGTCCACATGCAAATAATCACAATGGTAGGTCTGCACCACCACTTCAGGTACGAGATCATGACCATCTTCCTAAATTAAAATTGAATATTCCACCATTCGAGGGTAGATATGTTCCTGATATATATCTTACTTGGGAGTTAGAAACTGAACAACGTTTTACATGTTTACAATATCCCGAGGAACGACGTGTTGCTGCTGCTGTTTGTGCTTTCACTAGTTTTGCATGTGTATGGTGGTCTGAACATTGTAGATTATATCCTATTCCAGCTACGTGGGCTGCTTTGAAAACTGCTATGCGTACTCGTTGGGTTCCACCATATTATCAACGTGAATTACTTCAAAGATTGCAGCGCTTAAGACAAGGAAAAAATTCTGTAGAAGAATATTATCAGGAATTACAAACTGGCATGATTAGATGTGGTATTGTTGAGGAGAATGAAGCTATGCTTGCACGTTTCATGGGTGGATTAAATAGAGAGATTCAGACCATTCTAGAGTATAAGGAGTATAATAATATCACTCGTTTATTCCATCTTGCTTGTAAAGCTGAACGTGAAGTGCAGGATCGACAGGCATTGGCGCGAACTAATTTTTCTGCAGGTCGATCTTCATCATGGACACCGCATGCCTCCTCTACTCCCACACGTCCTACTGCGGCACCACTGACTTCAGCCGCCAATTCCAATCGAGATACAAGAAAACAGGCACCACCACCACCATCTGCCAAGAGTACACCTTCTGGGCCTGCCCAGAGCTCTTCTTCATCTATGGCACCAATAGGGCACACACATGATATTATTTGTCGTCGTTGTAAGGGAAGAGGTCATTATGCGAGAGAATGCCAATCTCCGCGTGTTATGATTGCTACTGAGGATGGTGGGTATGAGTCCGCTAGTGATTATGATGAGGAGACTTTGGCTCTTATTACAAGTGAAGAACACGGTGGAGATGATTCTGATCATGAGACGCAATACATGGCTCCTGAAGACGCTGACAGGTATGAATGTTTAGTTGCTCAACGTGTTTTGAGTGTGCAGGTCACACAAGCTGAGCAAAATCAGAGGCATAATTTGTTCCATACAAAGGGAGTTGTGAAGGAACGTTCTGTTCGCGTCATCATAGATGGAGGGAGCTGCAACAACTTGGCTAGCATGGAGATGGTGGAGAAGCTATCTCTCACCACAAGACCACATCCACATCCTTACTATATCCAATGGTTCAACAACAGCGGCAAGGTTAAGGTAACACGTACTGTTCGTGTGCATTTTAGTATCTCTACATATGCTGATTATGTTGATTGTGATGTGGTACCCATGCAAGCATGTTCATTATTACTTGGTAGACCATGGCAATTTGATAAAAATTCTGTACACCATGGTAGAAACAATCAGTATACTCATGTTCATAAGGATAAACATATTACTTTGCTTCCTACGACTCCTGATTCTATTTTGAAAGATGATATTAATAGAGCTAGTAAAGCAAAGCAGGAGAAAAATAAGAGTGAAAATCAGATTGTGGCAAAAGAATTTGAGCAACAAATGAAGCCTAATAATAAACCATCTAGTGTTGCCTCTGAAATTAAATTGAAAAGTGCATGCTTACTTGCCACCAAATCTGATATTGATGAGCTAGATTTCAGCAATTCTGTTTGCTATGCTTTTGTGTGCAAAGAGGCGTTATTTTCATTCGAGGACGTGCCTTCCTCTTTGCCTCCTGCGGTCACTAACATTTTGCAGGAGTTCGCTGACGTCTTTCCACAAGACGTGCCACCGGGATTACCACCTATTCGCGGGATTGAGCATCAGATTGACTTAATTCCCGGTGCTTCGTTGCCAAACCGTGCACCATACCGTACCAATCCAGAGGAGACGAAGGAGATTATGCGTCAAGTACAGGAGTTGCTCGACAAAGGTTATATACGCGAATCCCTTAGTCCTTGTGCTGTTCCTATTATTCTAGTGCCGAAAAAGGATGGTACATCGCGTATGTGTGTTGATTGTAGAGGCATTAATAATATTACTATTCGTTATCGTCATCCTATTCCTAGACTAGATGATATGCTTGATGAATGGAGTGGCTCTACAATATTCTCCAAAGTTGATTTGCGTAGTGGATACCATCAAATTCGTATGAAATTGGGGGATGAATGGAAAACAGCATTTAAAACAAAGTTTGGATTATATGAGTGGTTAGTCATGCCTTTTGGGTTAACTAATGCACCTAGTACTTTCATGAGATTAATGAACGAAGTTTTACGTGCTTTCATTGGACGATTTGTGGTAGTCTATTTTGATGATATACTGATTTATAGCAGATCTTTGGAGGAACATTTGGAACATTTACGTGCTGTTTTTATTGCTTTACGTGATGCACGTTTGTTTGGTAACCTTGGGAAGTGCACCTTTTGCACCGACCGAGTATCTTTTCTTGGCTATGTTGTTACTCCACAGGGAATTGAAGTTGATAAAGCCAAGATTGAAGCTATTGAGAGTTGGCCACAACCCAAAACGGTCACTCAAGTGAGGAGTTTTCTTGGATTCGCTGGTTTCTATAGGCGTTTTGTGAGAGATTTCAGCACCATTGCTGCACCTCTCAATGAGCTTACAAAGAAGGATGTGCCTTTTGTTTGGGGTACCTCACAGGAAGAAGCCTTCACGGTATTGAAAGATAAGTTGACACATGCTCCTTTACTCCAACTTCCTGATTTTAATAAGACTTTTGAGCTTGAATGTGATGCTAGTGGAATTGGATTAGGAGGTGTTTTATTACAAGATGGCAAACCTGTTGCATACTTTTCTGAAAAATTGAGTGGGCCTAGTCTGAACTATTCTACTTATGATAAAGAATTATATGCTCTTGTTCGGACCTTAGAAACATGGCAACATTATTTATGGCCCAAAGAATTTGTTATACATTCTGATCATGAATCTTTGAAACACATTAAAAGTCAAGCAAAACTGAACCGTAGACATGCTAAATGGGTTGAATTTATTGAGACTTTCCCTTATGTCATTAAACACAAGAAGGGTAAATAAAATGTTATTGCTGATGCATTGTCTCGTCGTTATACTATGCTTTCACAACTTGACTTTAAAATATTTGGTTTGGAGACCATCAAAGATCAATATGTGCATGATGCTGAATTTAAAGATGTATTGCAGAATTGTAAGGAAGGGAGAACATGGAACAAGTTCGTCGTTAACGATGGATTTGTGTTTCGTCTTAACAAGCTATGCATTCCAGCTAGCTCCGTTCGTCTTTTGTTGTTGCAGGAGGCACATGGAGGAGGATTAATGGGACACTTTGGCGTGAAGAAGACGGAGGATATACTTGCTACACATTTCTTTTGGCCAAAGATGAGACGGGATGTTGAGCGTTTTGTTGCTCGCTGCACTACATGTCAAAAAGCTAAGTCACGACTCAATCCTCATGGTTTATATATGCCTTTGCCTGTACCTAGTGTTCCTTGGGAGGATATATCTATGGACTTTGTTTTAGGTTTACCTCGAACAAAGAAGGGGAGGGATAGCATATTTGTTGTCGTGGATAGGTTCTCGAAAATGGCACACTTTATACCATGTCATAAAAGCGATGATGCTGTTAATGTTGCTGATTTGTTCTTTCGTGAAATTATACGCTTGCATGGTGTGCCAAATACTATTGTTTCAGATCGTGATACTAAATTTCTTAGCCACTTTTGGAGATGTTTATGGGCTAAGTTGGGGACTAAACTGCTTTTTAGTACTACATGTCACCCCCAAACTGATGGACAAACTGAAGTAGTCAGTAGAACATTGTCTACTATGCTTAGGGCTGTTTGGAAGAATAACAAGAAAATGTGGGAAGAATGCTTGCCTCATATTGAATTTGCTTATAATCGTTCATTGCATTCTACTACTAAGATGTGTCCTTTTGAAATTGTGTATGGTTTCCTTCCTCGTGCACCAATTGATTTGTTGCCTCTTCCATCTTCGGAGAAGGTTAATTTTGATGCTAAACAACGTGCTGAATTGATCTTAAAAATGCATGAGTTAACTAAGGAGAACATTGAGCGTATGAATGCTAAATATAAACTTGCTGGAGATAAGGGTAGAAAACATGTTGTGTTTGCACCTGGAGATCTTGTTTGGTTACATTTGCGTAAGGATAGATTTCCTGATTTGCGCAAATCAAAGCTAATGCCACGTGCTGATGGTCCTTTTAAGGTGTTAGAGAAAATAAATGATAATGCATATAAACTTGAGCTGCCTGCAGATTTTGGGGTTAGTCCCACTTTTAACATTGCAGATTTGAAGCCTTATTTGGGTGAGGAAGATGAGCTTCCGTCGAGGACGACTTCATTTCAAGAAGGGGAGGATGATGAGGACATCAATACCATTGTTACACCCACAGCCCCTGATAGAGGCGAGGGTGTCCCGATCTTTCGATGAGATGATAGCTATCGTTTTTGGTGGAGTAGACTTTGACGATCCGACTACGAACGTGCGAGGACGTCGCGCCTTAGCAATCGCTAAACCAATTCCGAGAGGTTATTGACCACGCCGGAGCACAATCAACCTGACCACGAGGGTCTATCTCCTGCAAGCAAACGAAGAACAAGCAAGAAACTAAGATTTGCAATCTGGATATTGCGAATATAAGATGAAAGCTTTATTGATCAAGGTGGGGTTCTGTGACGTCTTGGTCTGGTCGTTGAACACAAACGAAGTACGCGAAGTTGCAGCTATGGCGAACTTTTAATCTAAACAAAACCCAAAGTCTAAACGGTGCCCTAAGGGCTGTATATATGGAGGAAGAGGAGGGGATTTCGTGGCCCTTGAAGGAGGGGTCCGAAACCAACCCTATCTCTTGTTTCCCCACACATACGGACTCTAAAAACAGCCTATACTCAAGTATTTCGAAATTACATCGGCCTGGCCCAATAATAAGGTGACGCAGCACCTATAATAGCCTCTGGACGAAATTTATGAAGTGACATCTTGTATATTTCGTCCAAGGCTTCCTGCACTCATTATGGTGGCTTCAAAGTCCTGAAATCATCACTTGTAACTCCGTTCTTGTTCCCCTTGTGCATGCCATCATCTCCATGCTTGAACTTGCTCCAAGGTTCCTCTTTCTTGTCCAAGCTAGGCCCTTCATTTGTAAGCAAAACAAATGTATCCAATTTAGGCAGCATCATATTCTCATGAACTTTAGAATCATTACCAAGAAACGAAAGTACCTGATATTTTAATTGGCGTGCGCGAGCTCTAGTAATTGGTCCAGTATGTATAGAAGCAGGGGCTGTGGGTGTAACAATGGTATTGATGTCCTCATCATCCTCCCCTTCTTGAAATGAAGTCGTCCTCGACGGAAGCTCATCGTCCTCACCCAAATAAGGCTTCAGATCTGCAATGTTAAAAGTGGGACTAACCCCAAAATCTGCAGGCAGCTCAAGTTTATATGCATTATCATTTATTTTCTCTAACACCTTAAAAGGACCATCAGCACGTGGCATTAGCTTTGATTTGTGCAAATCAGGAAATCTATCCTTACGCAAATGTAACCAAACAAGATCTCCAGGTGCAAACACAAAATGTTTTCTACCCTTATCTCCAGCAAGTTTATATTTAGCATTCATACGCTCAATGTTCTCCTTAGTTAACTCATGCATTTTTAAGATCAATTCAGCACGTTGTTTAGCATCAAAATTAACCTTCTCCGAAGATGGAAGAGGCAACAAATCAATTGGTGCACGAGGAAGGAAACCATACACAATTTCAAAAGGACACATCTTAGTAGTAGAATGCAATGAACGATTATAAGCAAATTCAATATGAGGCAAGCATTCTTCCCACATTTTCTTGTTATTCTTCAAAACAGCCCTAAGCATAGTAGACAATGTTCTATTGACTACTTCAGTTTGTCCATCAGTTTGGGGGTGACATGTAGTACTAAAAAGCAGTTTAGTCCCCAACTTAGCCCATAAACATCTCCAAAAGTGGCTAAGAAATTTAGTATCCCGATCTGAAACAATAGTATTTGGCACACCATGCAAGCGTATAATTTCACGAAAGAACAAATCAGCAACATTAACAGCATCATCGCTTTTATGACATGGTATAAAGTGTGCCATTTTCGAGAACCTATCCACGACAACAAATATGCTATCCCTCCCCTTCTTTGTTCGAGGTAAACCTAAAACAAAGTCCATAGATATATCCTCCCAAGGAACACTAGGTACAGGCAAAGGCATATATAAACCATGAGGATTGAGTCGTGACTTAGCTTTTTGACATGTAGTGCAGCGAGCAACAAAACGCTCAACATCCCGTCTCATCTTTGGCCAAAAGAAATGTGTAGCAAGTATATCCTCCGTCTTCTTCACGCCAAAGTGTCCCATTAATCCTCCTCCATGCGCCTCCTGCAACAACAAAAGACTGATGAGGACATCAATACCATCGTTACACCCACAACCCCTGCTTCTATACATACTGGACCAATTACTAGAGCTCGCGCACGCCAATTAAAATATCAGGTACTTTCGTTTCTTGGTAATGATTCTAAAGTTCATGAGAATATGGTGCTGCCTAAATTGGATACATTTGTTTGGCTTACAAATGAAGGGCCTAGCTTGGACAAGAAAGAGGAACCTTGGAGCAAGTTCAAGCATGGAGATGATGGCATGCACAAGGGGAACAAGAACGGAGTTACAAGTGATGATTTCAGGACTTTGAAGCCACCATAATGAGTGCAGGAAGCCTTGGACGAAATATACAAGATGTCACTTCATAAATTTCGTCCAGAGGCTATTATAGGTGCTGCGTCACCTTATTATTGGGCCAGGCCCATGTAATTTCGAAATACTTGAGTATAGGCTGTTTTTAGAGTCCGTATGTGTGGGGAAACAAGAGATAGGGTTGGTTTCGGACCCCTCCTTCAAGGGCCACGAAATCCCCTCCTCTTCCTCCATATATACAGCCCTTAGGGCACCGTTTAGACTTTGGGTTTTGTTTAGATTAAAAGTTCGCCATAGCTGCAACTTCGCGTACTTCGTTTGTGTTCAACAACCAGACCAAGACGTCACAGAACCCCACCTCGATCAATAAAGCTTTCACCTTATATTCGCAATATCCAGATTGCAAATCTTAGTTTCTTGCTTGTTCTTCGTTTGCTTGCAGGAGATAGACCCTCGGGGTCAGGTTGATTGTGCTCCGGCGTGGTCAATAACCTCTCGGAGTTGGTTTAGCGATTGCTAAGGCGCGACGTCCTCGCACATTCGTAGTCGGATCGTCAAAGTCTACTCCACCAAAAACGATAGATATCATCTCATCGAAAGATCGGGACACCCTCGCCTCTATCACCAATCTATGCACCTACACAAACAATCAAACACTTGCACCCAACGCGATAAAGGGGTTGTCAATCCCTTCACGGTCAATTGCAATGGTGAGATCTGATAGAGATAGGTGTAGAAGATTACTAAAACGTAAAACAAAATAAAAGTAAATAAATTGCAGCAAGGTATTTTTGGTATATAGATCTGAAAATATATGATGGAAAATAGACCCGGGGCCATAGGTTTCACGAGAGGCTTCTCTCTTGAAGGCAAATAATACGGTGGGTGAACAAATTACTGTCGAGCAATTGATAGAAAAGCGCAAAGTTATGACGATATCCAAGGCAATGATTATGCATATAGGCATCACGTCCGTGTCAAGTAGACCGAAACAATTCTGCATCTACTATTATTACTCCACACATCGACCGCTATCCAACATGCATCTAGAGTATTAAGTTCATAAAGAACGGAGTAACGCCTTAAGTAAGATGACTTGATGTAGAGGGATAAACTCAAGCAATATGATGAAAACCCCATCTTTTTATCCTTGATGGCAACAATACAATACATGCCTCGCTACCCCTACTATGTCACTGGGTGAGGACACCGCAAGATTGAACCCAAAACTAAGCACCTCTCCCATTGCAAGAAATACCAATCTAGTTGGCCAAACCAAACCGATAATTCGAAGAGAAATACAAAGATATCAAATCATGCATATAAGAATTCAGAGGAGATTCAAATAATATTCATAGATAATCTGATCATAAATCCACAATTCATCAAATCTCGATAAACACACCGCAAAAGAACATTACATCGGATAGAACTCCAAGAACATCAAGGAGAACATAGTATTAAAGATCATAGAGAGAGAAGAAGCCATCTAGCTACTAGCTATGGACCCGTAGGTCTGAGGTAAACTACTCACGCTTCATCGGAAGGGCAGTAGGGTTGATGTAGATGCCCTCCATGATCGAATCCCCCTCCGGCAGATCGCCGGAAAAGGCCCCAAGATGGGATCTCACGGGAACAGAAGGTTGCAGCGGCGGAAAAGTATTTTCGTGGATGCCTATGATGGTTTGGGAATATTTGTGAATTTATAGAGCTGAGAGGGAGGTCGGTGGACTCCCGAGGGGCCCACAAGCCAGGGAGGCACCCCCCTCCTAGGGCGCGCCCTGAGGGCTTGTGGTGCCCTCGGGACTCTTCAGACTTCATCTCCAAGTTCCGTGGGTGTCTTCTGGTCCAAGAAAAATCATCGTAAAGTTTTATTCCGTTTGGACTCCGTTTGATATTCCTTTTCTGCGAAACTCAAAAACAAGGAAAAAAACAGAAACTGGCACTGGGCTCTAGGTTAATAGGTTAGTCCCAAAAATAATATAAAATAGCATATTAATGCATATAAAACATCCAAAACAGATAATATAATAGCATGGAACAATCAAAAATTATAGATACGTTGGAGACGTATCAGTGATCCAAGCCATACCTACGTATGCAATTTCGGTCTTTAGAATTCCTAAAAAAATTGTAAAGGAATCATTGACGCGATAGCGCATTTCTGGTGGGGAGACGAGGAGAACCAGAGTAGGATGCACTAGATGGCCTGGTGGAAAATGTGTGTACCAAAAAACATAGGAGGAATGGGATTCCATGATATCCACTGTTTCAACCTGGCTCTGCTGGCCAAACAAGCATGGCATCTCCTTGATAATCCTGACTCCTTGTGTGCTACTATTCTAAGGGCCAAGTACTATCCTGATGGCGATTTGTTGAAATCCAAGCCAAAGCATGGTGCTTCTTTCACCTGGCAAAGCATTATGACAGGCATTACTACTCTGAAGCGTGGCTATATTTGGTGAGTGGGGGATGGACATAACATCAATATTTGGGAAGATGCCTGGATCCCAAATTGTGCCACTAGGAAGATTGTGACCCCTAAGGGGGGACATTTGTTATCAAAAGTGGTTGATTTGATTGACCTGGCCTCCAATAATTGGGATGAGGACCTGATTAGACAAACTATGTGGCCCATTGACGCACAACGGATTCTTTCAATCCCAATTTCGCAACATAATATGACAGATTTCATTGCCTGGAGTTATATGAAAAATGGTATATTCTCGGTACAGTCTGCTTACTCTGTGGAGTGAAATTATCAGTATGGGAGTAAACTAAAACATTCTAACGAGATGGGGCGAACCACACCTAACCCCATATGGTGTCAGGTATGGAAGTTATCTTGTCCGGCAAAAGTCAAAAAAATTATATGGCGTACATTACACGGCACTCTCCAATGCCGGGCAACACTCACTAATAGACACATGAAGGTCTCGCCCCTTTGCCCTACTTGCTCTCAAGGTGTAGAAGATACGAAGCATATGCTTTTCCTATGTACTAAAGCAAAGGAGGTTTGGAAAAGGCTAGGGATGGATGTGATTATTGATAAAGCTTGTGAGGTTGATCGTGCTGGAGAGGCGATATTGGAATATCTTTTAGTTCTTCCAGATCAAGATTTGCGTATTATGGGGTACCAAAATGTATGAGAAATGATAGCTATCTCAGCTTGGTATCTATGGTGGGAAAGATGGAAATTAGTGCACAAAGAATTAACTCAGAATGCAACTCAGATATCAATGGGGATCATAGCTCTTACATATAATTTTGTAAATGCGTCATCTTCAAAGGCGTCCATGAAAAAGGAGGGTTGGCACTGTCCTCCTAGGGGTTTCATGAAACTCAATGTTGACACCTCCTTTGACCATGACATGCTGAAGGGTACGTTGGGGGCAGTCTTGAGAAACGACAAAGGTAGGTTTATTGCAGGAGGAAATGGAAAGATCGACTACTGTGCGGATGGTCTGATGGCAGAAGCCTTAGCTCTCAAATTTGGCCTAACATTAGCGCAAAGGGCGGGGTGTAATAGACTAATCATCAACTTAGACAATCAAGAGGTGATTGAGACCATGCAGGACGGAGGACAGTCAGCGGGTGCGGCGGCGCCAATTTTCGATGACTGTTATCACTATGCATGTGATTTTATCATGACTAGATTCGAACATTGTAATAGAGAGGCAAATAAAGTAGCACATGAACTTGCTAGATTAGCTAGATTTTCTCCGACTTTGGATTGGTTTGAGGAGCCTCTCAATGAAATTGTAATGATTCTCACAAACGATGTACTAGTTATTTCTAATGAATAAAGTCTCGATTTAACTCAAAATATAGTACATACTCCTATGCCAGGTGCCGTTGTTTTGTTCTCCACGCATGCGTTTTTTTTTAGTTAAATCGAGACTTTATTCATTAGAAATAGTTGAACTTCACCTAGGGAGAGGTTGAACTTCCGCAAACGTTGTCCAAATGGGGCTTGTGATATACCGTTAGAAAGCTGTGGACATGTGGATTACAGCCTACGTTAAAGTTTTTGCAAAATCAACACGGTTTAAGAGCAATTTTGCAAACCGTTTTTCTTCATACAAAAAACATGAATCATATTTTTGAGCCCATTTCTAAACCGTTTATCGGAATGAGGCAAATGACACGGCCTTGGAAAGTTGCTGCAAATCCGCTCATTTCACATATATAAAGTTTGTCCTAATTCCGTATGGTTAAAGAGTAATTTGAAAAATGGCGGATTTTCTCAAACTGAACAGTTGAGCTCATTTTTTGGCATAATTTGAAAACGGCTTATCCATTTGATGCAAATAATATGGCATTGGAAAGCTTATGAAAATGCGCTTCTTTTTCATATAGAAACTTTATTCCAATTTTGAACGGTTTAAAAGTAATTTAGTAAACGGTTGATGTTCCCCTGAGTTTGTATTTTCACGTCTTTTTCTAAATGGTTTGTCGGAATACAGAAAATGATATGGCGTTGGAAAGCTTGTGCAAATGCGAAACTTTTATATATATAATGTTTCTCCCAATTCTTTATGGTTTTATGACAATTTTGAAAATGGCAAAAAAGTGTTTTTTGTCTGTAATTTTCGCAAACTTTGTCGGAATGGGGCAATAATATACTGTTGGAAAGCTATCAAAAATGAAAAACTTTTTCGTATATAAAGTTTTCTCTAATTCTCTACCATTTTTAAGTAACTTTGAAAATGGCGAGATCATGCGTTCTGCCTTCATCGCGAAAATAGAGTCTTCGGAAATGCATTGCATGAAGAAGTTGAACTTCTAGGGCATGTCTGTTTGAACTTCACTTTGTTTTTCATGTGTTGTTTTTTACTTGTAACTCCCAAACCACTTACCGGAATTGAGCAAATGATATACCGATGGAAAGTTGTTGAAAACACGCAACTTTCCCGTGTTGATCAGTTTTTCTTACTCGCGACGGTTCAAAAGAATTTTTTGAATACATAAAAACATGTTTTAAACGGTATACATGAAATTTTTAAGCCGTTCATCAGAATGTAACATATAATATATGGTTGGAAAGCTTAGGAATAGGAGTAACTTTTGCATGTAGATAGTTGTTACAAATTCATTGCCGTTTGAAAGCAGTTTTAAAAGTGGCAAAAATGATGTTGTTTTTGCCTCTTTTTTTAACATGTAATGGAAGGTCGGACGTCTCGTAATATAATTTTTGAACCGTGCAGGGTGGAGCACATGAACTTCTTTGAACAAACCTTTTAGGCTTTTAGTTTTGTATTCTTTTATTCTCATCTGAAACGCATCACGTGTAGAAGTTGAATTGCTCGTTGTTTTCACTTTGAACTTCTGTCACGTATTTTTGTTCGTAATTCCTCACTCGTTTTGTTGGAGTTGCACAAATGATATAACATTAGAAACCTGTTGAAAAGATGCAGCTTTTTTTATACGATTAAACTTTTTCTTTTCGAACAACATACATCAATTTATTTTAACCGTTTATTTTGGAATAGGAATGTTATACCCTTGGAAAGTTGTTGAATATGAGCAACTTTTTTATGTAGAGCATTTTTGTTTCAAATTTGTAATGGATTGAGAGAATTTTTTAAAAACACTAAAAACAACTTTTTGTGTGTGTTTTTGAACATGTAAATACACTATGAACCTCTCTCAAAAAAAAGTTTTGAACTTTCCCATGTCGAGCACCTGAACTTCTAGCAACAAACTTTTTATACTTTGCATTTTTACTCTTTTTTCTCATATGAAAACACACACCATGCAGTATGTGGACTTCTGGTTGTTTTCAATTTGAACTGACCTCTATTTTTTTTGCCCGTAACTCCTAAAGTACTCATCGAATTTGAGCAAATGATACCAATAGAAAACTATTGGAAAGCATTTTTTAGAAAATCATGACGGGTTGCGAGCATCTTTTTGAACACGCTAAAACTTGTTTTGAACGATATCACAAACATTCAAATTATATTATGTGAATAACGTGTATGATATACCGTTGGAAAGCTGATGTTTTTTGAAGCAATTTTTCCTGTAGACTATTTTTTTTTTCAAATCTGTTGCCACTTATGAGTAGTTTTTAAAATGCCAGAAATGGTATCAATTTTTTTAACATGTAAATCTGAGTTTTTTATAAACTTCGTACTTCTCTGTTATTTTAATTTGAACTTCTTAGTTCTATTTTTATAGAAGAAAAAAATCGATTTTTCTAAGAAAGCATCGATCAACTTTTTTATTGAATTAAATATTTTTTCTAGAAACTAGAAGAATCTGAGTTTTTTCTATACATCAAGCTGCTCCGTTTTTTAAATTTGAACTTCTCGATTTTATTCTTTAGTAATGAGGAAAATTTGAGTTTTTTCAAAACTACAAAAATGACGTTTTTTGTTTTTGAACTTGTAAATCCTAGGGTATAATATACTTTGAACTTCTGTGTTATTTTAATTTGAACTTCACATTTTTATTTTTGATTAAAGAATCATTTTGGTTTTTAAAGAAACATTGAGTTTCACTGTTTTTTTTCAGTTTGAACTTCATGGTTGATTCTTTAATATTAAGGGATATCTGAGTATTTTAATAACGGTAAAATCCTAGTTTTTCAATAAATATCGAACCACTTTCTTATTTTCCTTTGAACTTCTAGTTTCTCTAGAAACGGGAAAATCTATTTTTAAACTTTTTTTAGTTGTTCCTTTTTTTAATTTGAACTTCTTCATTTTATTCTTTGGTAATGAGAAAACTCTCAATTTTTTTATAATCTTTGGACTTCTCTGTTATTTTAATTTGAACTTTTTCGTTTTATTCTTAGAAAAAATATGCTTTTTAAATAAGCATCAATTTTTTTTAAATTGAACTTCATACTTTTATTTTGAATTTGGGTTTTCCATATACATCAAACTACTCCCTTATTTTTAAGATGAAACTTCATGGTTCCTTTTACTTTAATTTGAACTTCTTAATTTGACGGTCGCCGGAAGAAATGGGGTGGCGCGGGCGACGGCGGCGCCAGCGGCTGGATGGGGGTAGGTGGAAGTTGCGAGCGGGCGCTCGAGTGTCCAGCGCGCGGGAGCGGATGCAGCAAATAAACGGCGCGCGATGGCGTTTCGGCCCGCGCGCTGAACTAGTTATGCCGCGCGCGCGGTTTTTGCGCCTCCACTGGAGCGCCCGGAGTGGTAGAGCGCGTGCAAAAAACACTAATTTTTCAGTGCGGCGCTTATATAGCGCGTCTGTTGAAGATGCTTTAAGTGATGAGCTCTATGTACCTGATTGATCGTAGAAGGGACATACCCCTGCAGTCGTGCCAACTGAACTCTGTTTTACAAAGGCATTAATAGGCATTTTGATCTGATCCAAACTTTTTGTTTATGATTGGTATCTAGCACCAGAAATGATATTCCTCATACCAACCAAAATGCGAACTTTGACGATCTGTTGAACCACGGGAAGTTTGACGATCTGTTTATGATTTTTCTCGCCGGTAAGATTGAATTGAACACATGGGAAGTTCTTTTTCAACAGAAATATTGAAACAACAATGGCCCAAAATTTCTAGAATAGCATAAGATTCTTTGAAACTACAAACACAAGACCAGTAGAATAAAGTACGAAATAAACCAACGGCAAGGCAACGCAGCACGTCCCCTACTGCAAACTTAGTAAACTTCATTTTTGGGCAAGCATATCACCACAAGAAGCTTCAGTTCAATATAAAATGGCCAGAGGAATAAATAGGAGCAGGGTTGGTCTTCTTGCTGCTACAATAGTGAGCATGAACCAGATGGCATCACAAATTTACTTCACTCTGGTTTCTCTTGTGTGTGTCGGGAAGGAGGGCGTCGGGGTTAACAAGTGTTGCAGCAAGGTCCTGGAGAACTAGGAGCGGAGTGGAGGGAAGTGCTAGTGTAGGCCGTCGCTGGTGAGGGCCTGGGGGAGAGGTGGCAGCATCCCTGCTGCCCATGCCATTGCCTCTGCTGTAGTTTTATTCCATAAGAACAGGGCAAGCCAGCAGCGACATGCAGTGCGTGGCGGCTCCATGGGCACCCCTACTTCCATTTTCTCCAAAGTTATGAGGACGTACAAGAGAACTCACACTCTTAAGCATTAACACAAACACATGCAGTGCATAGTAGCACACAGAAATTTGAAACATGAACGAAGAAAAGTTCTATGCAGATCAAGCCAGAATTTGTGAAGACACCTAAACCAAACTCTTCCATTGTTACTTGCTAGCAACCATGAGATATCATGAATAGAAATGAATTCAGCATCAAGATAATGAGAAAATAGGACTTGCTCTGATTGACGCTCCAACAGCAAAAATACATGGCCTCACCTAATTACCGAATAAGTTGTTGCCATGACTCAGGCAGCGGCCGCACTGTTGCTCCTATTTGTCTGAACTGCCACCAGAATTTTACACGACCTTCATGGACGCTCTATCGCCACGCGATGGTGAACAACAAGCAACATCAGCCCACCACAGCAGGACTCGCCAGTTAACAAGATCCTCAGAGTCGGGCTGCCACACGCGGCGGCGGAGTTCCTGGCGGTGCAGCGGCACCCCGTGCTATGGATCCAAGGCCCAGCATGGGGCTTGGCGTGGGAGCTGGTAGCACATGGAAGAACTCACCACGGCTGGCCTGCTGTAGTAGAACTTTGAGTATTTCTGTACTAGGACTTCACCACGATGGAGGCTTGAAGAGGAGGGATGAATAGAGGAGGCAGCGCGCCAGAGGCCTGTTAGAGTTAACCTTGTTGTTTTTGGTTTTCATCACTTTTAGTTAATTAGAGTGTGCACGGCCACCTAGTCATGCCAAGTTGCGAGCGTCGCATGACACCATGTGTGGCACTAAGTTGTGGACTTGCCGTTGCATTAGTAGCCTGCATGCATGGATGGATTAGTTAGCTAGCTATGGAGCCGGAGCAGCCAAGTCGCGTGGCAGTTCAGCGTGGAGAAAGAATAGGAAGCAATTAGTTGAGGCTTGGTCCTATACGTGGGTATCCAAAGATTCTGCAGACTTGGTTGTTACTTAGGTGTACGTGTGTAGTTAGCGTGTGGAGTACTAATCGGATCAAGTAGCCATGGGCTTGACCATGCATGTGTGCGTGGGTTAGTGGGTGTGTTTGTGAGTTCCACCTAGCCTTGTGTGTTCTTGAAATAAACCATCAAAGAGAGTTGCAAGGTAGAAGAAGAGGCACCGCGAGGAGGAGGTGGCCCAACAATTGGCATCAGGGCCTTGTCGATCCGAGGCGGTGATCGGCGGCGCGGCGGACTCCATGTGAGGGGGACGTCGGTGGCGGCGCGGCGGACGCCGTCGGTGGCACGATGCTGCTAGCGGCCGGTGCATGTCTCCATCATCATCGAGCTGCGTCATGAGCGATGGAGAGAGGTGTGCTGCCCGGTAAGTTGCGGCACCGGCGGCAAGGAGGTGATTGCCATGGAGCGGAGGCCATTGCCACGAGGAGTTCCGTGTCCGAGTCGTCAACAAGGTGCGTCATCGTTGACAACATGGAGGCGAGTCACCGGCGAGTTGCGGCACCGGTGGCGAACATGAAGGCGAGTCACCGGTGAGTTGCGGCACCAGTGACGAACATGGAGGTGAGTCATCGGTGAGTTGCGGCACCGGTGACGAACATGAGGCAGCGAGCGTTTCGCGGTGGCACACTCGCGGTGAAGGCATGGGAGGTGTCCCTCTCATCGAGGCCAGCAACGACGGTGGTAATTGGCGTGACAAGATGGCATTCGCGGCCATCTACGTGTTTCACCAACGACGTCGACGATGAGCCGGTGCTGCTTTCAAGGTCGCCATGGAGGTGTTTGAATAAACGATAACAAGGATAAGGAGGTGAATGTTAGAGTTAACCTTGTTGTTTTTTGGTTTTCATCACTTTTAGTTAATTAGAGTGTGCACGGCCACCTAGTCATGCCAAGTTGCGAGCGTCGCATGACACCATGTGTGGCACTAAGTTGTGGACTTGCCGTTGCATTAGTAGCCTGCATGCATGGATGGATTAGTTAGCTAGCTATGGAGCCGGAGCAGCCGAGTCGCGTGGCAGTTCAGCATGGAGAAAGAATAGGAAGCAATTAGTTGAGGCTTGGTCCTATACGTGGGTATCCAAAGATTCTGCAGACTTGGTTGTTACTCAAGTGTACGTGTGTAGTTAGCGTGTGGAGTACTAATCGGATCAAGCAGCCGTGGGCTTGACCATGCATGTGTGCGTGGGTTAGTGGGTGCGTGTGTGGTGTGTAGCCTGGCTACTTAAACGCATGTATCCGGTTCATTTGTGTTGAGAAGAAACAGTGAAAAGGCACAAGTGTGTGCGGTGCCGCAAAATTTCATGTGTGCTCTTCTTCTACCTTAAGCTCTTGTGTGTGTGCCTTCTTCTTCTTCCCTGGGCTGCTCCAACAAGGCCATCGTCCCGAGCAGCTCCAGCGATGGCCACACAAACGACGCCGGTGACCAGATGGCCGTAGGAGATGGTAGTATACGGATCTCGCTGGTTCTGCTCAGATTCGTGCACGGGAACTGGAACATAGCCTAGAACCGTCGCTCGCCCGGTCGGCCGCATCCGCGTCGTGTGGTGGCGGAGGTAAGATCGTCAGGAGGAGGTGGCGGTGGCGGCGCGCCAGTAGGAGGCGGGACGGCCTCGTGCCGAAAGGAGGCAGGGGCGGCGGCGCGCCAGTAGGAGGCGGGGCGGCCTCGTGCCCAGAGGAGATGGGGGCGACGGCAAGCCAGCGGGTGGGCGACGGCCGGAGGTGGGCTGGGGGGTTGTTCAGGAGGGTTTGGGGAGGTTGCGGGGAAGGTGGGCGACGGGGAGGGGCGGCGGCGACAGCGGGGGAGGAACCACGACAGCAGCGGCAGGAGAGGAACCACGGCGGCGGCGGCTGGGGGAGATGGAAGTGGGGGGAGACTAGTATAGGATCGGGGAAGACTTGTGTAAGATCGGGGAAGACTTGTGTATGATCAGCCCTTAGGTGAGATCAATGAGATCAATTTTTTTGAAAATACAAAACATGTTCAAAAATTCTGAAATTTTTTGGACACACGCATTCACGTGTGATGTACAAGCTCAAAAAGTTTCAGCTCCTAATTCGAACTACACTTAGTGGACCAAAGAAGACAAAATCTGATGTGAATAGTGCCAAATACTATTCACCCCCAAGCTGGCACTATTCATACTCAAATTTGTCTTTTTCGAATCTCTAACTGTAGATCGAATTTTGAGCTGATTTTTTTAAAGTTGTAGACATACCCCGCAGGTGTGTTGTACATTTTTTTCAGAATTTTTTGGATTGTTTAAATATGAAATGTTTAGGTTGATCCTACGATCTCACCTAAAGGGCTGATCCTATACGGGGGAGACTAGTATAGGATCAGCCCTTTAGGTGAGATCGTAGGATCAACCTAAACATTTCATATTTGAACAATTTTCCCCCCTATAGGATCAACCCTTTAGGTGAGATCGTAGGATCAACCTAAACATTTCATATTTGAACAATCCAAAAAATTCTGAAAAAAATGTACAACACACCTGCGGGGTATGTCTACAACTTAAAAAAAACCAGCTCAAAATTTGATCTACAGTTAGAGATTCGAAAAAGACAAATTTGAGTATGAGTGCCATCTTGTGGTGAATAGTATTTGGCACTATTCACATTAGATTTTGTCTTTTTTGGTCCACTAAGTGTAGTTCGAATTAGGAGCTGAAACTTTTTGAGCTTGTACATCACATGTGAATGCGTGTGTCCAAAAAATTTCAGAATTTTTGAACATGTTTTGTATTTTCAAAAAAATTGATCTCATTGATCTCACCTAAGGGCTGATCTTACACAAGTCTTCCCCGATGGAAGTGCGTCGGCAGCGCGGAGGATCCGCGCGAGATGGGATGCGGTAGTGTTGATAAGGTAGGTAGGGGTCGCGGTGATTTTTTTCCTTTTTCTATTCTGTGGAATTTTCTGAGTTCGGGGCATCTCCGCGGCTCCTTACACAGGCCAGAGTTATCAGAATACTATTCTAATCCTATCTAATCCTGATATTAGAATAGTGTTACTATATACTCCCTACATCCTAAAATTCTTGTCTTAGATTTGTCTAGATACGGATGTATCTAATACTAAAACGTGACTTGATGCATCCGTATTTAGATAAATCTAAGACAAGAATTTTGGGACGGAGGGAGTATATATATATGCATATTTGAGCTTTTTATGTCTTAACAGCATTCACATATTGCTAATGCTTCAGTTTGATTTCTTCATCTATATGAATGTGATCGGACCCGCCCCCTCTATACAAAGCTCAACCCACTTTGTTCACAAATTCTTCATATGCATTCTAGTTGACACTGTTCAAAGTCTTCACTGTCCTTGACAGCTGAAAAAATTGCGAACATATTTTAAAATTCCAAAAAAAATTGGCGGTTGCCACAGTAACTTCATCCCGCGCTTCACTCGCGTGGATAAGCATGTGAAAATGCATGTGTGACGCGTGTCACAGAGATGCGAACGGTCAGGGGCTTATCCATTCAAAATCTTCGGACCACTCAGTTTTCACCGCGGCTATAAGTAGCCTTGACTCCGTCAACCTAACTACACTTCGCTCCTCTGCTCCCGCCGCTCTCACTCTCAAACCCTAGCGCCGCCGCTGGATTTCATCACCGCCGGAGAAGAAGAGCTTCACTGCCTCGACTTCTTTGTCGTGGTACTCACGTCGGGCGCGGATTTCTTCATCTCCGCCGCCGTCGTAGCTGTCTTTTGTCGCCAAGTTAGGGCACGAAAGATCTGAGGTGATGATTTCTGCCGTTTCGTCGTCCAGTTCATCACTGGGCTAATTAAATGCTAATTTTACTACCCAGATTGATCTTCACCCCACTCAAAAATCGTCAAGTATTGTTTTACCACTCTTTCAATTCTTCAGCACTTTCTTTTGGCCAGTCTTGCGAGCTTCAACTAAGTTATGCTTAACAACTAGATTTCTCAATTGTGCAAATTGCCTTAATATGTACAACTCTTGAACCTAGTGATAGTGTCCTGGACTAGGGGGTACTCATCATGTCATCTCCTGACCAGGTGGATCGGGCCGAGGACCACCATGGTGGTTCACTAATGGGCCACTTCGGGCAGCCCATGCCGCATACAAGGGAGATTCCACAAGACTTGGTGCCCAAGACGAGGACTCCTCTAAACCCTAGGCCTCCAGTACATTATATAAACTGAGGCCAGGCTAGTCGATAGATGATCTCATATTCATTAGAACAATCTCGTGGTAGATACATGTACTCTGAACTACATCCCATATGAATACAATCAAAAGCAGGACGTAGGGTATTATCTCTTCGAAAGAGCCCGAACATGGGTAAAATCCTGTGTCCGTGTTATCATCGCTCCAAGATGCCTAGCTTAGGACCCCTACTACGAGATATGCCGGATTTAGGACCAACATTGGTGCTTTCATTGAGAGCCTGCTGACAGTCACCACGGTGCGATGGGAATTCAAATCGTCTCCGGTGCGATCTACATGTCGGAACCGAGCTTTATTGTTGATGTCGGCATCTTCGTTGCCGGCTCGACTAGTCACCTCGGCTGGACCGAGGACTACGCTCCACGTCAAAACATCATGATTGGACGAGGTCCTTCATCAACATCAACTCCGATCTCTATCAAGATCATGGAGGAATCATCCATGGAGCTCAAGGGCTCAATGTCAACATTGCCCTCGGTCGACCGTGCTGTTTTTCTGGACAGCGAAGTTGTATCCACCGTCACCGCCTCCTCGAGCGTTGCTTTGACGATTGCTTCGGTGGAATTGTGCGGAATTGAGTCTACAGCAATCCTGTAAAATTTCGTCGCGTTCCCATGGAGGAATCTCCGCCGATCTCCGATATACCGGAGCCCTGTCGAATCTGGACGAGAATCTGGATGAGTTTAGGGCGAGGAGTTCAGTGTCCAGCTCGGAAATCCTTTGGAAGATCCAACCTTTGATCGGCTGTGGAATTCCTATACCTACCACCCCTTAAACTTTCAGCTCGATCCGACCGTTCAAACTCCGGGAAATCTCCGATGAGCGCATCGATTTTTCAAATCTATTTCCTGCGTGAAAACTAATCCGACCTGAATTCATCTTTTTTATGAACGGGATTTTGGACATCCTTTTTGAAGAAAATTTTATCTAGGGTATTGTGTTTTGCTCTCAAACACGTGCCCACTAATTTAAAAGTCTTTTCCGGGGTAATCCTCACCGTCGCGTCGGTGTCAAACCAGACCGACAATGTTGCTCCACGGCTGCCGACCTGCGTTAGACAGGTCGTCACTTCATCGGATCGGCAAGCCGACCAAGAGTTCGGCATCGCGAAGGCTAAATCATCACCAACATCGTCACCCCACGGATTATATGGAGCGGGCACACTAGCATGACCGCACGATCACTTCATCAAGCCAGCATCGACTGCGTCACAAGATCCGAACTGCGTCGGCATCGCCGTGCTATTGCTTCTTCAAGCCGATGTCCACCACGCCGACCTGCTTCGACACCTCGGCTGGTATGGGGACTGCAATGTCACCTTACCGACCTGCTCCGTCACCTCGGCTAGACCGAGGGCTTCGTCATCAACCTACTTCGGGGACTTTGGCGTCACCAGTCGATCAGCTTTGTCACGATTAGCTGGACCGGTGGCTTCGCCTCGCCACATTGACTGTGTTGTGTCGCCACTTAATCAAGCCGAACTCCTCGCTCGGTCATCTCGGGCTTGGGGGCTGGTACCTTGGCCAGGCCGAGGACTACGTCTTCGTCCCGCCACGAGCTCGGACCTCATCAGCAACACTGAGCACATTAACCAGCTAAGTCGCTTTCATGCTCAATTTTTTTTCAATGTTCAATTTTTGTTCGGTTCGACCAAGCATTATATTTGTGTTAAACAAAAAAAATTGTTGTTAAAAACTTAGTTTTTTAAAAATAATGTTTGTTAAAAACAAATTCCTTTACCCAAGTTAACTGGGGGCTCTTAAATTTCTATGAGCCATTTTATAATAAAAGTTTTCTTCTCAGTCGTTGCAAAGTCTTTTTCTGCCACTCCTTTCTCGACTCGAGCGTATGGTCAATAGCCGGATAGCTTGGCTTCCCTCTAAAGCCGCTTGAGTTTAGTTTGCTAAACTGACCTCGGAGAAGCACTCCGCCTTCGGGACAAAGAGGTTGAAGCCGAAGGCTGAGCTACTTGAAGTTTAGAGATTGGATGTGCCATGTTAAAGGACGACAAAAGCACACAAAAAATTAAGACCAATCTCGGATTGACACCAAAAAACTTGATTTAAATTAGACGTAATTTTTTTATGTAAGTTTTTTGGTCCTTTGAGCTTATGGCACTAAACCTATTTGTGTCTCTAGCATAATTCTCGCAGTACAACGCCAGACTCCTTTAAAGCATCGGCAATTTCAACGGGGGGCTGCGACTAGCGCTGAACCCACCAAAAACCAAGGTACCCCATGGAGTCCTCGGCAAAGCTTTCTCGGACATTGCTTTATATGCATCGGTTTCGAATTGTGTCTTCGGTCAATAGTTGGGTTGCCCGGCTCCTGTGCTTGCCTCCTACGTTCTGCTTTGTTTGGCTAGGTGTGCTAAGGGAGAATCACTGTGATTGTGCTTCCAGCTGGAATGTTTAAGCGCCTCAGTTGAGAAAGCCAAAAACTGACTGTCACAATGGGCGTAAACTGGTCAGCTATCCGATGACTGTGTCAAACTATAGATCGATAGAGGTTACCCCGTGTTAAACGATGGGCCTTTCATAAAATTGGCCGAAGTGTTAATGGTTTGACCTGGGCTGACGCCGAACACTAACCGATGGCTAGTAACTGGCCTCCCAACTTTAAGTTCCTATGACTAAGTGAAAGTTATAAAGCCTGCATATCTGATTGCCTCGTTTCCGCTAACGCAACCGCCTCTGGGCATCGAGACATCGGCTAAGGGTTGTCTTGTTACTGCGGAAACACCCTGCGTAGCATCTACAAAGGGGTAGAAGCTGACGATGGGCCACTTTCAAATGATAAACGGTCGCACCGGAGTCAAAATAAACATATATCATCATCGTCTGTATTCAATATACAAGAGATGACTTCCGTAATTATCGTTATAAAGCCATAAATATGCATCAATTTGACTTAAGATTTTGGCCAAGCTGGGTTGCCTGGCTCCTGTGTTTAACCCTACGTTCCCGATTGTTCAGCTAGGGGTAAAGGGAGCACCTCTGTGATTGTTACTACCGGGTCATCCGGGTTAGTACCTCAGACTGGGTGAAGCCGAAAGCTAGCTATCTTAAGAATATAATTGGTCGGCAACGATGGAAGTGAAAATTTTGGTTCAGTAAGACCACCGAATTCGGGAACTTTCCCCAAACTAAATCCTCAATATTTTCCTCCCACATTGATCGGAGGTGATGTTTCATGATCATGATCAACATGACAGCCTGGGAAAAGGAACTTATAAAGGAACTATTTTCCCCAGAAGATGTTTCTTACGTTAAAAAGTAATATAACATATCTCTCCACGTACCTTTGATTATAAAACCGTATGGACGGATTGCCTTGTTTGTCGTAAATCTTTGCCCTCATAAAGGCTTTATAAAGTAGGATAAACACTCCCTGGCTACTGGCCGAGGAGGTTGTACAATGCGGATCCAAGGATTAATGATGTAAAGTACTTGGATATATAGAATCATTACACATAAATTGTGAGTAAAGTAAATTTACTGCAGCCCATATTTTAAAGAGTCAAGGGCATAATCTCGCTGAGACAACCGAGCAGCTGACATAACGCTCTCATAATTCCCTATTGGCATTGATTTCCTATCTATTAAGCCCCTTGGGGCCGACCTTGGTGAGCTCAGCTTTCGCTAGCTCTAGCTCCTTTAAGAGATCTTTATTCTCTTTCCGAGAAGTCTGTGTTAAACGCAAGAAAATTTTCTGTCAAGCGGATATCGATCCTTAATTAGGCCACCCGTGCCCACATTAAGGCTCGGGGGCTACTGGGCTCCGTGCTTCTCACTTTAAAGCTATTAACGGGTTACATTGATCCCGTGATCTGGTGTTGCCACCCGACCAGTGGCTCGGGGGCTACTGCATTGATGACTCAATGCAGACAATTTACAAAGTGCAAAACCATTTCCGAGGAGATTACTATCCTCAGGTTGGCCGCACCCTACCTGAGTCTCGAGGACTATGCACACCGCGTTTCCATTCTTACCTATGCTGTTGAGCTAGGAATTGATCCTCCGGGCGATTTCGCATATCAACCTGAGTCTCAGGGGCTACTAGGATTAGCAGTTTCATGCTTTCCTTTAGCTGTATCTCGGATTTTAGGCCGACACACACCTTGAGGGCTACTGGCTATTATCTCGGCAGAGAATAAATTGCACCAATCAAAAATAAATCCACAAACAATCAGCCAACGACTGAGGTGGTGCACCACCTCGGAAGCACTCCGGCATAAAGCTCAGATGCAAGTGGCCGGCTCCATAGAGGGCATTTCCGGCATTAAGCTCGGTTGAACTCCTTCAACTTTTTCAGAGACCGAGGTAATCTATGACACCTCGGATGCCGACTAGTGTTAGAGCTCAGCTACAAAAAGATACCTCGGATACAGTCCAGCATTGGAGCTCGGATACAGCCCGACGTTGGAGCTTGGACGCAAGAGGACACCACTGCATGGGAAACACTTCAAACCCGGGGTGTGGCATAAAAAATAACAAGGCATTGATAAAGGCCGAAAACTTAAAGGGCTCCTCGGATGCCCGACGTGTGAACTCTTCGGATTCAGCTCGGCGATCCTCAAGATCAAAGATGGGAAGATTTGTTGAACCAGTTTTCAAGACCGACGGCCGAAGATGAAGAACGGTTCGGAAGAACCGAGGAGCATCCCCAACTTGAAGACCGGTTCAGGGGGCTACTGATGGTGTCCTGGACTAGGGGGTACTCACCACGTCATCTCCCGACCAGGTGGATCGGGCCAAGGACCCCCATGGTGGTTCACTAATGGGCCACTTCGGGCAGCCCATGCCGCATACAAGGGAGATTCCACAAGACTTGGCGCCCAAGACGAGGACTCCTCTAAACCCTAGGCCTCCGATACATTATATAAACCGAGGCCAGGCTAGTCGATAGATGGTCTCATATTCATTAGAACAATATCATGGTAGATACATGTACTCTGCACTACACCCCACATGAATACAATCAAAAGCGGGACGTAGGGTATTATCTCTTCGAGAGAGCCCGAACCTGGGTAAAATCTTGTGTCCGTGTTATCATCGCTCCAAGACGCCTAGCTTAGGACCCCTACTACGAGATATGCCGGATTTAGGACCGACACCTAGGTCAAGAACACTTAGTGAATTTCTTGAAAACGATAAGGGTTAGTTTCCTCAACTAGTTTATTTTAAAAAACATCTGAGAACGCATGTGACTCTTCCCAATTTCCTCGCAACTATACTCTGTTCACAAGTACAAATGTCTGCCGACAAATCTCTTGGTTCTCACCAAATTAATTCATTTGCAGTGTTGCTTGAGGAAAATCTACAAAGATCTTCAGAGTCCTCACGTGTTCAAAAACCTCAGCTGAATAAAATGGCCGATGGCAAAGAGACTCAGAAGGGAGGAAAAAGGACAGAGGAACAAACAACATTCGATATCCCTGAGCACTTGTACTCAGGCTACTGTACGCCTGATGAAAATATACATGGCAAGGAAACAAAGGAGAAGCGCAAGATGCGCACTTAGAAAATCAAGAGGTACTGGATGTACGAATGAAGAGAGTACATATATGTCACACCCAAGTACATTAATGACTTTGCGGTGAAGCCCCCATGGAAAAGAGCACCGCTTGCTCCTGGTCAAGAAGCTGACCCCACCAGCATCAGAAGAGGTGAAGAATTCCCTAGAGAATGGGAGAGGCGTCAAGCCAAGTTGGCAAAGCAGGCCAAGAAGGCCATTCATGAATTCAATAGGGCCACAAAGGCCTCAACCGAAGCAAGTAGCAGTGGTAGTGTGCCTAAGAAAACTATGCAAAAGAAGCCTGCTCACAAGCCCAAGCCGTCAGATCCAATGCCCTCATTGGCCAAGCCGGCTCCTTCAAAAGTCTCTGCACCCAAGATTACAAAATCTTCGGTGCCTTCTCCTGCCACAAGTTCTTCAATGGCAGCAGCAAAAGCTTCAACACTGGTCGTGCTCGCATCTTGCCAATGTACCGAGGGCTTTCCAACAGCCTCCATAGCTGCATCAAGTGCCTCAGCTAGTGGGCAACCTTCATCTCTGCCCAAGCTGAAGAAAAATGTCACTGCTGGTCGTGGAATAAGGCCTAGTCCCAAAAGCAAGGCTGTAGTGCCTCAAGTTGACGAGCATGGTCTAGCTGACGAAGATGAGCTCACCGAGTTCCTCAGGAGAAAGCAAGAACAAGGTGCTATTGCAAAGAATTCCTCAGTCCCATTACTGTTGGATCCCAAGAAGCTTCTAGACTTCATTGAAATCTGGTGCACTAAGCCAGATACACCACTTGATGATCTCAACTTGCCTCCGGGCCCTAGCCATGTGTTGTCTGCATTCATCTTTGATGAGAAGCACAAGATCGCTCAAGCCAAGCTGGTGAAGAAACAACAAATATAGAAGGAGAAGGAATTGAGGAAAAATATGCTTTCCATATCTCCTCAGCAACTTGATGACCCATAAGTATAGGGGATCTATCGTAGTCCTTTCGATAAGTAAGAGTGTCGAACCCAACGAGGAGCAGAAGGAAATAACAAGCGGTTCTTAGCAAGGTATTCTCTGCAAGCACTGAAATTATCGGTAACAGATAGTTTTGTGATAAGATAATTCGTAACGGGTAACAAGTAACAACTGTAACAAAGGTGCAGCAAGGTGGCCCAATCCTTTTTGTAGCAAAGGATAAGCCTGGACGAACTCTTATATAAAGCAAAGCACTCCCGAGGACACATGGGAATTATTGTCAAGTTAGTTTTCATCATGCTCATATGATTCGCGTTCATTACTTTGATAACTTGATATGTGGGTGGACCGGTGCATGGGTGCTGTCCTTACTTGGACTAGCCTCCCACTTATGATTAACCCCTCTCACAAGCATCCGCAACTACGAAAGAAGAATTAAGATAAATCTAACCATAGCATGAAACATGTGGATCCAAATTAGCCCCTTACGAAGCAACGCACAAACTAGGGTTTAAGCTTCTGTCACTCTAGCAACCCATCATGTACTTATTACTTCCCAATGCCTTCCCCTAGGCCCAAATCATGGTGAAGTGTCATGTAGTCGACGTTCACATAACACCACTAGAGGAAAGACAACATACATCTCATCAAAATATCGAACGAATACCAAATTCACATGATTACTTATAACAAGACTTCTCCCATGTCCTCAGGAACAAACGTAAATACTCACAAAGCATATTCAAGTTCAAGATCAGAGGGGTATTGAATATTATTAAGGATCTGAACATATGATCTTCCACCAAATAAACCAACTAGCATCAACTACAAGGAGTAATCAACACTACTAGCAACCCACAGGTACCAATCTGAGGTTTTGGGACAAAGATTGAATACAAGAGATGAACTAGGGTTTGAGAGGAGATGGTGCTGGTGAAGATGTTGATGAAGATTGACCCTCCCTCGATGAGAGGATCATTGGTGATGACGATGGCTTCGATTTCCCCCTCCGGGAGGGAAGTTTCCACGACAGAATAGCTCCGCCAGAGCCCTAGATTGCTTCTGCCCAGGTTCCACCTCGAGACGGCGGCGCTTCGTCCTGAAAGCTTCCTTATGATTTTTTTTCAGGTAAAAACCCTTCATATAGCAGAAGATGGACACCAGAGACCTGCCAGGGGGCCCACAAGCCCTAGGGGCACGTAATAACCCACAAGTATAGGGGATTGCTACAATTTTTTAGGGTAGAGTATTCAACCCAAATTTATTGATTCGACACAAGGGGAGCCAAGGAATATTCCCAAGTATTAGCAGCTGAGTTGTCAATTCAACCACACCTGAAAGACTTAATATTTGCAGCAAAGTTTTTATTAGCAAAGTAGTATGGAAGTAACGGTAACGGTGAGAAAAGTAACAGTAGCAGTTTTGTAGCAATTGTAACAGTGGCAACGGCAAAGTAACTTAGCAAAGATCAAAATGTGAAAAGCTCGTAGGCATCGGATCAGTGATGGATAATTATGTCGGATGGCATTCATCATGCAACAGTTATATCCTACGGTGACACAGAACTAGCTCCAATTCATCAATATAATGTAGGCATGTATTCCGAATATAGTCATGCGTGCTTATGGAAAAGAACTTGCATGACATCTTTTGTCCTACCCTCCCGTGGCAGCGGGGTCCTAATGGAAACTAAGGGATATTAAGGCCTCCTTTTAATAGAGAACTGGACCAAAGCATTAGCACTTAGTGAATACATGAACTCCTCAAACTACGGTAATCACTGGAAAGAATCCCAATTATTGTCACCTTGGGGTATGCGGATCATAACACGTAATAGGTGTCTACAACTTGCAAGATAGGATCAAGAACACATATATATTCATGAAAACATAATAGGCTCAGATCTGAAATCATGGCACTCCGGCCCTAGTGACAAGCATTAAGCATAGCAAAGTCATAGCAACATCAATCTGAGAACATAGTGGATACTAGGGATCAAACCCTAACAAAACTAACTCGATTACATGATAAATCTCATCCAACCCATCACCGTCCAGCAAGCGTACGATGGAATTACTCACGCACGGTGGTGAGCATCATGAAATTGGTGATGGAGGAAGGTTGGTGATGATGATGGCGATGAATCCACCTCTCCGGAGCCCCGAACGGACTCCAGATCAGCCCTCCCGATGAAGAACAGGAGGCGGCGGCGGCCCTGTATCGTAAAACGCGATGAATCCTTCTCTTTGATTTTTTTCTCTCTGGATGTGAATATATAGAGTTGTAATTAGTGTCGGAGGAGGTCCAGGGGGCCCACAAGCCGCCAGGGCGCGCCCCAGGGGGGCGCCCCCTTGGCTTGTGGCCAATGGGTGGACCCCCTCTGGTTGATTCTTTCGCCAGTATTTTTTATTTATTCCAAAAATATTCTTCGTAAATTTCTAGGTCATTCCGAGAACTTTTATTTCTGCACAAAAATAACACCAAGGCAATTCTGCTGAAAACAGCGTCAATCCGGGTTAGTTCCATTCAAATCATGCAAATTAGAGTCCAAAACAAGGGAAAAAAGAGTTTGGAAAAGTAGATATGACGGAGATGTATCAACTCCCCCAAGCTTAACCCATTGCTTGTCCTCAAGCAATTCAGTTGACAAACTGAAAGTGACAAAGAAAAACTTTTACAAACTCTGTTTGATCTTGTTGTTGCAAATATGTAAAGCCAGCATTCAGGTTTTCAGCAAAGATTATGAACTAACCATATTCACAATAACATTTAGGTCTCACATTTACTCATATCAATGGCATAATCAACTAGTGAGCAATAATAATGAATCTCGGATGACAACACTTTTTCAAAACAATCATGATATGATATAACAAAATGGTATCTCGCTAGCCCTTTCTAAGACCGCAAAACATAAATGAAGAGCACCCCTGAAGATCAAGGACTGACTAGACATTGTAATTCATGGTAAAAGAGATCCAGTCACAGTCATACTCAATATCAATTAATAACAATGCATACATGTGACGCCCCCGGCTCAATCGTGCACTAATCATACACGCAAATGCACACGATCAAGCCTAAGGACTCATGGGAAGATATCACAACACAACTCTAAAACATAAATAAAGTCATACAAGCTTTATATTACAAGCCATGGGCCTCGAGGGCTCGAATACATAAGCTCGCATACAAGCGTCAGCGAAAGCATCAGATATCTGAGTTCAGATATAAAAGAAAAACAGGTAAGCCTTTAAGAAGGCGGGGCAAAAGAAAATACTACGATCGAAAGGCGTAGGCCTCCTGCCTGGGACCTCCGATACTACTCCTGGTCGTCGGCCAACTCGTAGTAGTATCCACCCTCGGGGTAGTAGCAGCGATCGTCGGCGGGGGCAGCTGTCTCAGGGGCTCCGTCATCTGGTTGCACCAAAAGGATATGGGGAAAAAGAAAGCAAAGCAACCGTGAGTACTCATCCGAAGTACTCAGCAAGCAAGGATCTACACTACATATGCAACATTATCAAAGAAAGGCTGTATATGTGGACTGGGCTGCAGAAATGCCAGAACAGAGAGAAGGCCTAGTCCTATCGAAGACTAGCATCTTCAGCGGTCTTGCAGCATTAGAAGAGTGTAGATTAGCACAATACAAAGTAGTAGTAATGTTATCAACCTCGGCCAGAGATCCTTTCTCGACTCCCTGCGAGAAAGAAATCCCAGAGCCATAGTATCCATTTCTCATCACAAGTATCCAGTTCTAGTTGTATCGATCAGGATACAACTCCGAGTGTCCGTTACCGAGGATCCGGCTATGCATAGATTAGTTCTTCCCTGCAGGGGTGCACCAACTTACCCACCATGCTCGCTTAACTCCGGCCGGACACACTTTCCTGGGTCATGCCCGGCCTCGGTCAAACGACACACCGCAGCCCTACCTAAAGCTCAGCAGAAAGGTCCCCGCCAGTCTACATCCTAAGCTCTCAGGGGTCTTGGGCCGTCGCCCTGTGCACTCCGGGTCATTGCGAGCAGGGTGGATACCAGCGCCAACGGCACGATTCGACCCGGCCACAATGCTGAACTGGATGTCTGACAGAGCTGTCGGCTGATACTACGATGCAGAGTACCCATATTTATTCCCGCGTGATGGTTAGTGCTATCGGGCCAGAGGCCCACTCAGATCACATATCCAAATCGTTAGTGTAATGGTAGTGCGGTAACGAGCAGAGACTCACGATCGATGTGACCCCGTCGCCCCGTCTCGAGGACTTGCGGCAAGGGCCAAGAATGCCTGGCCACGCCTCGTATTCATCACTCGGGCACCGTCCAGGTCAACCCGTCTCGCAAAAGACTGTCGGGAACTCAGGTCCACCTCTACTGGGTGGTACCGCCTGTCCCTCCAGTCCTGCAGTAAAAGTAACTCCCTCGGGGCACCCTCGGGGCCGACCCGTTTCTAACAAGGTTCAGGGGTAAAGTCACAGTAACCGTGTGTCCATAACATCAGGGGAATCCGAGGTATCACCCTCGACGGATGCCCACTCGATGTAACCATCAAGGTGAACTTAGGAGGAAGCACCCTCGAGGTTCACACTTGCAGTGTTGCGCGACAGGGTCGTATCAGAAGTGGAGAAGGAGGAATCACCCTCTGTAACCACGACCGAATAGCTACTCTACAGAGTTAACATCAGGAGTGCTATACGAGGTATCACCCTCGGCACTCGATGGTGACGTTGCAGTGTCGTACAACTAAGGGGTGTTGTGAAGTGCCGGGGTCTGGCTGTCGATCCCGTTGATCGAGTCATCTGATAATCCAGCGGGGCAACTGGGGACAAAGTGGGGTCTCTGGTAGGTCTCTACCCAGCCTATACTAAACAGTTTAGGATAAGCAGGTAAGGTTTCAATAGCAGGTTACAACAAACAGGCTATGCATCAGAATAGGTTAAACAGTAGCAGCAGCAATTCTAACGCAAGCATAAGAGAGAAAGAATAAGCGATATAGGCATGCTCAAGGGGGGGTGCTTGCCTGGTTACTCGGCAGCAAAGGCAAGGTCGTCAACGGTGTCGTCGGGCTCCTGAGCTGCGTCGGTCTCGGGAACTACATCGATACCGGGGTCTACCGAGAGAGAAGAGGGGGAGGAAACAAATAAATACACAGCAAACATAAGCAACATAGAGCATGCTATGCTAACGTGCAGTGCAGGGTTGCCTAAAAGCATGTCTAAGTCATATTAGTTATTTTAGGATTTAAGTTGGATTTAGTAACCGGTGGTTATGCACTATTCATCTACCGAAAATAGGCTAAAAGTTGCATGTTCACCTCCATAGAGGGCCCCGACACAGAAACAGACAGCATGGTTGGATTCGTCTCATCGTTCTGAGCAACTTTCATGTACAAAGTTTTTCGATCTGAGCTACGGATTATTTTATATGAATTTCTAAAGATTTTAGCATTTTCTAAATTTATTTATCTATTTAATTCTAACATTATCCAGAACAGCATCTGCTGATGTCATCATGATGCAATGCTGAGGTCATCAGTCAACAGTGCGGTTGACTGGGTCAAATCTGACCTGTGGGTCCAGTGGGACCCACATGTCATTGACTGAGCTTATTAAGCAGAGTTAGATTAAACTAACTGAACTAATTAGCAGGTGGGGCCTACTGTCAGTGGGTGTTTAGTGTTATAATTAACTAATTAATTAATTAGCAGATTATCTACTTAATTAAATTTGTTTAATGGGGTGGGGCCCGCATGTCATAGACACAGGGCCGCCCAGTCAGCAGTTGACCGAAGTCAACTGGTCAAAGGGGGCCCCTGGGCCCACCAGTCAGTGGCCCAGGCGTTGCCACGTGGGCGCCACATCAGCGGTGGCTGCCGGAGTTGCTCCGGCGAGCCCATGCGCGGCGGAGCGCGCCGGCGAGGCTCGGATTTCGGCTGTGGGGGGCCAAATGGGACGCGGCCGGTGTCGTTCGAACGGGCGTCGTGCGCCGCATCCAACTGTGGTGGTCTCGCAGGCGAAGGTGGCCGGAATGGAGCGTGACGACGACGGCGGGCGGCGGCGTTCTCGGGCGGAGCTCGGGCGTGCAGCTGCGGTGGGCTAGCGAGCAAAGGGGCAGCTGGGGAGCCTCTACGCGACGCCGCGAATGCAACGGGCTCGGTTGTGAGGCCATTTGGTCGCCGGAATGACGCCGGCAACGAGCGGTGGCGGAGGCAGGGGCTCGGCTAGTTCGGATCGGGCGCTAACGGTCGAAATCGACAGCGAGGAAAGGAGGAGAGGGAGGCAGAGCTCACTGGGACCTGCAGGTGTGCGAATGCGGGCGCGGGGAAGGCGTGGGGCAGCCGGAATCGACGACGGCAGTGGCGGACGGCGTCGGGGAAGAAGAGCTCGGGGGTGTCGCTGCGGGCTTCGTCCGGTCGAAGGAGAGGGCGTAGATGAAGCAGCCGCCGATGGGGAAGACGGTGAGCACCTCGGGGAGGCACGGGAGGCTCGGTGGCTACGCGGGCGAGCGGTGGTCGGCGGCGGCAGAGACAGCCATGGCGGGGAGGGAGAGAGCAGCGCGGGGAGAGTGAGCGAGGGGAGACCAGAGGAGCGGGGGGCTTTGCCCTTATCTACCAAGCGGGCACGGGGAACGCGGTGTCGAGCAGGCGAGGTGGGGGGCCAGGGTGTGGCGCGCGCGCGGTCGACAGCGGCTCGACGATGAATAGAGGAGGAAGGAGGGGACAGGCGTGGGCTGGGCTGCTTGACTAGAGCCCAGCCACAGTGGGCCCCTTTTCCATTTTCTGTTTTTGTTTTCTGTTTCCCTTTTCTTTTTTGTTTTATCTTTTATTTTATTCCAAAAGACTTTTGCAAAATAGGAGACTTGCCAAAATAAATACTATGCAATACTTACCACTATTAGAAAATGGTTTGGAGGCAGTTGGGTTTCATATAAATTTTGTATTAATTAAAATGGATTAAAACTTGCTGTTTTGGTACTATTTCTTACTGTTTGAGTCACTTAACTAATTTAGTAGATGTTGATTATAATTTTACAATTGTCTCTGGATTATTTACAATATTATGAACATTTTAGTTTCTGGATTTGAACAACTTTTATTTTCACTTTTAGTTTGAATTTCCATTTGAATTTGAAATGAAAAGAGATATGATCCAAATGATGTTTAAGTACTGTTGATCATGATGAAATGGCATTATCAAAAGGGGGATTACTGTAGCTAACCACTGGGGGTGTTACAATACAAATGACAGTGGTGCTCTCTAACTAGTGCTTTTTATAAGAGGATGATGACTCAACATAAAAGTAAATAGATAGGCCCTTCGCAGAGGGAAGCATGGATTTGCAGAGGTGCCAGAGCTCGAGCTTTTAAAACAGAGATGAATATAATTTTGAGTGACATGCTTTCATTGTCAACATAACGACCAAAAGATCTCTGTATCTTCCATGCTAGATACATTATAGGCGGTTCCCAAACAGAATGTTAAAGTTTTTACTCCCCCTCCACCAACAAGCACACTCCATGGCTGGTCCGAAACAACGGGTACCGTCCATACCAACAACAGTCCTGGGGGAGTTTTGTTTGATATTATAATTTGATTTGATTTAGAGCATGGAACTGGGCATCCCAATTACCAGCCACTTTCTCGTGAATGACAAGTGAATAAACACTCATCGTGAGAATAACCCACCTAGCATGGAAGATACTGACAGCCCCCAGTCGCTACATGAGCGATTCGGGCATACAAAACAGAATATTATTTGAAGGTTTAGAGTTTGGCACATGCAAATTTACTTGGAACGGCAGGTAAATACCGCATATAGGTAGGTATGGTGGACTCATATGGAACAACTTTGGGTTTATGGAAGTGGATGCACAAGCAGTATTCCCGCTTAGTACAAGTGAAGGCTAGCAAAAGATTGAGGAGCGACCAACTAGAGAGCGACAACAGTCATAAACATATATTGAGATTAACCAACATTGAATGCAAGCATGAGTAGGATATAAATCACCATGAACATAAATATCGTGGAGGCTATGTTGATTTTGATTCAACTACATGCGTGAACATGTGCCAAGTCAAGCCACTTAAATCATTCAAAGGAGGATACCATCCTATCATACTACATCATAACCATTTTAATTTGCATGTTGGCACTCAAGACAAACCATTATAAACTCCTAGCTAATTAAGCATGGCATGAGTAACTATAATCTCTAATTGTCATTGCAAACATGTTTCATTCATAAAGGGCTAAATCAGGAACGATGAACTAATCATATTTACAAAAACAAAATAGGTCGAGTTCGTACCAGCTTTTCTCCATCTCAATCATTTCATCATATATCGTCATTATTGCCTTTCACTTGCACGACCGAACAGTGTGAATAATAATAAGAGTGCACGTGCATTGGACTAAGCTGGAATCTGCAAACATTTATTCAAAGGAGAAGACAAGGTAATATGGGATCTTCGTTAGATCAACAATAATGCATATGAGAACCACTCAACATTTTCATCGTGGTCTTCTCCTCTCGACCCAAAGAAAAGAAAAGAACTTCAAAGAAACACACTAAAATGTTTTTGGAGTTTTTGTTTTTTGAAGAAAGCAAAAACAAGAACGAGAAAAACTATTTACACGGGAAAGCTCCCAACAAACAAAAAGAAGAACGAGAAATCTTTTTGGGTTTTCTTTTAATACTACAACTAATTTTTTTTGGATTTTCTCAAAGTTTTTCGAACACACAAGAAGAAAGCGAGAAAAATAAATAAACTAGCATGGATAATACAATGAAAAAGTATGAACACCGACAACTGGAATGAATGTGTGAACATGAATGTAATGTCGGTGAGAAATACGTACTCCCCCAAGCTTAGGCTTTTGGCCTAAGTTGGTCTATGCCCATGGATCAAAGTAGCCCTCTCCTGGGTACTGAGGAGGATCCTAAGGGTTCCACTGGTTAGCGAGCTCCTGTGGCTCCCACTGATAAACAGACTCCTCATACGGATCAGGTGATGGTTCTGGCTCAGGAACTAGGGATCGAGTCCGCTCCAAGTATGCATAAATGTCATCGGGCATAATAATGTACCTGCCTGAATAAATATCGAACAAAGAAGGTGCAGGCAAAGTAATAATCTGACAAGTACCCTGACTAAATACTAAGTTATGGATGAGCCGCTTATCATTGTCTTTGGTAATAAAATCATGCGCTACCATACTATCATAATCTAAATATCTAGTGGGCAGCAGCATTTCTTCCCTTTCATCTAGCCTAATGGGTATCTCAAAATGTTTAGCAAGGCGGGAGGCATAAATACCTCCGAAGATAGGACCCCTCGAACGGTTTAAACTCAACCGTCGAGCAACCATAGCGCCCAAACTAAAAGTTCTATCAGTATATAGAGCATGGCGTAAAATGGCAAGGTCAGGGGCACTAAGGCCTCCACTCTCCCCATGACCAATCAAACATCTCCCCGCAAATAATGAGTAATAGCGTAAAATAGGGAAATGTAAGCTAGCCACTCTCGCTTCCGACACCCCTCTCTCTTCCCCTATGGTAACTTCATCAATAAAATCTTCCACATCTCTAGGACGTGGTTCACTGACGCTACCCTCATAAGGTAATTTGCAAACTTTGCAAAAATCATAAAGAGTCATTTTCTTAGGCACATCATATAAGTGAAATTCTACCATAGGAGGATCTTCCCTATAACGAAAGTGAAAATTTTGCACAAAGGTATTAGTGAGTAGAAGGTATTGGTCACACTTATCATGGAGGAAGTCGGTGATGCCTGCATTCTCCGCCAAATAATAGAAATCCTCATAAATTCCGGCCGCCCTCAAGAATGCATCACTTGGCCATTCACACGGCCGAACCTCCGTGGTGCGAGGGAGGTTGTACTTGGGCTTCTTCTTCTCTTCATTTTCATTTTCATTTGAACCCCTACTTGAAGAGCCCCTTAACCATCTCTTCATCATTTCTTTCCTTTTCTCTGAAAAATTCTGAAATTTTTAGTGACCCAAAATAAAAGTGAACCAAACTCAACAAAATTGATAGCAACTACTCCTACAAGTGCCTAGAGGCTATATCATGCATCAAAACTACTTTGGACCATATAAATTTGACATGCAAGCTCAAGAACAAGGTCACCACAGCAGCAAAAAAATTGCAATATATAAAGCACTAGAACAAAAACTAATTGGACTATTGGAGGAGTCACACACCAAAGAACAATCCCCCAAAACAGTTTTGCAAATGGAGCTTTGCACAAGGAGATCAAAAATGGTAGCAAGATGAGCAAGAACACGGGTTTGAGCAACGGGATGATTTTTTCTGGAGGAAGACGAAGTGGATGGGTACTGGAATAAGTGAGGGGGACCCACGTGGTACCCATAAGCCACCAGGGCGCGCTTGGGGGTGGGCGCGCCCCTAGGGCTTGTGGCCCACTGGTGCATCCCCCTGGTGTGTTCTCAGTGCCAGAAATTCTCAAATATTCTAAAAAAAATCATACTAAATTTTCAGGGCATTTGGAGAACTTTTATTTTTGGGACATTTTTTTATTACACGGATAATTCAGAAAACAGACGAGTAAAAGTAATTTTGCTTTAATTATTCTAAATAACAGAAAGTAAAAGGTGGGTACAGAAAGTTGCGCTTTCTAAATTCATCCATCTCATGCTCATCAAAAGGAATCCATTAACGAGGTTGATCAAGTCTTATTAACAAACTTCTTTCGAATAACATGAAACCGGAAAATTTTCGAATAACACTAGGTTACCTCAACGGGGATATGCATGTCCCCAATAATAAGAATATCATATTTCTTTTCGACAGTAGGAAGAGGGAATTCAAAACCTCCAATAGCAATAGTTGAAATTTTTCCAATAGAATTGATGCTATGAACTTGAGCTTGTTTCTTCGGGAAGTGTACCGTATGCTCATTACCATTAACATGAAAAGTGACATTGCCTTTGTTGCAATCAATAACAGCCCCTGCAGTATTCAAAAAGGGTCTACTAAGGATGATCGACATACTATCGTCCTCGGGAATATCAAGAATAACAAAGTCTGTTAAGATAGTAATGTTTGCAACCACAACAGGCACATCCTCACAAATACCGATGGGTATAGCAGTTGATTTATCAGCCATTTGCAAAGAGATTTCAGTAGGTGTCAATTTATTCAAATCAAGTCTACGATACAAATAGAAAGGCATAACACTAACACCGGCTCCCAAATCACATAAAGCAGTTTTAACATAGTTTCTTTTGATGGAGCATGGTATAGTTGGTATTCCTGGATCTCCTAGTTTCTTTGGTATTCCACCCTGAAAAGTATAATTAGCAAGCATGGTGGAAATTTCAGTTCCGGTATCTTTCTTTTATTTGTAACAATATCTTTCTTATACTTAGCATGGGGAGACATTTTCAGAATATCAGTCAAACGCATACGCAGAAAGACAGGTCTAAGCATTTCAACAAAGCGCTCAAAATCCTCATCATCTTTTTTCTTGGATGGCTTAGGAGGAAAGGGCATGGGTTTCTGAACCCACGGTTCTCTTTCTTTACCGTGCTTCCTAGCAACGAAGTCTCTCTTATCATAACGTTTATTCTTAGGTTGTGGGTTATCAAGATCAACCGCAGGTTCAATCTCCACATCATTATCATTGCTAGGTTGAGCATCAACATGAACATCATCATTAACATTATCACTAGGTTCATGTTCATCACCAGATTGTGTTTCAGCATCAGAAATAGAAATATCATTTGGGTTCTCAGGTGTGTCTATAACAGGTTCACTAGAAGCATGCAATGTCCTATCATCATTCTTTTTCTTTTTATTACTAGGACTAGGTGCATCAGTATTAATTCTGTGAGAATCTTGCTCAACTCTCTTAGGATGGCCCTCAGGATACAAAGGTTCCTGAGTCATTTTACCACCTCTAGTCATAACTCTAACAGCATTATCATTCACCTTATTATTCATCTCATTAAGCAAGTCATTTTGTGCTTTAAGTACTTGTTCCACTTGAGTTTTCACCATGGAGGCATGTTTACTAATAAGCTTAAAATCATTAATAGTTCTACACATATAATCACCCAAGCGTTCAAGCATATAGGCATTACGTTTCAATTGTCTACTAACATATGCATTGAAGTTTTCATGTTTAACAATAAGGTTATCAAATTCATCCAAGCATTGACTAGCAGACTTATTATAAGGAATATCACCTTCATCAAATCTATAGAGAGAATTTACCTCTACTACCTGTGTCGGAATATTAAGACCATGAATTTCTTCAATAGGTGGTAAATTCTTAACATCTTCAGCTTTAATACCTTTTTCTTTCATTGATTTATTTGCCTCGTGCATATCTTCAGGACTGAGAAATAGAATACCTCTTTTCTTCGGAGTTGGCTTAGGAGGTGGTTCAGGAAGAGTCCAATCATTATCATTACTCAATATATTATTCAATAGCACTTCAGCTTGCTCAATAGTTCGTTCCCTGAAAACACAACCAGCACAACTATCTAGGTGGTCCCTAGAAGCATTGGTTAGTCCATTATAAAAGATATCAAGTATTTCATTTTTCTTGAGAGGATGATCAGGCAAAGCATTAAGTAATTGGAGAAGCCTCCCCAAGCTTGTGGGAGACTCTCTTCTTCAGTTGGCATAAAGTTAAATATTTCCTGTAAAGCAGCTTGTTTCTTATGAGCAGGAAAATATTTTTCAGAGAAGTAATATATCATATCCTGGGGACTACGCACACAACCAGGAGCAAGAGAATTAAACCATATCTTAGCACCACCCTTTAATGAGAAAGGAAACAACTTAAGAATATAGTAGTAGCGAATTTTTTCCTCATGAGCAAATAGGGTGGCTATATCATTCAATTTAGTAAGATGTGCCACAACAGTTTCAGATTCATAACCATGGAAAGGATCAGATTCAACCAAAGTAATTAACTCAGGGTCGATAGAGAATTCATAATCCTTATCAGTAACAAAGATGGGTGAAGTAGCAAACTTAGGATCATATTGCATTCTAGCATTCAAAGATTTTTCTTTCCACTTGCATAATAATTTCTTAAGGTCATCTCTATCCTTACAAGCAAGAAAGTCCCTAGCTACCTCTCCATCCATAACATAACCCTCAGGTATATCAGGCAATTCATATCTAGGAGAGCTAGGTCTAGCAGGTGTCTCAAAGTGTTCAGTTTCAATAATTTCATCAGTTTCAGAAATATCATCATCCTCAGCATAATCAATAGTTCTAGCTCTAGCAAGGTATTCATCAAGTAATTCACCCAGTGGCACAGTTTTATCAAGCAAAGTATCATCATAAGCATCATGCATAACAGAAGTAGCATCATCAATAACATGCGACATATCAGAATTACTAGCAGGTGGTGGTGTCGCAAGGTTACTCAAAACAGAAGGTGAATCAAGTGCAGAGCTAGATGGCAGTTCCTTACCTCCCCTCGTAGTAGAGGGATAGATCTATGTTTTGGTATCTTTCAAATTCTTCATAGTGATCAACAGATATAAATCCCAAGTGACTCAGAGAATAGAGCTATGCTCCCCGGCAACGGTGCCAGAAAAAGGTCTTGATAACCCACAAGTATAGGGGATCGCAATAGTTTTCGAGGGTAGAGTATTCAACCCAAATTTATTGATTCGACACAAGGGGAGCCAAAGAATATTCCCAAGTATTAGCAGCTGAGTTGTCAATTCAACCACACCTGAAAGACTTAATATTTGCAGCAAAGTTTTTAGTAGCAAAGTAGTATGGAAGTAACGATAACGGTGACAAAAGTAACAGTAGCAGTTTTGTAGCAATTGTAACAGTGGCAACGGCAAAGTAACTTAGCAAAGATCAATATGTGAAAAGCTCGTAGGCATCGGATCTGTGATGGATAATTATGTCAAATGGCATTCATCATGCAACAGTTGTCGGCGTGCGACACCTATGGGATCCCAAAGGACCCCTTTACGATTCGGCGGGGGGAGAGGTATGCGCAAAGAGCAGAACCAACGATCGACGCGGGGCGATTTTACCCAGGTTCGGGCCACTGATCAGCGTAAAACCCTACTCCTGCCTTGTTTTATTATCGATGTTCTTAAGCCCAGGTTCCAGGAGCGCTCGCAGTGAACAGTATGTTCAAAGAGCAGCTACGCATGCAGAATGGGCCAGAAGATCGTCCTCTCCTGTAGCAGTTGCCTTGGGCCTCCTTTTATACCACAAAGGGGTCACCACAGTGGCAAAATGTACATACATTGAGGTGTAAAGTAGCTACAGGGTCATCATACCTAACCCCTGACGGATTAGGACGAATGCATTTAATGCACCATGAGGTGTCCGTTTAGGTGTCCTCACTTTCTCGGGGATAAAAAAAGGGGCCATCCCATCAGCACCACTTAAGCTCGCCTCCATTGGTGCGTCGCCACGCATCCAAAGAAGGACCCAGAATGTCAGGTTTGTTGCTGTGCTAGAGTGGTGCCACAGCAACAAAACCTTACCGGGTGCTGAACCTTGCCGGGCGCCGAGCCTTGCCGGGCTTCGCAGGCCATCCCATCAAGATCTTGCCGGGGAAGCTGGCCTGCGGATTCCAGCTCTTCTTATCTGTTGATCCTCAGATCTTTGACCTGAGAATTTCCTTGGTGGCCTGAGTTAACCTCGAACTGTTCCCCGACGAGCCTTGCCGCGAGTATGGCTACAACTACCCGTGCATAAGTACGAGGTACTAATGGCCCAATACTTGGTACACCGACAGGAGCCCCCGGGCCTAGGCCACACACGAGTGCGAGGCGTTGTTGGGCTAGGCCCAAACAGTGCACGGGCACACGTGGCAGGGGATTAACTGCTCGTAAATATCCCGTTTACTGTGCCCCCCACTACGCGCGCCGAACGAGCGACATGGGAAGCGTGCCTCAAAAGCTGCAACTGCAATGCGCCTGCAAAGGTGCATTCACATTGGGGAGTAAAAGAGGCGGCCCCGCTCCTTCCCCATAAAAAGGAGAAGCCGCAGAGGCACAAGCCTATGTACCCCTCTTTTCTTCTCAATCTGGCCGTCGCCATTGCTTTCCTTCTCTCAAGCTCAGAGCAAAGCCTTCCCTCTTCCGCTCGCCGCCTCCACGCCCGCTCCATCCCTGGCTTCTGCCCTTGCAGTCGCCATGCCGCCCAAGACCAGCAAAGGCAAGGGCAAGGAGGCGAAAGCCGATGTCCCGGAGAGCGAACTGGTGAAGATGCGGAAGAAGTACGTCGTCTTCGCCCCGTCGCTCGATGCGGAAGCTTTGAAGAGGCGGTACCAGTGTATGTGGGCGAGGGAGACGCAGGCTCACCCCGCCACTCGCGTGATTCCAGGTTCTTGCTCCAAGAGTGGGTCAGACAAATACCCCTTTTTCATCGCATATTTCTATTGCGGGCTCTGTCCTCCCTTTTCTGACTTCTTCAACGACATCATGTACACATACGGCTTCCATCTTCTCGATTTCACGCCGAATGTGGTACTGTGCATGTCCATCTTCGCTCACCTTTGTGAAAACTTTGCCGGAGTGGTTCCCAATACAGCCCTTTTCCGCCACTACTTTTTCCCTCGAATCCAAAAAGGAGAGGCCCTCTCTGGTTCTATCGCCTGGATTCCAAGGGCCTGGAATAAGGAAATATACCCAGAAGGAGTTTACCGCGAGAAGTGGGACGAATGGTGGGCTGAATGGTGCTGGATCAAGGAAGCAGATCCCCATCCGTTCTGTCTGCCCCGGCAACAGAAAGTGGTCCGCGGCAGTGGCTGGAGCAGTCTTGCCGCCGAAGATGAAAAGCTCACAATCGCCACCACCAGGATTCTTCGCCTGAAAGCTGTCAGGCTAACAATGGAGATGATTGGCTTCGACTTTCTCCGCCGCCGCATTGCCCCCTTGCAGAATAAAGGAAGTTCAGCTTGGGAATACCGAAACGCAGCAGACATCATGAGATTGCGCCCCAGGTTGAATAACAATCTGACTGCTATGCAACTTGGCGCTCTCCGTCAGAAGCTGTTCCAGCGCGACAACAAGCATCGGTTGCCGGCAAGGATTGTCCCTCTGTGCAACAACTCTGCCTTGGGGTCAATTATCGCTACCATGCCACTGTTCAACGCCCACAGTCTCGATGCAACATGGGTTGAGCCATCCGAGGAAGATGCACAGAAGTTCTTTGATAACTTGACGGAGAGAGCCGTCCGGGAAAAGCAGACTTACTCCGAGCCACCACCGACGAAGAGGTGGCATACATCGCCACTAGGGCGGAGGAGGCAAATCTTGCCGCTGAAGTCGGCAGCGTCGGCTTCACAGAATGGGAAACCAGCGATGCAGAGGTAGTGGTGGAGAAAGATCCTACCGGGAAGGATAAAGCTGCCGGGGAACAGGGCAGCACTGCCGCTGAGAGCTCGTCCGACGAAGACACGGCTGAAGAAGAACCGCAAGAAGAGCTCCCAGCCCCGAAGAAGACAAAGCGTGTTCTTCGAAAGGCTGCGTCTGGCATCCCGGCAAGCCAACCTTCCTGGAGCAGCGAGGCTCCCGGCAAGAAAGTGGCCGGCAAGACTGCGCCACGGCAAGGGGTTCGACAGCAACCTGCGCGGCGCGCGAGACCCACACCAGCGGCAACTGCTGGGGCGGCAGGGGTGTCTCGCACTACCGCACCGGAAGCTGAGGTGATGGAAACACGCCAACCCCCGGCGCCTGCCACAGCCAAGCGACCTAGGACCCCTCCTCCACCTCCCTACTCAGACGTCGCAACGGAGGTCGTTTTCGACATCTCCGGCTTTAGTCCGGAGCGAGAAGAGGAAGAGTGAGTACCTTGCCACAGCCTTTATCTTCCAATCTTGGATGAATCTTACTGACTTGCTTGTATTGTCTCTGCAGTGATGCAGAAACCTTGCTAGAGAGGATGACGAAGAGGACAAAGACTTCCACGGGTGACGAGCCCCCGGCAGGCTCCACGAGCGTGCCAGAAACTATCATCGTCAGCCCGGAGCTCAGCCCTCAACGTAGTCCCCAGCACAGCCCCCAGCGCAGCCCCCAGCGTAAGTTCATTGCTCTTTTTCCGTTGGCGGGCGTTAAGGTTTCTATTCTTGCCGCTGATATCTCTGGGCTTGCAGGAGAAGAACGGCAACAAAGAGAGTTATTGGAAGACGCCCCCGTCGTGCCACCTCCATCGACCAGGCCGCCCACAAGCGCATCCCCGGCAAGGGATCCTACCGACGAGCCCATCTTGATTGAGGAGGAGCCGGCAAGCATGGACACCGGCAACCCTCCCCCGGCAACCGAGGTTGTCGGGAGGGGCGAGGCCACCTCTCAACAGCTCGACGCAGGTAACTGATTGCCTTAGTGCGCTTGCTATTCTTTCCTTTATTTCTTTTTCTTTGGTCCCTTCGAGCTTCAATCTTGATCTTATTCTGTTTCCCTCCTTCGTCCTCCAGAGTTCCCTGTGATGGAACACATGGACGTCGACGTTGTCATCGAGGAGACCGCCAGGGACGCCACTGCCGAGGCAGACAGGATCGCCGCCAGCGAGGCCGCCAAGGATGCCACTGCCGAGGCCGCCGAGACTGTGCAGGGGGAACCCGCCAAAGAGCCTGCTGAAGAGGGTGGCAAGGAGGCTGATGACCGTACTGACGGCATTCCTGCCGCAGGAGCGCCAGGCGCTGCACCTGCCACGGAGCCCCTGCTACTGGTGAGGCAGTTGTTGAGGATCAACCGTCAACATCTGAAGGCCCCTCATCCAGCAAATATCTCAAAGTTGGCGAGAACCTGTTTGTCAACTTGCCGGGGACGGCAAGCATTGGGGCACCGACCGAAGGGGGAGTCTTCGATGAGGAAATCATCGCTGCTGCCGGGCTCGAGGTTGTTGATGACCCAAGCGCTAGCAGTGGCAAGTCTAAAGAGGATCAGCTCCTTCAGGCCATGGGTGAAAATTTCCGCAAGCTCCAGGCTCTCCACCGCGCCCGGAAAGAGAAAACGGATTCCAGAATGGCAGTTGTCGAGGCGGCCGAAGCAGATTTTCAGAGGCGCGTCGAACAAATGCAAGTCTAGTACGCCGAGGCCCTCCAAGAGTTGACTGCTGGCCGGGAACAAGTGAGCCAACAGTGGACAGAAATCCTCCTAAAACAATCTGACATGGAGAAGGCGCAGGATGAAGCTACGCAAAGAATTGCTGCTGAAGATGCTCTCCTGACGGGGCGTCGTGTCGCTCTTGATGCTCACGAGGAAGATCTCACTGCACGTGAGCAGGCGCTCGCCGCCAAGCTTCGCAGCAAAGATGAAGATATCGAGAAGCTTGTCGCGCGGCGGACCCAGGAGCTGGAGCAGAAACACAAAGAGGCGCTCGAAGCTCTAACTGTAGATCACGCCGGCAAGCTCAAGGAGGCCGTTGATGCTGCCGAGGCTACAGAGGCCGCCAAGAACGAGCTGAGCGACAAAGTCAAGAAATTGGAAGCGGATCTTGAAGAACACGGCAAGGAGCTCTCAACGCTCAAAGGCGACAGGGAAAAAACCCTCCACACCTTGGCGGAGATGCAAGTTGCCATGTCTAACAAGACCAAGCAGCTCTCCTCAGCAAATGAAGCTATTGCCATTCTGGAATTGAAGCTGACCATGTTGCAGAAGTCTCTCGAGGCTGGCAGGGCCCGCGAGAAGGCCCTACTCAAAGATCTCCAGGGAGAGAGGAACCTGCTCAAGAGCGCTGCCGCCGCCCAAATTGATTACGAAAAGGGGGTGGAGATCTGGACTGGACGTCTCATCGACGCTGCGGAGAAGCTTACGGCAGAACTGTCAGCCATGGGCCTGTCAAACTTCAGGTATTCTTCCGAGGAAAGGATATCTTCGAGTGCCAGGTTGACGATGTTCTTCGAGAGCATCATTGATGCCCTGAAGTTGCTCCAGTCTAACCAGGCGACTCAATTGGCCAACGAGACCCACCGGCTTTGCCGGGCCGTCCTCCGCAAAGTACTTATCAAGGGGGTGCACCACAATCCCGGCATCGACCTCTCCAATGTGCTTGGCCATCTGCCAAAGGACGCAAATCTCGAGGCGCTCGAAGAGCTTGTCGCGCCTATCCTCGAGAAGGTGGACTCCATCAAAAGGATCGAAGGCCAGCGCAGAGATTAACTGCTCCACCTTTTCTTGCCGTCGTCATTCCATGCCAAAGACAATTAAGTCTCAAGTTAGAATTGCGGCAACTCATTAATGTAATATAACTTGGTACATGCTTTCTATTTTCTTTGTCTGATTCCTTTGTGTATGGAGTTCACCCTACGCTTACTGAAAAACTTGCCGGCGCGCAACCTACCGCGAGCGCTGGGTGCGGGACTTCAACAGCCTGCCGGAGGCGCAGCGGCCGGCAAGACTCCTTGGCGTTCTCAGTGTAGCCACTTAAATCATTGAGCGGACTCGAAACAAAATAAGGGCACAACCGATTACAACAAGGGTTCCTTCGCGTGTAGATTTTCCATACAAACGTCGGAATCGTCCAAGGAAATAACTTTGCAATAAAGGAAACTTGTTCTAAGTTTTTAGAACTTAGCTTTCTGTCACTGTCCTTCCTCCGGCAAGCGTCGATTCCGAACGTCGCCAATTGGTACTCATATCTCCCTCCCCCCCCCCTCTCCCTCCCCCCCCCCCCCGGCAAATGTGCACGTGAGGAATCCTTCTGTCTTTTAAGAAAAAGAAAGAAGAGAAAATAAAGATATGAAACCTTGGCGGTTCGTTAGAACTTACCGGGAGTAGGTGCCATACAACATCTTAGACACACATGCATATATATATATGAATATGGAAATCAATAAGGGAATGCACAACACTTAAATTTATTCATTTGTGCTCAGGGTCTGCGCTTGGCTTTGTACAAAGGATCATATGCCTTGCCGGCAAGACTTGTACAAAAGGGTGGTTGCCGGGGGCCCCCGGCAACCGCGCCTTATGGGTAGAACTTGCGAAGATGTTCGATATTCCAGGAATTGCTCACTGGAATGTCATCTTCGGTCTCCAGGCAGATAGCGCCGGGCCTGGTGACTCATACTACCCGATAAGGGCCTTCCCACTTCGGCGTCAACTTGTTTGAATTCTTGGCGGACTGAATCCGTCGAAGAACAAGGTCGCCTTCCTCAAGGCTTCGGGCATGAACTTTGCGGCTATGGTAGCGGCGCAAAGCTTGCTGGTAGCGTGCAGCTCGCACAGCAGCCTGAAGACGATTCTCCTCAAGGAGCACAGCGTCATCTTGGCGCAGTTGCTCTTGCTCAAGCTCATCATAAGCGAGCACTCGAGGTGATCCGTATGTGAGTTTCGTGGGGAGAATTGCTTCTGCTCCGTAGACCAGAGCGAAGGGCATCTGGCCGGTGGCTCAATTTGGTGTCGTTCTGATTGACCAAAGAACCGCCGGCAACTCATCAATCCAGCGTCTTTCGCACTTTTTCAGCCTGTCAAAGGTTCTGGTCCTGAGACCACGCAGCACTTCAGCATTGGCCCTCTCCGCTTGGCCGTTGCTTCTCGGATGAGCAACGGAGGCAAAACAAATTTTGCCGCCAAGGTCTTGGACATACTGCATGAAGGTGCGACTTGTGAATTGCGTGCCGTTGTTGGTGATGATCCTGTTGGGCACACCGAAACGGCAAACTATCCCTTTAAAGAACTTGACGGCTGATTGTGCTGTCACCTTCCTCACTGCTTCCACCTCCGGCCACTTTGTGAACTTGTCGATAGGAACGTACAAGTACTCAAAGCCCCCGGTAGCACGGGGGAAAGGGCCCAGTATGTCGAGCCCCCAGACCAAAAATGGCCAGGAGAGAGGGATTGTCTGAAGAGCTTGAGCTGGTTGATGCGATTTCTTCGAATGAAACTGGCACGCTTCACACTTAGTTACTAGTGCAGTTGCATCCTGGAGAGCGGTGGGCCAAAAGAAACATTGCCGGAATGCTTTCCCGGTAAGTGCTCTTGATCCTATGTGAGATCCACATATGCCTCCATGTATCTCTGCCAACAGCTCTAGTCCATCCTCCCGAGGAATGCACTTCAATTTCACACCGTTTGGTCTCTTTCTGTACAAGACGTCATCGACGAACTTGTACATAACAGACCGACAGGCTACTCTTTCCGCTTCTTCCTGTTCCTCTGGGAGTTCTCCTGTTTGAAGGAAATGGACAATGTGTTGCGCCCATGCTGGAGCCTGGGGCTCGACAGCCAGGACTAAAGGCATCTCCTCCGCCGGGGGAACGTTTGTCTCGACGGCAAAGGCCTGAGCCCCTGCTGGAGCCTGTTGTTCCCCGACAGGCATGTCGTTGATCCCGGCAACTTCCTTGCCGGCGGCTCCCGGGAGCTCTGCCGGGAAGTACTGACCGGAATTCAATTTTCTTCTCTTTTCTTGCCGCATTGATGGCGCCACGGATGGTTGAGTCAAATGGAGCACAAAAGAATGTGCATCGTCTTGCCGGCTGTGTTGAAGAATCCGAGGAGCTTGCCGGAAGGAACACCGAACAAGATACAAAGAATCCGAGGAGCTTGCCGGAAGGAACACCGAACACGCACTTCTCAGGATTGAGCTTTAAGTTGATCTTGCGCAGATTTGCAAACGTTTCTTCTAAATCTTGTATGAGCGTCGCTTTGTCCTTGGTTTTGACCACTATGTCATCCATGTATGCCTCCATATTTCTATGGAGTTGAGGCTCAAAACCGATTTGGACCGCTCTCGCAAATGTAGAACCAGCACTTTTCAACCCGAAAGGCATTCTTATAAAACAATACGTACCACATGGGGTGATAAATGCGGTCTTCTCTTCATCTTCTTTCGCCATGAAAATCTGATGATACCCTGAGTAGGCATCAAGGAAGGACAGGAGATCACAACCAGCGGTGGAGTCCACAATCTGGTCGATGCGCGGCAAGGGAAAGGGATATTTTGGATAGGCTTTATTGATATCTGTATAATCAATACAAAGCCTCCATTTCCCATTTGCTTTGCGCACCACAACCGGATTGGCCAACCAGGTTGGATGAAGCACTCCTCTGACCAATCCTGTCGCCTCCAGCTTTCTGATTTCCTCGGCAATGAATTCTTGCCGCTCCAAGGCTTGCTTCCTGGCCCTCTGCTTGACGGGCCGCGCGTGAGGACAGACAGCAAAGTGGTGCTCAATTACCTCCCTGGGAACACCGGGGATGTCAGACGGTTGCCATGCAAACACGTCGACATTCGCCCGCAAGAAGGCAATGAGCGCGCTTTCCTATTTGTCATCTAGAGTGGAACTTATGGTGAAAGTTCCTCCCGTTCCGTCCTCCCTAACGGGCACCTTCTTGGTCTCTGGTGGAGCAGCCTTGGATCTCTTGTTCTTGCCGGTGGAACTCTCTGGTGCATCCTCGACGGAAGTGCAGCACTCCGAGGAGGCGCGCTTACCGAAGTTCGCGCCAAGATTCTCACCGGTCTTCTTCTTCTTCCCCCCGGGAGTTCCAGCGGCAGGAGCAGATGACTTAACGGCAGGTGCTGCAACTGCTTCCCGGTAGAGTTGGTCGGCACAGATGAGCGCATCTTTCTTATCGGAATGGATAGTAATGACGCTCAATGGCCCGGGCATCTTCAAAACATTGTACGTGTAGTGTGATGCCGCCATGAACTTAGCCAGCGCTGGCCGACCAAGGATCCCATTGTATGACATGGGGATCTTGGCGACATCAAACACTACCTTCTCGGTCCTGTAGTTGAGCTCGCTACCAAATGTCACCGGCAGCGTAATCTTGCCCTTTGGCTGGGTTCTTCCCGGATTGACCCCTTGAAACATGCCCGTTTCTTCGAGGTCTTCATCAGGAATTTGGAGCCTCTTGAGCACATCCGGTGAGATTAAGTTTAGCCCGGCCCCACCGTCAACTAGCATTTTCGTCACCTTGAGGTTGCGAATTGTTGGTGAGACCAACAATGGCAAGCACCCGACCACAGTTGTGCGATCAGGGTGATCCTCGGCGTCGAAAATGATAGGCGTGTTGGACCACTTCAGGGGCTTACATGCATCTGGCGATGGCTCCGCTGCATTGACTTCCCGCACCCACTGTTTGAGTCGACGGTGGGAAGAATGCAGTGAGGCACCCCCATCGATACACATGGCCTCTGTAGCTTTCTGGAATTCTTGCTCACTGGACTCATCGTCTTCTTCGTCATCATCTTCTTCTTTGTCTCGGCCTCGAGCGGGCCTCTCCCTCTGTTGCTTGGCCTTGCCACGGCGACCCCCTCGGCCACCGCGCTTCTTGCCGGATCCGTCAGCACCATCATGGGCCTTCTCCTTATCTCGCCTTTCATACTCAGCCCTCTGTTTCTCGGTAAGCTGTTCAACTTGCCGGCAGTTTTGGAGATCGTGGCCCTTGGTGCGATGGATCTTGCAATACTGCTTGCCGGAGCTTTCCGACTTGTCGGCCGCCGCCAAGGCCTGACAGGAAGGGCACCCGGCAAGATCCTTGCCGGGGTCACCAACCTTGGCCTTCTTGGCGGCGCCGAGGTTGTCGGATTCCTCGACAACAAGCACGGCCTTGCCTCTGCGTTTCCTATTCCGCCGCCGGCCTTTCCTTGATGGGGTCGCGGCGTCTTCATCTTCAGATTCGCCCGCCGCGCCAATAGCCTCGCCAGGGAGTTTCCTCCCCTCTTCAGCTCGAGCGCATTTATCGGCCAAAGCGTAAAGCTCGGCAATACTCCTGACTTTGTTCATCGCCAGCTCTTCCCGCATTCTGCGGTTACGCACGTTCTGATGAAACACGCTAATGACAGCGGCAGGGTGAACATTAGGAATATTGTACTGCACCCGGCTGAACCTCTGCATAAACTTGCGTAGAGATTCGCCCTCCTTCTGAGGGATGATATGAAAATCACTCTCTTGGCCAGGAGCTTGGTGGCCTCCAACAAAGGCGCCAACAAACTGATGGCACAGATCTGACCAAGAAGAAATAGAATTCTCCGGCAGATGCATCAACCACGACCTGACGTTGGGTTTGAGCACCAACGGGAAGTAGTTGGCAAGTATCTTATCATCTCGGCCCCCGGCAGCCTGCACCGCAATGGTGTAGATGCTCAGGAACTCCGAGGGATGAGTCTTACCATCATATTTCTCCGGGACCTCTGGCTTGAAGGTTCGGGAATTGGGCCACTGGACTTGCCGCAGCTCACGGGTAAACGCTGGAGTCCCTACCTCGTAAGGCAAGTCTCCTACGTCCCCTGGCGTAGGCTCGTCGACAGTCGGCCCTGCACGCTTATCAGACTGATAACGCACTTCCCGCCGCCGCTCGATGGTAGTTCGAGCGTCCTCTTTGCCTCGTTCCTGGAGAACTTGACGCTGGTCGCGGCGCATCCGTGGATCGGACGACGCCGTGGAAACATCATCACGGCGATCGACCTGCTGGGTTGTCACCCGCCGCTGGTGTCGCGGAGGGGAGTGCACCGTGGTTGAACCACCTCCGGTTTTCTCCACATCGGCTCGCACCGGATCGACGGGCCTTCGCTGTGAGGGCCCTGCCTCTTGTGGCCCATCTTTGTTGGCGAAGCCAATAAGGCTCTGGATAGTAGCTCGCCACTCCTCCATCTTCTCCGGGGCAGGAGGGAAATCGAGGAGCAGTTGCGCGCGTGCCAAGGCTTCCGCTAGCGTAGGCGGCGGCGACAGGTGCGAGGTACATGAGGTGCTCTGACTCCTAGCCATGTTAGAAGGAGCACCATCACGGTCACGCGACCGCGCACCACCTCCGCCGGTAGCTCGGTGTGCATGCTGGTCCCGCGCATCTTGGGATCGATGCGCAGAAATCTTTTCATGGGGACGCCCTGAACCACCAGCGCCATGACGTCGCTCGTCATGCACGACCTGAGTAGGCCGTGATGCTTGCGCCGGCGCGGGAGCTCCAGCAGGCGTTCTCCGATCTCTGGAATTCGTTGTGCCACCCGTAGGCAACACAGCTTCGTCTCTGGATCCAGCGGCGTGTGGGTTGCCGCTGCCACTGCGAACGACGCCGCTCGCCTGGCTTGGATCACCGGAACGCCGTGGAGGCTCTAGTCCTCTTCCTTCCGCACCTACGCCATCGCACGTACGCGAAGGCGCAGGCAAAACGGACGTGGATGGTTGCACCGTCGCAGCGCTCTTCTTCTTGGGTGGCATGATGATGAAGATGATGAAGAAACTAAGGCGCCGATCACTGGATCAGGTTCACACAACCTACAATCCCCCTACCTGGCGCGCCAAAGATATCGGCGTGCGACACCTATGGGATCCCAAAGGACCCCTTTACGATTCGGCGGGGGGAGAGGTATGCGCATAGAGCAGAACCAACGATCGACGCGGGGCATTTTTACCCAGGTTCGGGCCGCTGATCAGCGTAAAACCCTACTCCTGCCTTGTTTTATTATCGATGTTCTTGAGCCCAGGTTCCAGGAGCGCTCGCAGTGAACAGTACATTCAAAGAGCAGCTACGCATGCAGAATGGGCCAGAAGATCGTCCTCTCCTGTAGCAGTTGCCTTGGGCCTCCTTTTATACCACAAAGGGGTCACCACAGTGGCAAAATGTACATACGTTAAGGTGTAAAGTAGCTACAGGGTCATCATACCTAACCCCTGACGGATTAGGACGAATGCATTTAATGCACCGTGAGGTGTCCGTTTAGGTGTCCTCACTTTCTCGGGGATGGAAAAAGGGGCCATCCCATCAGCACCGCTTAAGCTCTCCTCCATTGGCGCGTCGCCACGCATCCAAAGAAGGACCCAGAATGTCGGGTTTGTTGCTATGCTAGAGCGGTGGCACAGCAACAAAACCTTGTCGGGTGCTGAACCTTGCCGGGCGCCGAGCCTTGTCGGGCTTCGCGGGCCATCCCGGCAAGATCTTGCCGGGGAAGCTGGCCTGCGGATTCCAGCTATTCTTATCTGCTGATCCTCAGATCTTTGACTTGAGAATTTCCTTGGTGGCCTGAGTTAACCTCGAACTGTTCCCCGACGAACCTTGCCGCGAGTATGGCTACAACTGCCCATGCACAAGTATGGGGTACTAATGGCCCAATACTTAGTACACCTGGCTTGTGGCCAATGGATGGACCCCCTCTGGTTGATTCTTTCGCCAGTATTTTTTATTTATTCCAAAAATATTCTCCGTAAATTTCCAAGTCATTCCGAGAACTTTTATTTCTGCACAAAAATAACACCAAGGCAATTCTGCTGAAAACAGCATCAGTCCGGGTTAGTTCCATTCAAATCATGCAAATTAGAGTCCAAAACAAGGGCAAAAGAGTTTGGAAAAGTAGATACAACGGAGACGTATCAGCACGCCCTGGGGGGTAGGGCGCTCCCCCCAGGCTTGTGGCCACCTGGTGGGTCCTCTATGGTATTTTCTTTGCCCAATAATTCTTATATATTCCAAAATAATTCTCCGTAAATTTTTAGGACTTTTGGAGTTGTGCAGAATAGGTCTCTCAGATTTGCTACTTTCCGGTCCAGAATTCCAGCTGTCGGCATTCTCCCTCTTCATGTAAATCTTGTAAAGTAAGAGAGAAAAGGCATAAGTATTGTACCATAATGTATAATAACAGCCCATAATGCAATAAATATTAACATAAAAGCATGATGCAAAATGGACGTATCAACTCCCCCAAGCTTAGACCTCGCTTGTCCTCAAGCGAAAGCCGAAATCGATAATCATGACCACATGTTTAGAGATAGAGGTGTCGATAAAATAAAATACGGACATGAGTTCATCATGATCATCTTTAGAACAACAACATATATTGTCATATAATTTCTTATGCTAAAGTAATAATTCATTCACAAGGTAAAGTATGAATCAAAAACTTTATTGAAAACCAACAAACTATGATCTTGGTCATTGAAACAATTGCAATTTATCATAACATCGAAAAGAGTCAATGTAAGAGCTTTTATTTGGCAAGTTCACATACTCAACCATCATTTAATCTTTTGCAATTGCTAACACTCACGCGATACTTATGAGATCAAAGTTTCAATCAAACACATAGGAAGATAGGGGCTTATAGTCTCGCCTCCCAACCATTTACCTCAAGGGTAACATCAACGATAATAATTTATGAACACCTACATCCAAGTGGATATATATATCTGGATCTTCCCCAACATATAGTGCTTGCCAAAAACAAAAAATATAAAAAGGAGAGGTGATGATCACCATGACTCTTGTATAAAAGGTAGAAGGTAAAAGTAAAAGATAGGCCCTTCGCAGAGGGAAGCAGAGGCTGTCATGCGCTTTTATGGTTGGATGCACAAAATCTTAATGCAAAAGAACACCACTTTATATTGCCGCTTGTGATAAAGAACTTTATTATGCAGTCTTTCGCTTTTATTTCTTTCATATCACAAGTTTGTATAAAGCTTATTTTCCTCACTCTAAAAGATCATACATATTTAGAGAGCAATTTTTATTGCTTGCATCGATGACAACTTACTTGAAGGATCTTACTCAATCCATAGGTAGGTATGGTGGACTCTCATGGCAAAACTGGGTTAAGGGATTTTGGATGCACAAGTAGTATCTCTACTTGGTGCAGAAGATTTGGCTAGCATAGGATGAGAAGCAAGCTCAACATGTTGGAGAATCCATGACAATATAAATTCTATTCGGATATAAGGAAACATAACCTATTATGTTGTCTTCCTTGTCCGACATCAACGTTTTAGCATATAATATTTTAATGAGTGCTCACAATCACAAAAGATGTCCAAGATAGTATATTTATATGTGAAACCTCTCTTTCTTTAATACTTCCTATTAATTGCAACAATGACCAAAACTATGTTTGTCAACTCCCAACAAATTTTATGCGACATACTTCTTATATGTGAAGTCATCACTTCCCATAAGATTATTATATAATCTTTTTATTTCTTTCATCTCTATTTTTTTTCTCAAGATCATAGCAAGAAAGCAAAGCCCTCAACTCAAAACTAATCTTTATTATATAACTCTTGGACTCGATTACATAGAGGGAACACAAAGCAAAACTCAAAACTAGATCATACTAAAGAAAAACTTTATTCTACTAAACCAAGATATAATAAAAAAGATCGAACTAAGAAAAATGATAAAGGTAAAGATGTGATGGTGATACGATACCAGGGCACCTCCCCAAGCTTGGCACAAGCCAAGGGGAGTGCTCTTACCCATATACTCAAGTTTCCTTCTTCGAAGGTGGTGATGATGGAGTTGTAGCATTCTTCTTCTCCAGCTTATGTTTGAGGCTAAAATTTTCCTCCCTTAAATCATCATTCTCGAGCTCAAGCGTCAATATCTTTTTGCATAAGGCCGCCTTGTTGTCCTGCAGAAAATGGGGTGGAATAGATTGGACCTTAGGAAGGCTTGACTTGTTGAAATCCACGTGCATATCTCCTGTTTGAGGTAGTGCATCTTCATCCTCATCAGAGCTGTCAACCCTTGTTTCCCCCATGTCGAAGTCTTCCTCCTCTTCTGTGGTCCAACCGTAATGATCCACCTTCCCATAGACCTTTGGGTTTGCAATATAATCAGCGACATAGCTCTCTCCTTCTGAATCTTGGGACGACATATTTTCAGATCTAGCAGAAAACAGCATGAAACAAGAACAAAGGATTTCTCCGCGATGCGGTGGTCAAAACCTTCGGGAGATTATATAATGAATTTTTATCGACCAAAAGAAGTATACTGCAAGAAAACGAAGTCCGGAGGGCACACGACGTAGCCACAAGCCAGGGAGGCGCGCCTAGGGGAGTAGGGCGCGCCCCCATGGCTTGTCGCCTCCTCGTGCACTTTTCGGACTACTTTTTATTTTTCTAATTTTTTAAATATTCCAAAACGGAGTAAAATTGCCTTTGGAAAAGTTTTGGAGTCGGTTTACTTACCGTATCACATACCTATTCCTTTTCCGGGGTCCGGAGTGTTCTAGTAGGTCTCCCTTATGTACTCCTCCGGTGTTATGGTATTAATAATATTGGTTTCTATATTTATGGGAGTACCTGAGATATAATGTTTGATTCTTTGCCCGTTTACCACCCTCGGCGTTGTTGATCTTGATGGCACCGGAACAATAAACTTCCTAGATAATGTAAGGCCCTTCCCATTTAGAGAGAAGTTTTCCTGCAAAAAATCTTAAACGAGAATTGTATAGCAAGACATGGTCACCTACATTGAATTCACGCTTTTGTATCCTTTTGTCATGCCATCTTTTAACCTTTTCTTTAAACAATTTGGCATTCTCATAGGCTTGGGTTCTCCATTCATCAAGTGAGCTAATGTCAAATAACCTCTTCTCACCGGCAAGTTTGAAATCATAGTTGAGCTCTTTAATTGCCCAATAAGCTTTATGTTCTAGTTCAAGAGGTAAGTGACATGCTTTTCCATAAACCATTTTATATGGAGACATACCCATAGGATTCTTATAAGCAGTTCTATAAGCCTATAATGCATCATCAAGTTTCTTTATTTCTAGATCTATTAACAGTCTTTTGCAAGATCAATTTTATTTCTCTATTACTCAATTCTACTTGACCACAAGACTGAGGATGATAAGGAGATGCAATTTTATGGTTAACATCATACTTAGCAAGCAATTTGCGGAAGGCACCATGAATAAAGTGTGAACCACCATCAGTCATTAAATATCTAGGGACTCCAAACCTTGGAAAAATAACTTCTTTAAGCATTTTAATGGAGGTGTTATGATCAGCACTACTAGTTGGAATAGCTTCTACCCACTTAGTAACATAATCAACAGCAACCAAAATATGTGTATACCCATTGGAGGAAGGAAAGGGTCCCATAAAATCAAATCCCCAAACATCAAATGGTTAAATAATAAGTGAATAATTCATAGGCATTTCCTGTCGTCTACTAATATTACCAATTCTTTGACATTCATCACAAGACAAGACAAAATTCCGAGCATCTTTGAAGAGAGTAGGCCAATAAAAACCAGATTGTAATACCTTGTGTGCAGTTCTATCTCCAGCATGGTGTCCTCCGTAGGCCTCGGAGTGACACTTGCATAGGATCTGTTCTTGTTCATGCTCAGGTACACAATGTCTAATAACACCATCTACTCCTTCTTTATAAAGGTGTGGGTCATCCCAAAAGTAATGTCTTAAATCATAGATTTTTTTCTTTTGTTGGTATGTGAAACTAGGTGGTATAAATTTAGCAACAATATAATTAGCATAGTCTGCATACCATGGAGTACTACGAGAAGCATTTATAACAGCTAGTTGTTCATCAGGAAAGCTATCATCAATAGGTAGTGGGTCATCAAGAATATTTTCTAACCTAGACAAGTTGTCTGCTACAGGGTTCTCAGCTCCCTTTCTATCAATAATATGTAAATCAAATTCTTGTAGCAGAAGAGCCCACCTAATAAGTATAGGTTTAGCATCTTTCTTTTCCATAAGATATTTAATAGCAGCATGATCAGTGTGAATAGTTACCTTAGAATCAACAATATAAGATCTGAACTTGTCACAAGCAAATACAACTGCTAAAAATTCTTTTTCAGTAGTAGCATAATTTCTTTGAGCACTGTCTAGAGTTTTACTAGCATAATGGATAACATTTAATTTCTTATCGACTCTTTGTCCTAGAACAACACCAATAGCATAATCACTAGCATCACACATAATTTCAAAGGGTAGGTTCCAATCAGGTGGTTGAACAATAGGTGCAGAGATTAAGGCTTTCTTAAGTATTTCAAATGCTTCTACACAATCGTCATCAAAAACAAATGGAACATCTTTTTGCAAGAGATTGGTAAGAGGCCTAGAAATTTTAGAGAAATCTTTAATAAATATCCTATAGAAACCAGCATGACCAAGGAAACTTCTTATACCTTTGATATCTTTAGGACACAACATTTTTTCAATAGCATCAACTTTAGCTTTATCAACTTCAATACCTCTTTCGGAGATTTTATGCCCAAAGACAATATCTTCATTAACTATAAAATGGCACTTCACCCAATTCAAGACAAGATTAGTTTCTTCACATCTCTGCAAAACTCGATCAAATTTGCTTAAGCAATCATCAAAAGAAGTTTCATATACGGAGAAATCATCCATGAAAACCTCAACAATCTTTTCACAAGTCAGAGAATATAACAGTCATACATCTTTGAAAAGTAGCAGGTGCATTGCATAAACCAAAAGGCATATGTCTATAAGCAAAGGTACCAAAAGGGCATGTAAAAGTAGTTTTTCTTGATCCTCTTGTGACACAGGTATTTGAGAAAAACCAGAATAACCATCTAGAAAGCAGAAATGTGTATGTTTTGATAGTCTTTCTAGCATTTGATCAATGAAAGGTAAAGGGTAATGGTCTTTCCTAGTAGCTTTATTTAATTTTCTAAAATCAATTACCATTCTATAACCTGTAACAATTCTTTGCGGAATCGATTCATTCTTATCATTAGGAACAACAGTAATACCTCCCTTCTTAGGGACACAATGAACTGGACTTACCCATCTACCATCAGCAATAGGATAGATTATACCTACTTCCAGAAGCTTTAATATTCCATTTCTTACCACTTCTTTCATCTTAGGATTCAACCGCCGCTGGTGATCAACGACTGGTTTAGCATCAGGTTCCATATTAATTTTGTGCTGACATAGAGTGGGACTAATGCCCTTAAGATCATCAAGAGTATATCCAATAGCTGCACGGTGCTTCTCAGAGTTTTCAATAATTTATTTTCCTCATGCTCTGAAAGGTTAGCACTAATAATAACAGGATATATCTTCTTCTCATCGAGATAAGCATATTTCAAAGTATCAGGTAATTGTTTAAGCTCAAACACAGGATCACTCTTGGGTGGTAGAGGGTCTCCAAGAGTCTCAATAGGTAAATTGTGTTTCAAAACAGGCATTTGTTTAAAGAATATCTCATCTATTTCATTTCTTTCATTCATGAACACGTCATTTTCATGTTCTAGCAAATATTGTTCTAAAGGATCAGTAGGAGGCACGACAATAGAAGAAAGACCAATAATTTCATCTTTACTAGGCAATTCTTTATCATGGGGTTGTCTACGAAATTTGGAGAAATTAAACTCATGAGACACATCCCCGAAACTTACACTAACAGTTTCTTTCTCACAATCTATTTTAGCATTAACAGTGTTCAAGAAAGGTCTACCAAATATCATGGGACAAAAATCATCTTGTGGGGAACCAAGAACTAGAAAATCAGCTGGGTATTTTATTTTCCCACACAAGACTTGAACATCTCTAACAATCCCAATTGGTGAGATAGTATCTCTATTAGCAAGCTTAATAGTAACATCAATATCTTCTATTTCAACAGGTGCAATATCATTCATAATTTCTTGATACAAAGTAAAGGGAATTGCGCTCACACTAGCACCCAAATCACATAAGCCATGATAACAATGATCTCCTATTTTAACAAAGACAACATGCATGCCAACAACAAGTCTATGTTTATCCTTTTCATCAGGTTTAGCAATTCTAGTAGCTTCATCACAGAAATAAATAACATGTCCATCAATATTATCGACCAAGAGATCTTTAACCATAGAAATACTAGGTTCAACTTTAATTTGTTCAGGGGGTGTAGGTGTTCTAGTATAACTCTTACGAACTACAGCTGAAGCTTTAGCATGTTCTTTTATCCTAACAGGAAAAGGTGGTTTCTCAATATAAGCAGTAGGAATAACAGGATCAACATTATAAGTAATGGTTTCTTCTTCAGCTTTAATGGGTTCTACTATTTTTACTTCAATGGGAGGATCATATTTAAACCACTTCTCTTTAGGGAGATCAACATGAGTAGCAAATGACTCACAGAAAGAAGCTACTATCTTAGAGTCAAGTCCATATTTAGAGCTAAATTCACAAAAAGCATCGGTATTCATAAAAGATTTAACACAATCAAACTTAAGGCTCTCATACCTGACTCCTTACCTTCGTCGAGCTCCCAATCTTCAGAGTTGCGTTTAATTCTTTCCAAGAGATCCCATTTGAATTCAATAGTCTTCTTCATAAAAGAACCAGTATAAGAAGTATCGAGCATGGATTGATCATTACGAGAAAGCCGAGCATAAAAATTCTGAATAATAATTTCTCTTGAGAGCTCATGATTGGGGCATGAATATAACATTGACTTAAGCCTCCCCCAAGCTTGAGCAATACTTTCTCCTTCACAAGGCCAAAAATTACATATATAATTCTGATCACGATGAACCAGGTGCATTGGTTAAAACTTCTGATGAAATTCCAATTTCAATCGGTTGTAATTCCAAGCTCCAATATCATCACATAGCCTATACCATGTCAATGCCTTTCCCTTCAAAGATAAAGGGAAGACCTTCTTCTTGACTTCATCCTCGGGCAAACCTGCAAGCTTAAATAATCCACAAACTTCATCCACATAGATTAGATGCAAATCAGGATGTAGTGTTCCATCTCCTGCATAATTAGCTAGCAATTTCTCTATCATACCCAAAGGAATTTCATAATAAATATTTTTAGTAGGTGCAGTAGGTTGAGGGGAAACTCTTTGCTCTTCTGGTTGAGGTGAAGATACCCCGAACAAACCCCTCAAAGGATGATTTTCCATAGTGACAAGTGACAGTAAATTTCAGCACGTAATATAAATGTTTCCTTACCAAAGGTGCTTCACTCCCCGGCAACGGCGCCAGAAAAGAGTCTTGATGAACCACAAGTATAGGGGAGCTATCGTAGTCCTTTTGATAAGTAAGAGTGTCGAACCCAACAAGGAGCGGAAGGAAATGACAAGCGGTTCTCAGCAAGGTATTCTCTGCAAGCACTGAAATTATCGGTAACAGATAGTTTTGTGATAAGATAATTCATAACGGGTAACAAGTAACAAGTGTAATAAAGGTGCAGGAAGGTGGCCCAATCCTTTTTGTAGCAAAGGATAAGCCTGGACGAACTCTTATATAAAGCAAACCGCTCCCGAGGACACATGGGAATTATTGTCAAGTTAGTTTTCATCATGCTCATATGATTCGCGTTTGTTACTTTGATAATTTGATATGTGGGTGGACCGGTGCTTGGGTGCTGTCCTTACTTGGAAAAGCCTCCCACTTATGATTAACCCCTCTCGCAAGGATCCGCAACTACGAAAGAAGAATTAAGATAAATCTAACCATAGCATGAAACATGTGGATCCAAATCAGCCCCTTACGAAGCAACGCATAAACTAGGGTTTAAGCTTCTGTCACTCTAGCAACCCATCATCTACTTATTACTTCCCAATGCCTTCCCCTAGGCCCAAATCATGGTGAAGTGTCATGTAGTCGACGTTCACATAACACCACTAGAGGAAAGACAACATACATCTCATCAAAATATCGAACGAATACCAAATTCACATGATTACTCATAACAAGACTTCTCCCATGTCCTCAGGAACAAAAGTAACTACTCACAAAGCATATTCATGTTCAATATCAGAGGGGTATTGAATATTATTAAGGATCTGAACATATGATCTTCCACCAAATAAACCAACTAGCATCAACTACAAGGAGTAATCAACACTACTAGCAACCCACAGGTACCAATCTGAGGTTTTGGGACAAAGATTGAATACAAGAGATGAACTAGGGTTTGAGAGGAGATGGTGCTGGTGAAGATGTTGATGAAGATTGACCCTCCCTCGATGAGAGGATCGTTGGTGATGACGATGGCTTCGATTTCCCCCTCCGGGAGGGAAGTTTCCCCGGCAGAATAGCTCCGCCGGAGCCCTAGATTGTTTTTGCCCAGGTTCCGCCTCGAGACGGCGGCGCTTCGTCCCAAAAGCTTCCTTATGATTTTTTTCAGGTAAAAACCCTTCATATAGCAGAAGATGGACACCGGAGACCTGCCAGGGGGCCCACAAGCCCTAGGGGCACGCCCCAGGCTTGTGGCCACCTGGTGGGTCCCCTTTGGTATTTTCTTCGCCCAATAATTCTTATATATTCCAAAATAATTCTTCATAAATTTTCAGGACTTTTGGAGTTGTGCAGAATAGGTCTCTCAGATTTGCTCCTTTTCGGTCCAGAATTTCAGCTGCCGACATTCTCCCTCTTCATGTAAATCTTGTAAAATAAGAGAGAAAAGGAATAAGTATTGTACCATAATGTATAATAACAGCCCACAATGCAATAAATATTAACATAAAAGCATGATGCAAAATGGACGTATCACAGCTCGTAACTCTTCAATCTAAAATTCAGCAGCTATCTGAAGAATATGAGTGCCAAGCCAATCACTATTGTGGCGTCAAGGACAGATTCATCACTGCCACAACCAAGGTAGTTGCTGACCACAGCAAGCGTGAGGCAGCCAAGTTTGGCATTGTGCCCCCTACAAGTTCTTCAACTCCGCCTCCAACTGCTCAGGACATTGCGCCTCCATCTCCTCCACAAGAAATTGCCAGGGCAACTGAAGAAGTTGCACCTGAAGAAACTGCTAGGGAGACTGCATTAGTCGTGCCTGAAGAAACTGTACCACCAAGTTCCTCAGCAATAGTGCCTCACCGACTTCATCTTTGAAGATCATCACTCTTCCTTCTGCGTCAGAAGCAAAGAAGACCAAGGCTGATGAGAAGGAAGCCAAAAAGAGAAAGGCTTTAGCTCCTCCACCTGCTCCTGACTCAGTCAAGAAATTGAAGACGGCCCCATTGTCTTCAATTATTCCTATTGACACAGTTCCTATTTCATCAGCGCCCCCGGCTTGTACCACTGACGATCGTCAGATTGTTCCTTTTGGGGTGGAATATGAAATTCCTCGAGCTGATGACGAAGAAGAAAATGATACCCATTCTGCTGCTACCAGAGAGCAGATGGATGAAGAAAATGAAGTGGAAGTTGATGCTTCGCTTCATCAAGTATCGTCACGGAAGCCTTCTCAAGCTCCGTTGACTGAAGAAAATGCGCTGCTTCATCTGGAAGTAGTGAAGCAACTGAAGAGGATGTGGATATTAATGGTGATACAATGCCCCAAATTCACCTATCACGACACCTCTCAGACAAGTACCTCAGTCTCCTGCGTGCATTGAAGAAATCCACACTAGTTCTGAGGAAAGGCAACCTTATCTTCAGACCATTAATGAAGAAATTCCAGCTGCAATAGCTGATGAAGCTGCACAAGATGACCAGATGGTGGATGCCGTCAAAACATCCCCTCAACATGAAGAGTCAATTCCTTCAGCAGACACTGATATAGTTCCAACTGCTACTGCCGAGGAACTTGCAAAGTCACTTACAGTCACTAACCCTCAAGACTCAACTGGATCTCCAAGACCAGTATTTGATGTCAGTCCAAAGAAGACAAATCTTGAACCAGTTCCGGTCATGCCAAAGATTGGCAGAAGCCTCAGACGGCCACAATTTGACAGAGCCAAATTCTTCGAGGAGAAGAATTTCTTCATCGACGAGTCATCATATGACTCAGCCAAAATCAGGCGTCTGCACTTCTGGACCAAGACACAGATGAATTATTGTGCTTCACTGCTCTTTGATAAGAACAAGATATTCCCGCATCGCCATATTTCTCACGTGGATATGGAGTTCATTCCCTGCTTCAGGCCTGTGTTGGCTGTACTTCATGATGCTGGGTTACTTAGCTTCTGCTTTGACGTCTGCGACTGGAATGAAGAGCTAATTCTTCAGTTCTACACTACTGTGCATTTCTCAGGAAACGCTGACGACATTGTAACATGGGCTCTGGACTGGATGAGTGAAGACACTCATTATAAAGTACCTGTTGACGAACTTCTTCGTGCTCTACCAGTTGATCCACCCCTTCAAGGAGCCAAGAAGATCTATGAAGAACCTAAGCTGCCACATCATCTGATGCAAGTGCTTATGAAGCCATTGGCTGCAGGAGAAGCTCCAAGGACTACCTTCCTAGTGAACGATTTGCTTTATGTGCCGTGAATAGTCTACCGCATTCTGGCCAAAACCCTCAGCCCTATCAAAGGTCACAACTCTAACACTGAAGAAGTTGTGGGAGTCATGAAGAATTTGCTCTTCCACATCATACATGGTACTCCCATCAACATCCATGATTTATTCATGAGGACATTGGGCACAGTGGCTAATCACCTTTTGATCTGAAGTCGTATGCTCCATGGATCATGAGATTCATCAGATCCCAGTCTTCAATTCATTACAAGGCTGATTGTCAGAATCATCTCAGCTATCTGCCATAAGTAGAAGTTCTTCAGAGCACTATCTCCTCAGTTCCTGGCAAGGGCAAGGCTGTGATTGATGAAGAAATTCGTCCCCTTGATGGACAATTTGTTAGCCTGTCTCTAATTCCACTTGTGATGAAACTGCTAGCCAGAACACTGCCGCAAATGCTTCAAGGCCATCTCCTTCAACAGAAGCACCACGTGTCATGACTGACCGTGAACTCCTCATAAGCTTACATCAGAAAGTTGACAAGAATCACAACTGGCTTAAGCATCAGTTTGCTGCGATTCAAGCAAATATGATAGTGACGCATAACTCAGTGCGCAAGAACCATTACTATGCCCATGAGATATTTGACAGAACATGGGCCATACTCTCGCACCTTGTAGTGACCCGACCTCAAACGGTCAAGCCTCTGTGTATCTGTGCCATCCCTGGATCAGTATGCTGGCACACACAGTACATCAATGTATATATCAAAGTGCAATCACATGTATAAATAACGTAAAACTAATATATACCTCATAATTGTCAGCGGAAACAAATAGTCGGGTGTGGAGTCCCATCAACGCCATCGGCAGGTTGAGTGTAGACCGTAACCCTGTACCGTACTCTTACTCGTCGGAAGAAAGTATCTGCAACATGATACGTTGCAGCCGTGTAGGTCAGTACATTGAATGTACCGGCAAGATCACAACATGAGAAAACAGATGATAAAACTATACTATATGCAATATGGCTTTGTGGCTCTGTGTCTGAGTTTTATTTGCGTAAAAGCTGGTTTTATTTTCTCTACATCAAAGGAATATCAGGAGTCTGTAATACAGAGTTTTCTATCATGACATGGTTCCGCCAACCGATGTCTCATAGCCCAGAACAATCATAAGTTGCCCACAATTAAGTTATCAGTCCGGTGTTGAGAGTTCCGAGATAGATCCAAGTCTAGAGGCTCAAGTTGTCCGTAACCGGGGACACGGCTAATCGATTAGGTTTTTAACCCTCTGCAGAGGTTTGTACACTTTACCCGCAAGATTCGATTCCTCTTTTTACTTTCTCGCACTTCAGGATGTTTGAGAACAAGACGACCGAAACATGGTCTTCCGAAGAGTTCCCCTGACCACTGTCCGGTGCTCATCCAATCCTACCGTAGTTCTACATCTGCTAGCACCGTCCCAGCCAGAGTCACAACTAAGGTCAACCAAGCCAGAGCCCATAGTGACTTGCGGTTGCACAGGTAAGCTTCCGAGCATGAAGTATTCCTCCGTCTCTTTGAGTCTGGGTGAAGCTTTCCGCAAGATGTCATGGCGCTTCTCCATGCATCCCGGCCATCCACTGGTTGCTCCAGGGTGCCCGTCAACCGTCCTTCACCCAGTAGTGTGTATTGAATTCTTGTATCGAGTCTTGAAATCTTGAGGTCTTCAGGATGTAGTCCTTGCAGATGCCATCATGGAGTTGTCGTCTTTGACATAGAGTCCTTCATTCTCACACCACTCTCGTGCGCTCATACCAAACCCGTCTACTATAGCGTAGCATTTAAACTACATAACGTCCCGGGCTTGATAACAGGGAGATGGGTTCCTACCTCATGCATTCTACTCAACTACAAGAGTCAATAACACTACTGGAGGGATCATGAATGGTGACACTAAATGCAATAAAAACATGGGTATGTTATAACATGGGTATGACTAACATGGTCAAAGTGAACTTGCCTGGTAAGTTGATGAAGATAATAACGCTCTTGGAAACTTTGATAAACTATTCGTCACTCCGAGAAAATCTATATAGTCAAACATAGCATTCATATAAGCAAACATACTAGCAAGCAATACTAACACTCAAAATAGCAATTAAAACAACAAATAAAAGCTCAATAATAAAACTCCAACAAATTCCAAAGAAGCTTCAAATAAAACTAGAAAGAAAAACTACTAACAAAAATCTATGACTTTGCTACAAACATCTAACATAGTTTTGCGCTAATTAAAAACTTAACAGCAATTTAAACACTAAACTAATAAGTTAACAGAAAATAAAAAGTAAAACAACTGAGTTAACAGAAAGTATTTTCATAAAATTTTATTAGCAAAAGAAACAAATGAAAAGCTTTTACAAAACTCTAACTATGACCTATCCAAGTTTTCCTACAAAACTAACAAAATAATTTTTTAAATAAGAATAAAATTTTCTACTGTTAAGTAACAGAAACAATACTAAATTTTTCAAAAGTGACAAAAAGAAATAATTTAAAAACAATTAAAACTTAAAAGAAAAGACTAAACAAAACTAGAACTAAACAGTACTGTTTTGCCAAAACCCTACTTTAAATAAAATAAAAATAAATCTAGAAAGGCAATGGATATATACAAAACAATAACAAAACAGTAGCGAAAAGAATCAATCAAAAATATTTTATAAAACTCAAACTAGAGCCAAAACAGTGTTTGAAGCATATTTGAAACAATACAAATTTAAACTACTCAAATTTGAAAACTAATTACACAAACAGAAACTTAAAGAAATTTTGAATCTAATGCAAAAAGAATCACTCAATTTGGATTAAAAACCTAAAAGATATAAGCAATCTAAAATTGAAACTATTTCTGTTTTTAAAACAGAAACGAAAAAAAAGCTAAAAAAAACAATCGGGCACTAGCTACGTGGCCTACTGCTATTGGGCCAGGGAGGTGGGCGATGCGAAGCTAAACGGCGCTCGGCCGCGACTTAACAGAAACGTGCACGTGCGTTTAAAAAAAATAAAACCGGCAACCCGGTTCGATTTAAACCGAGTATAAACCGTAAATAAACCGCACTAAAAACGATCTAATAAAATAAAACCTAACTGTTCGCGTAAACTAATCTGGGCCGTTGAAATTAGATCGGAGGGAGGAGAAGCTCACCACGATGGTGATGAACTCCGGCGAGGTGCTCCGGCTTCGGTGGTCGACGGGGACGGCGCTTCGGTCGTCGTCGAGCTCGGTGGACTCATCAGGAGGATGTAGCGGACGATGGCGAGTCCAACGGTGGTCGTGGAGTCGGCGGAGATGGTCGGAGGCGGTCGACGGCGAGCTCGAGGCGGCGGATGGCGCCGGTGATCAACGGCGACGGCACACGGGTGGTTATGAGGCTCAGGCGAGTGGTTGGGAAGGTGTAGCCAAGGGAGGGAAGCGCGTTGGTGGTCTCAGTGGAGCTCGGGGAGCACTACGACGATGGCGAGGGCAAAAATGGCGCGGTGGCGGAGGCGAACTCCGGCGAGGGATTGCGGCGAGGTATGCGGTTCTCGGAGGGGGCTTTGGGGCGGAATCGATCGAGGAGGAGTATATATAGGGGGAAGTCGACTTGGAGAAGGGGGCGAAGGGAGATTCGCGATCCCGAGGATCACGGGATACGGCGGCGGCGGCGATGAGCGTGGCTTGCGGAGGGGGAAGAAGGCGACCGCGCGGGGTGGGATTCGGTCGGGGGACCCATGCGTCAGCGAGAGAGAGAGGGATCCACCGGATCGGGTGCCCGATCCCTTTGGGATTTCGGTGTCGGCCGCGACGCGACTGGGCCGGCTAGCCAACGGGCCGCGGGTGAGAGAGAGAGAGAGAAGTGGGCCTCGGTGGCTTCGGTCGTTTGCTTTTTTTTTAATAAAGCACAGACAATAAAACAAACACAAATAAATAAAAACTATATTATACAGGCATATAATATATCAAAATCTTCAGAAAAAGAAATCCTAAAACATGAACATATTTTCAGAGGCAACAAAAATCTACAAAAATTTAAATAAGGCAAACAGTGCTACTGGTGCAATAAAACCCAATAAAAATCATTTTTTAAATACCAAAATTATTTCAAATTTATTTTTCTCCATTTTTTTTATAGGGAATCATTTTACCCTATTTTCCATATATTTTATTTTTGGAGAAAAATAATTTGAATAAAAACCAAATAACTCCAAATTGAAAGTGGGTTTCAAAATAACTTCAAAGGGACTTTCAATTTGATTCTTTGAAACTTCCAACTCTCTTTCTTAGCATTTGAAGAAGTCATTTTATCTTCTCTCATGAAACTCATTGAGTTGCATAAAGTTTCCAAATTTAAAATATTCCCAAATGGAATTCAAATCTTTTCAAAACCCTTTTCATTTATTTAAATGGAAGAAGTCATATCATCTTCACTCTAGGGTTTTGTGATGAACTGAATATGAATTTCATGGAGATCATAAATTCAAAGAGAAATCTTTGGGAAAGTCATTTCATTCCCTCTCATTCGACTTTCAAAAAGTTTCAAATTTCACCCAATTCACACAATCAATCACTCAACAAACAAACAAACAAACAAACATAAATATTTATTTAATATAACATTCCAAAATTTATAATTTTGGGATGTTACACACCTGAAGACGGATGAAGAACTTGCTGCAATGGAATTCCAGCTGAACTTTGATTGGGCAGATCCGCCCAAGAATTTTTTTAAGAAGGTTCAAGTTCCTCTTCTCGTCCCGAGCTCAGAGTCTTCATCACGCACCACTGAAGAAAATGAAGCTGTTGAAGACACTGCTGCTGGCCCCTCTACTTCACGCGACCCCAACAACGCTGGCGCTCCTCCGACTTTGTCATGATATTCTTCAAGGGCGTTAGTTCTTAGTTTCGTCTCGTTTTGGTCATTTGATGACAAAGGGGGAGAAGTCTGAGTTAGTCTTCAAGCGGGTTGTTATATGGGCTGTTTTTGCCGACTTACGACTCTTGGACTTCAGTTGATCTGCTCTTTGATGAGTTGTAACTTAAATAACTATTGGTTGTCTGACTCTTTTGCTACTTGTTATCTGCATGCCCTGATCTTAAATATATCTGCTCATGCATGCACAATTTTGTCAGATACCAATTTTCAACATGCATTCAAATTCTTCAAATATCTTATGATCATGCATGATTGGATTCCAAGATATATGGGGAGATCTCCATAATTTCAACCTGCCGTGTGTATTTGTAATCCAAAGCAAATTCTTCATATGCACATCTTTAGGGGCCTCAATATCTTGTAACCAATTTGTTCATACTCTGTATTTACACTTCAATTATTTACTCCCGTTGAAAACCTAACCAATTTGTCATCAATCACCAAAAAGGGGAGATTATAAGTGCAGCAAGTGCCCCCTTAGTGGTTTTGGAGTATTGAAGACAAATAGGTTGAGAGACTAATGTGTTTGTGAGTGTACACAGGAGATATAGTCCCTGAAGATTTGGTTTAACACATGGAAGACGACCCCTAAAAATGGATTTCTTTAGGTGAAGAATTTGGTGATGAAATTGGTACGGTCTTTAAAGAAATTGATGTGAAGACTTGAAGCTTGAAGACTTTTGTTTTCGTACTTTCTTTCTTCTTATTTTGAGTCATAGGAAAAACTATACTGTTAAAGGGGGTCTAGGTGAATCATAGTTCACATTTCCAAAGTGATGCTCAAACCTATACATACATAAGCCGCTTCGAGTGAAGCCTTTGGAAAACTCCGAAACAGCTGACGCATTTGCTAGCAACAGTGATGAAGTTCATCTGGTCACTGACGAATTTGGTCAGGCTGAGGAGTTAGGATTTCACCAGTGCGACCTGCCTAAATGTGAGGAAATTGAGTGCCCCGGCGAATTTGAGAGTTTGAATTCTGACCGTTGCTGCGTCGCGGGCCAGCTGTCGAGTGGATCCTTATCCTGACAATGGTCATATCAGAGAAGGGCATTTAGGACAATTCATGTCGGGTTGCCCCCTGGCTATAAATAGCCACCCCCACAACCACTTGTTGGTTGGCTGCTTAGAGAGAACTTGACACTTGTCATTTAAGAGCAACCCATCCTCTGACGACTTTGAGAGAATCCTAAGTGAGGAAAAACCCAGAGCCAAAGTGATTGAGCATCACTAAAGAGATTGATCTGTGTGATCTGATGCCTGTTACCTTTGAAGACTGTCATTCTTCCAGACGGTTAGGCGTCATGTTCTGAGCACCCAAGAGTCATTGTGGCGTGCCGGTGAACAAGTCTGTGAAGATTTTGGAAGTCTACCTTGAGGACTTACCACGAGTGATTGGGCGAGGTCTAAGTGACCTTAGCTCAAGAAGAATACGGTGAGGACTGTGTGTCCCCTGAGTTCGTCTCAGCCGCCTCAACCAGACGTACAGTTGATACAGCAACTGGAACTTGTCTACCAAATCGTCCTGTCTTCACCGAGCCAACTTGGTTTCAAATTCCTCACCCTTCCCTTATGTTATTCCGCTGTTGAAGAATTTGTGATCTACTTTCTGAAGAAGTTGAATTGAAGACTTTTATCATGTGCATGCATTGGGTGGGGCCATGTTCTAGATCGTGGGACCACACCATTGCGAACCATGGCTGCATGTTCTTTGTTTGGCCATGGTCATCATGCTCCGCTCGCTGGCGGTGGCGTAGCTAGGTTTTAGGTCAGGTTGGCTATAAAAGAATTATACCACAAATTCAACAAACCAACTTACTATTATAGAATATATCAAAAAGGCATATCAATAAGGTCTTTCATAGCATATTAAAATTAATTGTTAGGTCCTAAATTAGCGTACAAAAAGAAGCACACCTTGTTTGTCTAGAGAAGGAGATCTTGAAGAAATATAGCTCAAATCAATGGTGGGGAGAGGGTGGAGTCGGCACACCTTCGTGGGGAAGAAGGGGGGCTTACATAGGGGGTTGACCAAATCTAACCGTTATGTGTTGGTAACACGGGTCCGGAGGATCCAGGCTCCAGGCACCATCCAGGTAGGGTCCATGCTCGACTCGGAGAACACCCCGGAGGTAGCACGGAGGCTCCGGACCCCAGAGGTTTCGGGTTTGGTCTGGGCTTGAACAGAAGGTTTACATCAGCCTCGGACCCTACATTGGAGGCTTCGGGTCCCCTGTTTCCAGTTCATAACAAGGCAGAAGTTGGCCCTCTCAAACTCATATTCGATGTGCTATATGTGTAAGTGTGTACATGTAGTTGATTCCCGCTTACTTTCCAATAAGCACCCCCTCTTAGTAATGTGGATTCCCTAAATGATTCAGACAAAGTATAAAAGGGAATCTTGAACCGCTTGTTTTCCTTTTTTGAAATGGAGGGGTGTCTAACCATTAATGTTTTCCTTCACTGATGCGGCAACACTGTGTAGAACTCAAGCATGGTTAGACCAACAATTATGTTGTGATTAGCGCCAAAAACAAGTGAGCATGCCCTTTAAATAACGCCTTTTCATGATCATGAAAGTATCGACTATATCATATTCATTCACTTAGAGAAAGCATCTCGCTCGATGTATGTGACTAGGCAATCATCCAAAAGACTATCCACCCATCTTGGTTCTCAACTTGCTACCGGTGCCAAAGAAGGAGATGAAAAAGGAGTGGCAACCTTCTTCTTTGTTGCTTTTTGAAATGGAATTTGTTGGTGTCCATGGCGATGGCCTTTGCTTTCATTTACCACATGTGGCAGCTAAGAGCACGTCTTTATTGTTTAAATTACTCATTTAGGTTACCTTAGTCCTGGTGTTTCTGCTGCCTAATGAGTCTTTTTTGTATAGTTGCCTCGGTGATTTCTTCTTCAATTCATATGTTGTTGCATCGTACCCATTGGATGGCAATGCCCAAGGAGCAAAACTGATCTACTTGGATTAGAGCATCTCCACCCCCCCCCCCCCCAACAGGCCCCCCAAGGTCTCTATGTTCCGCCGGCGCAAAAAAATTCACCCAGTCGCGCCCCTAGGAGCCCAAATTTCGCCGGTATGAGCCGAAATTGGCGCCGGCGGACCCAGGCCGAACCCAGTGCGTTGGGGGCGACTGGGGGCGCCGGGGGAAAGAAAAATGGCGTGAAAACAAACCACGCCAGATTCCCCCCTATGGGCCCGCCGAGTCAGCGACTTGCTTCCTCGTCCTCATCGCCTCGCCTCGACTCCCGCGCGATTCAATGATGTCGCCAGTCAGCCTTCCATCTAGCAGCCACCGCCGCGCGTCCCCGCCCTTTCCTGCCACGCGTCTACACCGCTCCCGCCCTTTCGCCGCTATAAAAGCCTTCGCCGCTGCTCCCCGCACACTCGCCATCTCTTCGCCTACACCGCTCCAGCGCCGACCATCTCTTCTCCTCACCTTTCTCGCCCAAAATTTCGAGGGAAGCGCCATGGTGGAGAGGTTTCCCGACGACGGGGCGGCGGCCAACGGCTTCGACCGCCGTTGGCTGCACGAATGGGAAGCTCGCCTGCTGCAGGAGGCGAACTACTCGACGCCGCCTGATATGCGCGTACCGGGTGCATGGCGGCTAAGCGCCGGCGGCGTCCCCGTGCCTCCGCCGCCCTCCATGAGGAACGCCCCGCCGAGATCGAGGCGATTCAGGTCGCCATGCCGGAGTACGCGCGCGAAGAACCACGTTGGGCGGCGGACAACCACGCGTTGTGGACCATGTACTTCCAGCAATGCCACACCGAGCAGCTAGCGTCTACCAACGGTGGCCCGACGCCGAGGGGGCGCCACAACTCGGAGGGCCGTCGTCAATGGTGGGGCGCGCCCGGACGAACTCTCCTCGTCGTCCTTGCGCACATCGAGTGAGGCAACGAGCCACAGCTGGAGTACCTAGTGTCGTCTCTCTCTCGCCGCCGCGGAAGCTCTTGGTTGCCCAGGCGCATGGCCCCGTCGTCGTCGTCGTCCTCTGGCTCCCGCTCCTCCGGGTCGACGCCGGCGCCGTCACTCGGCGTCTTCGTCGGCGCAGCTGCGGCAGCAATCTCGTCATAAACGAGGGTCGCCGCGTCCCTTCCCCTCCCCGTGGCCACTTTCGCTTGGTGAAGCCGAAGAAGGAGCCGGCGACCGTGGTGAAGCAGGAGCACGAGGACATGGCCTCCGACCTTGAGAGCGGCCTCGCCTGGTCGCGCGTAGATTACATGGCGCAGGAGATGGAGCGCTAGCGCCGTGCTCTGGAAAAAATCACCGAGCGGCACCGCGGCCGCGACCAGGGCAGCGTCATCGTGCTCTCCGACAGCGACGAGGAGGTCACTGTGCTGAGCAAGCCGTTCCGCAGCGGCGATCCAAGCCAGGGCTGCAGCCACGCCGCCCCGAAGGACGGGCCACCGAGCGACGGCGACGACGACGATGCCGGCGACGACTACACCGTTTTCTACAACCTCCTCGGCATGAACTAGGCGTAGTTTTTTATGTTTTTATCTATGTTTTTTTAATTCGCCAAAATATCAATGAAATCGCCTATATTTTGTCCAATTGACTGAATTTCGTCGAGTTTGGGCGTTTTAAATTTGTTTGGCCTTCTGCCGTTGCATTCGCGGCTAGGAATCGGTGCCCCCCCCCCATGTCAAAAATTCCGCCGGCGACACCCCAAGAGGCGCTATTTCCCCCCGATAAACGTCCTTGGGGGGCCGAACGGCTAGAGATGCTCTTAGATGGTTACACTGAAGAAACAAAATACGCATGTCACTTTTTATTTTCTTATGCGCTTCTAATTGATAGTAGTATTGTCAGTTCTATCCTTTGAGCAATTGGTTGAAATAACCATGTCACGCTAGAATGGAAAACAATACGCGTGGACAAACAGGGCAGTGTGCATGAACAAGCTGTCGCAACATTGCTAATAGGCAGCTCGATCTGGCATTATTATTTTTCCTTTCTTTTACAATTACTTTCCTCTACACATCAGCAAACTATGTTCTACCTTCTTCAATCCGCTCTCCACCAGTTCAGCTCTCTAGGAGTACATGTTGATTTGTTAATTTTCTATCCCTTTTAGAATAACAGTAGCCATTGGATCTAATATCTTTATTTTCACAGAAGCTACTAATACTACCATCTTTCATTAACCTATAGAGATAAGTACCATGCTACTTTCATATCCTTTTGCGGCCCGGGAGGGGGGGGGGGGGGGGGGGGGGGGGGGGGGGGGGTTTAAGCTAGGCCTTTCGGCGATGTGCGTTCAATGGGAGGAGACGTTCTTGTCAACTACGAAGATGTTTGTAACGATTTCATTAATCTGAAGATGTTGTGCCGACTCAGCTCTCATATGTGCTCAAAGGGGTAGGGTGTGCATGCGTACGTTTATAGGGTTGAGTGTATGTAAGCATCTGCGTTTGTACTCTGTTCAAAAAAATATTCTTTGGGAGGGGGGGGGGGGGGGGGTTCAAAAAATTCTTAGTCCAGAGTCTTTTAAATCTGCCAGCAATGCGAAATTTTTGCGAACTAACCTATGGTTGGATGGTTAGAGGGAAAGCGGTATCCCCAGCCACTAGGGTTCAAGTCCTGGTGCTCGCATTATTTCTGGATTTATTTCAGGATTTCTGGGGATGCGCTTTCAGTGGAAGGAGACGTTCTTGTCGACAGCGAGGCGCCTACAATAACTTCGTAAATCTCAAGATGATATGTCGCCTCAGTCTCTCGAAGGTGCTCATAGAAGTAGGATGTGCGTGTGTGCATTTATAGGGGTGAGTGTATTCGCTTGCGTCTGTACTGTGTTAAAAAAAACGCGCTTTTTTTCTAGTTAATACTAAACCCTAAAAGAAGGCTTGGCCACCAAATCACAAGTGTCCTAAAAGAAGTCGGTTTGAGGGGCAGTGGTATCCCCAGCCCATCAGGTTTTATGTCCTCATGCTCACACTATTTTTGAATTTCTGACGATGCGCTTTCAGTGAGAGGAGACATTTCCGTCGACGACAAGGCGTCTACGATGACTTCGTAAATCTCAAGATGATATGCCGGCTCAGTCTCTCAAAGGTGTTCATATGGATAGGGTGTGCTTGTATGCGTTCATAGGGGTGGGTGTATACGCGTATGTATGGGCGTGTACTAAAAAAATCGATATGTTAATTACGGATCTGAGCATGGATAAACTGCCCAGAATCCATCCTCACGTGACGCCATCTCCCAAAAGTATTCATTACTGCATCTAAGTTACGCTTGATTTACCGAGATGACTAATTTTCATACCGCCGATTCCAGGTCCCAGCAATGTAAATGCTTTGAATGAAATTGAAATTGTTTCATCTTCTTTAAATAAGAATGGATAGGCTAATTTTGTGTTTTCATAATGGGAAAAGGTACGTCGTATTTAATGATTCCGTGTCAAATTCTAATGGAGTCTTGTGCCAGAGGTTCTTTCCCAAAAGAGAACTCAAAAAATGTGCCACAAATTAACAACAGAACGTTTTCTCATCATTCATCATTCAGTCCTCAACTCAATCAAACTCATAACCGTCTCAATAGAGAACTAGAGCAAAAATGAGTCACGTATTTACAGATGAACATGATCTCTTAACATGCCACAGTTGCTTGTCGGCTCCCGGTTATGAAAAGAATACAATCTTTTTCTAGGAGTACTTGGCGCTCTAAACCTAGTTCTTGGCAGAAAGAAGTTAAAAGAGAGAGAAGAGACGCAGTCAGATCCTTTTAGTTTTCTATATGTACAGAAGAAGCAGGGAACTCCCACTTTGGCTGATGGATCCTCCCCTCTGTTGACACCAAAAACAGAAGTTCATGTCAGAAAACAAATGTTTTCCATCCAGAGACGCACAATGTGGGATACAGCATGCTTACCATTGCTGAGATTTCCTGTACTCAGTTAGCACCGGGTAGATGTTCTCAAAGGCAGCATATATCTCATCCCGCACCTTAGCTCCCGTGAGAACAATCTTTCCAGAGACAAATACAAGGAGGACAATCTTTGGCTGTTTCATACGGTAAATCAACCCAGGAAAGAGCTCTGGCTCATACTGTTAAAATCAAGCAAGCACCAGGTTAGCAAAATTATCTGGCCTGAGAGAAAAGTAGAGCTAACAGTGGTCTGGTCGCCAATAAAAGCACAGGCCATTGCGCTATGTGAGATAATAAATCTAATGGCTAATAGGGCACAATCGAGGCACTGAATTTATAAATAACCAACTTACACTGGAGAAGGCACCATGGGAATAAGCAAGGCCCTCGAGACGAATGGGAAATTTCACGTCACATGAGGCAACAATGTTCTGGATCTTGAAGTCCTGATTATCAGCACAATCAACTTGTCAAGATATCACAAAAAAAGAGTCATAATATTGTGACTCGATTTAAGTGATAGGAAGCACTACCTTGAATGTAGCTGGGAAGCCAAGCTTTTGGACAATTCGTGCATACTGCGCTAACAAATAAACAGAAAAAAAAAATGTTATATTGCAATTCATCAAATGCTGGGAATAGGATCAATGGACATTTTGCCTGCATGATCAAGCACCCAAAATTTCTAGGCATCAACCAAAAAATAATATGACCATTGAATTTTACCTTCCTAGCAGCAAGCTTCGAGTGTTCTTCACTCTTTGCTCCAGTGCATACCATCTTTCCTGAAGCAAATATAAGAGCTGTTGTTTTGGGGTCCCTTATCCTCATGATAACCGCTGCAAAACGCTGTCAAAGGAAACAGATGATGGAGTCAGAGTTCAGAAGTTCAATCCATAGCTTCGAAGCAGAGTTCAATCCATAGCTTCGAAGCAGAGTTCAATCCATAGCTTCGAAGCAGAAGGGTACTAGCATCAGCAGCTTTATTACACCTTTGGGTTGTACTCTGCATTACGGGCCTGCAAGGCAATTTGTTTCAGATCCAACCTGCAGTCTAAATTAACAGTCGACACAATGTTCCTGTGTCATCAAGCAAAAACATGATCAGACCTCAATAATGTTGAGGTAAGGAAAACATCAAGTAGTCCAAACGTGAAGACTGGGCATATCTTAGCAGCTACCAGCAATATTTTGGCTGCATTTAAACGATGTCTGAAACCTAATTACTACGTTGCCGATACCAGGAGGTAACCTAGATAATCAAACTCAACATTTTATTCCATTTAGTCATACAGGATACTGCGATAAAAACAAATAAAATCGGTTAGGTAAGTTTTTATGTAAGCTGGCAACTCGCCATGGCACAAACACAGATGTTTCATTCACTACTATCATGTTCCCAAACCTGACCTCTTGTATTTACTTCAGGAAGATTACCATTGGACATACGATTCCCCAACTACAGATAGCATGTCAAACATTTGCCCCAAGAAACTTCCCGAGAGAAGATCTACAATAACGGGTAAGAGGCTCCGTGCAGCAGTTACAGCATTATGTTCAGATCATTGGGCAAGAAAATGAGACCGGCTAGGTATGGGAAACGGCAACACCCTAAATCAAGAGCGTGCAGAAAGCCGACCTCTATCTAGATTAGGATAAACGCGGGATTCCCCAACCCAACACCATCGAGATCTACGAACCCCGTCCAAATTAGGTGCCACGTTTAGGTTTCATTCACGGCGTAAACACACATCATTATCATCTTGTGTGGATTGGACTCACTGGAGGACGGGGACGATGCCGGAGGGGTGCCTGGCGAGATCCACCGGCTGCGCCCCTTCCATCACCGCACCCCCTCCTCCTGCTTTCCCAACACCGCCTCCTACCACTCCGCTCCCGCTCGCACCTCCGCTCGTTCCCAGCCCAAGCACCATCGGGTCCACCGCCGCGGCAGCCATCCGATCGATCTGGCGATCAAGAACTGCCGCAGGATCCCGATCTGGAGGCAAGGATTTTCGAAGGCGGCAGGCTTTATGAGGAGGAGGGAAGCGAATGGAACGGTGGGAGGCTTCGGTGGGAGGCTTCGGTGGGCTGGTGGTGGAGGTGGAGGTGGTGGCGGCGGCGGATCAGGGTGCGGGTTAGGGTTCGACGGGGTGGTCGCGAGGAGAGATGGATTTATACGGTGAGGGAGGCCGGGTCTCTTGTATATATAGGTGGAGGAGTTTCAGTCCGAGTCGATCGCGCCCGGTAAAGACTGGGTCGGTCGGTGCGGGTCTTAATTTTACGCACAACGGACGGAAAATCCGACCCGGAACATTTTGTTTCTGTAGCTCCATTTCTCTGTCTATATTAACAAAACGGCCTGTGCGTCGTAACGGAAGGAAAAAAAATTCACGCGCTCTTAATTTACAAAAAAAAAGTCTATAATCTGAGAATTTGCTACGGCTCAAACAAAAATGGTCTTAACCTATAAAAGCGCAGTTTAAGATTCTACAGGCACGGCTTGCATGTAGGTTTAATCCGTACAAAGAAACGGACAAGTGATCATGCATTTATTCATGTCATGTTCGAAATGTGGTGTTGTTACGGGCGAGTAAAGAAAAACGACAAAAACAAACGACGACACATTAGCACACTACGAAGACATGTGTGCATCAATAGCAGTTTTCAGTTTAAGAATCGTCAATTTAGGGTAACTCTTGAACACTTTTTTCACATGTATATTTCTTAAATACATGAAGAGTTGTTAAAAAGATACATAATTTTTTAATCATAAAAAGAGATTTTTTTGTCTAGAAAATAACATTTTTGTATGGTTTCCTGTGGACGCAGGTACTTGATTCCTATTTCATCATTATTTCTTGCCATACATGTCATAAGTATTGGTATCTGTTTCATCACTATTTATATCTTATTAAACTTGTCTTTTATTTTTATTTTTTTATCATGCATGCCTCCTTTTTAGTTTTTTTCATGCATGTTCTTTTTTTCTTCTTCTTATATATAAGAGAATAGCGCAACATTTCATCTTTATCGGATCTCCTCTGCATTTTCTCTTTTATTTTTTTATAGCGGACATCCCATCTTTATTGGGTCCTTCTTTTATTTCTTGTCATGCATGTCCTTATTTATTGGGTGTCTCTAACAAATTTATCTTTAATTTCATGTCCAATTTTAATTTTGCTGAGGTGTTCATCCCCAATCTAAATCAGTACCGGTATGAAAAAAAAGATAATGCATTGTTGATTAACGTTGCAACCCAGATAGTATTTTTTTTTAAAAATTTAACAGGTAAAATAATATCATATTTAGATTCTACATATTTTTCTAATCAAATTTCATATATAACATGTTAAATTTGGAGTTACGGTTTAGAAGATATGCGTATTTTAAAAAACATTTGATATGTACTGCGGGGTTAATGTCAGAAATATTAGGGGTTCTTCTATAAAATAGCAAAACAGACTAAGAATACCTATTTCTTTTATTAGTAGGTATAGATATATCTTTTCTTTCATGGTATAATAGTGTGTCATTTATATATCATACAAGAGCAACTCTAGCATATCTGCTAAAATCCCGTCCCATAAAAATTTACAGGGCGAATCTACAGAATATGTTCCGTGTCGGAGGACTCGTGGTACCACAATTTTTCAGGAGTTTTACGAATTCATGATTTTCAACAATATAAATTTAATAAAACCACAATATAAATCAAACTTATAAATGGTCCGGAAGACAAATCACAACACAACAATCGCCTTCTGATGTAGGGTGGAACCCTAATGGTGTCGATCTTTCACGATTTAAAGGGGAAGCGGAAAAGAACACGAAGAACATAAGAGGAAAATCACTCATATAGACAAGACACAACACACATGTGCTAAATCCACAAGCACACGAAGAGGTACACGATCCAAAGTCAACAAGGGAAGATACAAACGGTAGCTAGTTCATCCCATGAAGGGGTCTTGAATCCTAGGAGGATCTTCCCATAAAGGGATCTTGAATTCACTTGAGGGATCTTCTCACATGGAGGCCTTGATCTCCATGGGAGTAGGGGTAAGTGGATGAGCAAAGCTCTACCTCAATGAGCTATCACATTGCTAACCCTGGATGGAGAGGGGAGAGGTCTATATATAGTGCTAGTACAAGTTGGGGCGAGTTGAAGGGATACATGGGCCTTCCGCCCGTTCACTATGCGCAGACAGGTGTCGGATGTCCGGGCTGGGGGCCGGATGTCCGGGGCTTCGGGATGAGCCGGATGTCCGGGGTCATGGTCGGATGTTCGGGCTGGCTCGGGCTTTCGATGATGTAGGGTTCGGCCGGATTTCCGAGCGGGGGCCGGATGTCCGGGCAGCTCGGGCCGGATGTTCGGGGCTGGGCCAGATGTACGGTGCCTTTACGTGCTCTGCGGCTAGGCTGTCGTTGTGGTTGACATCTCCAGGGGTTGGATGCCGGGCCAGGGACCGGATGTCTGGGTCTTGTGACCTTTCTCTAGTTCCTCTCATCGTGCTCCTCCGTCCATGTACGTGGGGACTTGTCCATCATCATGAGCATCTCCGAGAGAGTGTTCTTGGTACCTAAGCACACATAGCATTCCGGATTGAGGTAGTAGCCATGTCTCACGTGGGTCATACGGAATGTTACTAAGGAGAGATGTCACCTCGGTCTCGAGAGCTCTTGCACGTGCTCGTGTCATCGATCCACTTGGCACTTGGGGAGACACAGGTAGGGCCATGGGGTTGAGCGTAGGATGCTCTGCATCATCTCCCCCCCCCCCCTCGGAAAGATCCGACATCGGATCGAAAACCTCATCACAGTGGTAGGGAGAGAGATCCTCGATGTTGAAGACATCGCTCACGTTGTACTTGTCACGTGGAATGTCGATCTTGTAGGCGTTGTTGTTGTTGCGTGCGAGCACTTTGAAGGGTCCGTCGGCACGTGGTAGTAGTTTGGACTTGCGCTCATTGGGGGAATGTTCCTTACGAAGGTGTAACCACACAAGATCTCCAATGTTGAATATCATGGGTTGCTTGTTGATGTTGATCTTGGTCGCGAGTCGTTATACTTGGCGCTCGATTCTTTGCCTTGTATCTTCATGCACCTTCTTGAGATAGCTTGCTCGTGCACTCGCGTCCATGCTGATGTGCTCTTGTAGAGGTAGCGGTAGAATGTCCAATGGGGACAATGGATTGAATCCGTAGACGACCTCGAAGGGGGACCTGCCGGTAGTAGAGTGTCTTGCTCTATTGTAGGCGTACTCGGCGATGTGCAAGCATTCCTCCCACTCCTTGATGTTCTTCTTGATCAAGACTCAAAGAAGTATAGATAGCGTCCGGTTGGTGACCTCCGTTTGGCCGTTGTTTTGCGGATGGTATGCCGATGAGAAGAGTAACTTGATTTCGAGCTTGGCGCATAGGGTCTTCCAAAAGTAGCTTAGGAACTTGACGTTGCGGTCTGACACAACAGTCTTTGGCACTCCATGTAGACGCAAAATTTCCCTACAAAAGAGATTTGCAACATGTGAAGCATCATCTACCTGTTACATGGAATAAAGTGTGCCATCTTAGAGAAACGATCCACAACAACAAATACCAAATCTTTTCCATTTTGAGTTCGTGGCAAACCAAGCACAAAATCCATACTAATGTCTTCCCATGGGTGATACAGAATAGGAAGTGGCATATAGAGACCATGGGATTGAGCTTTAGACTTAGCTTTGCGAGATGTAGAGCAATGGGTGGTGTAGCGTGAGACGTCTCGAAACATCTTGGGCCAAAAGTAGTTCTTGAAGAGCATAGCAAATGTCATGTCGCGTCCAAAGTGTCCCATAAGTCCTCCACCGTGAGCCTCTCGCAAAAGCAACAAACGAAGAGAAGACTCAGTGATACAAAGCTTGTTAGCTCACATTAGATAATCATCCTTGATATAGTATCGCTCCCAAGTGGTATGCGTTAGGCATTTTGCATAAGGAATGGCAAATGAAACATCATGCACATACAAGTCTTTTATGTGCTCAAATCCTATGAAATTCAATTCAATTTTAGTTACAAGCATGCATTTGCGGGAAAGAACGTTCGCCACAACATTTTCCTTTACTTTGATGTACTTGATCACATAAGGAAATGACTCAATGAACTCATTCCATTTAGCATGTCACTTATTCAATTTCATTTGACCTTTAAGGTACTTAAGCATCTCATGATCCGTATGGATGACAAATTCACGCGGACGAAGATAATGCTCCCACACATGCAAAACTCTCACTAAGGCATACAACTCCTTGTCATAGATGGGATAATTAAGTTGCACAACAGAAAGTTTCTCGCTAAAGTATGCGATTGGGCGCTTCTCTTGCATTAACACACCTCCTATGCCATTACCACTAGCGTCGCAATGCACTTCAAACATTTTATCAAGGTTGGGTAATGCAAGCAATGGAGCATGCGTAAGCAAATTCTTAAGCTCATGAAATATGGTATCTTGGGATGGTCCCCAAAAAAATGATGCATTCTTCTTACTTCATGCGTGCAATGGGGATGCAATAGTGCTAAAGTCCTTAACGAATCTACGATAGAAACCCGCTAGACCAAGGAAGCTACACACTTGTTGCAAAGTTGTTGGTTGTGGCCAAGTTTTAATAGCGTCAATTTTAGTCTCATCGACGTGAACACCCTTAGAAGAGACAACAAATCCCAAGAAAACAAGCTTGTCAACACCAAAAGTACATTTCTCCATGTTCCCATAAAGACGTTCATTTCTAAGAACTTGAAATACGTTCCTAAGATGTATGACATGATCCTCAAGAGATTGACTAAACACAAGTATATCATCAAAGTATACCACAACACATATGTCAATGTATTTGTGAAGAACATAATGCATCACACGCATAAAAGTGCTAGGTGCTTCGGATAAGCCCATAGGCATGACTAACCATTCATATTAGCCAAATTTGGTTTTGAAATCTGTTTTCCATTCATCACCCTCTTGAAAGCGAATTTGATAGTAGCCACTTTTAAGATCAATTTTTGAGAAAAATGGTGGTTCCACTAAGTTCATCTAGCATATCATCAAGGCGTGGAATGGGGTGTCTAAACAAACGATGATAGCATTTATGGGACGGTAATCGGAACACATGCGATAACTACCATCACTCTTAGGAACAAGAATAACCGGAACGGCACATGGACTTAAGCTCTCGTGTACATACCCATTGTCCATGAGAGTTTGGACTTGCTGTCGAATCTCTTTTGTCTCGTCGGGGTTGACGCGGCATGGTGCCTTGTTCGGTAAAGGTGCACCGGGGATGAAGTCACTTCGGTGTTCGATTCCGCGAAGTGGAGGAAGTCCGGGAGGTAGCACATCGGGAAATAAGTCCTTGAATTCTTACAATAATCGAGACAACACCAAAGGTAGATGCCGTGAAGTATTAGTCCTCACCGGTTCATCTTTGCACACAAGTACAAAATGAAGAACACTTGATGGGCTCTCGCTCACATGCCTCATGTCTCTTTTGTTGACTAAAAGAACTAGGTTCTTCTTGTCACTCATCGTGGAGTCGCTCAATTTTGGCTTGTGGATCTCACTCTCTTTGTGGTGGTTCACTCGCTCACTATTCTCTCCATGATGGTTTGAAGCTTGCTTGTCGGCGACCACTTGACTTGGCGACATGGGTCGTAGCATGTACTCTTGCCCTTTATCTTGAAGCTATAGTGATTGGTTCGTCCGTTGTGGGTGACGCCGCGGTCGAATTGCCAAGGTCGTCTGAGTAGAAGGTGGCATACGGACATGGGAACCACATCACACTCCAACGTGTCTTCGTAGGCACCAATCTTGAAGGAGAGTTGAACAGTGTGCTCCACTTGAATGGTGCCGGAGTCACTAAGCCATTGTACCTTGTATGGGCGAGGGTGCTTCATCTTGACCAATTGTAGCTTGGGACATAGCTCTTCGCTGGCCAAGTTGTGGCAACCTTCTCCGTCGATGATGACCTTGATAGAACGTCCATTGATGCCCGCTTTGGTATGGAAGATATGGCATCGTTGATCTTCATCTTGTTGATGTTGAAGTGTCAAGACCTTGGAGACAACTAGAGCGGGGCTCAGATCATTGTCAAAAAAGACTTAAGCGTCTTCCTCTTCATTCACTTGACGGTGCATGGCCATGTGTTCAAGCGCTTCCATTTCTTGTTCGCTCATAGAATCATAGGTTCCATCATCATTGGCGATCATGGTGCACCATGTTGGACATTGATATGTCTTGTGACCTCGTCCTTGGCACGTGAAACATTTGATGGAACTTGTCGTGTCGGTCTTATCGGTTGGAGTAGGTGATGATGAATCCTTTGGCTTGAAGTTGCTTGTAGTAGAAGGACGACTCGAAGGTGTCGAAGATGACGAAGTTTTCTTGTAGCTTGACTTGTCACCGTTGCTTGGAGAAGCTTTTGTAGAGGTAGAAGGCATCATAGTCGTTGAAGATTGAGTGTATGAGCCGTAGGTCTTGGAAGAGTACTTGGCGTACTTGAGGTCATCTTGCACTTTGTCGCTCTGCCTTGGTAGCTTGGTGCACTAGCTCGATGAGGTTCTTGTACGATTGGAAGTCCGCAATTTTCCTGATGGGATGGTTGAGTCCATTCAAGAAATGTGCCATAGTTTGCTCCTCATCTTCCGTGACATTGGCTCGTATCATTGCAATCTCCATTTCCTTGTAATACTCTTCAACGGACTTGGTGCCTTGCTTGAGAAGTTGCAGTTTCTTGAAGAGATCTCGACTATAGTATGTAGGCACAAACCATGCTCTCATAACCTCCTTCATTTGATTCCATGTTGTGATGGGTGGGTCACCTTTTGCTTCTCGCTGCTCAATGACTTGCTCCGACCAAATGAGGACATAATCTTGGAACTTAGGTGAGGCCATGGCGATCTTCTTCTCCTCTTCATAATTGTGAAGACAGAATATCTTGTCGACCTTCAATGCCCATGAGAGGTAGTCTTTGGGATCATTGCTTCCAGAAAACTTTGGCATATTGAACTTGAGCTTGCCGTAGCATTGCTCTTTGATGCGTTGGGGGCGATGATGATGATGCTCTTTCCGTGGTTGAGGATCTTCAATCGCTTGTTCCTCGTGCTCCGCTTGATTAGCTTGACGTTGAGGGCATGGAATTATTGCACAGTTTCTCATCTCTTGGCGCTCCTCAAGGCATGCGGCTTCTTCTTGTCGCTCTCGTCGGAGGGCCTCTTCTTGTAGACGTACTTGGCAGTTGCGCTCTTGTACGACATGATTTGCTTCACGTAGAGCACGTTGGGCTTCAAGGGCTTGTTCCTCGTGGATTTGTTGCTCTTGTCGTAGGGCGTCGCCATCTTGGTTCTCTTGGTGATCTTGGCATCGTGGAGCTTGCTCTTGTTCGATGCGATCATTTGCTTGGTGACGATGTTGTTCATGTTCCCGAAGGCGGTCTTGTAAACCATTGCCATGAAATGGGTTTTGTGGAGCGTGATGATCTTCATGGTCTTGGCGACGATGCGGACGAGCTCGTGGAAGACTTGCATCCGAAGAAGTGTCCTTAGAGTGTCGGCTTGAATGGCGTCGTCTTGATGAGGACAAAGTTGTAGAAGAACGGTTAACCATCAAGGCACGGATCTCTTCCATTTGTGATGATAGCTTGTCGTCAAGGTAGTCCCTTGTGCGTTGCTCGGATTGTCGCAAGTCGGTGGTGAGTTGATCGATGCGGTCACCCAATGCTTCATTCTCTTGGTGAAAAGCTCTATGCGCGCCGAATAGTTGATTATGGGTGACGTAGTTGTTCGGTTCCTCTTCTTGCTCGATGAAGAGTGGGTTGGTAGAAGTGCTCGGCCTTGCTACTTCTTGAGCTTGCGTTGGTTTTTCCCTTGAAGAGGAAAGGGTGATGCAGCAAAGTAGAGATAAGTATTTCCCTCAGTTAGAGAACCAAGGTATCAATCCAGTAGGAGGCAACACACAAATCACCTAATACCTACACAAACAATCAAACACTTGCACCCAACGCGATAAAGGGGTTGTCAATCCCTTTACAGTCACTTGCAAAAGTGAGATCTGGTAGAGATAAATAAACAAAAGATGAAATATTTTTGGGTTTTTGGTATATAGATCAGAAAGTAAAAGATTGCAAAATAGTAGATCGGAAACTAATATGATGGAAAAGAGACCCGGGGGCCATAGGTTTCACTAGAGGCTTCTCTCAAGATAGCAAATAATACGTGGGTGAACAAATTACTGTCGAGCAATTGATAGAAAAGCGCAAAGTTATGACGATATCTAAGGCAATGGTTATGAAATATAGGCATCACGTCCGTGTCAAGTAGACCGAAACGATTCTACATCTACTACTATTACTCCACACATCGACCGACTCCTGCCTGCATCTAGAGTACTAAGTTCATGAAGAACAGAGTAACGCATTAAGTAAGATGACATGATGTAGAGGAATAAACTCAAGCAATATGATGTAAGCCCCATCTTTTTATCCTCGATGGCAACAATACAATACGTGCCTTGCTGCCCCTACTGTCACTGGGAAATGACACCGCAAGATTGAACCCAAAGCTAAGCACTTCTCCCATTGCAAGAAAAACCAATCTAGTTGGCCAAACCAAACCGATAATTCGAAGAGAATTACAAAGATATCAAATCATGCATATAAGAATTCAGAGAAGATTCAAATAATATTCATAAATAAGCTGATCATAAATCCACAATTCATTGGATCTCGACAAACACACCGCAAAAGAAGATTACATCAGATAGATCTCCAAGAACAACGAGGAGAATGTGGTATTGAGAATCAAAGAGAGAGAAGAAGCCATCTAGCTACTAGCTATGGACCCGTAGGTCTGAGGTAAACTACTCACGCTTCATCGGAAGGGCAATAGAGTTGATGTAGAAGCCCTCCATGATCGAATCCCCCTCCGGCAGGGTGCCGGAAAAGGTCCCTAGATGGGATCTCACGGGTACAGAAGGTTGCGGCGGTGGAAAAGTGTTTTCGTGGATGCTTCTAAGGGTTTTGGAATATATGTGAATATATAGGACGAAGAAATAGGTCGGTGGAGTCACGTGGGGCCCACAAGGCAGGGGGCGCGCCCTCCCCCCTTGTCGCCGCCTCGTGGCTCTTCTGACTTGAACTCCAAGTCTCTGGGGTGTCTTCTGGTCCAAGAAAAATCATCGCGAAAGTTTTATTCCATTTGGACTCCGTTTGGTATTCATTTTCTGTGAAACTCAAAAACAAGGAAAAAATAGAAACTGGCACTGGGCTCTAGGTTAATAGGTTAGTCCCAAAAATAATATAAAATAGCATAATAATGCATATAAAACATCCAAAATAGATAATATAATAGCATGGAACAATCAAAAATTATAGATACGTTGGAGACGTATCAAGCATCCCCAAGCTTAATTCCTGCTCGTCCTCGAGTAGGTAAATGATAAAATTAGAATTTTTGATGTGGAATGCTACCTAACATATTTATCCATGTAATTTTCTTTATTGTGGCATGAATGTTAAGATCCATAAGATTCAAAACAAAGGTTTAATATTGACATAAAAACAATAATACTTCAAGCATACTAACAAGGCAATTATGTCTTCTCAAAATAACATGGCCAAAGAAAGCTTATCCCTACAAAATCATATAGTATGGCTATGCTCCATCTTCATCACACAAAATATTCAAACCATGCACAACCCCGATGACAAGCCAATCAATTGTTTCATACTTTTAGTGTTCTCAAACTTTTTCAACTTTCACGCAATACATGAGCATGAGCCATGGACATAGCACTATAGGTGGAATAGAATATGGTGGTTGTGGAGAAGACAAAAAAGAAGGAGATAGTCTCACATCAACTAGGCGTATTAACAGGTATGGAGATGCCCATCAATAGATATCAATGTGAGTGAGTAGGGATTGCCATGCAACGGATGCACTAGAGCTATAAGTGTTTGAAAGCTCAAAAGAAAACTAAGTGGGTGTGCATCCAACTTGCTTGCTCATGAAGACCTAGGGCAATTTGAGGAAGCCCATCATTGGAATATACAAGCCAAGTTCTATAATGAAAATTTCCCACTAGTATATGAAAGTGGCAAAATAGGAGACTCTCTATCATGAAGATCATGGTGCTACTTTGAAGCACAAGTGTGGAAAAAGGATAGTAGCATTGCCCCTTCTCTCTTTTTCTCTCTTTTTTTTGTTTCGCTTCTTTGGCCTTTTTTTCGTCCGGAGTCTCATCCCGACTTGTGGGGGAATCATAGTCTCCATCATCCTTTCCTCACATGGGACAATGCTCTAATAATGAAGATCATCACACTTTTATTTACTTACAACTCAAGAATTACAACTCGATACTTAGAACAAAATATGACTCTATATGAATGCCTCCGGCGGTGTACCGGGATGTGCAATGAATCAAGACTGACATGTATGAAAGAATTATGAACGGTGGCTTTGCCACAAATATGATGTCAACTACATAATCATGCAAAGCAATATGACAATGATGAAGCGTGTCATAATAAAACGGAATGGTGAAAAGTTGCATGGCAATATATCTCGGAATGGCTATGGAAATGCCATAATAGGTAGGTATGGTGGCTGTTTTGAGGAAGGTATATGGTGGGTGTATGGTACCGGCGAAAGTTGCGCGACACTAGAGAGGCTAGCAATGGTGGAAGGGTGAGAGTGCGTATAATCCATGGACTCAACATTAGTCATAAAGAAATCACATACTTATTGCAAAAATCTATTAGTCATCGAAACAAAGTACTACACGCATGCTCCTAGGGGGATAGATTGGTAGGAAAAGACCATCGCTCGTCCTCGACCGCCACTCATAAGGAAGACAGTCAATAAATAAATCATGCTCCGGCTTCATCACATAACGGTTCACCATACGTGCATGCTACAGGAATCACAAACTTTAACACAAGTATTTCTACAATCCACAATTACTCACTAGCATGACTCTAATATCACCATCTCTATATCTCAAAACAATCATAAGGAATCAAACTTCACATAGTATTCAATGCACTTTATATGAAAGTTTTTATTATATCCCTCTTGGATGTCTATCATATTAGGACTAAATTCATAAACAAAGCAAATTACCATGCTGTTTAGAGACTCTCAAAATAATATAAGTGAAGCATGAGAGTTCAATAATTTCTATAAAATAAAGCCACCGCCGTGCTCTAAAAAGATATAAGTGAAGCACTAGAGCAAAATTGCCTAGCTCAAAAGATATAAGTGACGCACATAGAGTATTCTAATAAATCATGATTCATGCGTGTCCCTCTCAAAAGGTGTGTACAGCAAGGATGATTGTGGCAAACTAAAAAGTAAAGACTCATATAATACAAGACGCTCCAAGCAAAACACATATCATGTGATGAATAAAAATATAGCCTCAAGTGAAGTTACCGATAGACGAAGACGAAAGAGGGGATGCCTTCCGGGGCATCCCCAAGCTAAGGCTCTTGGTTGTCCTTGAATATTACCTTGGGGTGCCTTGGGCATCCCCAAGCTTAGGCTCTTGCCACTCCTTATTCCATAGTCCATCAAATCCTTACCCAAAACTTGAAAACTTCACAACACAAAACTCAACAGAAAATCTCATAAGCTCCGTTAGTATAAGAAAATAAATCACCACTTTTGGTACTGTTGTGAACTTATTATTTATTTATATTGATGTAATATCTACTGTATTCCAACTTTTCCATGGTTCATACCCCCCGATACTACCCATAGATTCATCAAAATAAGCAAACAACACAAAGAAAACAGAATCTGTCAAAAATAGAACAGTCTGCGAAGATCCGAATTTTTATAATACTTCTGTAAATCCAAAAATTCTGAAAAATTAGGAAAATGGATCTAATTCGTATATAAATCTAGTGTAAAACATTAAGGGTTTTTCAACGCTCCAGTGAATTATTAAAATTCTGTGACTGGATGAAAAAGTTTCTGTTTTTCAGCAAGATCAAATCAACTATCACCGTAAGCCATCCTAAAGGTCTTACTTGGCACAAACACTAATTAAAACACAAAACCACATCTAACCAGAGGCTATATGAATTATTTATTGGAAAACAGCAAGGAAAAATCTTGGGTTGTCAACAAGCGCTTTTCTTTAAATCCTTTTAGCTTGGCATTGATAATTTTGATGATGCTCACATGAAAGACAAGAATTGAAGCACAAAGAGATCATCATAAAGCATATGAAAAACACATCTAATTCTAACATACTTCCTATGCATAGGCATCTTATAGGCAAACAAATTATCAAGACAAGCAAAAACTAGCATATGCAAAGAAGAAGAAAGCGACAATAGCAATCTCAACATAACAAGATGTAGTTTAGTAACATGAAGATTTCCACAACCATATTTTCCTCTCTCATAATAATTACATGTAAGATCATAATCAAATTCAACAATATAACTATCACATAAAATATTATCAACAAGATCCACATGCATGCAAAGTTGACACTCTTCCAAAATAGTGGCATTATCATCAAATAAAGTCATGACCTCTCCAAACCCACTTTTATCGAAAATTTCATAAGATTGATCATACTCCAAAGTAGTGGGATCATTATATCCTAGAGTTGACACTCTTCCAAACCCACTTTCAATATTATTGCAAACATATTCATCATGAGGCTTAAATAAATTTTCAAGATCATAAGAAAAAACACCCCAATCATGATCATTGCAACAAGTAGTGGACCTAGCAAAACTAGCATCCCCAAGCTTAGGGTTTTGCATATCATTAGCACAACTGACATTAATAGAATTTATAGTAGAACCATTGCAATCATGCTTTTCATCCAAGGAGCTATCATGAATCACTTCATAGATTTCTTCTTTTAACACTTCATCATAATTTTTAGATTTATGAATTTCAAGCAAAACTTCATAAAAATAATCTAGTGCACTCAAATCACTAGAAATTTGTTCATCATAATTGGATATCTTAAAAAGATTAGCAAGTGGATGAGGATCCATAAACTTTTAGCAAGTGAAGATGCGAGCAAAAAGAAGGCACATGGTAACAGAAGCAAACAAAAGATCGAACGGAAAGAAGGGCGAATAAAAAGGCAAATATTTTTGTAAATCGTTTTAGAAGTGGGGGAGAGGAAAATGAGAGGCAAATGGCGAATAATGTAACGCAAGAGATGAGAGTTTATGATGGGTACTTGGTATGTCTTGACTTGGCGTAGATCTCCCCGGCAACGGCGCCAGAAATTCTTCCTGCTACTTCTTGAGCTTGCGTTGGTTTTTCCCTTGAAGAGGAAAGGGTGATGCAGCAAAGTAGAGATAATCATTTCCCTCAGTTAGAGAACCAAGGTATCAATCCAGTAGGAGACAACGCACAAATCACCTAATACCTGCACAAACAATCAAACACTTGCACCCAACGCGATAAAGGGGTTGTCAATCCCTTTACGGTCACTTGCAAAAGTGAGATCTGATAGAGATAGATAAACAAAAGATGAAATATTTTTGGGTTTTTTGGTATATAGATCGGAAAGTAAAAGATTGCAAAATAGTAGATCGGAAACTAATATGATGGAAAATAGACCCGGGGGCCATAGGTTTCATTAGAGGCTTCTCTCAAGATAGCAAATAATACGGTGGGTGAACAAATTACTGTCGAGCAATTGATAGAAAAGCGCAAAGTTATGACGATATCTAAGGCAATGATTATGAAATATAGGCATCATGTCCATGTCAAGTAGACCGAAACGATTCTGCATCTACTACTATTACTCCACACATCGACCGACTCCTGCCTACATCTAGAGTATTAAGTTCATGAAGAACAGAGTAACGCATTAAGTACGATGACATGATGTAGAGGAATAAACTCAAGCAATATGATGTAAACCCCATCTTTTTATCCTCGATGGCAACAATACAATACGTGCCTTGCTGCCCCTACTGTCACTGGGAAAGGACACCGCAAGATTGAACCCAAAGCTAAGCACTTCTCCCATTGCAAGAAAAACCAATCTAGTTGGCCAAACCAAACCGATAATTCGAAGAGAATTACAAAGATATCAAATCATGCATATAAGAATTCAGAGAAGATTCAAATAATATTCATAAATAAGCTGATCATAAATCCACAATTCATCGGATCTCGACAAACACACCGCAAAAGAAGATTACATCGGATAGATCTCCAAGAACAACGAGGAGAACGTGGTATTGAGAATCAAAGAGAGAGAAGAAGCCATCTAGCTACTAGCTATGGACCCGTAGGTCTGAGGTAAACTACTCACGCTTCATCGGAAGGGCAATAGAGTTGATGTAGAAGCCCTCCGTGATCGAATCCCCCTCTGGCAGGGTGCCGAAAAAGGTCCCTAGATGGGATCTCACGGGTATAGAAGGTTGCGGCGGTGGAAAAGTGTTTTCGTGGATGCTTCTGAGGGTTTTGGAATATATGTGAATATATAGGACAAAGAAGTAGGTCGGTGGAGTCACATGGGGCCCACAAGGCAGGGGGGCGCGCCCTCCCCTCTTATCGCTGCCTCGTGGCTCTTCTGACTTGAACTCCAAGTCTCCGGGGTGTCTTCTAGTCCTAGAAAAATCATCGCGAAAGTTTTATTCCGTTTGGACTCCATTTGGTATTCCTTTTCTGCGAAACTCAAAAACAAGGAAAAAACATAAACTGGCACTGGGCTCTAGGTTAATAGGTTAGTCCCAAAAATAATATAAAATAGCATAATAATGCATATAAAACATCCAAAATAGATAATATAATAGCATGGAACAATAAAAAATTATAGATACGTTGGAGATGTATCAGGCCTATCCATCATCTCAAGCAAATATGTGAGTGGAAGAAATGAAAGAACTAGACCAAATGTACCTTATCCAATGTTGAAGATGGATCAATGATCACTCAATAATGTATTATGGAAGTAGCACAATTGGTACTGAATCTTGTCTATTCTCACACCTACACAAGTAAAGCTTTTTGGAGTAGCTTGGTGAGGATGGTGGCACACAATTTACGTAATTGTTAGCAAGATTCAATAATGTTGAAAGAAATTCACAAATTTGCAACTAAAATAAGTAGACCAATAGCAATAGGTGGCGCACGGAAACACGCGCACAGATAGATAAATGGGGTCGTGCAACCAAGGAACGAGCTCAAAATGTGGAATCCACGGAAAATGCTCTTGTTGCACAACTCTAGAGAGACGCTAGCACAATTGCTCAATAGGCGAGATACGACACTTGTGCACAAAAACTATGAGAAACAAAACGTAATGACTTCTATCCCAAGTTTGCTATATATGTATGATTCCCGATGATTCTCTCACTATGATCCAAGATGATCGGATATGACAATTTGACATGTAATGTGGCGATGCTATGGATATTGCTTACAAGCTCTTTTGTTGTCTCTTTGCTTAAAAGCTTTCTCTTTTTTTTTGATATGGCCACTTATGCCAAATGTTCACACCAAGATAGCAATTGTGTATATGTGGGAACAATGTATGACACAAGAGATGATACGAAGATATATGCACGCGACGATAGCTATGCGGAACAAGTGTCACTAATGTGCACAAGTAACGTTGCCCGACAATACTCAAATGGCTAGTCTCGATAGGAAAGTGACACAAAATGGGCTCGGGGTTAACAATGCAATGGCAAGGGAGAATATATGATGATGTCATCTAAGTTACCGTCCTTGCTTATGGTTGATGGTGTCAAAATGGTGAAGTGGTCATTGTCGATGATGAATTCATGGCGAAGATGAGCGACGGTATTGTCGGTGACGAACCATCCCTAAGTAGCCGAAACACGTTAGGAAATGGAAACTGCAACTCAAGTTCTCAAATGGCAAAACGTGTTAAAATTTGCGATGGTGGTTGTTGCGGAAAGCGGTGGTGGTATGCGAAAGACTTGGACAAAAGGTGGAGATGTTGGCTGCGAGGCGCCGGATGTTCGGGAGTTGGGTCGGATGTCCGGGGCGGTGGTCAGTGGATGAACTCGAGGAAAATTGTGGGGAAAATAAAAATTAGGTCAAAATTCATGGAATTTCGTGGATGGAAATAGGGGAAAAGTGGAGGGAAGATAGATCCACTAGTAACACAGGAAATCCATGGATTAAATCCAACAAAACATCATCAAACCAACAAATCACAAAAAAATTGGTATGGCTATTTTTGTGGGGATTTTCGAAATTGAGGCAAAACACAACAAAATTTGGCTAGAAAACGATGGGGAAGACTCCAAAATCGTGATCAACCTAAGATCTGATCCATGATGATGTAGGGTGGAACCCTAATGGTGTCAACCTTCATGATTTGGAGGGGAAACAAGGAAGGACATGAAGAACACAAGAGGGAAATCACTCAAATAGATAAGACACAATCACACATGTGCTAAATCCACATACGCACAGAGAGATACATGATCCAAAGTCAACAAGGGAGGATACAAATGGTAGCTAGTTCATCCCATGAAGGGGTCTTGAATCCTAGGAGTATCTTCCCATGAAGGGGTCTTGAATCCTCTTGGGGGATCATCTCACATGGAGGCCTTGATCCCATGGGAGTAGGGGTAAGTGGATGAGCAAAGCTCTATCTCAATGAGCTATCACATTGCTAACCCTAGATGGAGAGGGGAGAGGTCTATATATAGTGCTAGTACAAGTTGGGGCGAGTTGGAGGGATACATGGGCCTTCGGCCCGTTCACTGTGCGCACACACGTGCCGGATGTCCGGGCTGGGGGCCAGATGTCTGGGGCTTCGGGACAGGCCGGATGGTCGGGGTCATGGCCGGATGTCCGGGCTGGCTCGGGCTTTCGGTGCTGTAGTGTTCGGCCAGATTTCCGGGCGGCTCGGGCCGGATGTCGGGTGCCTGTAGGTGCTCTGCGGCTGGGCTGCTATTGTGGTTGACATCTCCAGGGGCCGGATGTCCAGGTCCTGTGACCTTTCTCTGGTTCCTCTCTTCGTGCTCCTTCGTCCATGTACTTGGGGACTTGTCCATCATCACGAGCATCTCCGAGAGAGTGTTCTTGGTACCTAAGCACACATAGCATTCCGGATTGAGGTAGTAGCCATGTCTCACATGGGTCATACAGAATGTTAGTAAGAAGAGATGTCACCTTGGTCTAGAGAGCTCTTCCATGTGCTCATGTCATCAGTACACCTGGCACTTGGGGAGACGTAGGTAGGTCCATGGGGATGACTGTAGGATGCTCCACATCACCTACACTACAAAAAATGTTTAAATTCGAATGATTAATACAACAACAAATGATCTGAAAGGCAAATAATTATTCAAATCACACACAAATACATATGAAATTTATTAAAATAAAATGGGAGTCTATCTCCCATAGAGTTGTCACTGATGGTCAACAAGCGTCTTCTCAATCTTCCGGTAGGTCTAAAAAATGCATTGATCTCATCTGCATCCCTCGCAGGACTTCATACTTCACATGGCTACCAACATTATCATAATAAAGCTCTAACTTTAAATCTCTCTCATCCTCGATGATCATATTGTGTAGAATTACACATGCAGTCATGATGTTTCTGAGGGTTTTCTCATCCCAGAAGCGAGCAAGGCAACGAACAATGGCAAACCGAGCTTGCAACACACTAAATGCCCTCTCAATATCCTTTCGGCATGCTTCTTGTGGTTGGGAAAAAATATGCTTCTTGGTTTTTGGGCCACTTATGGTCTTGAGAAATGTTGACCATGGAGAATAAATACCGTCGGCAATATAGTACCCCATGGTATAGTCATGTCCATTGATGGTATAATTGCAGGCTGGAACTTTTCCACTAGCTAGCTGAGCAAAAAGATGAGATCACTGCAACACATTGATATCATTGAGAGACCCCCGCAATCCAAAGAAACAATGCCAAATCCACAAGTCGTGTGAAGCCGCGGCTTCGAGCACAATAGTTGGTTTACTTTCTGACCAGTGCATTTCCCCGCCCAAGCCACCGGGCAATTCTTCCTTCTCCAATGCATGCAATCCACAGTTCTAAGCATGCCCGGCCATACTCTTGCTTCATTCATCGCCATCAACTTCTTTGTGTCCTCCTCATTTGGAGCTCGAAGATACTCTGGATCACTGTCTTCGCAAACACACGCATGCATTTGCGCATGGTATCTTCTCCGATGCGAAGATACTCATCGGTGTAGTCGGCCGGAACACCATATGCAATCACTCTCATTGCCACCGATATTTTTTGGTATGAACTAAACCCAAGAAAACCGGCGACACTCCTTCGGCGAGTGAAGAAATTACAATTTTTCTCGCAAAGTTTCAACGATGTGAACAAAAAGAGACCTACACATTCGATATCGCCTACAGAAAAGGTGAGCCGGATATGTCGGTACCTCGGTGAAGTCCTTCATGAGAATGTTGTGGCTGAGAGCTCATTTGCGCAGAATGCAAAGCCGACCAACCGTCGATCCGCGACACTTTCTCTTCGGGTCAGCTTCAAATTTGTTAACGAGATGCAACAACACTAGGTGGGTGACATCATCTTCCAAAATCGTCTCCTGTTTGTCAGAATCATCCGATGAATGTTCTTTTGCGGTGCATTTGTTGAGATCCAATGAATTGTTGATTTATGATCAGATTATCTATGAAGATTATCTGAGTCTTCTCTGAACTCCTTTATGCATGTTTAAGATAGCTTTGTATTTCTCTCTGATTTATTGATTTGGTTTGGCCAACTAGATTTATTTTTCTTGCAATGGGAGAGGTGCTTTGTAGTGGGTTCAATCTTGTGGTGCTTATTCCCAGTGACAGAAAGGGACAAGACATGTATTTGTATTGTTGACATTAAGGATAAAAAGATGGGGTTTGTTCATATTGATTGGATCTATCCCTCTACATCATGTCATCTTACTTAAGGCGTTACTCCGTTCTTGTTAACTTAATACACTAGATGCATGCTGAGATAGCGGTCGATGTGTGGAGTAATAGTAGTAGATGTAGGCAGGAGTCGGTCTACTTGTCACGGACGTGATGCCTATATACATGATCATTGCCTTAGATATCGTCATAGCTATGCGCTTTTCTATCAATTGCTCAACAGTAATTTGTTTACCCATCGTATGCTTTCTTTCAAGAGAGAAGCCTCTAGTGAAAACTATGGCCCCCGGGTCTATCCTTTATCATATTATTTTTTGATCTATAAAATCAAAAACACAAAATACCTTGCTGCAATTTGTTTACTTTTATTTTATTTAGTTTTACTTATCTTTTATATCTATCACTATCAGATCTCATCCTTGCAAGTAACCATGAAGGGATTGACAACCCCTTTATCACGTTGGGTGCAAGTATTTGTTTGTTTGTGTAGGTGCAATTATTGGAGACTTGTGTGTTCCTCCTACTGGATTGATACCTTGGTTCTCAACTAAGGGAAATACTTATCTCTACTTTGCTGCATCACCCTTTCCTCTTCAAGGGAAAAACCAACACAAGCTCAAGAAGTAGCAGGAAGAATTTCTGGCGCCTTTACCGGGGAGGATCTACATCAAGCCTACCAAGTACCCATCATAAACTCTCATCTCTTGCATTTACATTATTTGCCATTTGCCTCTCATTTTTCTCTCCCCCACTTCTAAAACGTTTTAAGAAAAATACAAGAATATTTTCCTTTTTATTTGCCTTTTTTCTGTTTGCCTTTTCGTTGTCTTACTTGGGTTGTTTGCTTGTTCGCTTGGCATAATTGCATGTTTATTCCAAATTAGAAGCAAAAAGTTTATGGATCCTCATCCACTTGCTAATCTTTTTAAAAGATCCAACTATGATGAACCAATTGCTAATGAGTTGAGTGCACTAGATTATCTTTATGAAGTTTTGCTTGAAATTCGTGAATCTGAAAATTGTGATGAAGTGCTAAAAGAAGAAATTTATAAAGTGATTCATGATAGCTCCTTGAATGAAAAACATAATTGTAATGATGTTATTATAAATTCTATTAATGTCAATTGTGTTAATGATATGCAAAACCCCAAGCTTGGGGATGCTAATTTTGCTATGTCCACTACTTATTGTAATGATCATGATTGGGGTGATGCATCTTATGATCTTGAAAATTTGTTTAAGCCTCATGATGAATATGATATTGATAATAATGTTTGCAATAATATTGAAAGTGGGTTTGAAAGAATGTCAACTTTAGGTAATAATGATAAGACTACTTTGGAGATTGATCAATCTTATGATTTTTTTTTATAAAAGTGGGCTTGGAGAAGTCATGACTTTATTTTATGATAATCCCACTATTTTGGAAGAGTGTGAACTTTGCATGCATGTGGAACAATTAGAAAATATGTTATGTTATAGATATATTGTTGAATATGAATATGATCCCACATGCAATCTCTACTCCTAATGGAGCAGTTGGTAGTCTCGCTTCCAGGTTTTTTTTGTCCCACCTCCCATGGTTTTTTTTGGTACCTCCTCCCACCTCTGACTTATCCACCAGAAACCGAAGAAACCTCCTCCTGAGGCCCCAACCCGCACCCATCCACGTACCAAAAAAATAGACCTACGAAGGTTAACCAACGAAAAAAGACCTACGGTATGGTTTATTTTCGTCCCACCTCCCACCACCCCCGCCCAATGGTTCCTTATCCATTGGTTTATTTTTCTCTCCACTCTTTTGTTTAAAAAATCAACACTTTCCTAATGACAAAAGATCATGGATCTAACTTTCCTACCTTAGTCAAATCAACGAATCTCTCTCATTAATGCAATTTGCTTTAGGAAACAAATAATATATTCTTTCCTACCTTAGCCAAATCAACAGATCTCTCTCATTAATGCAATTTGCTTTAGGAAACAAATAATAGATTTTCAGGAAACAAATAATGGATTTAAAGAAATTCATAAGTAAACCATTGACAAAAAAAGATCTTATCGTGATAGTCGGTTTTGTAGTCATTCGTTCGTTTTGCTCGGCTCCCTTGTTCGTTCGGTCCCACCTCTTTTATTTGCTTGGCTCTCTCGTGAGTTATCTCCTCTGATTTACGATTTTCTCTCCACCATATCAGCGATAGAGCCCCCTCAAAGAAAAAATCAACGCCCCATTGCTTTTCAAACTCCTGAGCAAGAGCTGGGTCTCCTACTCGCACGCCGCAGCCGCCCGCCCATCCCCATCCGACTCGCACGCCGCCACTCGCCATAGGAACATCGCTGCACCTCGCGCCTCCTCCAGATCGTCTTCGAGGTTAGGCAACCGAGGGATTCGACGCTGCTGTCCGGAGCTACTTCGCCCACGATGTAAAGAAGGGCATGGGCAAGAGATCATGGCCTTTCGGGATTGCAACCATAGGGGTCAAGATGGTGCTGATCCGGCCGCCGGCCACACCCTAATCCTCTCCTTCTCTCACTCAGTTCGTATTCCCCTACCTCTTTCCAACAAAGTAAGGGAGTCTGATATGTTGCGTGTTGTTGTGCTGCAGGTCCTTGAGGTTGGGTGCGGCAACACGCGACTCGGAGAGAAGCTTTTGTGGTAGGGCAGCAGCGGCAGTACCTGCATAGACCCTCTCGATGCTCCCCTGATTTGGTGTTGTAGCAAGGAGGTGGTTGCAGGCAGGAGGTTGGGACGCGCAGCTCCATAATAGCCTTTATCACGCTCGGGCTCATTGTTTGGGGATGAAGGTGTCAATCTGATCGCGCTCTCCTCCATGACTTTCCCTAAATCTTCTATTCATTATATAACCTCTAAGGCCCTTACAAAACAAATTCTAATAACTCAATCTCTTTCTGCTGATTCTTATAGGGCCACCAATCATACATGTATACACCATGTTTTCTCTACTGTAATTTGATGTTTTATTTTCATGTGGCACAGAAGAGTTCAGAGTTCACTCTGAGAGAAAATTGCTTTGCATGTACATTTGCTGAAAGACTGGTGTGCTGAACTTTAGATGATTCCGATTTGTCGCTGCCATATAACCTTTCCTCTTTTTCATGATATGTCCAAAAGAGATCCTTATTTCACCTTTTGTTTTAGGTTTGCAACGTGAGAATTTCATACTTTTGGAGTAGAGCTATCAAAATATATACTTTTGAGTTTCTAAAAATATCCATTATGAGGTAAAAATCATTAAATACATATTGTTTTATGTATGTTTCGTGTCAGACGAATCTGTCACAACCTTATGAAAGTTTAGGAAGGGTCAGCTTGTTGCAAGATCAGTAAGAAATTATTGCATAGTTCATCATTTTTATTCTTGTATAAACAATAATTTTTGGTTATCTGGCCTTACAAAGGTTTTTTTTTTCTAGAACAGAGCTTCCTCTGCCCCGGGCGATTCTGAGAAAACTAACCAGCAAAGAACATGAACAAAGATAGTGATGAGAAAGGGTGGATCTGAGTATGCCACACATGGATATGACTATTTCCCTGTGTTCTTTTTGACAATCCACTTCATCACTGACTCAACTGTGTATGGGTGGAGCAATGTCGTCTTCATCAGGCTACAATTATATGCCTCGGGGTGTTCAAACTAAAAAGTTGAGGGATGATTCAGACTAAATGTGGATTCCTTTGTGTTGACTACACTTCCATAGATTAAATATTCCTAACTGTGCGATGGATACATTTCTAGCAGAGATGATTCCAAAATTGTTCGAGGTTCGTTATATACAACATGCATGTTGTACATCTGTTAATTTGAAGTTAGAAATGCTGAGATTTGTTTAGATGCTTTCCTTACTGTTGATGCTAAAAGATATCCAGCAGATAAGGACTGAAGTTTGTTGGTTTTGCTCAACTTGGTGCTACCTGATCGGTACTTTATCAAGATGGAGTGAGACCATGATAGCAGGTGTTGAGTACAGGTATATATGCACTGAATTTTTAGTTGTGCCAAAAATAACATATTATTATCTTTATAATTGCTGCTACCATATTTCAAAGTAAGAATGCGATGATGCAAAGGAATCTCATTATCTAGCCATGTGTAGTCTCAGTTTTTACTATGCAAAGTATGATAGGAGTAAGCCCACATAAATGTGGCTGCATGTTTGCTTTCTATTGATCTATGACAATAGAGATGTGCTGGACTGAGTGCCTATTGATAACACATCTGGAGTGGAACTGGCAATGTTCAGTTAATAGAGGTTATCTTTCCTATGGATTTTTTTATTAGATACATGCAGAAGTGTGTCACTTTCTTAGATCATATTTTGTTCTTAAAATTTCAGATGTTTCATATAGCCATCAATTATCTTATTGGCAGTTCCTGTACATGTCTCTTGGATCATATTTTTACCTCAAGTTGGCCGTCTCGGCCACGATGCTCTCCACCGACCAAGCCCCCGGGGCCACCAACCACGCCCGGATTCCTACTCCCTGCCATCTACCGCCTCCAACGACAAGGTGCCTCTCTCCTACATCTATGAACGTTTCGGCGTCTCTGATTGTGCTCTTCCATGGTAAGGAGCATGTGGCTCTCTCAAGTCTCAACTAATCAGACGGTAAATAAAGTTTTTGTGAGTTGAATTATTGAGTGGAGATTTGATTACTTAATAGAAAACATTAGCAGCTTTAGAGATGCAAAATAACTATTCGTATGTTATTTTGATAGTCTTTTAGATATTGGAAATATGCACTTTGTTGAATTCACATAGAATCGGGGATTAGGTCACATGTATATTTTGGTGCAAGTCATGCAGAAGCATTCCTTGACAGCTGCATGATCAAGAATATCAAAAAGACAATGCCATTTTTGTGTGCACATTCTTACATATAGTTTCATATGCTCCATGTAAGTTACGAGACTCTTAGAAGTAAAAATTGGTATGTAATATTTTATAGAAAATATTTTAAGGTTCTTTGAACTTTACAACCAAGACATAGTATATCATGATGTAAGCAGAGCAGTACTGTATTTGGCAATAATAGAACCTGACATCTAGCTTTATGGTGAAAATAAATACTAATGATCAAAAGAACAACACAAAAGGAGGCATTAGCATCGGGAACATATGGTCCATCAAAAATAAATACTAATGATCAAACGGACAACACAAAAGGATTTAGTTGATCAAGTTAAGTAGTAATAGAGTTCTGTAGGTTAAGCATGAGAAAGATATAGTTCTCTGGTCACTGATTTTGCCTGTATTAGATTAGGATTTGGCCAACTTAGCCAGTAATGGAGTTCCATGGGATTCAAATTATGTCTCTAAAAATGCTATAGAAGCTTCTATAATTTTTCTATGTAAATTATTCAGACGTCCAATAAGCATGTGGGCACAAAAGTTCTTGATGTCAACACTGCAATACACTTGTAATAGCTTTCCTAAAATTGCAATCGACATTTGGCAGAAATATTTTTTTCATGTGTACAAATACTTCGAGAAAGATACTATTTGTCATGCATATCCATCTTTGTGCTTATCATCGGCTCTTCCTCCCGAACTGAGACCTAAAATTTATCCCATCATGGCATTGAAATTTTACTATTCCATCTACAATATTAAACCATTTCTAAATATATGCCATCTTTCTATGAAAAATATTCTTTGTCAAAGGCCTCTCCCTGAACAATAAATCTTTGAGTTCTTGGTAGGAGCTAGATATCTTGTTCATCTCCACATTTGGTTATTCCCTTTATTCAAAACATAGTATAAATTTCCTTGGGTAGTAAACATGATATATTGTCATGAAGTGAGCTTCTGTGTAAATGAGGAAACTAATTGTGCTGTCCCCTGTTTTTGTCGAGCAACATGAACCAAGAGTAATATTTTACAGTGGGTGTTGGAATTTGTTGAGGATCATGGAGAGAGTCTTGTAACCGTGCGGTGTCATCGCTCACCAGCAACTAATTGGGCCACCCTTCTCAGAGGGGAAGCCGCAACCACCACCGTCGAGGACATCTTATTATGTGATGAGCATTATATTCCTGACTGCACAATAGTCGCCAATGTGGTGTTAAATTTCATCCACATACTTTCTCACAAAAGGAATACATCTATATGATGTGAGGTTAGTTTTGTATAACTTTTCTATTTATTTCCAATCTATTAATTATTAACCATATAATCTCTTGTCTTGACATTTACAAGAAGATGGTTTATTTGACCAATCTATATGATGTGTAGCGTATCATATGAAATGACAACATATTACATACTTTCTTATTATGTTTTAATGTCCATGAGGCATGTATAGGAGGCAAATAAGTCCGTTCCTTTCCTTTTTCTGTTCACAAAAAGGTGGAATGGCTCCCAAATTTCGCATAATGATGTTCCAACATAAATTTTGTTTATATCGGAAAATTTTAAGGAGAACAAGCATTCGTGCCTCATGATTTGGGTATCATACTAAAATGAACTTCATATGTTCTTTGTAAAAAGTCTTCTATTTGCCATGCCTAAGAGGGATTGGAGCATTTGTGTGCCATGCTTAGGTTGTGATTAATGCCTCATGATTTTTAGACAGAGAGAGGATGGGAGAGAGATGGAGGGTGTTAGACAGAGTGGGGGAGTGAGACACAGATATGCATTGTATTCATATGTGCAATCAGGAAAACAAATTAAAAGATATGTGGCAACGCGCGGGCAATTAGAAACATATATACATGCGAAAGTTGATATGCCTTGCAATTAGAAGAGCAATTGGGAAAAAGGCCCGTGGCAACGCACGGGCGTTCTACTAGTTATTATGAGAGAGGAAAATATGGTTATAGAAATCTTCATGTTACTAAATTACCTCTCGTTATGTTGAGATTGCTATTGTTTCTCTCTTCTTCCTTGCATATGCTAGTTTTTGCTTGTCTTGATAAATCTTTTCCCTATAAAATGCCTATGCATAGGAAGTATGTTAGACTTAGACTTGTTTTTCACATGCTATATGATGCTCTCTTTGTGCTTCAATTTTTTGTCTTTCATGTGAGCATCATTAAAATTATCAACGCCTAGCTAAAAGGCTTTAAAGAAAAGCGCTTGTTGGGAGACAACCCAATATTTCTATTTTCTATTTTTATGAGTATAAGAAATTATAGTTTTGTTATGATTGTGTTTTAGTGTTTTAATTAGTGTTTGTGCCAAGTAAGACCTTTGGGATGATTTGGAAGATCGTTGATTTGATTCTGAGAAGAACAGAAACTTTTGCGTCTAGTAGCAGAATTGTTAAACTTTGCTGGAACATGGAAAAATTCTATTTTTTTACACAAGATTGATATACAGATTTCATACGTCTTCCTAATGTTTCAGAAATTTTGGAGTTACAGAAGTAAGAGCTTAATTCGGGTTCCTACAGACTGTTCTATTTTTGACAAATTCTATTTTCATTGTGTTGTTCGCTTGTTTTGATGAATCTATGGGTTGTATCGGGGGGTATGAACCATGGTGAAGTTGGAATACAGTAGATATAATGCAAATATAAAATTCAAATGAGTTTACAACAGTACCTAAAAGTGGAGATTTGTTTTATTATACTAACGGATCTCATGAGTTTTCTGTTGAGTTTTCTGTTGTGAAGTTTTCAAGTTTTGGGTGAAGTTTCGATGGGCTAAGGAATAAGGAGTGGCAAGAGCCTAAGCTTGGGATGCCCATGGCACCCCAATGTAATACTCAAGGATAACCAGGCGTCTAAGCTTGGGGATGCCCCGGATGACATCCCCTCTTTTGTCTATAATCCATCGGTAAATTACTTGAGGCTATATTTTTATTCACCACATGATATGTGTTTTGCTTGGAGCGTCTTGTATTATATGACTCTTTGATTTATTTGATTTTTAGTTTGCCACAATCATCCTTGCTGGACACACCTTTTGAGAGGGACACACATTAATCATGAATTTATTAGAATACTCTATGTGCTTCACTTATATTTTTTGAGCTAGGTAGTTGCTCTAGTGCTTCACTTATATCTTTTAGAGCACGGCGGTGGTTATATTTTAAAGAAATTAATGAACTCTCATGCTTCACTTATATTATTTTGAGAGTCTTATAAATAGTATGGCAATTTGCTTAGGTTATGAATTTAGTCCTAATATGATGGGTATTCAAGAGGGATATAATAAAAACTTTCATGAAGATCATTGAATATATGGGAGGTTTGATTCCTTGCATTTGTTTTGAGATATAAAGGTGGTGATATTAGAGTCATGCTAGTGAGTAATTTTTGGCTTAGTAAGAATATTTATGTTAAGGTTTGTGATTCCCGAAGCATGCACGTATGGTATCTCGTTATGCTATGAAATTGGAGCATGATTTATTTTTGATTGTCTTCCTTATGAGTGGCGGTCGGGGACGAGCGTTGGTATTTTCCTACCAATCTATCCCCCTAGGAGCATGCCTAGTAGTACTTTACTTCGAGGGCTAATAAACTTTTGCAATAATTATGTGAGTTCTTTATGACTAATGTTGAGTCCATGGATTATACGCACTCTCACCTTTCCGCACTTTGCTAGCCTCTTCAGTACCGTGCATTGCCCTTACTCACCTTGAGTTGTGGTGTAAACTTCGCCGGTGCATCCAAACCCCGTGATATGATACGCTCTTTCACACATAAACCTCCTTATATCTTCCTCAAAATAGCCACCATACCTACCTATTATGGCATTTACATAGCCATTCCGAGATATATTGCCATGCAACTTCCACCGTTCCATTTTATTATGACACATACCATCATTGTGATATTGCTTTGCATGATCATATAGTTGACATAATATTTGTGGCTTGGTCACCGTTCTTATTTTTTTATACATGTCACACTAGATCATTGCACATCCCGATACACTGCCGGAGGCATTCATATAGAGTCGTATTTTTGTTCTAGTATCGAGTTGTAATTCTCGAGTTATAAGTAAATAAAAGTGTGACGATCATCATTATTAGAGCATTGTCCCATGTGAGGAAAGGATGATGGAGACTATGATTCCCCCACAAGTCGGGATGAGACTTCGGACAAAAAAAAAAGAGAGGCCAAAAAGAGCCCAAGAAAAAAGAGGCCAAAGTGCCCAACAAAAAAAGAAAAAAATGAGAGAAAAAGAGAGAAGGGACAATGTTACTATCCTTTTCCACACTTGTGCTTCAAAGTAGCACCATGTTCTTCATGATAGAGAGTCTCCTATTTTGTCACTTTCATATATTACTAGCGGAATTTTTTTATTATAGAACTTGGCTTGTATATTCCAATGATGGGCTTCCTCAAATGCCCTAGGTCTTCGTGAGCAAGCAAGTTGGATGCACACCCACTTAGTTTTCTTTTGAGCTTTCATACACTAATAGCTCTAGTGCATCTGTTGCATGGCAATCCCTACTCCTTGCATTGACATCAATTGATGGGCATCTCCATAGCCCGTTGATTAGCCTCGTCAATGTGAGACTTTCACCTTTTTTGTTCTCTCCACACAACCTCCAACATCATATTTTATTCCACCCATAGTGCTATATCCATGGCTCACGCTCATATATTGCGTGAGAGTTGAAAAGGCTGAAGCGCGTTAAAAAGTATGAACCAATTGCTTGGCTTGTCATCGAGGTTGTGCATGATAAATACTTTGTGTTAAGAAGATAGACCATGATAGGATTATATGATTTTGTAGGGATAACTTTCTTTATCCATGACATTCTGAGAAGACATGATTGATTTTTAGTATGCTTGAAGTATTATTGTTTTATGCCAATATTAGACTTTTGTTTTGAATCTTATGGATCTGAATATTCATGCCACATAAAGAAAGATTACATGATAAACATGTTAGGTAGCATTCCACATAAAAAATTCTGTTTTTATCATTTACCTACTCGAGGACGAGCAGGAATTAAGCTTGGGGATGCTTGATATGTCTCCAACGTATCTATAATTTTTTATTGTTCCATGCTATTATATTATCAACCTTGGATGTTTTAAATGCATTATTATGCTATTTTTATCATTTTTTGACTAACCTATTAACCTAGTGCCCAGTGCCAGTTGTCGTTTTTTCCTTGTTTTTGACTTTACAGAAAATCAATACCAAACAGAACAAAACTTTTTGACGATTTTTCTTGGACCACAAGACACCATGGAAGCTTTGGGAGGAGGCCAGAAGGGCCACGGGATGGCCACAAGCTCATAGGGCGCGACCTAGGGGGGCGCGCCCTGCAAGCTTGTGGGCCCCCCATGGCACTTCCAACCCTAGTTCTTCTTCTATAAATTCCCAAATATTCCCCGTAGACCAGAGGGCACACCAAAAATACTTTTCCACAGCCGCAAGTTTCTGTCTTCGCGAGATCCCATCTAGAGACCTTTTCCGGTACTTTGCCGGAGGGGGATTCGACCACGGAGAGCTTCTACATCAACCTTGCTGCCCTTCCGATGATGTGTGAGTAGTTTACCACAGACCTACGGGTCCATAGCTAGTAGCTAGATGGCTTCTTCTCTCTCTTTGATCTTCAATACAATGTTCTCCTTGATGTTCTTGGAGATCTATTCAATGTAATCTTCTTTTGCGGTGCGTTTGTTGAGATCCGATGAATTGTTGATTTATGATCAGATTATCTATGAATATTATCCGAGTCTTCTCTGAACTCTTTTATGCATGATTAAGATAGCTTTGTATTTCTCTTCGATCGATTTGGTTTGGTCAACTAGATTGATTTTTCTTGCAATGGGAGAGGTGCTTTGTAGCGGGTTCAATCTTGCGGTGCTTATTCCCAGTGACAGAAAGGGACATGACACGTATTTGTATTGTTGCCATTAAGGATAAAAAGATGGGGTTTGTTCATATTGATTGGATCTATCCCTCTACATTATGTCATCTTGCTTAAGGCGTTACTCCGTTCTTGTTAACTTAATACATTAGATGCATGCTGGATAGCGGTTGATGCGTGGAGTAATAGTAGTAGATGCAGGCAGGAGTCGGTCTACTTGTCACGGATGTGATGCCTATATACATGATCATTGCCTTAGATATCATCATAACTATGCGCTTTTCTATCAATTGCTCAACAATAATTTGTTTACCCACCATATGCTTTCTTTCAAGAGAGAAGCCTCTAGTGAAAACTATGGCCCCTGGGTCTATCTTTCATCATATTATTTTCAGATCTATAAAATCAAAAGACACAAAAATACCTTGCTGTAATTTATTTACTTTTATTTTATTTAGCACTTTTACTTATCTTTTATATCTATCACTATCAGATCTCGTCCTTGCAAGTAACAGTGAAGGGTTTGACAACCCCTTTGTCGCGTTGGGTGCAAGTATTTGTTTGTTTGTGTAGGTGCAATTATTGGAGACTTGTGTGTTCCTCCTACCTTGGTTCTCAACTGAGGGAAATACTTATCTTTACTTTGCTGCATCACCCTTTCCTCTTCAAGGGAAAACCAACGCAAGCTCAAGAAGTAGAAATGACGTATTCATGGCAATGATCATGTATATAGGCATCACATTCGAGACAAAGTAGACCGACTCCTGCATGCATCTACTCCTGTTACTCCACCAATCGACCGCTATCCAACAAGCATCTATGGTATTAAGTTCATGAAAAATGGAGTAACGCCTTAAGCAAGATGACATGATGTAGACAAAGTAAACCCAATTAATATGAATAAACCCCGTTGTTTTACCCTTAATGGGAACAATACAAATACATGTCTTGTGCCCTTCTGTCACTGGAATATAGAGCACCGCAAGATTAAACCCATCACAAAGCACCTCTCCCACTGAAGATAAATCAATCTAGTTGGCCAAACCAAATGGATAGATCGGAGAGAAATACAAAACTATAACAATCATGCATAATAAAGTTCAGAAAAGACTCAATTACTTTCAATGAATAATCTGATCATAAACCCATAATTTATCGGATCCCAACAAACACACCGCAAAAGAAGATTACATCGGTTAGAACTCCAAGAAGATCGAGGAGAACGTGGTATTGAAGATCAAAGAGAGAGAAGAAGGCATCTAACTACTAGCTATGGACCCGTAGGTCTGTGGTGAACTATTCATGCATCATCGAAAGGTAACAAGGATGATGTAGAAGCACTTCGTGATCGATTCCCCCTCTGGTACAGTATCATAAAAGGCCTTTAGATGGGATCGCGGAAGAATAGAAACTTGCGGCATCGGAAAAAGGGTTTCAGGTGACTCTCTGTTGGTTTCCCAATATTTGAGAATTTATAGAAATGGAATTAGGTAAGACGGAGCCTCATGGGGCCCACAAGGTAACAGGGCATGGCCCCCCATGGCGCGCCCTTTTGCCTTGCCATTTCCTCGTTCATCAACTGGTCTCCTCCCGAAGCTTCTAGGGTCTCTCTTGTCCTGAAAAAAATCATGAAAAAGTTTCGTAGCGTTTGGAATCTGTTTGGTATTGATTTTCTGGAAAATCAAAAACAAGCAGAAAACAACAACCAGCACTAGGCACTTGGTTTATAGGTTAGTCCCAAAAAATAATATAAAATAGCACAAAAATACATATAAAGTATCCAAGATTGATAATATAATAGCATGAGACAATAAAAAATTATAGATACGTTGGAGACGTATCAGCATCCCCAAGCTTAATTCATCGTTGCCTCGAGTAGGTAAATGATAAAAACATAATTTTTGATGTGAAATGCTGCCTAACGTGTGTATCATGTAATTTCTTTTACGGTATGAACATTAAGATCCGAGTGATTGAAAGCAATAGTCTACAATTTGATATAAAGACATCAATACTCAGGCATACCAACAAGCAATCATGCCTTTCAAAATAAAAATGCTAAAGAACGCTATCCCTACAAAATCATATAGCCTTGTCATGCTTGGTCTTCCTAACATAAAGTATTAATCATGAACTACCCCAATGACAAGCCGAGCAATTGGATCATACTTTTTAACGCACTTCAGCCTTTTTAACCTTACGCAATACATGAGCGCAAGCCATGCACATAGCACTATGGATGGAATAGAATGCGGTGGTAGAGATTAATAAGGAGAAGTCAAAAAGGAAGATAGTCTCCCATCGACGCGGCTAATCAACGAGCTATGGAGATTCCCATCAATTGATGTCAATACGATGAGTAGGCATTGCCATGCAATGGATGCACTAAGAGCTATAAGTGTATGAAAGCTCAATGGAAACTAAGTGGGTGTGCATCCAACTTGCTTGCTCATGAAGTCCTCAGGCATTTGAGGAAGCCCATCATCGGAATATACAAGCCAAGTTCTATAACATTAAATTCCCACTAGTATATGAAAGTGACAACATAAGAGACTCTCTATATGAAAACATGGTGCTACTCTGAAGCACAAGTGTGGAAAAGGATAGTAACGTTCGCCTTAGCTTTTTTTCTCTCATTTTTTTAGTTTTTTATTCTCCATCCGGATTCTCATCCCGACTTGTGGGGGAATCATAGTCTCCATCATCCTTTATCCACTAGGACAATGCTCTAATAATGATAATCATCACACTTTTATTTACTTACAACTCGATAACTAGAACAATATGACTATATATGTATGCCTCTGGCAGTGTACCAGGATGTGCAATGATGCTAGCGTAACATGTATAATGATGATGAACGGTGGCTGAGCCACAAATACTATGTCAACTATATGATCATGGAAAGCAATATGACAATGAATGTGTATGTTATGAAAATGAAACGGTGGAAGTTTGATACGTCTCCAATGTATCTATAATTTTTTATTGTTCCATGATATTATATTATCAATCTTGGATGTTTTATATACATTTACTAGCAACTGTATATCATTTTTTGGGACTAGCCTATTGACATAGTGCCTAGTGCCAGTTGCTGTTTTTTGCTTGTTATTTTACTTTGCAGAATATCAATACCAAACGAAGTCCAAATGCCACGAAACTTTATGGAGATTTTTTTTCTGGCAGGAAGACACCCAGGAAGCTTCTGGAGGGCATGAGGGGACACTTGTGGGGTCCACTAGGCACCAAGGCGCGCCAGGGGCCTCCGGCGCGCCCTAGTGGGTAGTGGGGCCCACGGGCACCCCCTTGACGTACCTTCTCCTCTATAAATACTCTAAAATCCCAAAAACCATAGGGGAGTCGACGAAATACTTTTTCCGCCGCCGCAAGTTTCAGAACCATGAGATCTAATCTAGAGGCCTTTTTCGGCACTCTGCCGGAGGAGGCAATGATCACGGAGGGGTTCTTCATCATCCTTGTTGCCCCTCCGATGATGCATGAGTAGTTTACCACAGACCTACGGGTCCGTAGTTAGTAGTTAGATGGCTTCTTCTCTCTTTTTGATCTTCAATACAATGTTCTCCTCGATGTTCTTGGAGATCTATTTGATGTAACTCTTTTTTGCGGTGTATTTGTTGGTATCCGATGAATTGTGAGTTTATGATCAGTTCTATCCATGAATATTATTTGAGTCTTTGCTTAACTCTTTTATGCATGATTGTTATAGCCTCATATTTCTTCTCCTATTTATTGGTTTGGTTTGGCCAACTAGATTGATTTATCTTGCCATGGGAAGAGGTGCTTTGTGATGGGTTTGATCTTGCGGTGCTCAATCTCAGTGACAGAAAGAGACATGACACGCACGTATCGTTGCTATTAAGGGTAACAAGATGGGGTTTATTCATACATGAGTTTATCTTGTCTACATCATGTCATCGTTCTTACTGCATTACTCCGTTTTCCATGAACTTAATACACTAGATGCATGCTGGATAGCGGTCGATGTGTGGAGTAATAGTAGTAGATGCAGGCAGGAGTCGGTCTTCTAATCTTGGACGTGATGCCTATATACATGATCATTGCCTTGGATATCATCATAATTATTTGCTTTTCTATCAATTGCCCAACAGTAATTTGTTTACCCACCGTATGCTATTTTCTTGAGAGAAGCCTCTAGTGAAAACTATGGCCCCCCAGGTCTATTTCCTATCATATATGAAATTCAAAATACCTTCCTGCAATTTTTCTTTATTTATTTTATTTTGTATTTTTGTTAGATCTATTTATCAAAACCTATACAATTTAATCTATCTCAATACCGATGAGGAATTGACAACCCCTGTTATGCGTTGGGTTGCAAGTATTTGTTGTTTGTGTGCAGGTGCTGTTTACATAGTGTTGCTTGGTTCTCCTACTGGATTGATAACCTTGGTTTCATAACTGAGGGAAATACTTACCTCTGCCGTGCTGCATCATCCTCTCCTCTTCGGGGAAATACCAACGCAAATTACAAGCAATCAGGAAGAATTTCTGGCGTCGTTGCCGGGGAGACATCATCAACATCTATCAAGTACCCATGCATAAACTCTCATCTCCTTGCAATTACTTTATTTGCCATTTGCCTCTCGGTTTCATCTCCCCCACTTCTAAAAAGTTTTTGCAAAAATACAAAAATAATTTTTGTTTGCCTTTTTCTTGTTTGATCTTTTGTTTGCTTGTGATCTTGTTTGTGTAGTCATGATGTCTCAAGAAAATACCAAATTGTGTTATTTTTCCAATACTAATAATAAATGATTTTATTAGCACTCATATTGCTGCTCCCGCCGCTAGTGCGAAGTCTTATGATATTAATGTCGCTTTGTTGAATCTTGTTATGAAAGAGCAATTTTTCGGTAATCCTAATGAGGATGTCGCGTCCCATCTAAACACTTCCATAGAATTGTGTGAGATGCAAGAGCAAAAAGATGTGGACAATGATATTGTGAAATTAAAATTATTCCCTTTCTCTTTGCGGGATCGTGGAAAAATTTGGTTTTCATCTTTGCCACAAAATAGTATTGATTCTTGGGATAAGTGCAAAGATGCTTTTATTACTAAGTATTTGCCCCCCACGAAAATTATTTCCCTTAGGAACCAAATTATGAATTTCAAGCAACTTGAGCATGAACATGTTGCGCAATCTTGGGAAAGAATGAAATTAATGCTAAAAAATTGTCCTACTCATGGTTTAAATCTATTGATGATTATACAAATTTTTTATGCGAGATTGAATTTTGTTTCTAGAAATCTTTTAGATTCCGCCGCGGGTGCTACTTTTATGGAAGTTACTTTGGGTGAAGCTACTAAATTGCTTGATAATATTATGGCTAATTATTCACAATGGCATACTGAAAGAGCACCTACTAGTAAAAAGGTTAATTCTGTTGAAGAAATTAGTACTTTGAGTGAAAAGTTGATGCACTTATGAAATTGGTTGCTAGTAAAAATGCTCCTATTGATCTTAATGATGTGCCTTTGTCTACTTTGATTGAGCAAAAAAGTGATCCCGTAGATGTGAATTTTGTCTCACGAAACAATTTTAATAACAATGCTTATAGGGGTAATTTTAATCCTAGGCCGTTTCCTAGAAATTCCTCTAATAATTATGGCAATTCCTATGGTAATTCTTATAATAATAATAATAATAGGATGCCCAATGATCTTGAGAGTAATATTAAATAATTTATCAATGCTCAAAAAGTTTTCAACACTACGATAGAAGAAAAATTGAATAATACTGATGATATGTCTAGGAGCATTGATAGAATTACTCATGATGTAGAAAATCTCAAGATTAAATTTTTTCCACCCAATGTTGAAATTAATGAATCAATTAAAGCTTTATATGTTTCCATGTATGAAAGTAAGAAAAGAACCGCTATGCTAAGAGCTAAAAGAGAATTTTTAGAAAAAGCGTTTTCACCCGATTTCTTTCATAGTAATGATGAAGATGTTAATATGATTGGTGTTTCTTCTATTGATTGATTGTTTAGTAATATTAAACTTGATGATAAGGGGACTGAAGAAGAGTTAACTTTAGCTAGAAGGCATCCCCATAATTCAGAGGGTGAAAATATTGTTGATTTTTTTTGATAAAAGTGGGTTTGGAGAGGTAAAAACTTTAACTAGTGATGTGCCCACTCTTTTGGATTACAAGGACTTTAATTATGATAGTTGCTATTTGATTGAATGCATTTCTTTGTTACAATCCATGATAAATTCCCCCAATGCTTATGAACAAAATAAAGCTTTTACTAAACATATTGTAGAAGCGATGATGGAAGCTTTAGAAGAAAAGCTAGAATTAGAGATTTCAATCCCTAGGAAATTATATGATGAATGGGAACCCACGATTAAAGTCAATATAAAAAATTATGAGTGCAATGCTTTATGTGATTTGGGTGCTAGTGTTTCCACAATCCCGAAATCTCTATGTGATGTGCTAGGTTTTACCAATATGGAGGAATGTTCTCTTAATTTGCACTTGGCGGATTCTACTATTAAAAAACCTTTGGGAAGAATTAATGATGTTCTTATTCTTGCAAATAGGAATTATGTTCCCATATATTTTATTGTTGTTGATATTGATTGCAATCCGTCTTGTCCCATAATACTTGGTAGACCGTTTTTACGAACTATAGGTGCCGTGATTGATATGGAAGAAGGGAATATTGAAATTCAGTTTCCGTTAAGAAAGGGTATGGAACACTTCCCTAGAACTAGAATTAAAACACTTTATGAATCAATCATGAGGGCAACCTATGGAGCAAAAACCAAAGAAGACAACACTTGAATCTATGCATTATGCCTAGCTAGGGGCATAAAACAATATGGCTTGTTGGGAGGCAACCCAATGAATAAAAATTTTCACTTTTTATTTCCGTTCTTGTGTGTTTGCACAATTATGCTACTGTTATGATTGTGTTTTTATGTTTTAATTAGTGTTTGTGCCAAGTAAAGCCTTTAGGATTATGTTGGATGATAGTTGACTTGATCCTGTTGGAAAACAGAAGGTTTCGCGTTCAGTAGCAGAATTGTTAAAATTTGCTCGAACATGGAAAAATTCTGAATTTAAAAAAATGATTGATATACAAATTGCCCACGTCGTCCTAATTGTTTAGAATTTTTGGAGTTACAGAAGTATGAGCTTAATTCAGTTTTCTACAGACTGTTTTGTTTTGACAGATTCTGTTTTCGTTGCATTGTGTGCTTATTTTGATGAATCTATGGATTGTATCGGGGGGTGTAAACCATGGTAAAGTTAGAATACAGTAGGTATAATGCAATAACAAAATATGAATGGGTTGCAATGGTACTTAAAGTACTAAGCTGTTTGCTTATACTAACGGATCTCATGAAGGTTTTGTTAAGTTTTGTGTGATTGAAGTTTTCAAGTTTTGGGTGCGATCACGATGGATGAAGGAATAAGGAGTGAAAAGAGCCTAATCTTGGGGATGCCCATGGCACCCCAAGGTAATATTCAAGGATTACCAAGCAACTAAGCTTGGGGATGCCCTGGAAGGCATCCCCTCTTTCTTCTAACGACCATCAGTAATTTTACTTGGAGCTATATTTTTATTCGTCACATATCATGAGTTTTGCTTGGAGCGTCTTCTATTATATGAGTCTTTGCTTGTTTTGCTTTTTAGTTTGTCACAATCATCCTTGCTGGACACACCTATTTGAGAAAGCCATAATGATGCTATGATTTGTTATAATTGCTCTATGTGCTTCACTTAAATTTTTTGAGGTATGGAATTGCTCTAGTACTTCACTTCCATCTTTTTGAGCATGGTGGTGGTTCAATTTTTGAAGAAATGCTCTCATGCTTCACTTAGATTATTTCGAGATTTAGTAATTTTTTTTGAAGAAATATGCTCTCATGCTTCACTTAGATTATTTTGAGAGTTGAAAAAGGAAATTATTTTGAAGAAATTTATGCTCTCGTGCTTCACTTTGTGACGCCCCCAGCCTATCGTGCACTAATCATACACGCAAATGCACACGATCAAGCCTAAGGACTCACGGGAAGATATCACAACACAACTCTAAAATATAAATAAAGTCATACAAGCTTTATATTACAAGCCAGGGGCCTCGAGGGCTCGAATACATAAGCTTGCACACAAGCGTCAGCGGAAGCATCAGATATCTGAGTACAAATATAAAAGAAAACACAGAAAGGCCCTTAGAAGGCGGGGCAAAAGAAAAACACTACGATCGAAAGGCGTAGGCCTCCTGCCTGGGACCCTCCGATCCTACTCCTGGTCGACGGCAAGCTCGTAGTAATATCTACCCTCGGGGTAGTAGTAGCGATCGTCGGCATGGCCGTTGTAACCGGGGCTCCATCATCTGGTTGCATCACAGGGGTATGGGGGAAAAAAGCAAAGCAATCATGAGTACTCATCCGAAGTACTCAGCAAGCAAGGATCTACACTACATATGCAACATTATCAAAGAGAGGCTGTATATGTGGACTGGGCTGTAGAAATGCCAGAATAGAGAGAAGGCCTAATCCTATCGAAGACTAGCATCTTCAGAGGTCTTGCAGCATTAGAAGAGTGTAGATTAGTACAGTATAGAATAGTAGTATCATCAACCTCACCCAGAGATCCTTTCTCGACTCCCTACGAGAAAGCAATCCCAGAGCCATACAGTCATCAACCTCGTCCGGAGATCCCTTCTCGACGCCCTGCGAGAAGCAATCCCAGAGCCATAGTATCAAATTCTAGTTGTATCGATCGGGATACAACTCCGAGTGTCCGTTACCGAGGATCCGGCTATGCATAGATTAGTTCTTCCCTGCAGGGGTGCACCAACTTACCCACCACGCTCGCTTAACTCCGGCCGGACACACTTTTCCTAGGTCATGCCCGGCCTCGGCCAAACGACACACCGCAGCCCTACCTAAAGCTCAGCAGAGAGGTCCCCGCCGGTCTACATCCTAAGCACTCAGGGGTCTTGGGCCATCGCCCTGTGCACTCCGGGTCGTTGTGTGCAGGGTGGATACTAGCACCGCCTCGGATGGTCGGCATGATCCGACCGTGCCACAATGCTGAACTGGACGTCTGACAGAACTTTTGGCTGGTGCCACGATGCAGAGTACCCATATTTATTCCCGCGTGGTGGTTAGTGCTATCGGGCCAAAGACCCACTCAGATCAAATATCCAAATTCTTAGTACCTTGGGGGTGCGGTAACGAGCAGAGACTCACGATCGATGTGACCCCGTCGCCCCGTCTCTAGGACTTGCGGCAAGGGCCAAGAATGCCCGGCCACGCCTCGTATTCATCACTCGGGCACCATATAGGCAACCCGTCTTCACATCACACGCGGGTACCCCTCAGGGTCGACCCACCTTTCCAAGTAACAATAGTACAGTCCAAGTATCCGTGTGTCCATAACATCAGGGGAATCCGAGGTATCACCCTCGTTGGATTCCTACTCGATGTAACCGTCAAGGTGAACTCAGAGGAATCACCCTCGCTGGGTTCACACTTGAGGTGTTGTACGACGGCGTCGTTATCAGAAGCGGTGAAGGAGGAATCACCCTCGATGACCACGACCGAATAGCTACTCTATAGAGTTAACATCAGAAGTGCTACAAGAGTTTTCACCCTCGGTACTCGATAGTAACGCTGTAGTGTCGTTACAACTAAGGGGGGGTGATGTGCGGTGCCGGGGCCTGTTCTTCAATCCCGTTGATCGGGTCTTCTGATAAACCAGCGGGGCAGTCGGGACAAGTGGGGTCACTGATAGGTCTCTACCCAGCCTATACTAAACAGTTTAGGATAAGCAGGTAAGGTTTCAACAGCAGGTTACCATAAACAGGCTATGCATCAGAATAGGTAAAGCAGTAGTAGCAGCAATTCTAATGCAAGCATGAGAGAGAAAGAATAGGCGATATCGGTATGCTCAAGGGGGGGGGTGCTTGCCTGGTTGCTTGGCGGCAAAGGCAAGGTCGTCAACGGTGGCGTCGGGTTCCGGAGCTGCGTCGGTACCGGGAACTGCGTCGGAGTCTAACGAGAGAGAAGAGGGGGAGGAAACAATAAATATAAGCAAATAGATGCAACACGATGCATGACATGGCAATACGCAGTGCTAGCGGTAGTCTAACGCAGTACTACACGTATCAGACGGAGCGGGAGAATATCTGACGATATTTCCCGGGTCTTTGGATTTATCGAACAAACGATCCGGAGAGGGAAGTTCCATGTTCATCATGCTAGGGGCATGTGACAGATGAAAGGAGGGCATATTCGGATTCGTGGGATTTTTTTTATCAACTTTCATATATAAATTATTTTCATCGAAGTTACGGTTTAAAAGATATGATTTTCTAAAGTTTTTATTAATTTCTGGAATTGTTTTAATTACTAAATTCGTCAGAAAATGAATTATGACATCATCCTGGCATCATCACTGCGTCAACGGTCAACAGACCAATTGACTGGTCAGCAGGGCCCACTGGCAGCGACTGGGCGTTGCCCAGTCAGCATTTGACTGGGTCAACGGGACCCAGGGGCCCAGTGGCAGCGACTGTGGGGAGGTCCATGTGGACTGCCACATCAGCGATGCCGGAGCTGCTCCGGCGAGCTCTCCGCGGCGGCGAGTTCACCGGAGAGGCTCGGAATTTCGCTACGGTGGCCCGTTTTCGACGCGGTTGGTTGCATTCGAACGGGTCCATCGCGACGCATCGATCTACGGGGCCAGAGTGAGCGGGAGTGGCCGTTAGACGCGTCGGCGTCGAGCTTTGGCAGCGGCGGCGTTCGGGTGTTCTCGGGTTTGAGGCTAGAGGCTCGCCCAGGGTAATCTGGTGCGGGCACGCGCCTCCCTGGCGTTCCAGGAGCACGGCGACGTGAGCAGGCAGCGAGGAGGGGCACGGGGACCACGCCAGCTACGGGTCCGGCGGCGACCAGAACACGGAAATGGTGCGCGGCATCGTCTACGGCGAGACTGCGAGTAGTCGGAGGTAGAGGAGGAAGAAAGAGGCTCATGGTGGGGCGCACGATGGCCGTTGGTGGCTTAGGAGCGCAGAGAACACCGACGACCGGGGCTGCGGTGCTCCGGCGATCCGCGTCGATCACCGGCTCGATTCGGCCAACGCCGTGGCTTCGGGCTCGGACGCGAGGTCGAGGAAGAAGGAGAGGACGTCGGCGGAGCCCGTGGACAGCTCGGGAGGATGGGACGGCGCCGGTGGCTGCGATGATGGCGAGCAGCGGTGACGGTGGCGCTCGGGCGAGGTGTAAGCAAGGGAGGAAGGGAGAGGGAGGAGCCAGAGGGGGCCAGGGGTGCACGGGGCTCTGCCCTTTATCCACGGCGAGCGCGGCGACGCGCTGTCGTGTAGCGAGGGAGGGGGCCGGGCTCGGGGGCGCGCGCACACGCAGAGCGCTCGACAGCGGGGCGCGGGAGGGGGGGGGGTGAGCAGTGCGGGGAAAGGGACGGCGCCAGGCGGTGGGCTGGGCCGTTTGTGCTGACTAGAGCCCAGCCACTCGGGCCCCTTTTCCTTTTTCTTCTTTTCTCTTTTCTCTTTTAGTTCCTGTTTTGCCTTTTATTTTTATTTCAAATGACTTTTGTATTTTATGAAACTTGCCCAAATATTTATAGTGCAATATTAGACATTGTTAGAAAATGGTTTGGAGTACAAATGATTTTATTTGGATTTTAAATAAGAGAATAAGGGTTAAATAACTCTGTTTTGTGGTTGTTAGAGTCACATAATCTATTTAGTATATGTTGAATATAATTTTAGAATTGTCTCTGGATTATTTACAATATTATGAACAATTTAGTTTTCAAATTTGAACAACTTTTATTTTCACTTTCAGTTTGAATTTCCATTTGAATTTGAATTTGAAAAGAGATATGATACTAATGATGATTAAGCTGTTGGGGAACGTAGTAGTAAATCAAAAAATTTCCTACGCATCACCAAGATCAATCTATGGAGAGACTAGCAACGAGAGAGAGAGGAGTGTATCTTCATACCCTTGAAGATCGCGATGCGGAAGCGTTGCAAGAACGCGGTTGGAGGAGTCGTACACGCAGCGATTCAGATCGCGGTCGATTCCGATCTAAGCACCGAACAACGGTGCCTCCGTGTTCAACACACGTGCAGCCCGGTGACGTCTCCTGCGCCTTGATCTAGCAAGGAGGAGGGAGAGGTTGGGGAAGACAGCTCCAGCAGCACGACGGCGTGGTGGTGGAACTTGCAGTTCTCCGGCAGGGCTTCGCCAAGCTCAAACGGAGGAGGAGGAGGTGTTGGAGAGGGGGAGGGCTGCGCCAGGGGAGAGGTTGTGGCCTCCCTCCCACCCCTCCACTATTTATAGGCTGGGGGGAGAGGGGGCCAGCCCCCCTAGATCCCATCTAGGGTTGGGGCGGCGGCCAAGGGGGGGTGGAGTGCCTCCCAAGTCAAGTGGAGGCCCTCCCCCTTTAGGGTTTCCCCTCTCCCATGCGCATGGGCCTTAGGGGGGCTGGTGCCCCTAGCCCATTAAGGCTAGGGCGCCCCCTTACAGCCCATGCTGCTGTATTGGACGTGGTGGAACCCTTTCCGGACTTCCGGACCCCTCCGGAATCCTCCGGAACCTTTCGAAAGCTTCCCGGTACAATACCGAAAAAACTGAACTTTTTTCCGGAACCCCAATAACAACTTCCCATATATAAATCTTTACCTCCGGACCATTCCGGAACTCCTCGTGACATCCGGGATCTCATCCGGGACTCCGAACAACATTCGGTATTCACATACTATTTCCCATAACAACCCTAGAGTCACCGAACCTTAAGTGTGTAGACCCTACGGGTTCGGGAACCATGCAGACATGACCGAGACATCTCTCCGGCCAATAACCAACAGCAGGATCTGGATACCCATGTTGGCTCCCACATGTTCCACGATGATCTCATCGGATGAACCACGATGTCAAGGATTCAATCAATCCCGTATACAATTCCCTTTGTCTACCGGTATGATACTTGCCCTAGATTCGATCGTCGGTATCCCTATACCTTGTTCAATCTTGTTACCGGCAAGTCACTTTACTCATTCCGTAATGCATGATCCCGTGGCTAACTCTTTAGTCACATTGAGCTCATTATGATGATGCATTACCGAGTGGGCCCAGAGATACCTCTCCGTCATACGGAGTGACAAATCCCAGTCTCGATTCGTGCCAACCCAACAGACACTTTCGGAGATACCTGTAGTGCACATTTATGGTCACCCAATTACGTTGTGATGTTTGATACACCCAAAGCATTCCTACGGTATCCGGGAGTTGCACAATCTCATGGTATAAGGAAATGATACTTGACATTAGAAAAGCTTTAGCAGACGAACTACACGATCTAGTGCTATGCTTAGGATTGGGTCTTGTCCATCACATCATTCTCCTAATGATGTGATCCCGTTATCAATGACATCCAATGTCCATGGTCAGGAAACCGTAACCATCTATTGATCAACGAGCTAGTCAACTAGAGGCTCACTAGGGACATGTTGTGGTCTATGTATTCACACATGCATTACGATTTCCAGATAACACAATTATAGCATGAACAATAGACAATTATCATGAACAAGGAAATATAATAATAACCACTTTATTATTGCCTCTAGGGCATATTTCCAACATAAGCACTGTTGATCATGATGACATGGCATAATCAAAAGGGTGATCACTGTAGCTTAATACATGGGGTGTTACAAATCTCCTCTACTAACAAGAATTCTCGTCCCGAGAATTAAGAGGTAGAAGGAAAAAGTTCGGGGTATTCCGCACGAAGATTATCCTCGCGTTCCCAAGTGGCTTCATCTTCAGTATGATTTGACCACAGCACTTTGAGGAACTTGGTAACCTTTTGACGGGTCCGACGCTCAGCTTCATCGAGAATGCGGATCGGATGCTCCTTATAAGAAAGATCATCATGCAATTCGAGCATCTCGTGATCCACAGCTCAGTTCGGAGATTCCTTGAAGCATTTACGAAGTTGCGACACATGGAAGACGTCATGGATATGAGAGAAGTGCGGCGACAAGTCCAATTTATATGCCACCTGACCACATCTCGCAAGAATGCGGAAAGGACCAATGTAGCGTGGAGCTAACTTGCCCTTGATTCCAAAACGGTGAGTTCCCTTCATAGGAGTGACACGAAGATAAGCTTGATCACCAGGTTGATAGATCAAACCCCATCGCTTGCGATCATAGTTGCTCTTCTGGCGGTCCTGAGCCTCCTTGAGGTTTTCACGGACGATACGGACTTGCTCTTCGGCGTGTTGAATAATATCCGGACCCACGAGCGGTCGTTCCCTAGTTTCTGACCAATTCAGAGGGGTTCGACACTTACGTCCATATAGTACTTCGAAGGGGGCCATTTTCAAACTGGCTTGATAGCTGTTGTTATAAGAGAACTCGGCATACGGGAGAGATTCTTCCCACTTCTTACCGAACGATATAACACAAGCCCGAAGCATGTCTTCAAGAACCTGATTGACTCGCTCGACTTGGCCTTGGGACTGGGGGTGATATGCTGAACTCCAAGTAATATGAGTTCCCATAGCTTCTTGGAAACTTTCCCAGAACTTGGAGGTGAAAAGTCCGCCACGGTCCGAACTGATCTCCTTCGGAATGCCGTGGAGTGAAACAATTCTGGAGATATACAACTCTGCTAACTGACTAGCAGTGATAGTCTCTTTGACAGGCAGAAAGTGTGCAACTTTAGAGAGTTGGTCGACGACGACAAGAATAGCATCGTGACCCTTCTGTGACCTGGGAAGGCCAGTAATGAAATCCATCTGAACCTTATCCCATTTCCATAGAGGAATAGGAAGTGGTTGCAGAATTCCAGTAGGCTTCTGATGTTCTGCTTTAACGCGACGGCAAACATCACATTCAGCAACATAGCGAGCAATGTCCTGCTTCATTCTAGACCACCAGTACCTTTGACGGAGATCACGATACATCTTGGTGCTACCCGGATGAATAGACAATGGGGTATCATGGGCCTCCTTCATGACTTTGTCAGTCATAAGCTCGAAGCGAGGTACCACAATGCGGTTTCTGAAATACAAGGTTCCATCTTCACACAGCGAGAAATCCCTGTACTTTTCAAGGTGAAGATTTTTCTTCATCAGATCAACTTCAGCATCTTTAGCTTGCGCATTCTTAACAGCTTTCTCAAGATCTGGTTGTATCACTAGGTTATTAAGAGAACCCTGTGGAACAATACGCAGATTCAGCTTGCACAGTTCTTCAAAAAGACGAGGTTGAGCTCGCCTAACCATGAGGTTGTCGCAATAGGACTTGCGGCTTAAGGCATCAGCCATTATGTTAGCCTTGCCAGGGGTATAGGATATACCCAAATCATAGTCCGCAATGGCCTCCATCCATCTTTGCTGACGGAGGTTTAGAGATGGCTGAGTGAACAAGTACTTCAGACTTTTATGATCCGTGTAGATCTCGCAACGATTACCGAGGAGGTAGTGTCGCCACAACAGCAATGCATAGATGACAGCAGCTAGTTCTAGATCATGTACCGGATAATTCTCTTCATGTGGGCGCAACTGACGAGAGCCATAGGCAATCACTTTACGCTCTTGCATTAGGACACAGCCTAATCCTTCACGGGATGCATCACAATAAATCACGAAGTCTTTGCGAGAATCTGGAGGAGCAAGTACTGGGGCAGATGTCAGCTTGTCTTTGAGTGTTTGAAAACTTTCTTGACATTTTTCTGTCCATTCAAATTTAACGCCCTTGTGAAGCAGATCAGTCAGAGGCTTAGCAATCTTGGAAAATTTCTCGACAAAATGACGGCAATAACTTGCAAGGCCAAGAAAACTTCTGACTTGCTTGACATTCTTCGGTGGAGTCCAATCAAGAATAGCCTGAACTCGTTCTGGGTTAACAGCAATTCCATCCTTGGAAATCACATGACCAAGGTAGGTTACTTCAGAAAGCCAAAATTCACATTTGGAGTATTTGGCATACAACTGGTGTTCTCGGAGTCTTTCCAGTACAAGACGGAGGTGTTCAGCATGTTCTTCCTTATTCTTCGAATAAACCAGAATATCATCTAGATATACCATGATGAATTTGTCGAGATAATCCATGAAGATGTAATTCATCAAACGGGAGAATGTGGCTGGAGCATTTGTTAAGCCAAATGACATGACAGTGTACTCATAAGAGCCATAGCGAGTAACAAATGCAGTCTTTGGAATATCCTCTTCACAAACACAGATCTGATGATAACCCAACCTCAAGTCGAGTTTAGAAAACACCGATGATCCAGCAAGTTGATCATACAAATCATTGATCCGAGGAAGCGGATATTTGTTCTGGATTGTGGCTTGGTTAATGGGTCGATAATCCTGAACCAATCGGTTAGTTCCATCCTTCTTCTTAACGAAGAGTGAAGGTGCTCCCCAAGCAGAGGAACTGGGGTGGATGAAACCTTTCTTAAGTGACGTGTCGATTTCTTCCTTAAGTTCAAGAAGGTGGTGCGGAGGCATCTTATAAGGACGCTTCGTAATAGGAGTTGTGCCTGGTTTCAAGTCGATGACAAACTTGACAGCTCTAGCAGGGGGTATTCCTGGAAGTTCTTCTGGAAAGACATCTTGAAAATCACGAACAACTGGAACATTCTCGATGCCTTCAAGGGGTGAGGCATTCAATGCATTCAGAACATATATTTGAGTCTCAGCATCCTGAGCTATTCGGGCTGAGTATTTGACTGTCTGGCTAGAAGGGTGAGTGAGCTGGACTGTCTTAGTAGCGCAATCAATCAAAGCATTATGGGTCGTCAACCAGTCCATACTGAGAATAATGTCTATGTCGGAAGGTCCAAGTACAATGAGAGAAACCGGAAAAAGTAGACCTCCAATCTCGATGTGGTTGTGAGGGCTTAGCATTGTGGTTTGCCACTTGGATCTCGGGGACTGAACCATTAGAGGAGTGGGTAATTCTTCCAGGTATAACTCATGTAACTGAGCAAATTGTTGGGACACAAAAGCATGCAATGCTCCTGAATCAAAGAGAACAGAGGCTGGTACTGAATTCACAGAGAGTGTTCCCAGCACTATAGTCAGTTCCTTCTGAGCCTTTTCAGCATTGACATGATTAGCATGGCCAAGTACAACATCAGACGGTATGATATTACGGTTTCTGAATCGGCGGTTTCGACAACTCTTCTTATGACCATTAGGAGGACGTGGCGCCTCCTGAGGAGAAGCCATAACATTAGGCGGTCCATCATGAACCGTTAGCTGTCTCGGCGGTGAAGGCAGACGAGGTGCAACATATGACGGTCTGGGTGTTAGAGCAGGTCGGTGGTAAACATTGTGCGGAATCCACACTCGACGTTTCTGAACAGGCTGACCCGAGGATGGGCCAACGTCATGAGTGCGCTTGAGCGACCCCTAGTACTTAGTCAGAGCAGTTTCAACTTGGAAAGATTGGCTGACAAGCGTTGCGAAGTCTGTGCAATCATGGACTGCAAGTGCGAGGTTTATATCAGTACGTAGTCCTTCACAAAATTTCTCCTGCTTGCGTGCGTCAGTGCAGACGTCATCTTCAGCATAGCGGGACAATTCAAGAAATTTCCTCTGATATTCATCCACAGTCATTGTTCCCTGTATAAGTTTGTGGAATTCCTGCTTCTTCTGGTCGATCAGACCTTGAGGAATGTACCGTGCACGAAAGGCTGACTGAAATTCCTGCCAAGTGGTTACTGTTTCAGTAGGCAACATACCCTTGTGGCTTTCCCACCATTGAGCAGCTGATCCCCTCAGGTGATACGTCGCATAGGTGACGTAACTGTCAGGGATAACATTGGCCGACTTCATCTGGAAGGCAATGTCACGGAGCCAATCATCAGCATCCATTGGATCAGTCGAGCTGCGAAAAGTGGATGGATTGAGGCGCACGAATTCTGGCAGTGTTATTGGGGTAGGCTGTTGATGAGCATTCTGGTTTGGAAACTGAGCCATTAGTCCGGTCATAAACTGACGGTTGAGTTCAAACTGCTGACGGTTGAGTTCAAACTGCTGCATCATTGCAGCAATATAGGGGGGAGGTGGAGGATCGTCAGCCATCCTGCCAAATCAACAGGGGCAGTTTAGTAAGAAAAATTGCATGTGTATGGAATGATTCATGAAGTAACACGCACAACAGAAGGAAGTGCAATAGATACTTCATCATATTCGCAACAGATATTCAAAGCCACACATAGCCTCGGTTAGAATCCGGCATTATGACAGCTGAAAGGGGAAGGCTAGACAACTAGGCGGCGCGCCGGCACACGGTAAGGAAGTACACAACAAGACATAGCAAAGGCTACATCAACGTCGGAGGAAACTGTTGGAGCGAGGAATCTGCAAGTGACAACACAGGGTGCCCTCGATAAAAGGATCATGTAAGCAGAATCTGGCCCGCAATCTTGAAGGAAGGGGGGAAATTTCAGAACACCGGGTGGATGTGATCACGAGAACCTAATGTTGGAGTTAGTAAAATTTTAACTCGAATAGGAGAGAGATCAGAGTTCCAGAGTAAAGTTCGAGGAGTAAAAGATCCTAATACCACCCATTTGGCGACGTGGGCCCGTAAGCCACACAGTCAAGTTAGTAAATTAGTTTTTGGACCACTAGACTCAACTTCGCCCAAGGAGTTGGAAAGAGGGTTCCTACAGTCAGTCGGCTCTGATACCAACTTGTGACGCCCCCGGCCTATCATGCACTAATCATACACGCAAATGCACACGATCAAGCCTAAGGACTCACGGGAAGATATCACAACACAACTCTAAAATATAAATAAAGTCATACAAGCTTTATATTACAAGCCAGGGGCCTCGAGGGCTCGAATACATAAGCTTGCACATAAGCGTTAGCGGAAGCATCAGATATCTGAGTACAGATATAAACGAAAACACAGAAAGGCCCTTAGAAGGCGGGGCAAAAGAAAAACACTACGATCGAAAGGCGTGGGCCTCCTGCCTGGGACCCTTCGATCCTACTCCTGGTCGACGGCAAGCTCGTAGTAATATCCACCCTCAGGGTAGTAGTAGCGATCATCGGCGTGGCCGTTGTAATCGGGGCTCCGTCATCTGGTTGCATCACAGGGGTATGGGGGAAAAAGAAAGCAAAGCAACCATGAGTACTCATCCGAAGTACTCAGCAAGCAAGGATCTACACTACATATGCAACATTATCAAAGAGAGGCTGTATATGTGGACTGGGCTGCAGAAATGCCAGAATAGAGAGAAGGCCTAGTCCTATCGAAGACTAGCATCTTCAGAGGTCTTGCAACATTAGAAGAGTGTAGATTAGTACAGTATAGAATAGTAGTATCATCAACCTCACCCAGAGATCCTTTCTCGACTCCCTGCGAGAAAGCAATCCCAGAGCCATACAGTCATCAACCTCGTCCGGAGATCCCCTCTCGACGCCCTGCGAGAAGCAATCCCAGAGCCATAGTATCCAATTCTAGTTGTATCGATCGGGATACAACTCCGAGTGTCCGTTACCGAGGATCCGGCTATGCATAGATTAGTTCTTCCTTGCAGGGGTGCACCAACTTACCCACCACGCTCGCTTAACTCCAGCTGGACACACTTTTCCTGGGTCATGTCCGGCCTCGGCCAAACGACACACCGCGGCCCTACCTAAAGCTCAGCAGAGAGGTCCCCGCCGGTCTACATCCTAAGCACTCAGGGGTCTTGGGCCATCGCCCTGTGCACTCCGGGTAGTTGTGTGCAGGGTGGATACCAGCACCGCCTCGGATGGTCGGCACGATCCGACCGTGCCACAATGCTGAACTGGATGTCTGACAGAACTTTCGGCTGGTGCCACGATGCAGAGTACCCATATTTATTCCCGTGTGGTGGTTAGTGCTATCGGGCCAAAGGCCCACTCAGATGAAATATCCAAATCATTAGTACCTTGGGGGTGTGGTAACGAGCAGAGACTCACGATCGATGTGACCCCGTCGCCCCGTCTCGAGGACTTGCGGCAAGGGCCAAGAATGCCCGGCCACGCCTCGTATTCATCACTCGGGCACCATACAGGCAACCTGTCTTCACATCACAGCGTGTAGCCCTCAGGGTCGACCCGCATTTCCAAGTAACAATAGTATAGTCCAAGTATCCGTGTGTCCATAACATCAGGGGAATCCGAGGTATCACCCTCGTTGGATTCCTACTCGATGTAACCGTCAAGGTGAACTCGGAGGAATCAGCCTCGCTGGGTTCACACTTGAGGTGTTGTACGATGGCGTCGTTATCAGAAGCGGTGAAGGAGGAATCACCCTCGATGACCACGACCGAATAGCTACTCTATAGAGTTAACATCAGAAGTGCTACAAGAGGTTTCACCCTCGGCACTCGATAGTAACGCTGTAGTGTCGTTACAACTAAGGGGGGGTGATGTGCGGTGCCGGGGCCTGTTCTTCAATCCCGTTGATCGGGTCTTCTGATAATCCAGCGGGGCAGTCGGGACAAGTGGGGTCACTGATAGGTCTCTACCCAGCCTATACTAAACAGTTTAGGATAAGCAGATAAGGTTTCAACAGCAGGTTACAATAAACAGGCTATGCATCAGAATAGGTAAAGCAGTAGTAGCAGCAATTCTAATGCAAGCATGAGAGAGAAAGAATAGGCGATATCGGTATGCTCAAGGGGGGGGTGCTTGCCTGGTTGCTTGGCGGCAAAGGCAATGTCGTCAACGGTGGCGTCGGGTTCTGGAGCTGCGTCGGTACCGGGAACTGCGTCGGAGTCTAACGAGAGAGAAGAGAGGGAGGAAACAATAAATATAAGCAAACAGATGCAACACGATGCATGACATGGCAATACGCAGTGCTAGGGGTAGTCTAACGTAGTACTACACATATCAGACGGAGCGGGAGAATATCTGACGATATTTCCCAGGTCTTTGGATTTATCAGACAGACGATCCGGAGAGGGAAGTTCCATGTTCGTCATGCTAGGGGCATGTGACAGATGAAAGGAGGGCATATTCGGATTCGTGGGATTTTTCTGATCAACTTTCATATATAAATTATTTTCATCAGAGTTACGGTTTAAAAGATATGATTTTCTAAAGTTTTTATTAATTTTTGGAATTGTTTTAATTACTAAATTCATCAGAAAATGAATTATGACGTCATCCTGGCGTCATCACTGCGTCAGCGGTCAACAGACCAGTTGACTGGTCAACGGGGCCCATGCGGGGCCCACTGGCAGTGACTGGGCGTTGCCCAGTCAGCATTTGACTGGGTCAACGGGACCCAGGGGCCCAGTGGCAGCGACTGTGGGAGGTCCACGTGGACTGCCACATCAGCGACGCCGGAAACGGCGCCGGAGCTGCTCCGGCGAGCTCTCCGCGGCGGCGAGTTCACCGGAGAGGGTCGGAATTTCACTATGGTGGCCCGTTTTTGACGCGGTTGGTTGCATTCGAACGGGTCCATCACGACGCATCGATCTACGGGGCCGGAGTGAGCGGGAGTGGCCGTTAGAGGCGCCGGCGTCGAGCTTTGGCGGCGACGGTGTTCGGGTGTTCTCGGGTTTGAGCCTAGAGGCTCGCTCGGGGCAATCTGGTGCGGGCACGCGCCTCCCTGGCGTTCCAGGAGCACGGCGACATGAGCAGGCAGCGAGGAGGGGCACGGGGACCGCGCCAGCTACGGGTCCGGCGGCGACCAGAACACGGAAATGGCGCGCGGCGTCGTCAGCGAGCTACGGCGAGACTGCGAGTAGTCGGAGGTAGAGGAGGAAGAAAGAGGCTCACGGTGGGGCGCACAATGGCCGTTGGTGGCTTAGGAGCGCAGAGGACACCGACGACCGGGGCTGCGGTGCTCCGGCGATCCGCGTCGATCACTGGCTCGATTCGGCCAACGCCGTGGCTTCGGGCTCGGACGCGAGGTCGAGGAAGAAGGAGAGGACGTCGGCGGAGCCCGTGGACAGCTCGGGAGGACGGGACGGCGCCGGTGGCCGTGATGATGGCAAGCGGCGGCGACGGTGGCGCTCGGGCGAGGTGGAAGCAAGGGAGGAAGGGAGAGGGAGGAGCCAGAGGGGGCCAGGGGTGCACGGGGCTCTGCCCTTTATCCACGGCGAGCGCGGCGACGCGTTGTCGTGCAGCGAGGCAGGGGGGCCGGGCTCGGGGGCGCGCGCGCACGCAGAGCGCTCGACAGCGGGGCGCGGGAGGGGGGGTGAGCAGTGCGGGGAAAGGGACGGCACCAGGCGGTGGGCTGGGCCGTCTGTGCTGACTAGAGCCCAGCCACTCGGGCCCCTTTTCCTTTTTCTTCTTTTCTCTTTTCTCTTTTAGTTCCTGTTTTGCCTTTTATTTTTATTTCAAATGACTTTTGTATTTTATGAAACTTGCCCAAATATTTAAAGTGCAATATTACACATTGTTAGAAAATGGTTTGGAGTACAAATGATTTTATTTGGATTTTAAATAAGATAATAAGGGTTAAATAACTCTGTTTTGTGGTTGTTAGAGTCACATAATCTATTTAGTATATGTTGAATATAATTTTAGAATTGTCTCTGGATTATTTACAATATTATGAACAATTTAGTTTTCAAATTTGAACAACTTTTATTTTCACTTTCAGTTTGAATTTCCATTTGAATTTGAATTTGAAAAGAGATATGATACTAATGATGATTAAGCACTGTTGATCATGATGACATGGCATAATCAAAAGGGTGATCACTGTAGCTTAATACATGGGGTGTTACACACTTAAATTTATTTGAGAGCTTGTTAGTAGCAATGGTAATATATGAAATTAGTCGCAAAGTGATATATATTCCAGAGGGATATAATAAAAACTTTCATGAAGATCATTGGATATTATAAACTTGATTCCTTGCAATAGTTTTGAGATATGGAGATAGTAATATATGTGTCATGTTGGTGAGTAATTATGCTTTAGGAAGAATATTGGTGTTAAGGTTTGTGATTCCCTATGCAAGCACGAAAGCCAATAGTTATGCAACGAAGTTATATCCTACTTGTGGTGCATTATTCAGTGTTAGTTATGTTTAATGCTCATTTATGATCACTTTTGTTTCTTGGTTGGTCGCTTCTCAATCTATTTGCCAGCCTTCATTTGTACTAAGCGGGAATACTGCTTGTGCATCCAACTCCTTAAACCCAAAGTTGTGCCAAATGAGTCCACCATACCTACCTATATGCGGTATTTCCATGCCGTTCCAAGTAAATTTGTATGTGCTAACTCTAATTTTCAAAATGAATTTCCTTCTTGTGTGCCCGTACCGCTCATGAGGCGGCAGGGGGTGGCCAATATTTTCCATGCTAGGTAGGTTATTCTCAAGATGAGTGTTTATTCACTTGTGATTGCATGAGAGTGTGACAGGTAATAGGGATGCCCAGTCCCGAAATGAATTTTTTTATATATGTTGTTCATAATAAATTCCTTGGAAAGTGTTGGTATGGAAGGCACCCATGGTTTCCGCTAGCCTTGGATTGTGAAAGAATGGTGGAAAAGGAAATACACTTTATTTTATGTTTGGGAACCGCCTATGATTACCTAGCATGGAAGATATTGGGAATTCTCGGTCATTTTCGTTGACAGGAAAAGCATGCCTCTGAAAACAATTTTATCTCTCGATTTAAGCTATGAGCTCTGGCACCTCCACAAGTCTCTGCTTCCCTCTGTGAGGGGCTTATCTATTTACTTTTATGCAATTTTTTTGAGTATCCATCTTCTCTTATAAAGCACCAACTAGCGAACACTATTATCATACTTGTGCATTTGATATAGCTAATATTTGAGTGTGTTTCATGAATGGATCAATGATTGAGCATAATGGGCTAGGGATAGCTTTCTTTAGCGTTGATATTTTGAAAGACATGGTTGCTTGTTGATATGCTTGAGTATTGATGTCCTCATGTCAATTATAGACTACTGTTTTGAATCATCTAAAGTCCAAATGTCCATGCTACAAAATAAAAGAATATGTGATGAACATGTTAGGCAGCATTCCACATCAAAAATTCTATTTTTGTCATTTACCTACTCGAGGACGAGCAGGAATTAAGCTTGGGGATGTGTGACGCCCCCGATTCAATCGTACACTAATCATACATGCAAACATGTACGATCAAGATCAAGGACTCACAGGAAGATATCACAACACAACTCTAGACACAAATAAAAGTCATACAAGCATCATAGTACAAGCCAGGGGCATCGAGGGCTCGAATACAAGTGCTTGAACATAAACGAGTCAGCGGAAGCAACAATATCTGAGTACAGACATAAGTTAAACAAGGTGCCATAAGATGGCTAGCACAAACATGGATACAGATCGAAGAGGCGCTGGCCTCCTGCCTGGGATCCTCCTAACTACTCCTGGTCGTCGGCGGCCTGAATGTAGTAGTAGGCACCCTCAGCGTAGTAGGAGTCGTCGAAGGTGGCGTCTGGCTCCCGGGCTCCAGCATATGGTTGCGACATCTGAGAAGAATGGAAAAGGGGGAAAAGAGGGAGCAAAGCAACCGTGAGTACTCATCCAAAGTACTCGCAAGCAAGGATCTACACTACATATGCATCAGTATCAATGAAAGAGGTAGTATCTGTGGAATGAAAAATGCCAGAATAAGAGGGGGGAGAAGCTAGTCCTATCGAAGACTACACTTCTGGCAGCCTCCATCTTGAAGCATATAGAAGAGAGTAGCATGTATAGTATCAAGTAACATCGCATAGCATAATCCTACCTGGCGATCCTCTCCTGGACACCCTACGAGAGAGCGATCACCGGGTTGTATCTGGCACTTGAACGGGTGTGTTTTATTAAGTATTCAGTTTTCTAATTGTCATGACGTCGGAATACAACTCCAAGTCGTCCTGCTAACGTGGACACGGCTATTCGAATAGATCAATCTTCCCTGCAGGGTGATACGTCTCCAACATATCCATAATTTTTGCTTGTTCCATGCTGTTATATTATTATTCTTGGATGTTTTACAATCACTTTATAGCAACTTTATATCATTTTTTGGGACTAACCAATTGGCATAGTGCCCAGTGCCAGTTGCTGTTTTTTGCTTGTTTTTTTTACTTCGCAGAATATCAGTACCAAACGGAGTCCAAACGCAGCAAAACTTTTTGGAGAATTTTTATGGACCAGAAGGAACAACTTGGGCCAAAGAAGTACCAGAGGGGTGCCCCGAGGGGGGTACAACCCACCTGGGCGCGCTTGGGGGCCCAGGCGCGCCCTGGTGGGTTGTGCCCACCTCGGTGGCCTCCCGCACCGCCTCTTCGTCCTATAAATACCCCAATATTCCAAAAACCCTAGGGGAGTCTACGAAACACAATTCCAGCCGCCGCAAGTTCCAGAACCACGAGATCCAATCTAGACACCATCACGGAGGGGTTCATCATCCTCATTGGTGCCTCTCAGATGATGCGTGAATAGTTCATTATAGACCTACGGGTCCGTAGGCAATAGCTAGATGGCTTCTTCTCTCTTTTTGATTCTCAATACACTGTCTCTTGGAGATCTATTAGATGTAACTCTTTTTGTGGTGTGTTTGTTGGGATCCGATGAACTTTGAGTTTATGATCAGATCTATATCCATGAAAGTTATTTGAGTTCTTTGATCTCTCTTATGCATGATTACTTATAGCCTCGTATTTCTTCTTCGAATCTTTGGTTTAGTTAGGCCAACTAGATTGATTTTTCTTGCCATGGGAAGAGGTGCTTTGTGATGGGTTCGATCGTGCAGTGTTCTTTCCCAGTGACAGAAGGGGCAGCGAGACACGCATGTTTCTATTAAGGATAACAAGATGGGGGTTATTCCTACATGAATAGATCTCGTCTACATCATGTCACCGTTCTTATTGCATTACTCCGTTTCTCCATGAACTTAATACACTAGATGCATGCTGGATAGCGGTCGATGTGTGGAGTAACAGTAGTAGATGCAGGCAGGAGTCGGTCTACCAATATTGGACATGATGCCTATATAATGATCATTGCCTGGATATCATCATAATTATTTGAGGTTCTATCAATTGCCCAATAGTAATTTGTTTACCCAACATGTGCTATTTCTTGAGAGAAGCCACTAGTGAAATCTACGGCCCCGGGTCTATTCTTCATATATATTTGCTTTCCGAGCTATTATTTGCCACTTCTATTTTCAGATCTATTATTCCAAAAACCCAAAAATACCTTGCTGCAATTTTTATTTGCATCTTTTATTTCGCGTTTTATCGAGAGCTATTTATCCAATCTACCACAAATTATCTATCTTTTTACCATGGAGGGATTGATAACCCCTCTTACGCGTCGGGTTGCAAGTATTTGTTCTTTGTGTGTAGGTACCGTTTACATAGTGTTGCTTGGTTCTCCTACTGGATTGATACCTTGGTTTCATAACTGAGGGAAATACCTACCGTAGCTGTGCTGCATCATCCCTTCCTCTTTGGGGAAAGATCGACGTAGTTCAAGCGACATCAAAAGGAATTTCTAGTGCCGTTGCCGGGGAGACATCATCAACATCTATCAGGTTCCTAAGCACAAATCTCATATCCTTGCAATTTATATTGTTTGCCATTTGCCTCTCGTTTTCATCTCCCCCACTTCACACAAAATTGCCTTTTTATTCTCCTTTTTTTCGTCAGATCTCTTGTTTGCTTGTGTTGCCATGTGCCTTCTATATGCTTGCATCTTCGCTTGCTAAAAATCTATTGATATGGATCCCCATCCACTTGCTAATCTTTTTAAAAGATCCAATCATGATGAACCAATTGCTAGTGAGTTGAGTGCACTAGATTATCTTTATGAAGTTTTGCTTGAGATTCGTGAATCTGAAAATTGTGATGAAGAAATTTATGAAGTAATTCATGATAGCACCTTGAATGAAAAGCATGATTGAAATGATTTTACTATAAATTTTATTAATGTCAATTGTGCTAATAATATGCAAAATCCCAAGCTTAGGGATGCTAATCTTGCTATGTCCACTACTTATTGCAATGATCATGATTGGGGTGATTCTTCTTATGATCTTGAAAATTTATTTAAGCCTCATGATGAATATGATATTGATAATAATGCTTGCAATAATATTGAAAGTGGGTTTGGAAGAGAATAAACTTTAGGTAAAAATAATCCCACATATTTGGAGAGTGTTCAATCTTACAATTTTTTGATGAAAGTGGGTTTGGAGAGGTCATGACTTTAGTTGATGTTAATCCTACTATCTTGGAAGAATATAAAACTTTTATGCATGTGGATCATGAAGAGAAAATTTTATATGATAGCTACATTGTTGAATTTGATTATGATCCTACATGTAATTATTATGAGAGAGGAAAATATGGTTGTAGAAATTTTCATGTTACTAATTTACCTCCCGTTATGTTTCAGAATTTTTGGAGTTACAGAAGTATGAGAACAATTCGCATCTTTACAGACTGCTCTGTTTTTGACACATTCTATTTTGTTTGCATTGTGTGCTTATTTTGATGAATCTATGGATTATATCGGGGGGGTATAAGCCATGGTAAAGTTAGAATACAGTAGATATAATGCAATAACAAAATTTGAATGGGTTTTCTTCAGTACTTAAAGTAAAGATTGGTTTTCTTATACTAGCGGATCTCACGAAGGTTTTGTTAAGTTTTGTGTGATTGAAGTTTTCAAGTTTTGGGGAGATCGCGATGGATGAAGGAATAAGGAGTAAGAAAAGCCTAAGCTTGGGGATGGCCCATGGCACCCCAATTTAATATTCAAGGAGAACCAAGCAACTAAGCTTGGGGATGCCCCAGAAGGCATCCCCTCTTTCTTCTAACGACCATCGGTATTTTACTTGGAGCTATATTTTCATTCGTCACATATCATGAGTTTTGCTTGAAGCATCTTGTATTATATGAATCTTTACTTGTTTTGCTTTTTAGTTTGTCACAACTTTCCTTGCTGGACACACCTATTTGAGAGAGCCAAAATTATGCTATGATTTGTTAGAATTGCTCTATATGCTTCACTGAAACTTTTTGAGCTATGGAATTGCTCTAGTTCTTCACTTATATCTTTTTGAGCACGGTGTGCTTTAATATTTTTAAAGAAATACTCTCATGCTTCACTTATATTTGTTTGCGAGTTAGTAATTTTTTTAAGAAATTCTCTCATGCTTCACTTATATTATTTTGAGAGACGAAAAATTTTATGCTCATGTTGGTCACTTAGATTTGTTTGAGCAATCAAAAGCAACATATGAAATTAGTCCCAAAGTGATAGATATTCAAGAGGGGTATAACAAAAACTTTCATGAAGATCATTGGACAAAATAAACTTGATTCTTTGTAATAGTTTTGAGATATGATGATAGTGATATGTGAGTCATGTTGGTGAGTAATTATGCTTTAGTAAGAATATTGGTGTTAAGGTTTGTGATTCCCTATGCAAGCACGAAAGTCAATAGTTATGCAATGAAATTACATCCTACTTATGGTGCATTATTCGATGTTAGTTATGCTTAATGCTCGCTTATGTGATTTTTCGTTTCTTGGTTGGTTGCTTCTCAATCTTTTTGCTAGCCTCCACTTGTACTAAGTAGAAATACTACTTGTGCATCCAAAATCTTTTAACCAGTTTTGCCACATGAGTCCACCATACCTACCCATATGCGGTATTCCCATGCCGTTCTAAGCAAATTTGTATGTGCCATCTCTAATTTTCAAAATAAATTTCCTTTTTGTGTGCTCGTACCGCTCATGAAGCGGCAGGGGGTGGCCAATATTTTCCATGCTAGATGTGTTATTCTCAAGATGAGTGTTTATTCACTTGTCATTGCACGAGAGTGCGGCAGTAATAGGGATGCCTAGTTCCAAAATGAAAAAGAAACTTACTTTATGTTGTCAAATAATAAATTCCTTGGAAAGTGTTGGTATGGAGGGCACCCGTGGATACGGCTAGCCATGGATTGTGAAAGAATGGTGGAAAAAGGAATAAACTTTATTTTCTGTTTGGGAACCGCCTCTGATATATCTAGCCTAGAAAGTGTTGGGAATTACTCGGTCGTTTTCGTTGACGGGAAAAGTATGCCTCTCAAAATTTTTATCTCTCAATTTAAGCTTTGAGCTCTGGCACCTCTACAAATCATTACTTCCCTCTGCAAAGGGCCTTTCTATTTACTTCATGCAATTTTTATTTTTATTTGAGTCTCCATCTTCTCTTATAAAGCACCAACTAAGGGGCACTATGATCATACTTGAGCATTGGATGTAGCTAATATGCGAATGTGTTTCATGAATGGATCAATGATTGAGCATGATGGGCTAGGGATAACTTTCTTTAGTGTTGATATTTTGAAAGACATGGTTGCTTGTTGATATGATTGAGTATTGAAATCTTCATGTCAAAACTAGACTATTGCTTTGAACCATATAAAAGTCCAAATGTCCATGCTACAAAAGAAAAGAATATGTGATGAACATGTTAGGTAGCATTCCACATCAAAAGTTCTATTTTTATCATTTACCTACTCGAGGACGAGTAGGAATTAAGCTTGGGGATGCTGATATGTCTCCAACGTATCTATAATTTTTGTTTGTTCCATGCTATTATATTATCATTCTCGGATGTTTTACAATCACTTTATAGCAAATTTATATCATTTTTTGGGACTAACCTATTGACATAGTGCCCAGTGCAAGTTGCTGTTTTTTGCTTGTTTTTTGACTTCGTAGAATATCAGTACCAAACGGAGTCCAAACGTAGCGAAACTTTTTGGAGAATTTTTATGGACCAAAAGGAACAACTTGGGCCAAAGAAGTACCAGAGGGGTGCCCCGAGGGGGGCACAACCCACCTGGGCGTGCCTGGGGGTCCAGGCGTGCCTTGCCCACCTTGGTGGCCTCCCGCACCGCCTCTTCGCCCTATAAATACCCCAATATTCCAAAAACCCGAGGGGAGTCGACGAAACACAATTCCAGCCGCCGTAAGTTCCAGAACCACGAGATCCAATCTAGACACCATCACGGAGTGATTCATCATCCTCATTGGTGCCTCTCCGATGATGCATGAGTAGTTCTTTGTAGACCTACGGGTCCATAGGCAGTAGCTATATGGCTTCTTCTCACTTTTTGATTCTCAATACACTAGTCTCTTGGAGATCTATTAGATGTAACTCTTTTTTTGTGGTGTGTTTGTTGGGATCCGATGAACTTTGAGTTTATGATCAGATCTATATCCATGAAAGTTATTTGAGTTCTTTGATCTCTCTTATGCATGATTACTTATAGCCTCGTATTTCTTCTTCGAATCTTTGGTTTAGTTAGGCCAGATAGATCGATTTTTCTTGCCATGGGAAGAGGTGCGTTGTGATGGGTTCGATCGTGCGGTGTTCTTTCCCAGTGACAGAAGGGGCAGCAAGACACGCATGTATCGTTGCTATTAAGGATACCAAGATGGGGGCTGTTCCTACATGAATAGATCTCGTCTACATCATGTCATCGTTCTTATTGCATTACTCCGTTTCTCCATGAACTTAATACACTAGATGCATGCTGGATAGCGGTCGATGTGTGGAGTAATAGTAGTAGATGCAGGCAGGAGTCGGTCTGCTAATCTTGGACGCGATGCCTATATAATGATCATTGCCTGGATATCGTCATAATTATTTGAGGTTCTATCAATTGCCCAACAGTAATTTGTTTACCCACCGTGTGCTATTTCTTGGGAGAAGCCACTAGTGAAATCTACGGCCCCGGGTCTATTCTTCATATATATTTGCTTTCCGATCTATTATTTGCCACTTTTATTTTCAGATCTATTATTCCAAAAACCCAAAAATACCTTGCTGCACTTTTTATTTGCATCTTTTATTTCACGTTTTATCAGGAGCTATTTATCCAATCTACCACACATTTATCTATCTTTTTACCATGGAGGGATTGACAACCCCTCTTACGCGTTGGGTTGCAAGTATTTGTTCTTTGTGTGCAGGTACCATTTACATAGTGTTGCTTGGTTCGCCTACTGGATTGATACCTTGGTTTCATAACTGAGGGAAATACCTACCGTAGCTGTGCTGCATCATCCCTTCCTCTTCGGGGAAATACCGACGTAGTTCAAGCGATATCACAGGGGTGCACCACATTACTCGACACGCTCGATCCCTCTGGCCGGGCACACTTACCTGGGTCATGTCCGGCCTCAGGAGATCAACATATCGCAACCCTACCTAGGCCCAACAGAGAGGTCAGCACGCCGGTCTACATCCTAAGCGCGCAGGGGTCTTGGGCCCATCGCCCTTTGCACTCCTGCACGTTGCGAGGGCGACCGGAAGCAGACCTAGCCCCCTAATACAATCGCATGCGTTCCAGTCCAATCCGGCGCGCGCCGCTCCGTCGCTGACGTTTGAAGAGCTTCGGCAGATACTACGACGCCGGTTACCCATATCTTGTCCCACATGGCAATTAGTGCGTATAGGTCAATACCAACTCAGATCAAATACCCAATCTCGTTAAGCGTGTTATTTGAAGTATCCGCGGACGCCGACCAGGGACCAGGCCCACCTGTCTCCTAGGTGGTCACAACCTGCCCTGTCGCTCCACCACAAAGTAACACTCGGGGGCCATCGGGAACCCAGGGCCACCACTACCTGGATGGAACCACCTGCCCCTTCAGCCCCCACATCCGAACAGTAACATAAGTAATGTAGTAGTATAGTAGTATATAGTATATACCCATGATCACCTCCCTAAGTGATCACGGCCCGATAGTATAGCATGGCAGACGAACAAGAATGTAAGGCCACTGATGATAAACTAGCATCCTATACTAAGCATTTAGGATATCAGGTAAGGTATCAACAACAGTAGCAACAAGGACAGGCTATGCAGCAGTATAGGATCAAACCGATGAAACAGTAACACTACTCTAATGAAAGCAGTAGAGGAAAAGAGTAGGCGATATCGGGATGATCAAGGGGGGTTTGCTTGCCTGGAAGCTCTGCTAAGGAGGGGTCGTCAACACCGTAGTCGATCGGGGCAGCAGTGGCGTCAGTCTCGAAGTCTACCGGAGAGAAGAGGGGGAAGAAACAATGAATACAATGCAAATAGATGCATGCTGATGCATGACATGACAATAAGCGATGCTAGAGGTGACCTATCGTAGTACTAGGTGATACTGGCGGAGGGGGGAAACATCCGGGAATGTTTTCCCGAAGTTTGGTATTTTCGGACAAATGAAACGGAGGGGGACGGTTGTATGCTCGCTATGCTAGGGATGTGTAGCAGACGAACGGACTGCGTATTCGGATTCCTCTCATCTTTCTGAGCAACTTTCATGTACAAAATATTTTCATTCAAGTTACAGTTTATTTTATATTAATTTTCAAAATTTAAATGATTTTCTAATTTTTCTGGATTTAATTTTAACTCGAAATTAAAAGAATAAAATGCTACGGGTACCCAGAGTTGTACCCAACAAAATGTATGTGTGGCTGACAGGTGGGGTCCAGGGGGGTCCAGTCAGCAGTTGACCAGTCAACAGTTGACTGGTCAACTGGTCCTGGGACCCACATGTCATTGTCAAAGATTTTGCTAATCTGGCAGTTTTAATTAACTAACTAGATAATTAGGCTAAGTTAATTAATTAATTTACTAATTAGTTATTTAATCAACTAATTTATTATTATTATTATTATTATTATGATTACTTATTTTTCATTTTCATTTCATCATTTTTTTTGTTTTAACAAATTACAGGGGTGGGCCCCTGTGGTCAGTGGCTCCTCTGGCCAACCCCCGCATGTGCATGAACGCACACAGGGAAGGGGGGCAGAGGGCATGACGGTGGTGGCCTGGGCTACGGCCGTAGCGGGTCGGCGGCGAGCGGCGCCGATGAAGGGTGGCAAGGCCACGGCGGGACAGGGGGTGGCGGAGCCGGTCCGCAGCTACTGCTGCTGCAACAGCAGCAGCACCAGCAGGTGGCGGGCGATGGCGAGCAAGGGGAGAATGCGGGGAGTAGCAGCTGCGGGCGCATGCCGGCAGGTGTAGCGATGCGGGGTCGCGGCCGAGGCTCGCCCGCGGGAGCAGGGCGCGGTCGCGCGGGGCAGAGGCGGGGTGATGACCAGAGGGAGGGAGGAGAGGACCGGGCGCGACGCGTTGGCCGTGGGGTGGCAACGTCAAGAGCAGCCGCAGCTTGCAGGCTCAGGTGGGCGGTGGCGAGCGTAGGCGGTCGCGTGGAGGCGCGGGTGCGTAGGCGCGGCGAGCGTGAGCACTGAGCCGGCCGGAGGCGCGACGGCGAGCGCGGGGAGCGTGCGTGGGTAGGGGAAAGGAGAGGGCGCGCGGGCAAGGGCGCACGCCCGTGGTCAGAAGAACGCGGGGAGCGGGTGCGGGCGGTGTGTTTGTGCGCGTGAGGGCGTGCGCGCGGACGACATCGGCAATAGAAGGGGAAGGGGGAGAAACGGGGCCCTCACCCCCGCTATAGAGGTACGCCGACGAGGCTTGGTGAGGTCCGTCGGGTGAGAGATGAGGACAGGGCGGCGCGGTCGAGGCAGTCCGGCACGACGAGGCGGCGTCGACGGGATCCCGATCCAGAAGGGGATCAGGGGAGGGGGGAGACCATGGGGGGGGGGAGAGTGGGGACCGTGGGGGAGGGTTAGTGGCTAGGGTTCGGTGGGGGAGGGTTATACAGGCGGGGTGGCTGGGCCGGCCTGGCTAGCCCAGTGGCCAACTGGGCCGAGGCCCAGCGAGGGGGTTGCCCCCTTTTTCTTTATTTCATTTTTATTTTCTCTTTTGTTTTGTTTTCCTTTTCTGTTTTGTAAATACTTTAGTCACTATTTGGCTTTGTAAAATATGGGAGTTGGCTCCATAAATACCATGCAATATTTGGCACTGCTGTAAAAAGGTTGAAGTAATATTTGAAAAGCATTTGATTTATGAATAAACGCAAATGCGTTAAAGTGGTTGTTTTAGCCACTGTTTTTAATTGTTTTAGGGCATTTAGATATTTTATAAAATCTTGGTTTTGTTTTTATAATTGCTTTGGGATTATTTTCAATAACATGAACACCTTTGATTATTTATTTGAAGAAGTTTTATTTTACTCACTATTTGAATTATGAATTAAAATGGATTTTGGATCATAATGATGATGACTTGGCATCATTAGAGTGGAGTTACTGTAGCATGATTCTCGGGGTGTTACAAATCTCCTCCACTACAAGAAATCTCATCCCGAGATTTAGGAGGTGGAGTAAGGGGGAAAGATCTGGTTACGACATTCTAACAATTCTTCTCGGTCTTGGTTGCTCTTCTCGAAGAGGTCGATCCACTACGTTGATGTCTTTGTTTCTCTGCTCCAGGTCATCATGATGAAGCCGACATCCTTTCTTCAGGGTCTCCATCGTACTTACGGATAAGATAAGGGGGAAGACTCGGGAAGGACGGAGCTCAACACATATTAGGTACCTGGGGGCTATCTCAGTGAAGGAGGCATAGAGGCATGTCTCGAGTTGAAATTCCAGAAAGTCATTGAGAGCAAGGTAAGAAGGTGCAATACGAAATTTCAAGTGGATAGGCAATCGTTCGTTGCCTGAAACCGAGTGTGAAAGGGGTTCAGAGCAATGGAAATAAGTAGTGTGTCTGATACCGGAATTGATGATCTTTCGGAAAGTGGCTCGTGAAGTACTTACGAAGCCACGCATGAGGAATAACTTTGGAAACAGGGATGTACAGGAGAGTGAGGTTTCGATCCTGTGGAACCGTGGGTTATGGGCCCACCATGTGGGTTAAAGGTAGAAAGGGCGCTGACAGCTTGCATGGTCAAGATAGCAAGGCACGTCAGAGGATAGCCTGTTAGTTATGTTGGCAACACGTTGGTACCAAGGGCGAGGGACGAAGAGAACCATTTTCCTGCTCGTTGAAACGAGGCGGACCTGAAGGCAAAGTTCTCGTCCATCGGTGGTTACCGGAATGTCATCAACAATAGTAACAGGGTCTTACTGACAGAGTTGTACACCGAGGTGTTTACATAAGCAGGGAAGTATTACTGCTTATATCATATAGATCACAACAAGGGTTAACAAACCAATGGAAAGGAAAAGTGATTATCAGATTTAAATAGAACAATGGAAAGGAATATGTGTTTAAACACATAGTTCAGGGGTATATCCTTCCCAAGGACAAGCAGAGCATGATATCCATGACAGGATATAACGTAGAAAACCCTTTAGGAAAGGGGAGAGAAATTTCATGACATTACCCATACAACGGTGTTTGGATAATTGATAAAGAAAATTTAGCATTGTGCTTCAAATGTTCTTATTGAAAATCGGAGTACCACAGACATGATTCGAGATAGCACCGACATGGTCTTCAAGCAAAGGTCAGACTTTGGATATGCAAGGATCCATCAGGAACACTCATAGAATAAGTCTTACAATTTCCTCATGGAAGAATGGATAACCTTGCTAATAAGGAAACTCTAACAATAGGTCCTCCGGCTAGGTGTGCTAGGCATGACATCACCTTACCGGGTCATATAAAGACCAATGTTATAACTCTTGGAAATATGTTCCAACCATCATATCTGATCGAGATTCAGATCTGATTGGTGTCAGGATACCTTAGACTCAGGATGCCTGAGAAGAAAAGGTGCAACACAAATTGACGAGATGGCATTGTAAGATTCTCGGGAAATGCACTAAGGAAGCGAGTTCCGAAACAAGAGCTCATCATTAAACCAATGAGGGGTTGAGGAGGTAGCTAATGAACTCAGCGACAATTCATCGAGATTTCCAAAAGATGGGTTTCCACAATTATGTGAACAAGGAGAATAACATTTGTCAGATCAAATGGTATAATGATGTATGCTCGAGGAAAACATACACAATTAAACATTGGTTGAAAGGTGCACCCGAAATATGGGCTCAGGTAGCATGATCAATGTTAGAATGGTGATTCAATAACCAATGGTCTAAGAATGAACTGTTGACCATTAACTTCAAAGCAACAGGGTTGCTAGAAGTTCAGAATCCAAGCAACATCGTTCACTTGTTGGTATCCCGGTTAGAATCAGCACGTGGACCAAGAAAGAATGGTGATTGTGAGAAGTATCACTATACCAAGAATTCTTAAGAGGTGGAGCAACCCTCGCAACATCCTTGGCATAAAAGTCAGTAATACTTCAAGGTGGAACACAATACAAACTGGATAGCAAGTTGCATCCATAACACGAACAAGTTTGTGATTAAAGGAAGGTAAGGATGTTGTCAATGGTAACTCAAATTACCTAGGGACAAGGATGACACTTATCATCATGAATTCGATTGATATCCTGGAAGGAGTCAAAATGTTGATGATGATCATGACAAACTTTGTCGAGAGGCTCCACAAAGAAGCAATCGAACAGTGACTGCAACAAGCATAAGGACTAATGCAGCGAAAGATTATTGTATCCACGGATACGCCACCAACTTGGAATCAAGCTTGCCGTTCGAGGTGAACGATAAGACGAGGAAGATTGAAGTAAGTTTAGCTCATCGTTGAAAGTTGTGCTCCGGGAATAAGGACCAGGTAGCACAGTTAAAATTTAGCACAATAATGGTATAGCCGATCAGGCTGGAAATGACTTGAAGGATTATTAAACTCGTAATCAATGAAAGTTACTTAAGTGTTTATTGAACCAGAGCGCGGAATTGATTCACTTATCGGTGTTCTCGAGTGACTAATAACTCAGAACCCGGGGGAAATCTGAAATCGGTGAGAAGCAATACTAGATGAAGGCTCATAGGAAGCAACATAGTTCCTTGTTATTCTCGAGATACCAGAGGGTAATACTCGAGGGAAGATACAAATAGAGGCTGCGGAGATGCATTGATCTGCAGAAGACAAGTGCTTTAACTTGTCTGAGAAATGGAATCAAGGAGAAAATATGGTCGGAACCACGGTTGCAAAGGATCAATTCACAGATGCCAGATGATATTTTCAAGGAATTAGTTATTATTACAATAAGCTTCCATGATAAGATCTACATCGTTTCCACGGGCATGAGCACAAAGTTCAAGGTCGACTCCCACTTCTCCAATGCATAATCTTTCATTCACAGCTCTATTAAAAATTATTTGAATGTGAAGAACTACCTGGTGAAATACCAGAGGAGTAAGACCCGTGAAAACTATCGGGTTCACACAGAGCAGGCATTGGTTCAACCCATCGGGGCATATTAGGAACATATACCACGAACTTCAGAAGTAATTAACACCAGCTCGAAAGCAAAGCATGGTTGACAAAAGGAGAGGATACAATTTACCAAAGGCATTATGTATCAGGGAAAGAACTCACAAGGTTATTGAATATGAAGGACGCTGTTGGATAAATCCAACAAAGGATCTGGTGGTCCACAAGGGATTTGATGTGAGCATCAGCACACAACCAGAGGAAGAAACAATGCAAATGCATTGGATTATAGAAACAACTGACTAATTCAAAGCTCAAATGTAAAGGAATTATGATTTCCAAATCAAGGGATCAGAAGCAAACGCTCTGATTAAGGATGGATAATTTGAGTAGGCTTAGGGGTACAATCGATGGCAATTTGATTGGTCGAAATCCAGCTCATGTTTTAAAATGACGTCTGAGCCGGAAGGACAAAATGTAGGATCTGATTAAGGATTGCGAGCATTCGCAACATATTGAATCAAGGGACTCGAAATGGTAGTGACAAAGGATGTCAACGGAGATTACTAGAAATATGGAATTAACCATAATGAAGGAAGGCAAGGAATTCAGGAGCAATAGGCTGCTGAGGATTTTCAGAAAATTGAATAGTATTTCAAAGTATTTTGTGAAAGACATGAACGACTAGGAATGAACAAATCCTTGATAAGTGTGAGGAATTATTGATAGGGGTATTCATGTAGAAAAGATCTGTAAGGCAGTAGGCACAAATTATTCTTAAAAGTTGGAGAATAATTCGATGTATCTTGTAATAACAAGAGCAACTGGGAGTAATTGTATGAACGACAAGTGTAAGTCATTATCCATATGGATATATCGGTAGTAGGGAATTGAAAAGGCAGAGGGCACAAGGGTCTCGGGAATCATCGAAGAGTATCTTCAAAATCTTGTGGTGAAGTAGTCGATCTTCTGGAATGAAGGGGCTCTCCGGCAGGAAGTGGTCACGAGAACCTAGAGTTAGAATTGGTAAAATCATTTAACCTGAATAGAAGAGAGATCAGAATCCCAGAGTATTGACGAGGAATAAAAGATCTTAATACCACCCAATGGCAACGTGGGCCCGTAAGCCACACAGCCATGTTAGTAAAAGTTTTTCAACGACTAGACTCAACTTCAGCCAAGGAGTTGGGAAGGGGGATTCCTACAGGCAGTCGGCTCTGATACCAACTTGTGACGCCCCCAATTCAATTGTACACTAATCATACACGCAAACGTGTACGATCAAGATCAGGGATTCACGGGAAGATATCACAACACAACTCTAGACACAAATAAAAGTCATACAAGCATCATATTACAAGCCAGGGGCCTCGAGAGCTCGAATACAAGTGCTCGAACATAAACGAGTCAGCGGAAGCAACAATATCTGAGTACAGACATAAGTTAAACAAGGTGCCATAAGATGGCTAGCACAAACATGGATACAGATCGAAGAGGCGCATGCCTCCTGCCTGGGATCCTCCTAACTACTCCTGGTCGTCGGCGGCCTGAACATAGTAGTAGGAACCCTCGGCATAGTAGGAGTCGTCGAAGGTGGCGTTTGGCTCCGGGGCTCCAGCATCTGGTTGCGACATCCGAGAAGAATGGAAAAGGGGGAAAAGAGGGAGCAAAGCAACCGTGAGTACTCATCCAAAGTACTCGCAAGCAAGGATCTACACTACATATGCATCGGTATCAATGAAAGGGGTAGTATCTGTGGACTGAACTGCAGAATGCCAGAATAAGAGGGGGAGAAGCTAGTCCTATCGAAGACTATGCTTCTGACAGCCTCCATCTTGAAGCATATAGAAGAGAGTAGCATGTATAGTATCAAGTAACATCGCATAGCATAATCCTACCCGGCGATCCTGTCCTCGACACCCTGCGAGAGAGCGATCACCGGGTTGTATCTGGCACTTGAAAGGGTGTGTTTTATTAAGTATTCGGTTCTAGTTGTCATGAGGTTGGAATACAACTCCAAGTCGTCCTGTTACCGTGGACACGACTATTCCATTTGATCAATCTTCCCTGCAGGGGTGCACCACATTACCCGACACGGTCGATCCCTCTAGCTGGGCACACTTTCCTGGGTCATGTCCAGCCTCGGGAGATCAACATGTCGCAGCCCTACCTAGGCCCAACAGAGAGGTCAGCACGCCGGTTGCTGACATCTGAAGAGCTTCGACTGATACTATGACGCCGGTTGCCAATATCTTGTCCCACATGGCGGTTAGTGCGTATAGGTCAATACCAACTCAGATCAAATACCCAATCTCGTTAAGCGTGTTATTTGAAGTACCCGCGGATGCCGACCAGGGACCAGGCCCACCTGTCTCCTAGGTGGTCACAACCTGCCCTGTCGCTCTGCCACAAAGTAACACTCGGGGGCCGTCGGGAACCCAGGCCCACCATTACCTGGATGGAACCACCTGCCCCTTCAGCCCCCACATCCAAATAGTAACATAAGTAATGTAGTAGCATAGTAGTATATAGTATATACCCGTGATCACCTCCCTAAGTGATCACGACCCGATAGTATAGCATGGCAGATGGACAAGAATGTAAGGCCACTGATAATAAACTGGCATCCTATACTAAGCATTTAGGATAGCAGGTAAGGTATCAACAACATGTAACACCCCCAGTGGTTTGCCATAGTAATCACCCTTCTTGATAATGCCATGTCATCATGATCAACAGTGCTTAATCCTCATTAGTAACATATTCCTTTCCAAATTCAAATTCAAAATGGAAATTCAAACTAAAAGTGAAAATAAAAGTTGTTCAACATAGAAACTAAAATGTTCAATAAATAACAAATATTATAGAGACAGTTCTAAAATTGTAACCAACATTTAATAAATTAATTAGGTAACCCAAACCTCCTCTAAAAGTGGCTGAAATCAATATTTAATAGCCTTTTATTTAATCTAAATCAAATATGAAATGATGTTTTGCCCAAACTAGTTTTTGGTGGTAGGGTGCAATGTACTGTGATTTATGGACCAGGTCACATATTTTACAAAAGTCGGTTGGGTGCCCAACTATTTGCAAAACAGAAAACAAAGGAGAAAACAGAAAAAGAAATAAAGAAAAGAAAAAGGCCCACAGCACTGGGCCTAAGTGGCCACAGTGCCCGGCCCAGCCCGCGCAGCGCCGCCTCCCTCCTCCCGCACTGCTCATGTCGCGCGCTGTCGAGCACCTGGCGCGCGCAGCCAGGCCCCCCCTCCGAGTGGTCGACAGCGCGTCGCGCCCGCCGGGGAGGATAAAGAGCATCTCCTGCACCGCCCTGGCTCTCCCTCGCTCACTCTCTCTCGCTCTACCTCACCTTCCCATCTCACCCGAGCGCCACCGCCGCCATGGCTCTGGCGTAGCCACGGCCACCGTGTTCCTCTTGCCGCCTCTCCGTGTCCCCGAGCTCTGCCGCGCTCCTCTTCGTCTTCGGCGCCGACTAACCGAAGCCGAGCACCCCCTGCATCGAGCTGCATGAGCTCGCCTCCCCTCTCGGTCGACGTCGTCGATCCGCCGCACCGAGCCTCCCCCGAGCCCGCTGCCACTCCCTACGGCTCCCCTGTGAGCTCCGCTGCCCCTCCCTTTTCTTCCCGTGCCATTCCCCGCACCGTAACCATTGCTTCGTAGATGGCCGTACTGGACGCCACGAAGCATGTCGCCGGCGTGCTTCCGGTGACCATTGGGCCCCGTGCCCGTGCCCAGTGGACTCCCCGCATCGCGTAGGGCCTCGCCGCGCATTTTGTTCCCTCGCCCGCGCGTTGATTCGCCGATCCCGAGCGCCACCCGAACACCGTCACCGCCGATGTGGTCGTGCCGCTCATTTCAGACCACCCCAGCTCCGGCCAGTAGCACCGATCGACGCGGCTCAGGCTCAGCTTTCGAACGCAAGAAGAATCTCCAAAAACCGTGCACCATAGCTCGATCCCGAGCTCGCCGGAATGGACGCCGTCGTTCGGGCTCGCCGGAGAGCTCCGGCGGCCGGCGCTGACCTGGCCCCGGTGGGCCCCGCCTCTCTGCCACTGACCACGGGCCCATTGACCCAGTCCACGCTGACTGGACTGGCCCCATGTCGCTGACATGTGGGCCCTGCCTGTTAAATCGATTTTAAAAATAAATAAACTATTAATTAAAATGTTAATTAATTAATTAATTAGTTAATTAATCAATAATTACTCACTGACAGGTGGGGCCACACCCCTGTTAATTAGTTTTAGTTAAATTTAAACCCTGGATTAGCCCTCTGTCTATGACATGTGGGCCCCACTGGTCAGGTTTGACCTGGCCGGCCCCCTGTTGACTGCTGACGTCAGCTTTACGTCATGATGACGTCACCCTGTACTGTTCTGGATAATGTTGATTTAATTAAATCCAGAAATTCTAGAAATTAATAAAAACTTTAGAAAATCATATCTTTTAATCCGTAACTCCGATGAAAATAATTTATATATGAAAATTTATCAGAAAAATCCCACGAATCAGAATAAGCCCTCCTTTCATCTATCACATGCTCCTAGCATGCTGAACATGGAACTTCCTTCTCCGGATCGCCTCTCCGATAAATCCAAAGACCCGGGAAATATCGTCAGATATTCTCCCGCTCCGTCTGATACGTGTAGTACTGCGTTAGATCACCTCTGTCACCGCGTATTGCCATGTTATGCTTTGTGCTGCACTTGTTTGCTCTGTATTTATTGTTTCCTCCCCCTCTTCCCTTTCGTTAGACCTCGACGTCGTCCCCGAGACCGACGCAGCTCCGGAGACCGACAACACCATTGACGACCTTGCCCTTGCTGCCGAGCAACCAGGCAAGCCCCCCCTTTGATCATCCCGATATCGCCCATTCTATTTTCTCATGCTTGCATTAGAATTGCTGCTGCTACTGCTTTACCTATTCTGATGCATAGCCTGTTTATTGTAACCTGCTATTGAAACCTTACCTGCTTATCCTAAACTGTCTAGTATAGGCTGGGTAGAGACCTATCAGTGACCCCACTTATCCCGACTGCCCCGCTGGATTATCAGAAGACCCGATCTTCGGGATTGAAGACCAGGCCCCGGCACCGCACATCACCCCCTTAGTTGTAACGACACTGCAGCGTTACTATCGAGTGCCGAGGGTGATACCTCGTGTAGCACTTCTGATGTTAACTCTGTAGAGTAGCTATTCGGTCGTGGTCATCGAGGGTGATTCCTCCTTCACCACTTCCGATAACGACGCCGTCGTACAACACCTCAAGTGTGAACCCATTGAGGGTGATTCCTCCGAGTTCACCTTGACGGATACATCGAGTAGGAATCCAACGAGGGTGATACCTCGGATTCCCTTGATGTTATGGACACACGGATACTTGGACTATCCTATTGTTACTTGGAAAGGCGGGTCGACCCTGAGGGGTACCCGTGTGTGATGTGAAGACGGGTTGCCTGTATGGTGCCCGAGTGATGTATACGAGGCGCGGCCGGGCATTCTTAGCCCTTGGAGCAAGTCCTCGAGACGGGGCGACGGGGTCACATCTTTCGTGAGTCTCTGCTCGTTACCGCAAGCCCTAGTCCACCAATGATTTGGATATTTGATCCGAGCAGGCCTCTGGCCTGATAGCACTAACCATCACGTGGGCATAGTATGGGCGTTCTGCATCGTAGCATCAGCCGAAAGCTCTGTCAGACGTCTAGTTCAGCCTTGCGGCCGGGACGGACAGACGCCCTCCTGGTGCCTGGCTTCACCCTGCTCGCAACGACCCGGAGTGCACAGGGCGATGGCCCAAGACCCCTGAGCGCTTAGGATGTAGACCGGCGGGGACCTCTCTGCAGAGCTGTAGGTAGGGCTGCGGTGTATCGTTTTGGCCGAGGCCGGGCATGACCCAGGAAAGTGTGTCCGGCCGGAGTTAATCGAGCGTGTTGGGTAAGTTGGTGCACCCCTGTAGGGAAGAACTAAACTATGCATAGCCGGATCCTCGGTAACGGACACTCGGAGTTGTATCCTGATTGATACAATTAGAACTGGATACTTGGATACTATGGTTCTGGGATTGCTTCTCGCAGGGAGTCGAGAAGGGATCTCCGGACGAGGTTGATAACTGTATGGCTCTGGGTTTGCTTTCTCGCAGGGAGTTGAGAAAGGATCTCTGGGTGAGGTTGATATCATTACTGCTACCTTATATTGTACTGTTCTGCTCTCTTCTATTGCTGCAAGACCTCTGAAGATCCTAGTCTTCGATAGGACTAGGCCTTCTCTCTATTCTGGCATTTCTGCAGCCCAGTCCACATATACAGCCTCCCTTTGAAAATGTTGCATATGTAGTGTAGATCCTTGCTTGCTGAGTACTTCTGAGTACTCACGGTTGCTTTGTTTTCCTTTTCTCCCCATATCAGTTTGTCGTGACCAGAGGACGGAGCCCCCTGAGATAGATGCCCCGTTGATCGACTACTACTACTACCCCGAGGGTGGATACTACTACGAGTTGACTGACGACCAATAGTAGGATCGGAGGGTCCCAGGCAGGAGGCCTACGCCTTTCGATCGTAGTGTTTTATTTTGCCCCGCCTTTCTAAAGGCCTTTCTGTTTCTCTTTTATATCTATACTCAGATATCTGATGCTTCCGCTGACGCTTCTACGCAAGCTTATGTATTCGAGCTCGAGGCCCTGGCTTGTAATATAAAGCTTGTATGACTTTATTTATGTTTTAGAGTTGTGTTGTGATATCTTCCCGTGAGTCCTTAGGCTTGATCATGTGCATTTGCGTGTATGATTAGTGCACGATTGAGCCGGGGGCGTCACAAGTTGGTATCAGAGCCGACTGCCTGTAGGACCCCCCCCCTTTCCAACTCCTTGGCCGAAGTTGAGTCTTGTGGTCCAAAACTGTTTTACTAACTTGGCTGTGTGGCTTACGGGCCCACGTCGCCAATTGGGTGGTATTAGTATCTTTTATTCCTCGTCTTTACTCTGGGACTCTGATCTCTCTTCTATTCGGGTTAAATAAATTTTACTAACACCGACACTTAGGATCTCGTAAATCTCGTCTACCCGGAGAGCTGGATATTCTGTGCTTAATTCCTTACCATTGATTTGATTAGTCTGATAATCATTTTCCTTTCCATTGTTTTGTTTAACATTTCCCTTCGAGTTGTATAATACTTCTCATTGTCATTTGACAACCCTGAATTTCCTCTGTTTCAGATGGATCATTTGTTTCCACCACGCCCTACGACACAGCTTGTGCTTCGCACTTGGGCTCGTGGTGCCCCTGGTTTTCCAGCTGTCCTGATCACCCTCCTGACCAGGCTGGGCTACCACTGGTACCCCGAGTACATGGTCTACGAGGATTACTGCGAGTTCAACCAGGAGCAGTACCATGCTGATGTTCGTATCTATGATCAGCGCGATGACTCAGACACTGAGCTGCACCTTTTCCACGGTATCGGCGTGACGATTGAGATGGCAGTACATGATGCCGCCTACTCTGCTGTCGCACGTCTCCGAGGAGAATTCAGCGATAGCTTGGATGTCTCTGAGTTCCGATACATTCCGTATGCCCCTGCTGGAGATACTACTGGATACTACACAGCTATCTATGCCCCGTACGAGCGTCGTTGATACGACCCGCACATTCTGATTCAGTGCACTCAGGCTCTGGATCGCACTGTTCGGGCTCTTACCGTCGAGTTGGTTGCCACTCGAGCATGTCTCTACGATGCTATGATGCAGTTGCTACCCGCTGTTCATGCAGGGATACATCCGGAGCACATCCTTTATCCGAGTAGGACTCAGATGTATGCTGGTATTGATTGGCCTGCTGTGGGAGGTCACGCACCTCCACGTGGACCTCTTCTTACAGCTCGAGACCGGGTTCTTCATCAGAGTGCACATGGAGATCCTTCCGCGACGAGCACTCGTCGTCCGCATGTGCAGCTACCCCGTTTCAGTGGATCTTCCCGACGTTGATGTAGCCTTTGCTATATCTCGTGGTGTATTTCCTTACCGCGTGCCTGCGCGCCGCCTACCTTATCTAGCTTTTGAGTTTGCGCCATTATGCTATTCGCATGTACCCGACTCTGTGTATGGATCTGTATGTCTTAATTGACTACTGTTATGTATCTGTTACACTGCTTAATTGTTGTCGTGTTACATCATGCTTGTCGCTAAACACCCGCAACTGCTTTTATTGAACCACCCCTGTTGAAACTTAGCAGGATGGTTAGACCAGGTGGTCGTGGTCGTGGTCGTGCCCCTGAACAGCCACCACCGCCAGATTATATGGCAGCTATGATGCAACAATTCGAGCTCAACCGCCAGTTCATGACTGGGATTATGGCTCAGTTCCCACATCTGAACAACCAGAACCAGAACCCTCTTTCGATAACTCTGCCGGAATTTATGCGTCTTAACCCCACTCAGTTCCGTAACTCTGAGAAGCCACTGGATGCTGATGACTGGATTCGCGATATCACTCACGATATGGAGTCTGCAAATGTCTCCCCGGACAACTTTGTCGCCTTTGCTTCCTTTTTCTTAAAGGGTCCCGCTGCATCATGGTGGGACACCCACAAACGTACACTGCCTGCTGGAACAGCCGTTACTTGGCCTGAGTTCCAGGCTGCTTTCCGTGCCCGATATATTCCTCAAGGAATTATGGACCGGATGAAAACCCAGTTCCGCAACCTCACTCAGGGTAACAACACAGTCGAAACTTATCAGCGGGAATTCCTTGACCTCTCCCGCTATGCCGAAGAAGACATTGCCACAGATGCCCGTAGACAAGAGAAGTTCCGTAATGGACTCCGCGCAGACATCGAGCTTGCACTTGCTGCTCAAGACTTCAACGACTTTTCTACTCTTGTGAACAAGGCTATTCTGGTTGAGACCGCTCAAGTGAAGCATAAGGACTCACAGAAGCGCTATCGTGATGTTAGCTCATCTTCGGGTCCAACACAGAAGCGAAAAATATATGGTCGTGGACACGCTTACAACATTGATATTAAACAAGTCCAGGATCAACCTGCCACCGAAATGGGTACCCTTCCCGTTAACTCAATACCTGCTTCTGTTTTAATTAATTCAGCAGCATCACATTCATTCATCTATGAGAATTTGCATTCGTGCATAACCTTCTTTATGAGTAAATGAATACTCCGTTAGTCAGCTGGACTAGTGAATTACCGTGCCCAGATAACTCCAAAATAAACACCTTGAATGCATTGAACGCTTCTCCGCTTGAGGGGATCAAAAACGTTCCAGTCGTTCGAGATTTTTCTGAATGTTTCTTCGGAAGAACTTCCAAGAATACCCCGCTTCCTTTCAGTCTTCCTCTTAATTCTCAGGACGAGAATTCTTATTAGTGGAGGAGACTTGTAACACCCCCAGTGGTTTGCCACAGTAATCACCCTTCTTGATAATGCCATGTCATCATGATCAACAGTGCTTAATCCTCATTAGTAACATATTCCTTTCCAAATTCAAATTCAAAATGGAAATTCAAACTAAAAGTGAAAATAAAAGTTGTTCAACATAGAAACTAAAATGTTCAATAAATAAAAAATATTACAGAGACAGTTCTAAAATTGTAACCAACATTTAATAAATTAATTAGGTAACCCAAACCTCCTCTAAAAGTGGCTGAAAACAATATTTAATAGCCTTTTATTTAATCTAAATCAAATATGAAATGATGTTTTGCCCAAACTAGTTTTTGGTGGTAAGGTGCAATGTACTGTGATTTATGGACCAGGTCACATATTTTACAAAAGTCGTTTGGGTGCCTAACTATTTGCAAAACAGAAAACAAAGGAGAAAATAGAAAAAGAAATAAAGAAAAGAAAAAGGCCCACAACACTAGGCCTAAGTGGCCACAGTGCCCGGCCCAGCCCGCGCAGCGCCGGCTCCCTCCTCCTGCACTGCTCATGTCACGCGCTGTCGAGCACCTGGCGCGCGCAGCCAGGCCCCCCCTCCGAACGGTCGACAGCGCGTCGCGCCCGCCGGGGAGGATAAAGAGCATCTCCCGCAACCCCTGGCTCTCCCTTGCTCACTCTCTCTCGCTCTACCTCGCCTTCCCATCTCACCCGAGCGCCACCGCCGCCATGGCTCCGGCGTAGCCACGGCCACCGTGCTCCTCTTGCCGCCTCTCCGTGTCCCCGAGCTCCGCCGCGCTCCTCTTCGTCTTCGGCGCCGACTAACCGAAGCCGGGCACCCCCTGCATCGAGCTGTACGAGCTCGCCTCCCCTCTCGGTCGCCGTCGATCGCCGTCGTCGATCCGCCGCACCGAGCCTCCCCCGAGCCCGCTGCCACTCCCTACGGCTCCCCTGTGAGCTCCGCTGCCCCTCCCTTTTCTTCCCGTGCCATTCCCCGCACCGTAACCGTCGCTTCATAGATGGCCGTACTGGATGCCGCGGAGCACGTCGTCGGCGTGCTTCCGGCGACTATTGGGCCCCGTGCCCGTGCCCAGTGGACTCCCCGCATCGCGTAGGGCCTCGCCGCGCATTTTGTTCGCTCGCCCGCATGTTGCTTCGCCGATCTCGAGCTCCACCCGAACACCGTCGCCACCGATGTGGTCGTGCCGCTCATTTCAGACCACCCCAGCTCCGGCCAGTAGCACCGATCGACGCGGCTCAGGCTCAGCTTTCTAACGCAAGAAGAATCTCCCAAAACCGTGCACCATAGCTCGATCCCGAGCTCGCCGGAGTGGACGCCGTCGTTCGGGCTCGCCGGAGAGCTCCGGCGGCCGGCGCTGACCTGGCCCCGGTGGGCCCCGCCTCTCTGCCACTGACCACGGGCCCCACTGGGCCCATTGACCCAGTCCACGCTGACTGGACTGGCCCCATGTCGCTGACATGTGGGCCCCGCCTGTTAAATCGATTTAAAAAATAAATAAACTATTAATTAAACTATTAATTAATTAATTAGTTAATTAATCACTAATTCCTCACTGACAGGTGGGGCCACACCCCTGTTAATTAGTTTTAGTTAAATTTAAACCCTGGATTAGCCCTCTGTCTATGACATGTGGGCCCCACTGGTCAGGTTTGACCTGGCCGGCCCCCTGTTGACTGCTGACGTCAGCTTTACGTCATGATGATGTCACCGTGTACTGTTCTGGATAATGTTGATTTAATTAAATCCAGAAATTCCAGAAATTAATAAAAACTTTAGAAAATCATATCTTTTAATCCGTAACTCCGATGAAAATAATTTATATATGAAAATTTATCAGAAAAATCCCACGAATCCGAATATGCCCTCCTTTCATCTGTCACATGCTCCTAGCATGATGAACATGGAACTTCCCTCTCCGGATCGCCTCTCCGATAAATCCAAAGACCCGGGAAATATCGTCAGATATTCTCCCGCTCCGTCTGATACGTGTAGTACTGCGTTAGATCACCTCTGTCACCGCGTATTGCCATGTTATGCTTTGTGCTACACTTGTTTGCTCTGTATTTATTGTTTCCTCCCCCTCTTCTCTCTCGTTAGACCCTGACATTGTCCCCGAGACCGATGCACCTCCGGAGATCGACGACACCATTGACGACCTTGCCCTTGCTGCCGAGCAACCAGGCAAGCCCCCCCTTTGATCATCCCGATATCGCCCATTCTATTTTCTCATGCTTGCATTAGAATTGCTGCTGCTACTGCTTTACCTATTCTGATACATAGCCTGTTTATTGTAACCTGCTATTGAAACCTTACCTGCTTATCCTAAACTGTCTAGTATAGGCTGGGTAGAGACCTATCAGTGACCCCACTTATCCCGACTGCCCCGCTGGATTATCAGAAGACCCGATCTTCGGGATTGAAGACCAGGCCCCGGCACCGCACATCACCCCCCTTAGTTGTAACGACACTGCAGCGTTACTATCGAGTGCCGAGGGTGATACCTCATGTAGCACTTCTGATGTTAACTCTGTAGAGTAGCTATTCGGTCATGGTCATCGAGGGTGATTCCTCCTTCACCACTTCCGATAACGACGCCGTCGTACAACACCTCAAGTGTGAACCCATTGAGGGTGATTCCTCCGAGTTCACCTTGACGGAAACATCAAGTAGGAATCCAACGAGGGTGATACCTCAGATTCCCTTGATGTTATGGACACACGGATACTTGGACTGTAGTATTGTTACTTGGAAAGGCGGGTCGACCTTGAGGGGTACCCGCGTGTGATGTGAAGATGGGTTGCCTGTATGGTGCCCGAGTGATGTATACGAGGCGCGGCCGGGCATTCTTAGCCCTTGCAGCAAGTCCTCGAGACGGGGCGACGGGGTCACATCTTTCGTGAGTCTCTGCTCGTTACCGCAAGCCCTAGTCCACTAACGATTTGGATATTTGATCCGAGCAGGCCTCTGGCCTGATAGCACTAACCATCACGTGGGCATAGTATCGGCGTTCTGCATCGTAGCATCAGCCGAAAGCTCTGTCAGACGTCTAGTTCAGCCTTGCGGCCGGGACGGACTGGCGCCCTCCTGGTGCCTGGCTTCACCCTGCTCGCAATGACCCAGAGTGCACAGGGCGATGGCCCAAGACCCCTGAGTGCTTAGGATGTAGACCGGCGGGGACCTCTCTGCAGAGCTGTAGGTAGGGCTACGGTGTATCGTTTTGGCCGAGGCCGGGCATGACCCATGAAAGTGTGTCCGGCCGGAGTTAATCGAGCTTGTTGGGTAAGTTGGTGCACCCCTGCAGGGAAGAACTAAACTATGCATAGCCGGATCCTCGGTAACGGACACTCGGAGTTGTATCCTGATTGATACAATTAGAACTAGATACTTGGATACTATGGCTCTGGGATTGCTTCTCGCAGGGAGTCGAGAAGGGATCTCCGGACGAGGTTGATAACTGTATGGCTCTGGGTTTGCTTTCTCGCAGGGAGTCGAGAAAGGATCTCTAGGTGAGGTTGATATCGTTACTGCTACCTTATATTGTACTGTTCTACTCTCTTCTATTGCTGCAAGACCTCTGAAGATGCTAGTCTTCGATAGGACTTGGCCTTCTCTCTATTCTGGCATTTCTGCAGCCCAGTCCACATATACAGCCTCCCTTTGAAAATGTTGCATATGTAGTGTAGATCCTTGCTTGCTGAGTACTTCTGAGTACTCACGGTTGCTTTGTTTTCCTTTTCTCCCCATATCAGTTGTTCGTGACCAGAGGACGGAGCCCCCTGAGACAGATGCCCCGTCGATCGACTACTACTACTACTACCCCGAGGGTGGATACTACTACGAGTTGACTGACGACCAGGAGTAGGATCGGAGGGTCCCAGGCAGGAGGCCTACGCCTTTCGATCATAGTGTTTTATTTTGCCCCGCCTTTCTAAAGGCCTTTCTGTTTCTCTTTTATATCTGTACTCAGATATCTGATGCTTCCGCTGACGCTTGTAAGCAAGCTTATGTATTCGAGCCCTCGAGGCCCTGGCTTGTAATATAAAGCTTGTATGACTTTATTTATGTTTTAGAGTTGTGTTGTGATATCTTCCCGTGAGTCCTTAGGCTTGATCATGTGCATTTGCGTGTATGATTAGTGCACGATTGAGCCGGGGGCGTCACACAACAGTAGCAACAAGGACAGGCTATGCAGCAGTATAGGATCAAACCGATGAAACAGTAACACTACTCTAATGCAAGCAGTAGAGGGAAAGAGTAGGCGATATCAGGATGATCAAGCGGGGTTTGCTTGCCTGGAAGCTCTGCTGAGAAGGAGGGGTCGTCAACACCGTAGTCGATCGGGGCAGCAGTGGCGTCAGTCTCGAAGTCTACCGGAGAGAAGAGGGGGAAGAAACAATGAATACAATGCAAACAGATGCATGACGATGCATGACATGACAATAAGCGATGCTAGAGGTGACCTATCGCAGTACTAGGTGATACTGGAGGAGGGGGGAAACGTCCGGGAATGTTTTCCCGAAGTTTCGTATTTTCGGACAGATGAAACGGAGGGGGACGGTTGCATGCTCGCTATGCTAAGGATGTGTGGCAGACGAACAGACTGCGTATTCGGATTCGTCTTGTCTTCCTGAGCAACTTTCATGTACAAAGTATTTTCATTCGAGTTATGGTTTATTTTATATTAATTTTCAATATTTAAATGATTTTCTAATTTTTCTGGATTTAATTTTAACTCGAAATTAAAAGAAAAAAATGCTACGAGTACCCAGAGTTGTACCCAATAGAATGTATCTGTGGCTGACAGGTGGGATCCAGTCAGCAGTTGACCAGTCAACTGGTCATGGGACCCACATGTCATTGTCAAAGATTTTGCTAATCTGACAGTTTTAATTAACTAACTAGATAATTAGGCTAAGTTAATTAATTAATTTACTAATTAGTTATTTAATCAACTAATTTATTATTGTTATTATTATTATTACTTATTTTTCATTTTCATTTCATCATTTTTTTGTTTTAACAAATTACAGGGGTGGGCCCCTGTGGTCAGTGGCTCCTCTGGCCAACCCGCGCTTGTGCATGAACGCACACAGGGAAGGGGGCAGAGGGCACGGCGGTGGTGGCCTGGGCTACAGCCGTAGCGGGTCGGTGGCGAGCGGCGCCGGCAAAGGGTGGCGAGGCCACGACGGGGCAGGGGGTGGCGGAGCCGGTCCGCAGCAGCTGCTGCTGCAACAGCAGCAGCACCAGCAGGTGGTGGGCGATGGCGAGCGAGGGGGGAATGCGGGGAGTAGCAGCTAAGGGCGCATGCCGGCAGGCGTAGCGATGCGGGGTCATGACCGGGGCTCGCCCGCGGGAGCCGGGCGCGGTCGCGCGGGGCAGAGGCGGGGTGACGACCAGAGGGAGGGAGGAGAGGACCGGGCGCGAGGCGGGGGCCGTGGGGCGGCAGCAGCAGCCGCAACTCACAGGCTTAGGCGGGCAGTGGCGAGCGCAGGCGGTCATGTAGAGGCGTGGGTGCGTAGGCGCGGCGAGCGCGAGCACTTGGCCGGTCGGAGACGCGACGGCGAGCGTGGGGAGCGCGCATGCGTAGGGGAAAGGAGAGGGCGTGCGGGCGCGGCAGGGCGTGCGCCCATGGTCGGAACAACGCGGGGAGCGGGTGCGAGCGGTGTGCTCGTCCGCGCGAGGGCGTGCGGTCGGACGGCGTCGGCGGCAGAAGGGGAAGGGGGAGAAACGGGGCCCTCACCCCCCGCTGTAGAGGTACGCCGGCGAGGCTTGGTGAGGTCCGTCGGGGCAGAGATGAGGATGGGGCGGCACAGTCGAGGCAGTCCGGCACGACGAAGTGGTGGCGGTTCTCGAGTGGCGGCGTCGACGGGATCCTGATCCAGAAGGGGATCGGGGGGATGATAACCCACAAGTATAGGGGATCGCAACAGTTTTCGAGGGTAGAGTATTCAACCCAAATTTATTGATTCGACACAAGGGGAGCCAAATAATATTTGCAAGTATTAGCAGCTGAGTTGTCAATTCAACCACACCTGGAGATTAATTATCTGCAGCAAAGTAATTAGTAGCACAGTAGTATGATAGTTTTGATAGTAGTAGCAACAGCAATAGTAACGGTAACAGTGATAGCAGTAATTTTGTAGCAAGTGCAATAGTGACAGTAGTAGTAGTAACTTGGCAAGAACAATATGTAGGAAAATCGTAGGCATTGGATCGGTAATTTGTTGGATGATATTCATCATGTGACAGTCATAACCTAGGGCGATACGGCACTAGCTCCAGTTCATAAATATAATGTAGGCATATATTTCGTAAATAGTCATACGTGCTTATGGAAAGAACTTGCATGACATATTTTGTCCTACCCTCCCGTGGCAGCGGGGTCCTATTGGAAACTAAGGGATATTAAGGCCTCCTTTTAATAGAGAACCAGAACAAAGCATTAACACACGATGAATACATGAACTCCTCAAACTACGGTCATCACCGGGAAGTGTCCCGACTATTGTCACTCCGGGGTTGCCGGATCATAACATCTAGTAGGTGACTATAACTTGCAAGATCAGATCTAGAACATAGATATAATGGTGATAACATAAATGGTTCAGATCTGAAATCATGGCACCCGGGCCCAAGGTGACAAGCATTAAGCATGGCAAAGTCATAGCAACATCAATCTCAGAACATAATGGATACTAGGGATCAAGCCCTAACAAAACTAACTCGACTACATGATGAATCTCATCCAACTCCTCACCGACCAGCGAGCCTACGAAGGAATTACTCACTCCCAGTGGGGAGCATCATGGAATTGGCGATGGAGAAGGGTTGGTGATGACGAAGATCGAAGATCCCCCTCTCCGGAGCCCCAAACGGACTCCAGATCTGGCCTCCCGATGAAGAACAGGAGGTGGCGGTGGCTCCGTCTCGCAAAACGCGATAATTCTTTCTCCCTGATTTTTTCTGGAAATATGTGATTTTATAGTGTCGGTTTTAGGGTCTGTGGGGCCACCAGGTGGGGACAACCCACCTGGGCGTGCCTGGAGGGGGTGGCGCGCCCTGGTGGGTTGTGCCCACCCAGGTGCCCCCCTCCGGTGGTTCTTGGTTCCAGAAATTATCATTTATTGTATAAAAAATCCTCACAAAGTTTCGTTCCATTCCGAGAACTTTTATTTCTGCACAAAAACAACACCATGGTAGTTCTGCTGAAAACAGCGTCAGTCCGGGTTAGTTTCATTCAAATCATGCAAATTAGAGTCCAAAACAAGAGGAAAAGCGTTAGGAAAAGTAGATACGACAGAGACGTATCAACTCCCCCAAGCTTAAACCTTTGCTTGTCCTCAAGCAATTCAGTTGATAAACTGAAAGTGAAAAAGAAAAACTTTTATGAACTCTTTTGCTCTTGTTTGCATAAATAAGCTTAAACAGCACCCAGGTTTTCAGCCAATATTATAACTAACCATGTCGACAATAACTCTTAAAAATTATATTAACTCATATCAATGACATAATCAACTAGCGAGCAATAATAAGATATCTCAAACAACAACACGTTGTCAAAACAACCATGATACAATATGACAATAGTGGTATCTCGCTAGCCCTTTCCGAGACCGCAAAACATAAATGCAGAGCACCTCCAAAGTCCGAGCAGCGACTAAATGATAGAGGCGAGGGTGTCCCGATCTTTCGATGAGATGATAGCTATCGTTTTTGGTGGAGTAGACTTTGACGATCCGACTACGAACGTGCGAGGACGTCGCGCCTTAGCAATCGCTAAACCAACTCCGAGAGGTTATTGACCACGCCGGAGCACAATCAACCTGACCACGAGGGTCTATCTCCTGCAAGCAAACGAAGAACAAGCAAGAAACTAAGATTTGCAATCTGGATATTGCGAATATAAGATGAAAGCTTTATTGATCAAGGTGGGGTTCTGTGACGTCTTGGTCTGGTCGTTGAACACAAACGAAGTACGCGAAGTTGCAGCTATGGCGAACTTTTAATCTAAACAAAACCCAAAGTCTAAACGGTGCCCTAAGGGCTGTATATATGGAGTAAGAGGAGGGGATTTCGTGGCCCTTGAAGGAGGGGTCCGAAACCAACCCTATCTCTTGTTTCCCCACACATACGGACTCTAAAAACAGCCTATACTCAAGTATTTCGAAATTACATGGGCCTGGCCCAATAATAAGGTGACGCAGCACCTATAATAGCCTCTGGACGAAATTTATGAAGTGACATCTTGTATATTTCGTCCAAGGCTTCCTGCACTCATTATGGTGGCTTCAAAGTCCTGAAATCATCATTTGTAACTCCGTTCTTGTTCCCCTTGTGCATGCCATCATCTCCATGCTTGAACTTGCTCCAAGGTTCCTCTTTCTTGTCCAAGCTAGGCCCTTCATTTGTAAGCAAAACAAATGTATCCAATTTAGGCAGCATCATATTCTCATGAACTTTAGAATCATTACCAAGAAACGAAAGTACCTAATATTTTAATTGGCGTGCGCGAGCTCTAGTAATTGGTCCAGTATGTATAGAAGCAGGGGCTGTGGGTGTAACAATGGTATTGATGTCCTCATCAGTGGTGGTATTGCAGAGGATGTGGTGGAAGCCCTAGGCAAAGATGACAAAGTTCCAAAAATTTGATGGAGTCAAATGGTGATGGTAGTATTTTTGTGGTATGGGGGATGTCAATAGCTTCAAAACGAGCTAAAGAACATTAAAATCGGACTCCGGATGAATTAGTTATGGTCAAAACGGTGAAACACGGAAGGCTGAAATCCCAGGGGCCGGACATCTGGGGGTGGGGGTGATAGAGGCGAGGGTGTCCCGATCTTTCGATGAGATGATAGCTATCGTTTTTGGTGGAGTAGACTTTGACGATCCGACTATGAACGTGCGAGGACGTCGCGCCTTAGCAATCGCTAAACCAACTCCGAGAGGTTATTGACCACGCCGGAGCACAATCAACCTGACCACGAGGGTCTATCTCCTGCAAGCAAACGAAGAACAAGCAAGAAACTAAGATTTGCAATCTGGATATTGCGAATATAAGATGAAAGCTTTATTGATCAAGGTGGGGTTCTGTGACGTCTTGGTCTGGTCGTTGAACACAAACGAAGTACGCGAAGTTGCAGCTATGGCGAACTTTTAATCTAAACAAAACCCAAAGTCTAAACGGTGCCCTAAGGGCTGTATATATGGAGGAAGAGGAGGGGATTTCGTGGCACTTGAAGGAGGGGTCCGAAACCAACCCTATCTCTTGTTTCCCCACACATACGGACTCTAAAAACAGCCTATACTCAAGTATTTCGAAATTACATGGGCCTGGCCCAATAATAAGGTGACGCAGCACCTATAATAGCCTCTGGACGAAATTTATGAAGTGACATCTTGTATATTTCGTCCAAGGCTTCCTGCACTCATTATGGTGGCTTCAAAGTCCTGAAATCATCACTTGTAACTCCGTTCTTGTTCCCCTTGTGCATGCCATCATCTCCATGCTTGAACTTGCTCCAAGGTTCCTCTTTCTTGTCCAAGCTAGGCCCTTCATTTGTAAGCAAAACAAATGTATCCAATTTAGGCAGCATCATATTCTCATGAACTTTAGAATCATTACCAAGAAACGAAAGTACCTGATATTTTAATTAGCGTGCGCGAGCTCTAGTAATTGGTCCAGTATGTATAGAAGCAGGGGCTGTGGGTGTAACAATGGTATTGATGTCCTCATCACTAAACATTGTAATTCATGGTAGAAAAGATCCAGTCATGATGCACCCAACATTAGCTACACACAATGCATAAGCATGACAGTAGTGCTCTCAGGTTCTGGCGCTTATTTGAGAAGATGATGACACAACATAAAAGTAAATAGATAGTCCCTTCGCAGAGGGAAGCAGTGATTTGCAGAGGTGCCAGAGCTCAAGTTTTAAAAACAGAGGTAAATGAAATTTTGAGAGATGCACCCTTCTTGTTTACTTCGCGACCATCAGTTATCAATATCTTCCATGCTAAACACATTAGTGGCGGCTCCCAAGCGATTAAGGTAAAGGTTTACTTCCCCTCCACCAACATTCACACTCCACGGCTTGTCCGAAACAACGGGTGCCATCCATACCAACAACATTCCTGGGGGAGTCTTGTTTAATTATTTGTAATTTGAATTCGGGACTGAGAATCCCTATTACCGCCCCTCTCATGCAAGGACGAGTGAATAAACACTCATCATGAGAATAACCCGCTTAGCATGGAAGATACCGACTACCTCCTGTCGCTCTATGAACAATCCAGGCACACAAAAAGGATATTTATTTGAAGTTTTTAGAGGTGGCACATGCAAATTTACTTAGGACGGCAGGGTAATACCGCATATAGGTAGGTATGGTGGACTCATCTGGAATAACTTGGGTTCAAGGTTTTTGATGTACAAGCAAAATTCCCACTTAGTACAGGCGAAGGCTAGCAAATAGGTTGAGAAGCGGCCAGCTAGAGAGCAACAACGGTCATGAACATGCATTATGCATAAGTAACATTGGATACTAGCATGAGTAGGATATGAACACCATGAACATAAATATCATAGAGGCTATGTTGGTTTTGATTCAACTACATGCATGAACATGTGCCAAGTCAAGCCACTCGAACATTCAGAGGAGGATACCATATCATCATACTACATCACAATCATTTTAACGCAATGTTGACATCCAAGATAAATCATTATCCACTCCCAGCTACTTATGCATGGCATGAGAAACTATAATCTCTAACTGTCATTGCAAACATGTTTGATCATAATAGGCTGAATCATGGATACTAGGTTAAACATATTTACAAAAATAGAACAACTCGAGTTCATACCCGTTTCTCTCTGCCACGGCCAGTTCATCGAATATCGTCATTATTGCCTTTCACTTGCATGATCGAACGATATGAAAATGATAATAGTGCAAGAGTGCTGTGGACTAAGTTGGAATCTGTAAACATTTTATTCAAAAGGAGAAGACAAGGTAAATTGGGCTCTTTGTTAGATCAACAATAATGCATATGAGAGCCACTCAACATTTTCATTGTGGTCTTCTCCTCGGTATGACTCAATAAAAGAAAAGAAGTTCAGAAAAACACACTGAAATATTTTTGGAGGTTTGGTTTTCTGAAGGAAAGCAAATAAAAGGGGAAAAACAAAAATGAGAAAACTATTTACACGGGAAAGCTCCCAACAAGCAAAAGGAAATCTTTTTGGGTTTTTCTTTTTAGTGCTACAAGAATTTAAACTAGGAAGATAAATAAAAAAGAAGCAAGAAATATATTTTTGGATTTTCTCAAAGTTTTTCAAACACACAAGAAGAAAGCAAGAAAATAATTCTAACATGGATAATACAATGAAAAAGTGTGGACACCGACAACTGAAATGAAATGTGTAAACATGAATGTAATGTCGGTGGAAATACGTACTCCCCCAAGCTTAGGCTTTTGGCCTAACTTGGTAATCACCAGTCGTAGAAGCCATGAGGTCCTATGTTGAAGTGCTGAGGTGCGGGCACCTGAGGGTCCCACTGCTGAGACTCCTCCTGTGCCGCAGCCTGGTTGTTCCGATAAGCGATGATGTCCGCAGGCATAATCCTGTATCCACCCCTGGCAATGGGATCAAACAAAGCAGGTGCAGGCAGTGGAATAATATCACGAGTTTTCACACTAAAAACCAGATTATAAGGGAGAGGAATGTCAGGATAATCGACAGCAATAAACTGATGGTATTCCATAGCAGCGCGATCTAGGTGAACCTTGGGCAAAGGGTAATCATGCTGGCGTATCTGAACATTAAAGTGAGCTGCCAGGCGAGTAGCGTAAATACCACCATGTATTTTACCCTTGGATTTATTAATGTGGAGGCGGCGTGCCACAATAGCTCCCAAGCTATAAGTGTTGTCGCCTTCCAGTGCACGACGTAAAACAGCAAGGTCCGGGGCACTGAGTGCACCCACCTTCTCTCTAGCAAGCAAGCACTTTGCAATGAAAAGAGCAAAATAATGAACAACAGGAAATTGCAAGCTAGTGGCGGTGACACTCGACACTCCTCTCTCGTCCCCCACAGACAGAGTATGGTAAAAACCATCAAACTCTGCAGGCCTAGGCTCTACCAACCCACCATCAGAAGGAAGCAAGCATATTTCACAAAATTCAGTAAGCGGTATCTGATGGGGTTCAGCGTATAAATTAAACTGCACTTCAGGGGGATTATTCTTAGGAAGGAAAGTAAAACTTTGCACAAAGGAATTTGTGAGGAGATGATACTGTTCGCATTCAGCTGTGATGAAGTCGGTGAGGCTGGCATTAGCAGCATATTGTGCGAACTCTTGGAGGATTCCGGCCCCTTCCATGAACGGGGTATGCGGCCATTCGCACGGCCGTAACTCCGCCAACCTCCGGGTGCGGAGATCACTATCAGATGACTCCCCAATTACTCCCTTGGAGTTCTTCTTGGAGGCAAACTTCCTAAAGATACACATGTTTTTCCTATGAGCAAAATTCTGAAATTTTTAGTCCACAAAATTTTTCTCAACAAAAGTTAACAAGATTGATAGCAACTACTCATAGGGAAGCATAGAGGCCATAACAAGCATTCAAACTACTTAGAACTCTAAGAATTCAACATGCAAGCTCATCTACAACAGTACCAAGAGTAGCTAATTACTCAAAATATAAACAACTAAAGCAAAAACTAATTGGACACACGGAGGAGTCACATACCAAGCAACAATCCCCCGAAATAGTTTTGGAAACGGAGCTTCGAGCAAAGAGATCGAAATTCGCGGGTTTGAGAGCAAGAACACGAGAGCAAGAGCAATGGTGAATTTTTTCTGGAGGTAGGTGATGATGTGGGATGAAGAGATAAGTGAGGGGGCCCACGTGGGGACCACAACCCACCAGGGCGTGCCTGGGGGTCCTGGCGCGCCCAGGTGGGTTGTGCCCACCTGGTGCACCTCCCTCTGATATTATTTGCACCCAAAATTCTTAAATATTCAGAAAAAATCGTATTAAATTTTCAGAGCATTCTGAGAACTTTTATTTTAGGGTCAAATTTTTTATTGCACGAAAAACTCAGAAAACAGGCAAGGCATGGCAATTTATTTTATTTAGCTAATATAAACAAAAAACAAAAGGTTGGGACAGAAGGTAGTGCTTACTAAATTCATCAACTTCATACCTCTCAAAAATGATCCATTAATAAGGCTGATCAAGTCTTATTAACAACCACTTTCGATTAGCATGAAACCGAAGATCTTTCGTAAATCACTAAGTTACCTCAACGGGGATATGAATTTCCCCAACAATAAGCATTCATATTTCTTTTTAACAGTAGATAGAGGTAGTTGAAAACTTCCAATAGTGATTGTCGGAGATTTTTCAATAACATTAATACCATTCACTTGAAATTGTTTCTTCGGAAAGTGCACCATATGCTTATTACCATTGATATGAAAAGTGACCTTGCTTTTATTGCAATCAATAACAGCCCCTGCAGTATTCAAAAAGGGTCTACCAAGGATAATCGACATGTTGTCGTCCTCGGGCATCTCAAGTATAACAAAGTCAGTCAAAATAGTAACATTAGCAACAACAACGGGTACATCCTCACAAATACCGATAGGTATGGCAGTTGATTTGTTAGCCATTTGCAAAGATATTTCAGTAGGTGTGAGTTTATTCAAGTCAAGTCTTTTATATAAAGAGAAAGGCATAACACTAACACCAGCTCCTAAATCACACAAAGCAGTTTTCACATAATTTCTTTTGATGGAGCAAGGTATAGTTGGTATTCCCGGATCTCCAAGTTTTTTAGGTACTCCATCTTTAAAGGTATAATTAGCAAGCATAGTGGAGATTTCAGCTTTCGGTATTTTTCTCTTATTGGTGATGATGTCTTTCATGTACTTTGCATAAGGAGGTATTTTAAGGATATCAGTCAAGTGAGTACGCAGAAAGACTGGTCTCAGCATTTCCGCAAAGCGTTCAAATTCTTCATCATCTTTCTTTTAAGTTGACTTAGGTGGAAAGGGCATTGGTTTTTGAACCCATGGTTCTCTTTCCTTTCCATGTTTTCTAGCAAGAAAGTCTCTTTTATCATATCTTTTATTCTTAGGTTGTGGGTTATCAAGATCAACTGCTGGTTCTATCTCAACTTCATTGTCTGGTTCTTTATTATTTGTTTGAGTTTCTTCATGAACCTCATCATTATCTTTTTCATTATCAGAAGGTGAGTGTTCACTACCAGATTGAGTTTCAGCATCAGAGATAGAGACTTCATTATCATTATCAGGAGGTTTTTCTACTTCAGGTTCACTAGAGGCATGCAAAGTCCTATTGTTTTTCTTTTTCTTTTTCTTTTTAGGAGGACTACGTGCATCAGTGTCAACTCTTTGAGAGTCTTGTTCAATTCTCTTTGGGTGTCCCTCAGGATAAAGTGGTTCCTGAGTCATTCTACCTCCTCTAGTCATTACTCTAACAGCATGATCATTGATATTATTATTCATTTCATCAAGCAGTTCTCTTTGAGATTTAGCAACTTGTTCTAGCTGAGTTTGAACCATAGAAGCATGCTTCCCTACACCTCTAACATCATTTGAGATTCTAAATAACAAGTCACTTAAGTGAGCAATCATATCAGAATTGTATTTCAATTGTTTCATAACATTTGCATTGAAGTGATCTTGTTTTCTAATATAGTTTTCAAACTCATAAAGGCATTGGCTAGGGTGCATATTGTGAGGATTATCATTGTCATTGAATTTCATTAGAGAATTTACCTCTACCACCGCAGGTGGTGGTGGTGTATCAAGCCCATGTATTTCTTCAATAGGAGGTAAATTTTTAACATCCTCAGCTTTAATACCCTTTTCCTTCATAGATTTCTTTGCCTCTTGCATATCTTCAGGACTGAGATATAGGATACCCCTCTTCTTCGGAGTGGGTTTAGGCGGTGTTTCAGGAGGAGTCCAATCATCATAATTTTTCAATATGTTATTCAATAGTTTTTCAGCTTGCCCAATAGTTCGTTCCCTGAAAACACAACCAGCACAACTATCTAGGAAATCCCTAGAAGCATCAGTTAGTCCATTATAGAAGATATCAAGTATTTCATTTTTCTTAATAGGATGATCAGGCAAAGCATTAAGCAATTGGAGAAGCCTCCCCCAAGCTTGTGGGAGACTCTCTTCTTCAATTTGCATAAAGTTAAATATTTCCTGTAAGGCAGCTTGTTTCTTATGAGCAGGAAAATATTTTTTAGAGAAGTAATAAATCATATCCTGGGGACTACGCACACAACCAGGAGCAAGAGTATTGTACCAAGCTTTAGCATCACCCTTTAATGAGAACAGAAATAATTTGAGAATATAGTAATAGCGAATTTTCTCATCATGAGCAAAAAGGGTAGCTATGTCATTCAACTTAGTAAGATGTGCCACAACAGTTTCAGTTTCATAACCATGGAAAGGATCAGATTCAACCAGAGTAACTAACTCTGGGTCGACAGAGAATTCATAATCCTTATCATTAACAAAGATAAGTGAAGTAGAAAACTTAGGATCATATTTCATTCTAGCATTTAGAGATTTTTCTTTGTACTTGCATAATAATTTCTCTAGATCATCTCTATCCTTACAAGCAAGAATATCTCTAGTTGCCTCCTCACCCATAACATAGCCTTCCAGTACCTTTGGCAATTCATATCTCGGAGGGCTAGTTCTAGCAGGTGTTTCAAGATTTTCAGTTTCAAGCTCATCATCAGTTTCAACAATATCATGTTGTCTTACTCTAGCAATTTGTTCATCAAGAAATTCACCTAGTGGCACATCATCATCAAGCAAGGTACTGGCATCATCATAAGCATTCATAGCAGAAGTAGCATCATCAATAACTTGCAACATATCAAAATTAATAGCATGTGGTGGTGTTGCAAGTTTACTTATAATAGAAGGTGAATCTAAAGCGGAGCTGGATGGCAGTTCCTTACCTCCCCTCATCTTAGAGGAAAAAATCTTAGTCTTAGCATCCTTTAGATTCTTCATAGTGATAATTTGATAATAAATCCAAGTGACTCAACAAATATAGCTATGCTCCCCGGCAACGGCGCCAGAAAAAGGTCTTGATAACCCACAAGTATAGGGGATCGCAACAGTTTTCGAGGGTAGAGTATTCAACCCAAATTTATTGATTCGACACAAGGGGAGCCAAAGAATATTTGCAAGTATTAGCAGCTGAGTTGTCAATTCAACCACACCTGGAGATTAATTATCTGCAACAAAGTAATTAGTAGCGCAGTAGTATGATAGTTTTGATAGTAGTAGCAACATCAATAGTAACGGTAACAGTGATAGCAGTAATTTTGTAGCAAGTGCAATAGTGATAGTAGCAGTAGTAACTTGGCAAGAACAATATGTAGGAAAATCGTAGGCATTGGATCGGTAATTTGTTGGATGATATTCATCATGTGACAGTCATAACCTAGGGCGATACGGCACTAGCTCCAGTTCATAAATATAATTTAGGCATGTATTCCGTAAATAGTCATACGCGCTTATGGAAAGAACTTGCATGATATCTTTTGTCCTACCCTCCCGTGGCAGCGGGGTCCTATTGGAAACTAAGGGATATTAATGCCTCCTTTTAATAGAGAACCGGAACAAAGCATTAACACACAATGAATACATGAACTCCTCAAACTACGGTCATCACCGGGAAGTGTCCCGACTATTGTCACTCCGGGGTTGCCGGATCATAACACGTAGTAGGTGACTATAACTTGCAAGATCAGATCTAGAACATAGATATAATGGTGATAACATAAACGGTCCAGATCTGAAATCATGGCACCTGGGCCCAAGGTGACAAGCATTAAGCATGGCAAAGTCATAGCAACATCAATCTCAGAACATAATGGATACTAGGGATCAAGCCCTAACAAAACTAACTCGATTACATGATGAATCTCATCCAACTCCTCACCGATCAGCGATAATTCTTTCTCCCTGATTTTTTTCTAGAAATATGTGATTTTATAGCGTCGGTTTCAGGGTCTGCGGGGCCACCAGGTGGGGACAACCCACCTGGGCGCGCCTGGAGGGGTTGGCGCGCCCTGGTGGGTTGTGCCCCCCTCCGGTGGTTCTTGGCTCCAGAAATTATCTTTTATTGTATAAAAAATCCTCTCAAAGTTTTGTTCCATTCTGAGAACTTTTATTTCTGCACAAAAACAACACCATGGTAGTTCTGCTGAAAATAGCGTCAGTCTGGGTTAGTTTCATTCAAATCATGCAAATTAGAGTCCAAAACAAGAGGAAAAGCGTTAGGAAAAGTAGATACGACGGAGACGTATCAGGGGAGAGACCATGGGGGGGGGGAGTGGGGAACGTGGGGGAGGGTTAGTGGCTAGGGTTCGGTGGGGGAGGGTTATACAAGCGGGGTTGCTGGGCCAGCCTGGCTAGCCTAGTGGCCAGCTGGGCCGAGGCCCAGCGAGGGGTTGCCCCCTTTTTCTTTATTTCATTTTCCTTTTCTCTTTTATTTTGTTTTCCTTTTCTGTTTTGTAAATATTTTAGTCACTATTTGGCTTTGTAAAATATGGGAGTTGGCTCCATAAATACCATGCAATATTTGGCACTGCTGTAAAAAGGTTGAAGTAATATTTGAAAAACATTTGATTTATGAATAAAAGAAAATGGGTTAAAGTGTTATTTTTAGCCACTGTTTTTAATTGTTTCAGGGCATTTAGATATTTTATAAAATGTTGGTTTTGTTTTTATAATTGCTTTGGGATTATTTTCAATAACATGAACACCTTTGATTATTTATTTGAAGAAGTTTTATTTTACTCACTATTTGAATTATGAATTAAAATGGATTTTGGATCATAATGACTAATAGCAAGATAACGATGATGACTTGGCATCATTAGAGTGGAGTTACTGTAGCATGATTCACGGGGTTTTACAGGATGCTGAGACGTCTCCAACGTATCTATAATATTTGATTGTTCCATGCTGTATATTATCAATCTTGGATGTTTTATATACATTTACTAGCAACTTTATATCATTTTTTGGGACTAACCTATTGACATAGTGCCTAGTTCGAGTTGCTGTTTTTTGCTTGTTTTTTACTTTGCAGAATATCAATACCAAACAAAGTCCAAATGCCACAAAAATTTTTGGAGATTTTTTTCTAGCAGGAAGACACCCAGGAAGCTTCTGGAGGGCATGAGGGGACGCTCGTGGGGCCCACTAGGCACCAGGGCGCGCCAGGGGCCTCCTGCACGCCCTGGTAGGTAGTGGGGCCCACGGGCACCCCCTTGACCTACCTCCGCCTCTATAAATACTCTAAAATCCCAAAAACCCTAGGGGAGTCGACAAAATACTTTTTTTGTTGCTGCAAGTTCCAGAACCACGAGATCCAATCTAGAGGCCTTTTTCGACACTCTGCCGGAGGGGGCAACAATCACGGAGGGGTTCTTCGTCATCCTTGCTGCCCCTCTGATGATGCGTGAGTAGTTTACCACAGACCTACGGGCCCGTAGTTAGTAGCTAGAGGGCTTCTTCTCTCTTGTTGATCTTCAATACAATGTTCTCCTCGATGTTCTTGGAGATCTATTTGATGCAACTCTTTTTTGCGGTGTGTTTGTTGGGATCCGATGAATGGTGAGTTTATGATCAGTTCTATCCATGAATATTATTCGAGTCTTTGCTGAACTCTTTTATGCATGATTGTTATAGCCTCGTATTTCTTCTCTGGTTTATTGGTTTGGTTTGGCCAAGTAGATTGATTTATCTTGCCATGGGAAGAGGTGCTTTGTGATGGGTTCGATCTTGCAGTGCTCAATCTCAGTGACAAAAAGAGACATGACATGCATGTACCATTGCTATTAAGGGTAACAAGATGGGGTTTATTCATACATGAGTTTATCTTGTCTACATCATGTCATCGTTCTTGTTGCATTACTCCATTTTTCATGAACTTAATACACTAGATGCATGCTGGATAGCGGTCGATGTGCGGAGTAAGAGTAGTAGATGCAGGCAGGAGTCGGTCTACTAATCTTGGATGTGATGCCTATATACATGATCATTTCCTTGGATATCATCATAATTATTTGCTTTTCTATCAATTGCCCAACAGTAATTTGTTTACCTACCGTATGCTATTTTCTTGAGAGAAGCCTCTAGTGAAAACTATGGCCCCTGGGTCTATTTCCTATCATATATTAAATCCAAAATACCTTGCTGCAATTTTTCTTTATTTATTTTATTTTGTATTTTTGTTAGATCTATTTATCAAAACCTATACAATTTAATCTATCTCAATACCGTTGAGGGATTGACAACCCCTCTTACGCGTTGGGTTGCAAGTTTTTGTTGTTTGTGTGAAGGTATTGTTTACATAGTGTTGCTTGGTTCTCCTACTGGATTGATAACCTTGGTTTCGTAACTGAGGGAAATACTTACCTCTGTTGTACTGCATCATCCTCTCCTCTTCGGGGAAATACCAACGCAGATTACAAGTAATCAAAGTTGCATGGCAATATATCTCGGAATGGCTATGGAAATGTCATAATAGGTAGGTATGGTGGCTATTTTGAGGAAGATATAAGGAGGCTTATGTGTGATAGAGCGTATTATATCGTGGGGTTTGGATGCACCGGCGAGGTTTGCACCGACTCTCGAGGTGATAAAGGGCAATGCACGGTACCGAAGAGGCTAGCAAATGGCGGAAGGATAAGAGTGCGTATAATCCATGGACTCACATTAGTCATAAAGAACTCACATACTTATTGTGAAAGTTTATTAGCCCTCGAAGCAAAGTACTACTCGCATGCCCCTAGGGGGATAGATTGGTAGGAAAAGACCATCGCTCATCCCCGACCGCCACTCATAAGGTAGACACTCAATAATAAATCATGCTCCAACTTCATCGCATAACTAGAGACTATACGTGCATGCTTCAGGAATCACAAACCTTAACACCAATATTCTTACTAAACCACAATCATTCACTAGTACTCATACGTCTCCAACGTATCTATAATTTTTTATTGTTCCATGCTATTATAGTATCAATATTGGATGTTTTATATGCAATTATATATTATTTTTTGGGACTAACCTATTAACTTAGTGACCAGTGCCAGTTGAGGTTTTTTTCTTGTTGTTGGCTTTTCAGAAAATCAATATCAAACAGAGTCCAAATGGAGAAAAAAATTGGATTAATTTTTCTGGACCAGAAGGGACCCACGAAGGTTCGGGAGAAGACCCAAGGAGTCACGAGGAAGAGACAAGACCCCCCGGGATTGTAGGCCCCTCGTGGCACCTCTTGAGCTAATTTCACCTCTATAAATTCTCAAATATTCCCAATACATCAGAGAGCCACCCGAAATACTTTTTCTGCCGCCGCAAGTTTCTGTTCTTCCGCAATCCCATCTGGAGGCCTTTTCCGGCACCCTGCCAGAATCGATCACGGAGGGCTTCTACATCATCCTTGTTATCCTTCCGATGATGCGTGAGTAGTTTACCACAGACCTATGGGTCCATAGCTAGTAGCTAGATGGCCTTTTCTCTCTCTTTGATCTTCAATACATTGTTCTCCTTGATCTTCTTGGAGTTCTATTCGATGTAATCTTCTTTTGTGGTGTGTTTGTTGGGATTCGATGAATTGTGGGTTTATGACTAGATTATTCATGAGTATTAATTGAGCCTTCTCTGATTTTATGCATGATTATTATAGCATTGTATTTCTCTGTAATCGATTCGTTTAGTTTGGCCAACTAGATTGATTTTTCTTACAATTGGAGAGGTGCTTTGTGATGGGTTCAATCTTGCGGTGCTCAATCCCAGTGACATAAGGGACATGACACGTATTTGTATTGTTTCCATTAAGGATAAAATTATGGGATTATTCATATTGCTTGGGTTTACTTTGTCTACATCATGTCATCTTGCTTAAGGCGTTACCCTGTTTTTATTAACTTAATACCTTAGATGCATGTTGGATAGCGGTCGATGGGCGGAGTAATAGCAGTAGATGTAGGTAGGAGTTGGTCTACTTGTCTCGGACGTGATGCCTATATACATGATCATAGCCTTGAATATCATCATAACTATGCGCTTTTCTGTTAATTGACGAACAGTAATTTGTTCACCCACCTATGTTATGTGCTCGAGAGAGAAGCTTCTAGTGGCCCCTGGGTCTACCTTTATCATATATAAAATCCAAAAATACCTTGTTCCACTTTTATTTTTTTGCAATTTATTTATTTGCCTACCACTACGAGATTTGATCCTTGCAAATAATCACCGAGGGGATTGACAATCCCCTTGTTTGCGTTGGGTGCAAATATTTGCTTTTGTGTGTGTAGGTGCTGCTAACGAGGTTCTGTGTGGTTCTTCTACTGGATTGATAACCTTGGTTCTTAACCGAGGGAAATACTTATCTCTACTGTACTGCTTCATCCTCTCCTCTTCGAGGAAATTCCAACGCAGCTCACAAGTAGCAAGTACCCCCACATTTTACCATCTTAATATCGCAAAACTATTGCAAGGAATCAAACTTATCATATTCAGTGATCTACATGAAAGTTTTTATAATATCCCTCTTGAATACCTATCATATCAGGACCAATTTCATAACACGTCCATATTGCCATTACTATTTATTAGACTCTCAAAAATATATAAGTGAAGCATGAGAGTGCAACTATTTCTTTAAAATATAACCACTGCCATGCTCTAAAAGATATAAGTGAAGCACTAGAGCAACTGCCTAGCTCAAAAGATAGAAGTGAAGCACATAGAGTATTCTAACAAATCACGAATAAATGTGTGTCCCTCTGAAAAGGTGTGTGCAACAAACAATGATTCTGGCAAACTAAAAAGCAAACAAAGCAAAGACTACTATAATACAAGATGCTCCAACTAAAACTCATATCATGTGACGAATAAAAATATAGCTCCTAGTAGTATACCGATAGATTGTAGACGAAAGAGGAGATGCCATCCGGGGCATCCCCAAGTTTGGACGCTTGGGTCTCCTTGAATATTACCTTGGGGTGCCTTGGGCATCCCCAAGCTTAGGGTCTTGCCTCTCCTTATTCCTTCATCCATTGTGATCTCACACAAAACTTGAAAACTTCAGCACACAAAACTCAACAGAAACTTTGTGAGATCCGTTAGTATAATAAGCAAATCATAAACTTTAGGTACTATTGTGAACCCATTCATATTTTATTCTTGCATAACACCTATTGTATTCTAACTTCTCCATGACTTATACCCCCTGATATAATCCATAGCATCATTAAAGAAAGCAAACTATGCAATAGAAAACAAAATCTATCTAAAACAGAACAGTATGTAATGATTTGAACAAACACTATACTTTTGTAACTCCAAAAGATCTAAAAAATTAGGATGACATGGGAAATTTGTATATAAATAGTGTGTGAAAATTTCATAATTTTATCACTTTCCAGTGAATTATGATAATTCCAGCACCTCGGCGCAAAAGTTTTGTTTTTTCACATAATCAAGTCAACTATCAACCAAATCATCCCAAAGGCTTTACTTGGCACAAACACTAATTAAAACATAAAAACACAATCATAACATCATCAATAATTGCGTGAACACTCAAAAATATAAAGAAAAAGAGAAAAAATTGAAGATAACTAATTAACTATTGGGTTGCCTCCCAATAAGCGCTATTGTTTTACGCCCCTAGCTAGGCGTAAGGCATTGTTTCTAGTATTGTCATCCTTAGTTTCCAAATCCTAAATTACACATCCACGCTTCCTAGGGGGTTTAGCATACATGTTTTTTAATAATCACACTCCTAGGGACATAGTTGAGGAATTTGTTTTCAATAATGGGCTCCTTTATCAACCCAACGAAGTTGGGGTGCACACTAATCATTTTAAGATCCTCATTCCCTTTACTAGATGTGGCACCTCTATTCTTAGGAACATACACAAACTTGGAATTTTATTAGGGGGAGTCCTTTCAATAATTTTAACGGAAGAAGTGGAACCCAAATTATTAATAATTTCTTCCAACTTATCAATTCTAGAAGGACTTTGTTCTATTCTCTTATTAATTATTGGTTCCTTCTCCTTTAACATCTTCAATGTAGTTCCTACCTTTGAGCCAAATTGAGTTACTTGATTTTGGATCTTCTTATCTAGATTTTCAATCTGTTCAATGGTAGGTATTTTATTTTCAATAGCTTCCAATCTTTGCATAACATGTTCCGAAGTCAATGTTGTTTCATTAATAGTAATAGGTGGTGATCCTACTAAATTTACCATGGCATTGAAACCATCCATAGGGTTACTACTCAAGAAATTCCCTCCGGTAATAGTGTTGAGCACAAATCTATACCAAGTAGTAACACCCACATAAAAATTGCAAAGAATAATGGTAGTGGATTGCTTACGAGTGGATCTATTTGGACCATCACAAATCCTATGCCAAGCATCTTTTAAACTTTCTCCTCCCCTTTGTTTAAAATTAAGCACTTCATTCTCAGGGGTACAAGCAACAAGTGAAGAACTAGCCATAATGGCAAAGCAAACAAACTAACAAAGCAAATATTTTTGTGTTTTTATATTTTTATGAGAAGTGGGGGAGATGAAAACGAGAGACAAAGGCAAATAAAAAGTAGAGCAAGTAGATGATAGTTTGTGTGTAGGTACTTGATAGGTTTTGATGATGTCTCCCCAGTAACAGCGCCAGAAATTCTTCCTGCTACTTGTGAGCCGCGTTGGGATTTTCCACGAAGAGGAGAGGAGATGCAGTACAGTAGAGATAAGTATTTCCCTCAGTGAGAACCAAGGTTTATCGAACCAATAGGAGAATCGCGCAAAGCCTCGTGAACATCACCTGCACACACAAAAGAAAATACTTGCACCCAATGCTGGCAAGAGGGTTGTCAATCCCCTTGGACTTGTTACTTGCAAGGATCAAATCTTGTATAGGTAGATGGATAAATTGTAAAGTAAAATAATAGTAAATAAATTGCCGCAAAGGAATTTTCTTTTTATAATATGATAAAAGTAGACCCGAGGGCCATAGTTTTCACTTGAGGCTTCTCTCTCACACACATAGCATACAGTGGGTGAACAAATTACTCCTGGGCATTTGATAGAAAAGCGCATAATTATGACATATTCACATCAATGATCATGTATATAGGCATCACGTCTGAGACAAGTAGACCGACTCCTTCCTGCATCTACTACTATTACTTCACCAATCGACCGCTGTCCAACATGCATCTATGGTATTAAGTTCATGAAAAATGGAGTAACGCCTTAAGCAAGATTACATGACATAGAGAAAGTAAACCCAATCAATATGAATAAACCCCGTCGTTTTACCCTTAATGGCAATAATACAAATACATGTCTTTTCCCCTTCTGTCATTGGGATATAGAGCACCGCAAGATTGGACCCATCACAAAGCACCTCTCCCACTGAAGATAAATCAATCTAGTTAGCCAAACCAAATGGATAGATCGGAGAGAAATACAAAGCTATAACAATCATGCATAATAAAGTTCATAAAAGATTCAATTACTTTCAATGAATAATCTGATCATAAACCCACAATTCATCGTATCCCAACAAACACACCGCAAAAGAAGATTACATCAGATAGAACTCCAAGAAGATCGAGTAGAACATGGTATTGAAGATCAAAGAGAGAGAAGAAGGCATTGAGCTACTAGCTATGGACCGGTAGGTCTGTGGTGAACTACTCACCATCATCGCAAGGCAGCAAGGATGATGTATAAGCACTCCATGATCAATTCTCCCTTCGGTAGAGTACCGAAAAAGGCCTTCAGATGGGATCGCGGAAGAACAGAAACTTGCGGCGGCGGAAAAAAGGTTTCAGGTGGCTCTCTGTTGGTTTCCCAATATTTGAGAATTTATAGAAGTGGAATTATGTAGACGGAGCCTCATGGGGCCCACAAGGTAAGAGGGCACGGGCCTCCCAGGGCGTGCCCTGTTCTCTTTCCATCTCCTTGTTCATTGTCTGGTTTCCTCGTGAAGCTTCTAGGGTCTCTCCTGTCCAGAAAAACCGTCAAAAAGTTTCGTAGCATTTGGACTCCGTTTGGTACTGATTTTCTAGAAAACCAAAAGCAAGCACAAAACAACAACTGGCACTAGGCACTGGGTTAATAGGTTAGTCCCAAAAAATGATATAAAATAGCACAAAAGACATACAAAGTATCCAAGACTGATAACATAATAGCATGAAACAATCAGAAACTATAGATATGTTGGCGATGTATCATGGGGCAGCTTGGGGTAGCAAGTGACGGCGGGGAGATGCGGCTGTGGCGGCGGCCTCGTGGGCGCGAGCTGAAATTCCTTCGCACCAAGGAGCGGGTGGGATAGAGGAACCAAAAAAACGAGGGGAAAAAACCGTAGATATGGTGGACGGGGGCCAAATTTTACGGGATCCCGCAAAAAAATTAGCCAATGATCGAACATAGTGGATCTGTGCCGGACGAAAGATTGTCCCCGTCCCTTATAATGGCGGTTATTATAGTGGACGGGCAAATATAGCGAATCTGCTAGAGTTGCTCTAAAGATTGTAGTACAAGGCATGCAGATAACGACCTTACAAAACTGAAAAGACTGCAGAATGCTAGCCTTTGCACAAAGGAACACCAACCAAGAGGAAAATTACAATCAAGACCGAAGAACCCCTTAAGCTTGACACCAACGCCTGTCACCTACTGATACGTCTACAACGTATCTATAATTTATGATGTATTCATGCCATGTTTATTAAAGTTTTGTATGATTTTGGTGCACTTATATATGGCTTTTATATGATTTTTATGGACTAACATATTGACCTAGTGGCCAGTGCCAGTTGCTGTTTTCTGCTTGTTTTTGGTTTTCTAGAAAATCCATATCAAATGAAGTCCAAATGCAGCAAAACATTTTGACCATTTTTTTGGAACAAAAGAGACCCCCGAAGCTTCATGGGAGGACCAGAAGAGCCACGAGGTGGCCACTAACTACCAGGGGCCGAAGTGGTGGGCTGGTGGGTAGTGGGCACCTCGTGGCCCATCTCAGCGTGAAACCGACGCCAAAAATCCTATAAATAGAGAAACCACCAGAAATAACCCTAGAACTTGAACTCTGCCGCCGCAAGCCTATGTACCTCCATGATCCAATCTGGAGCCCTTTTCTGGCACTCTGCCGAAGGGGGAAATCATCACCAGAGGCCATCTTTATCATCCCGACGGCCTCCATGATGAGGAGGGAGTAGTTCACCCTCGGGGCTGAGGGGTTGTACTAGTAGCTATGTGTTTGATCTCTCTCTCTCTCTCTCTCTTTCTCTCTCTCTCGTGTTCTTGATTTGGCACAATCTTGATGTATCGTGAGCTTTCTTAATATAGTTGGATCATATGGTGTTTCCCCCTCTCTATCTTGTTGTGATGAATTGAGTTTTACCTTTGAGATTTCATTATTATCGGATTGAATATTTTTATGGATTTGAGAACACTTGATGTATGTCTTGGCACTCAACTCGCGGATTACTGAAGTGACATTGGGGTAATCTATGCATAGGGGTTGATGCACGTTTTCGTCTTTGTTTCTCCGGTAGAAATCTTGGGGCACTCTTTGATGTTCTTTGTGTTGGATTGATTATTATAAATCTGAAGTTGTTTGATGCATATCGTATAATCAACTCATGGATACTTGTGGTGACATTGGAGTATTTAGGTGACATTAGAGTTGGTTGATGTGTATCATATGGTGTTATTTTAGTACAAACTCTTGGCTGTTTGTGACACTTATAGGAATAGCTTGATAGATCGATCGGAAAGGATAACTTTGAGGTGGTTTCGTACCATACAAACAATTTCGTCTTATGTTCTCCACTAGGTAAGAACTTTGGAGTGATTCTTTATCGCACGTTGAGGGATGGTTATATGATCCAATTATATTAGCACTGTTGAGAGATTGCACTAGCGAAAGTATGAACCCTAGGCCTTGTTTTCAAGCATTGCAGTACCGTTTGTGCTCACTTTTGTTACTTGCTACCTTGCTGTTTTTATTGTTCCTATTACAAAAATCAATATCTACTATCATTACTACACTTGTATCACCATCTCTTCGCCGAACTAGTGCACCTATACAATTTACTATTGTATTTGGTGTGTTGGGGACGCAAGAGACTTTTTGTTATTTGGTTGCAGGATGGTTTGAGAGAGACCATCTTCATCCTATGCCTCCCACGGATTGATAAACCTTAGGTCATCCACTTGAGGGAATTTGCTACTGTCCTACAAAACTCTGCGCTTGGAGGCCCAACATGAGTCTACAAGAACAAGTTGTGTAGTAGACATCAAGCTCTTTTCTGGCGCCGTTGCCGGGGAGGTGAGTGCTTGAAGGTATATCTTTAGATCTTGCAATTGAATCTTTTAGTTTCTTATTTTATCACTAGTTTGGTTTATAAAATAAAACTACAAAAAAAATATGGAATTGAGGTTGCCTCATATTATTCGTCTTTATCATGTCTTTCTTGAAAATGATGGAAAGGAAAATTTTGCTCAATTGTTAGAAGAATAATTTAATAAAATGTTTGGCATAAAATCTTTGAATGATGAGCATGATTGCAATGTTGTTAGTGTGAATTCTTTGAATATCCATGATGCTAATGATATGCAAAGCCATAAGCTTGGGGATGCTATATTTCATGAAGATTTTATTTTTAGTCCCCCAAGTCTTGATGAGCAAATTTATTATGATGAAAGCATGCCTCCTATTTATGATGATTATATTGATGAAAGTTGATTTGGAGAGGTCATGACTTTATTTAATGATGAATCCACTATTTTGAGAGAGGTTTCAATTGATTATTATGAGAACAAAGTTGCTATCTATGATGATTATTGTGATGACATGTATGCTATAAAGAACAATGATAACCATGAAATTTGTCATCATGATTTTAGTGCTCAAATTGATTATGTAAATCAAGTATCACATGATTATCATGAGAACAAAGTTGCTATCTATGATGATTATTGAAATTCGCCCACTACTATTCATGAGAATAAATTTGCTTATGTGGAGAGTAATAACAATTTTATGGATGCGGATCATGAAAAGAATGCTTTATGTGATAGCTATATTGTTGAATTCATTCATGATGCTACTGAAAATTATTATGAGAGAGGAACATATGCTTTTACATATCTCAATAATATAAAGTTTCCTCTCTATGTGTTGAAAATCTTGAAGTTTTGCTTGTTTTGCCTTCCTATGCTAGTTGATTCTTGTTCCCATGAATTGTTTGCTCACAAAATCCCTATGCATAGGAAGTGGGTTAGACTTATATGTGCTAGTCATATGCTTCATGATGCTCTCTTTGTGTTTCAATTGTTGTCTTTTATGTGAGCATCATTGAAATCGCCATGCCTAGCTAAAAATGCATTAAAGAAAAGCGCTTGTTGGGAGACAACTCAACATTTACCCCTACTGTTTTTGTGTGTTCACATGATTAGGCTACTGTAGTAATCATGTTTATAGATTTTGTTTCAATAAAGTGCCAAGTAAAGCCTTTGGGATAGTGTGGATGATAGTTGACTTGATTCTGTGCAAAAACAGAAACTTTTGCGCCCAGTTTCGGAATTTTGTGAATTCACAGAAATGTGGTTTTGCTCTGAATTTTTTACAGATGATTGATATATAAATTCCCTACGTTGTCCTAATGTTTCAGAATTTTTATGTAACATCTCAAATTTTCAAATTTCGAATGTTAATAGGATCATTCTTTTTCAACATGATTTCTATGCATATTTGAATTTTCTGAATATTCAAATAGTTTTCCAACTCAAGGCAAAATATTTGGAGTGGAGATAATATGACTTCTCCCCTATTAATTATATTGGAAAATGCTAAGAATATGTTCTCTGGAGTCTACATAAATTATTTTGGCTTTGTAGAAACTCAAAATTATTTTATAGTTGTTATTATAATGCTCCTTGTAAGGTCCTCTTGCATACAAGAATTTGCTTTTTTTTAAAGTGCATTTGCGTTGTAAAAATGTTCACTGTATTCTATATTATCAATAATATTTTACTGTGTGTTATGGTAATTTAGGAATCTATTTGCATTTTATTTTAGCCAAATAGACCTCCTGTTCAGTATAATTACTCAGCCATAGATTACTGTTCACTTGGGCCTGCACAGCCGCAGCCCAGCATCACCAGCAGCTCCGCGCGCTAGAACAACAGCAGCAGGCGGCCTATTTCCCCGCTCAACCCTAGCCCATCCCGCAGCTCTCTCCCTTCTTTGTTTTTTTTGTTTTTTCTTCCTTTTCTCTGTTTCGCTGACGAGGCTGACCCACCCGTCATCTTCTCCACCGCATCGTGTTCGTCCCAAACACTGTAGCTGCTGAAACCCAATCACAACCGAATCGATCGATTTGATCGATCCTCTTGCAGCTCTCACACTCCCACCTCCTTACAAATAATCTCCATCTCCGAATCTTCCGATTTTTCGCAAAATCGCACGCTCCCGTTCCCTATCTCGCCCGTACCAGAAGATCGGATCTCGTCGGAGTTGCGCGGCCGACAGAAGCTTTCATCGTTGTTTCTCTCGTCTCTGAAGGTTCCCAGCCCCTCCTCCTGGTCCTGTTCCCTTCGCCCGATCTTCTCTACCTCCTTGAATCCTTATTACGTGCAGGGAATCATCTAAGGGAGCGCATCGACGGCTCCCAGAGCACATCGCCGGAAACCACTGCTCCAGCCACACATCACCGTTGCCAGAGGGGTCGTTTGACGCTTCTGCCGAGACTCCCAAGGCCTAAACATCGTGCTGAATCTCGTAGTGAACTCCCCGAGCCCCGGTCATCACTGCATCCATCGCTGTCGTCGAACTCCGAGCCACCGCGTGTTTTCTTCTCCAACGCCGGCGACCACCCAGCCCCTGTCCCTCCGGTGAGTCCTCCCTGCCGTTCGATCTGTTTTTAACCGCCCAGATTATATCATGTTTTGTTTATATTTTTTTCACCAAACTGGTACACACTAAATAGCGGCCGACCTTCGTTTAAGCCTCGCGGCGAATGGTTCTCAGCCATTAGCAGCCCGCCACATGGCACATCGACACCAGCCGCGGCAGTGCTTCCAGGAACGCTGCCATGGCACAATTTTTGGGCAGATTTCATATCATATTTTTGTTTAGGTATAATTTGAGATCCGTAAATCGAAATTCATCGATTATTTTTCCTGTGTACTCGTAGTGACCAAGAGAATACTGTAGAACCAAAATTCCACACTTTTGCACTGTTTAAATTTGAATTTGCTCAAATTTGAATTTAACCTTCCGGAGGCCATATCTTCTAAACCGTTGATCCAAAATAGTTGATTCTTTTTGCATTGTGATCCTATTAGCATGTAGATAATCTATACCTACGGGTATGTTTATGTTATTTAAGTTTTATTTGAATTATTTGTTGTTGGCTTTATTGTGGTGTTATGTGAGTACGGTTTATTTATCGATGCCTTCATTGACGTATAGATTGTCCGGAGTGTGAAGCGGATCAGAATTAAGCGTTAGAGTACTTCAGCACCGTTCAAGGCAAGTTTGCACTTTTGATTTTGCTCATCCTATATTCTGCTATGCATGTGTGGTTTTTATGCTATGATACATGTTTGGCATGATATGTGTATCTCGTGTTGTCATGTTTTGGTATTGATTGTGTTATGTGATGGTGTGATCAACTTGCTATGGTAGACGTGGGCACGTGTCGAGTGATCCATGAAAGTGGTGAGTGTTTATAGCCGTAGGCTCAGGATTATTAACCAGGTGAATGCGTCATTGGCAGAGCGCTCTATTATCCCTAGAGAATGCGCCATTGACAGAGGGCACTTGAGGCGAGGTATAGTTTTGGGAACTTAAATCAGGTGAATGCGTCCTTGGCAGAGCGCTCTATGGTTCCTAGAGAATGCGCCACTGACAGAGCGCACTTGAGATACTTCTGAAGTTCTTGTCATGTTTACTTAGAATATTTGGGGTTATCTTGGACGAATAAAATTAGAGGCGGTTGTAAGTTCAGTTAGTGGAGGTAGGTGAAGACTTTCTTCTGCAAACCAACTTGAGTGTTCTGTTTGTCATACCTTGCTTGTGGATGTAGGTTTTGCTATATCATTATGTGTGATTTGCCAATACATTCATTGTATTGATCCTTGTGGCTGCAACTTATCATGTTGCAGGATTTTCAGATGATCAATGAGATACAGAAGGGTCCCGAGTCTTCACTCAGCATTTCGCCAGTGGGCATTGATGGGACTCATCGTTTGTTTGTTATGCTACATTTTCCGCTATTATTATTGAATAAAGCTAGTTATGTGCTACGAGATTGTAATAGTTTATAACTTCTGGATCATACGTTATAGTAAATGATGCATTTGTTATTTGATATTCACATGTACTGTGTGTGCTAGTGAGTCGATCCAGGGACTAGCACAGTAAGCACACAGACATCAAATCTTATCAGGTTCGGGTCGTTATAGATGGTATCAGAGCAGTGTGTTGACTGTAGGTCGTGACCCTAGAAAATGGATTAGAAAAGCCATAAGAGTGAAAACTTATTTTACAAGTTTTGTCTACCTAGTAGCCTTCACTCTTGTATTCATATCTTTTGCTAACTGCCTTCTGTTTTCAATAGTAGATGTCCCTTGTAGTTATATTAGTATCATTTGAGGACTTTTAGTTGGCAGACCACCATTACTAAGTTGAGTCAGATAAACGATTTGCGGTAGTCTGACGAGATCATATCTCTTGTGGATATGACCTTACCTGTAGGTTTTGCTTGTGTGGCGCTACTTGTGTGATTTGTTTGATTTGGGAGTTTTGTTGCTAGCATGATGCATATGGGTAGTGTTTTCCCCTTAGATCTTTATTCTGTCTATATACAAATACATGCTGCAACCCAGTGATGAGTTCAAGTTTTACCACATGCGCCAAGATCTGACAAGAAGCAAGCACAATCTTGCTGAAGGAAGAAACCTGGAGGAAGCTACAATTCACCGGCATATGTTTTATAGTAGTTGACGCAAACTCGAGAGTTGAAAGGAACGCTAGATTGTTTTGTGGGCATGCAACACCAATGGAATTATCCGAACCTAGTTCGTGAACAAGAGAAGTGTCTGCAATGTTTGTGAGGATGGCCGAGTGTTAGAATGCGAGATTTTCTAAACCATATACAAAGTAATGATTTGGGTGCAGAATGGATTGATCACCATGCCGACTTACTCTTATTATTCGCTCTTGTTATGTGGGATGGTAAATCTAGAGTGACTTACCTATAATTGAGAGACGACGATATTAAGCCTAAACCTTAGAATGGTATGATGTTTGACCCTCGTAAAAGGCAACTATTACCAATAGTAGGTTATACGGTGAGTATGAACCAAGACCATTGTTCCTTGGGAACATTATAGAAGTATTCTTGCTGATCCCCATGAGAGTATCGATGTTTGTTTAACATTGGCGCAAGAGCTATCAACCATGGAGGTTTAGTGTTTTCAAGACCACTCTTTTGATGAAGTATTCAAAATTTCAAAGGAGTGCAATGCTATTACTCGAAGGATGTCACCGTAGGAGTAAGATTTTTGAAGACCCGTGACTTTGATTCTAAGGGTGGTAGCACGCCAGCCTCTCGGATGATCAATGTGAAATTCAAGGAGAACCCCAAACCTAACCTTTTCTTTCTAGCCTCTTCGAATCTCGAGGACGAGATTCATTTTAAGGGTGGCAGATTTGTAACATCCCAAATTTTCAAATTTGGAATGTTAATAGGATCATTCTTTTTCAACATGATTTCTATGCATATTTGAATTTTGTGAATATTCAAAGAGTTTTCCAACTCAAGGCAAAACATTTGGAGTGGAGATAATATGACTTCTCCCCTATTAATTATATTGGAAAATGCTAAGAATATGTTCTCTGGAGTCTACATAAATTATTTTGGCTTTGTAGAAACTCAAAATTATTTTATAGTTGTTATTATAATGCTCCTTGTAGGCTCCTCTTGCATAAAAGAATTTCTTTTTCTTTTTTTTAAAGTGCGTTTGTGTTGTAAAAATGTTCACTGTATTCTATATTATCAATAATATTTTACTTTGTGTTATGGTAATTTTAGGAATCTATTTGCATTTTATTTAGCCAAATAGACCTCCTATTCAGTATAATTACTCAGCCAGAGATTATTGTTCACCTGGGCCTGCACAGCCGCAGCCCAGCATCACCAGCAGCTCCGCGCGCTGGAACAACAACAGCAGGCGGCCCATTTCCCCGCTCAACCCCAGCCCATCCCGCAGCTCTCTCCCTTCTTTGTTTTTTTGTTTTTTTCTTCCTTTTCTCTGTCTCGCTGACGAGGCTGACCCACCCGTCATCTTCTCCACCGCATCGTGTTCGTCCCGAACACTGTAGCTACCGAAACCCAATCGCAACCGAATCGATCGATTTGATCGATCCTCTTGCAGCTCTCGCACTCCCACCTCCTTATAAACAATCTCCACCTCCGACTCTTTCGATTTTTTGCAAAATCGCACGCTCCCGTGCCCTATCTCGCCCGTACCAGAAGATCGGATCTCGTTGGAGTTGCGCGGACGACAGAAGCTTTCACTGTTGTTTCTATCGTCTCTGAAGGTTCCCAGCCCCTCCTCTTGGTCCTATTCCCTTCGCCTGATCTTCTCTACCTCCTTGAATCCTTATTACGTGCAGGGAATCATCTAAGGGAGCGCATCGACAAGTCCCAGAGCACATCGCCGGCAACCACTGCTCCAGCCACACATCACCGTCGCTAGAGGGGTCGTTTGACGCTTCTGCCAAGACTCCCAAGGCCTAAACATCACGCTGAATCTCATAGTGAACTCCCTGAGCCATGGTCATCACTGCATCCATCGCCGTCGTCGAACTCCGAGCCGCCGCGCGTTTTCTACTCCAACGCCGGCGACCACCCAGTCCCTGTCCCTCTGGTGAGTCGTCCCTGTCGTTCGATCTGTTTTTAACCGCCTAGATTATATCATGTTTTGTTTTTATTTTTTTCACCAAACCGATACACACTAAATAGCGGCCGACCGTCGTTTAAGCCTCGCAGCGAATGGTTCTCAGCCATTAGCAGCCCGCCAGGTGGCACATCGACAGCAGCCGCGGCAGTGCTTCCAGGAACGCTGCCATGGCACAGTTTTTGGGCAGATTTGATATCATATTTTCGTTTAGGTATAATTTGAGATCCGTAAATCAAAATTCATCGATTTTTGTCCTGTGTACTCGTAGTGACGAGGAGAATACTGTAGAACCAAAATTCCACACTTTTGCGCTGTTTAAATTTGAATTTGCTCAAATTTGAATTTAACCTTCCGGAGGCCATATCTTCCAAACTGTTGATCCAAATTAGTTGATTCTTTTTGCATTGTGATCCTATTAGCATGTAGATAATCTATACCTACTGTTATGTTTATGTTATTTAAGTTTTATTTGAATTATTTGTTGTTGGCTATATTGTGGTGTTATGTGAGTATGGTTTATTTATCGATGCCTTCATTGACGTATAGATTGCCCGGAGTGTGAAGCGGATCAGAATTAAGCGTTAGAGTACTTCAGCACTGTTCAAGGCAAGTTTGCACTTTTGATTTTGCTCATCCTATATTCTGCTATGCATGTGTAGTTTTTATGCTATGATTCATGTTTGGCCTGATATGTGTATCCCGTGTTGTCACGTTTTGGTATTGATTGTGTTATGTGATGGTGTGATCAACTTGCTATGGTAGACGTGGGCACGTGTTGAGTGATCCATGAAAGTGGTGAGTGTTTATAGCCGTAGGCTCGGGATTATTAACCAGGTGAATGCGTCACCGGCAGAGCACTCTATTGTCCCTAGAGAATGTGCCATTGACAGAGCACACTTGAGGCGAGGTATAGTTTTTGGAACTTAAATCAGTTGAATGCGTCCTTGGCAAAGCGCTCTATGGTTCCTAGTGAATGCGCCACTAACAGAGCGCACTTGAGATACTTCTGAAGTTCTTGTCATGTTTACTTAGAATCTTTGGGGTTATCTTGGGTGAATAAAATTAGAGGCGGTTGTAAGTTCAGTTAGTGGAGGTAGGTGAAGACTTTCTTCTGCAAACCAACTTGAGTGTTCTATTTGTCATACCTTGCTTGTGGATGTAGGTTTTGCTATATCATTATGTGTGATTTGCCAATACAGTCAATGTATTGATCCTTGTGGCTGCAACTTATCATGTTGCAGGATTTTCAGATGATCAATGAGATACAGAAGGGTCGCGAGTCTTCACTCAGCATTTTGCCAGTGGGCATTGATGGGACTCATCGTTTGTTTATTATGCTACATTTTCCGCTGTTATTATTGAATAAAGCTAGCTATGTGCTACGAGATTGTAATACTTTATAACTTTTGGATCATACATTATAGTAAATGATGCACTTGTTATTTGATATTCATATGTACTGTGTGTGCTAGCGAGTCGATCCAGGGACTAGCACAGTAAGCACAGAGACATTGAATCTTATTAGGTTCGGGTCGTTACATTTTAGAGTAGCAGAAGTATGGTCATTGTTCAGATGATTACATGCTGTTCTGTTTTTGACAGATTCTGTTTTCAATGCATAGTTTGCTTGTTTTATAGTTTCTATGGCTTATATTGGTCAATTTAAATTGTAGAAATTGTAGGGTACAATAGGAATTGTGTGAGAACAATTATGAACCTTATCTTGACAGTACCACAATGAATGATTTGTCTTTATCATACTAACCTATCTCATGAAGTTCTGTAAAGTTTTGTGTGATTGAAGTTTTCAAGTTTTGGGTGAAATATCAATATGAGGAGAATAAGGAGTGATAAGACCCTCAGCTTGGGGATGCCCAAGGCACCCCAAGGTAATAACCAAGGAAGATCCAAGCAACGAAGCTTGGGGATGCCCCGGAAGGTATCCCCTCTTTCGTTTTCAACATTATCAGTAACCTCACTTGGAGCTACATTTTTATTCGTCACATGATATGTGTTTTGCTTGGAGCATCATTTTATTTTATTAGGATTTGCTTTCTATTATTAAGAATAATGTTTTGCATCTCTTACTTCAGTAAAAGTGTGAAGTATAGCCTTTACCATGCTTATTTTGCAAGTCTATATGTGGCTGTTTGAAAACAGAAAGTTGCACGCTAGTGCGTGAATTCTTGAGAAAAGTCAGAATGTGATAAAAGCTTGAAATTTTTACACAATATGATATGATAAAGTTTCTACAATGTGGTAAATTTTCAGAATTTTTTGAGTTAAATAAGTATGGATACTTCTTCATCCATTACAGACTATGCTGTTTAGACAGATTGCTGTTATGATTGCATTGTTTGCATATGTTTGCTTGTTTAGTAATTCTATTTGAGGATAGGAGTATTAAATATGCAGAGACATTTAGTATGCATTGTTAAATTATAATTTAAGTGATTTTCTACAATAGGTAATAGTAAGGTTTTGCATTGATTTATACTAACTTATCTCACAAGTTCTTGTTGAGTTTTGTGTGGATGAAGTTTTTAAGAATTAGGGAAATCATGATATGAGAGGAATTAAGGAGGCACAAGAGCTTAAGCTTGGGGATGTCCCGGTAGGCATCCCACCCTTCTTCATTAACAATTATCGGTTAGTATCGGTTGAGCCTAAGTTTTTTGCTTCTCCACATGATATGTGCTATTCTTGGGATGTCATTTTATTTTGTTTTGCTTGCTGTTTTAATAAAATACTTAGATCTGAAAATTTTTAAATGAGAGAGAGTCCTCAAATATCTACCCATTTACTTAACTACTCGCTTGATCTTCACTTATATCTTTTTGGAGTAGTTTGTCATTTACTCTTGTGCTTCACTTATATCCTATGAGTAAATTGTTGAATGAATTGAATATCATGAAGTTGAAATTATATGTTCATATCATGCCTACTAGTAGCTTCACATTGGGTTTAGAAAGTGAAATCTATTGAAGCTTGACAATCATATTATTGGTCACATTAGTATAAGGAAGAGAACTTTCACATACAAATACATTGTCTTAGACATCTTTTATGATTGTGAATACCCATTAATTATTTTCAAACTTGAGCAGATTAGTTGAAGTTGGACAAGGAAGACAACGTAATGAGTTATGGTTGTGTATATTTGCATAGAAGTTATATTGTATGGATCCACCAACATGTGGTGCTTGCTTAGGATCTTTTGCTAGCCAAAAATTCGTACTAAGTAGAAATGCTACTTGTGCATCCAAAAACCGTTAAACCTAGTTTCTTGCCATGATTGTCCACCGTATCTACCTATGGATTGAATAAGATCCTTCAAGTAAGTTGTCATCGATGCATAAAGCAATAAAAATTGCTCCTAAATATGTTTGATCTTTTATTGTACGGGAAAATAAGCATTGTACAAACTTGTGATGGCAAAGAAATAAAAGCGACGGACTGCATAATAAAGGTTGCTATCATAAGGGGCAATATAACGTGACGTTCCTTTGCATTAAGAGCTTGCGCATCCGAAAATAATAAGCGCATGACAACCTCTGCTTCCCTCTGCGAAGGGCCTATCTTTTACATTATGAATTTACTTTTATGCAAGAGTCAGTAGTATGCATTCTCATTTCAACCTGAATTATTCTCTAGTTGGCAAGCATCATGTGGTGGGGAAAGATCTAGGCACATATGGCCAGTCAAATATATTTGATTATGAATTATTATTGTTGACAATTATCTCTATGATAAATGAGTTGGGAGGCAAAACATTAAGCCCCTATCTTTCTCTGTGTTTGATGGATGCCATTTGTTCTAAAAATATGCTTTGAGTACTAGCAATCATAGAAGACTATATGATGATTGAGTATGTGGAGCTCTTACTTAGACTTTGTTGAGAATAAGTTGAATTGCAATTGTTTGGTGACTAAGAACATAGGTTGTTAAGTTTCAAGAGAAGGCATTGTTTGAACCATAACATGTGAATTGATTGCTACTTTATCATGATGAGTTTTATGAGAAAGCATTGATGTTATGATGCTAGGAAAAGTGATTGAAATTATCATTGATCAAACTTATGCACTATGCTAGCATTCACACTTCATAAATTATTTCTTTTATCATTTACCTACTCAAGGACGAGCAGGAATTAAGCTTGGGGATGCTGAGACGTCTCCAATGTATCTATAATTTATGAAGTATTCATGCCATGTTTATTATAGTTTTATATGATTTTGGTACACTTTTATATGACTTTTATATGATTTTTATGGACTAACATATTGACCTAGTACCCAGTGCCAGTTGCTATTTTTTGCTTGTTTTTGGTTTTCTAGAAAATCCATATCAAATGAAGTCCAAATGCAGCGAAACTTTTTGACGATTTTTTTGGAACAAAAGAGACCCCCGAAGCTTCGTGGGAGGACCAGAAGAGCCACGAGGTGGCCACTACCCACCAGGGCGCGCTAGGGGACAAAGTGGTGGGCTGGTGGGTACTGGGCACCTCGTGGCCCATCTCAGCGTGAAACTGACGCCAAAAAATCCTATAAATAGAGAAACCACCAAAAATAACCCTAGAACTTGGACTCCACCACTGCAAGCCTCTGTACCTCCATGATCCAATCTAGAGCCCCTTTTCGGCACTCTGCCGGAGGGGGAAATCATCACCGGAGGCCATCTTCATCATCCCGGCGGCCTCCATGATGAGGAGGGAGTAGTTCACCCTCGGGGTTGAGGGTTTGTACTAGTAGCTATGTGTTTGATCTCTCTCTCATGTTCTTGATTTGGCACGATCTTGATGTATCACGAGCTTTCTTAATATAGTTGGATCACATGGTGTTTTCCCCTCTCTATCTTGTTGTGATGAATTGAGTTTTTACCTTTGAGATTTCATTATTATTGGATTGAATATTTTACGAATTTGAGAACACTTGATGTATGTCTTGGCACTCAACTCGTGGATTCCCGAAGTGACATTGGGGGTAATCTATGCATAGTGGTTGATGCACGTTTTCGTCTTTGTTTCTCCGATAGAAATCTTGGAGCACTCTTTGAAGTTCTTTGTATTGGATTGAGTATAATGAATATGAAGTTGTTTGATGCATATTGTATAATCAACTCACGGATACTCGTGGTGACATTGGAGCATCTAGGTGACATTAGAGTTGGTTGATGTGTATCATATGTTGTTATTTTAGTATGAACTCTTGGGCTGTTTGTGACACTTATAGGAATAGTTCGATAGATCGATCGGAAAGGATAACTTTGAGGTGGTTTCGTACCCTACAGACAATTTCGTCTTATGTTCTCCGCTAGATAAGAACTTTGGAGTGATTCCTTATCGCATGTTGAGGGATGGTTATATGATCCAATTATATTAGCACTATTGAGAGATTGCACTAGCGAAAATATGAACCCTAGGCCTTGCTTTCAAGCATTGCAATACCGTTTGTGCTCACTTTTGTTACTTGCTACCTTGCTGTTTTTTATTGTTCCTATTACAAAAATCAATATCTACTACCATTACTACACTTGTATCACCATGTCTTCGCCGAACTAGTGCACCTATACAATTTACTATTGTATTTGGTGTGTTGGGGACACAAGAGACTTTTTGTTATTTGGTTGCAGGGTTGTTTGAGAGAGACCATCTTCATCCTATGCCTCCCACGGATTGATAAACCTTAGGTCATCCACTTGAGGGAGATTTGCTACTGTCCTACAAAACTCTGCGCTTGGAGGCCCAACAAGAGTCTACAAGAACAAGTTGTGTAGTAGACATCACCTACCTCCGGCATCACCACAACAACCACCAATGGAAAAAAATACCGGATCACCTCCTCACCCGAGCTCGAGATGGCTCCACCGCTAATATGCAGCTTTGCGGACCTCCAAGGTGGCTCACAAAATGTGAACTCATAGTCGTTGAACAAATTAGACCGGGGAACCCCCTGGACACGCCATCGAGCTCTATATTTGGCACCTTCGCGCGACTAAGATGTTGGAGGGGGAAACCATACCTGCCAAGAACGAACCACGAAACCATGAGACGATCCACCATCTTCCAGATGCCGCCGATTCATATCACAATCTGCATCCGCTCCTGGACTACCTCCCAAGCTACGCGTCAGCGCTGGAGCAATCATCATTGCAACGGCGAAGCCCGAGTACACAAGTCCACCACGAGGATGTCGTTGCCTCCACACCACACTTACTTGAACAGAATGATTTCCAAATCCATCCCCAATCGTAGGGTCGATCGCCTCATCAGGGGAAGTATCTGAAGCTTCTTTATCTAGAGCCGGCGAAGCCACGACGATGAACGACCCAAAAAAACCTAAGCTTCTAGGACCTAAAACCTAAAGCTACATGATCCGCACGCATGGGATCCGGCGCCCCCCTCACTACGACTCGGTCGTCGGCATAGGGGAGTCATTGGAGGACGACACTGGAAGTCTAGGCTCCCCTGGCGGTAAGGCTCCCCTAGCGGCGACTATGGTGTAGGATCATAACAGGTCTAGATGAGGGGGGGGGTGATTAGACTACTTGCCAAATAAAAACATAACATTTTCCCAATTTTAATTCTTGGTAGGTTTTAGCAAGTCTACAAACACCCTACACATGCAAGTCTAATAGTGGGGCAGCGAAAAGTAAAGACTTTGCAAATGATAGTAAGTAAAGGAAGGGTTTGGAGATATGGAAACACTATGGTGACACGGAAGATTTTGACCCGTGGTTACGATGGGTGGTACTATCGTACATCCATGTTGATGAAGGCTTCGAGGATAATGGTTGCGAGAGTCTACGAAAGAGATCCACCCTCCAAGGGTGCACAAAGAAGCAACCTTGCCTATTCCACCATGGCTTACACCCACCAAGGACTAATCTCACTTGGGCTAGATCTTCATGAAGTAGATGATCTCCCCCCTTACTGTTGTGGGGATTAGTCTGATAGTAAGTACTAGGGTACGGACAAAGGTTGATCCTAGCTACGGTGAAGATGTGACAAAAGAAGTTTACGAGTTCAGGCCCCTCACGGTGGAGGTAAAGACCCAACATCTCGAGTTTCTGGAGTTGTTTCTCTTATGTCTGTATGAATACAATGGATGTTAACCCGTCTCCAAGTGCTACGGGGTGGCTTATATAGAGTACGCCGCCTCTTGTGCTAACCCGTTACCAGGAGAGGGTTGATGAATGCGCTTATTACAGGTGTTATTACTGGTAACTCAACAATTAAACACTAGTAACGCCTGGCATCATGCTCCTCGGTTGCTTCAGATCCAACGTTGGTTGTTGGCCTCCCTTGTTCTAGTGTAGGTAGGGTGGCCGAGTGATTGTAGAGCAGCCGAGTGGATCACTTTTGTCTGAGTGCAATAATTCCTAACGAACACCTAAGTGTGTTCGTGGCTCGGGGCCTTAATGTTTGTTGATGTGGGGTCCTAGGTAGGTCCAGGTTGACTATCTCATGACCCTACCCGGTATAGGTGACCCCGAAATTAGCCTTCTAATTGGTTGAGGGTTTGTAGAATGAATTCACTAAAGAATTGACTTGGTCCGAGTGCTACAAGGGCACTCGAGACCTGTCGTCGAGCTTTAATCAATCAGGATCTAAAGAAAACCACAACAGATTCTGGACTAGGTGCTTCCCGACTAATCGGTGGAAGTCAATTGCGAGGGAAAACTTGGTGACACTCATATATCTCCCGGAGGAGAATGACTAGGGGTCTGAGTGTGGACGTGCCATGATAGCCCGAGCAACTATGCTAGTGCGTGGTCTGACACTCAGGAGAGATGCCACTCATTAACCCGGAGGAACGCTGGCACAGGCTGGCTCAAAGTCCAAGTTCATGAAATTTACACCTTGGAGCCTAGAAGAATGACCAAGTTAATCCGTAGAGGAACGTCGATCTCATTCTATTGCAGTCCTGAAAATGACTTCAGTCGGGATTTGGAGCATTTGTCCAAGTGGATGAAGATGCTTTACGGATTCTCGATGGGCCGAGCGTGTATCTTTGGAAAGATATATGCGGTGATCAAACAAATTGATCCGTGACGAAATTTGCGTGAACTGAGACCCCGCGCGCATGCCTTAACGAAAACATTGAGGATCATGGGGAAGGTGGGGTGTGGCATGATATGTCTCCATCGTATCTACCTTTCCAAACACTTTTGCTCTTGTTTTGGACTCTTAATTTGCATGATTTTAATGACACTAACCTAGACTGACGCAATTTTCAGCAGAACTACCATGGTGTTGTTTTTTGTGCAGAAATAGAAGTTCTTCGAATTGGACGAAAGTTTTTGGAGATTTTTTATGGAATATGTTAAAAATACTAGAGCCAAGACCCACCAGAGGGGGGCCACCTGTTGCCCACAAGGCAACAGTGCACGACCACCCCCTGGGCACGCCCTGTTACCTTGTGGGGCCCACATGGCTCCGCTGACCCTAATCTCAAGTATATAAATTCTGTCTTCCCGAGAAAAAAATAGGAGAAGAAGTTTCATCTTGTTTTATGATACAGAGCCGCCGCCACCTCCTGTTCTTCATCGGGAGCGATGATCTGGGGTTTGTTCGGCGCTCCAGAGAGGGGGATTCCTCGCCATCATCGTCACCAACCCTTCTTCATCACCAATTTCATGATGCTCACCATCGAGAGTGAGTAATTCCTTCGTAGGCTTGCTGGACAGTGATGGAGTTGGATGAGATTTGCCATGCAATCGAGTCAATTTGTTAGTGATTGATCCCTAGTATCCACTATGTTCTGAGATTGATGTTGCTATGACTTTGCTATGCTTAATGATTGTCACTAGGGCCCGAGTGCCACGATTTCAGATCTGAACCCTCTATGCTTTCATTAATATATTTGAGTTTTTGATCCTATCTGCTAGTTATATGCACTTGTTATTATTCTGATCCGTAGACCCCAAAGTGACAATAATTGGGATACTCTCCGGGGATGACTGTAATTCGAGGAGTTCATGTATTCACCTTATGTTAATGCTTTGTTTCGGTTCTCTATTAAAAGGAGGACTTAATATCCCTTAGTTTCCTTATGGACCCCGCTGGCACAGGAGGGTAGGACAAAGATGTCATGCAAGTTCTTATTATAAGCACGTATGACTATATACGGAATACATGCCTACATTACATTGATGAATTAGAGCTATTGTGTATCGCTCTAGGTTGTGACTGTTATATGATAAATGTTATCCAACACAAATATCCATCACTGATCCAATGCCTATGCTTTTCGCATATTGATATTGCTAAGTTACTTTCGTTGTTGCTGCTGTTACTACTGCTATCAAACTATCATACTACTATGCTACTAAACACTTTATTGCAGATATTTAGTTCTCGAGGTGTGGTTGAATTGACAACTCAACTGCTAATAATTGCAAATATTCTTTGGCTCCCCTTGTGTTGAATCAATAAATTTGGGTGAAATACTACCCTCAAAGACTGTCGTGATCCCTTATACTTGTGGTTATCAAGACCTTTTTTGGCGTCGTTGCTGGGGAGCATAGCTCTATGTTGAGTCACTTGGGAATTATATCTATTGATCACTATGAAGAATCTGAAAGACGCTAAGACCAAGATCGTACCCTCTAAGACGAGGGGAGGTAAGAAACTGCTATCTAGCTTCGCACTTATTCACCTTCTATTTTGAGTAGGCTTGCGACACCACCACCTGCTATTCATTCTAATATGTCGCAAGTAATTGATGATGCTACTTCTTCTACGAATGATGCTAGTACTTTGCCTAATAAAACTGTGCCACTAGGTGAATTTCTTGATGAACAACTTGCTAAAGCTAAAGAACTTGAGAATGCTGAAATTGATGCAAATTATGATTCACCTATTATGCCCACCTCTCCTATTAGATTTGAAACACCTAAGATACCTCATGGTTATGTTATGGATGGGGAGATAGCCAGAGAACTTCTTGCTTGTAATGATAGAGATGATGTTAAGAAACTATTGATTGAGCTGAAAGAAAAGTCTATGATAGCGAGAATGAAATATGATCCTAAGTTTGCTACTTCTTCTATCTGTGTTACTGATAAGGATTATGAATTCTCTGTCGATCCTGAGTTAATTACTTTGGTTGAATCTGATCCTTTTCATGGTTATGAATCTGAAACTATTGTGGCACACCTTGCTAAATTGAACGATATAGCCACCCTATTTGCTCATGAGGAAAAATTCATAACTACTATATTCTCAAGTTGTTTCCTTTCTCATTAAAGGGTGATGCTAAGATAGGGTTTAATACTCTTGCTCCTGGTTGTGTGCGTAGTCCCTAGGATATGATATATTACTTCTTTGAAAAATATTTTCCTACTCATAAGAAACAAGCTGCATTACAGGAAATATTTAACTTTCTGCAAATTGAAGAGAATCTCCCTCAAGCTTGGGGGAGGCTGCTCCAATTACTTAATCTTTTGCCTGATCATCCTCTTAAGAAAAATGAAATACTTGATATCTTTTATAATGGACTAACCGATGCTTCTAGGGACTACCTATATAGTTGTGCTGGTTGTATTTTCAGGGAACAAACTATTGAAAAGGCTGAAGAACTGTTGAATAATATATTGAGAAATGCCAATGATTTGACACTTCCTGAACCACCACTTAAACCAACTCCAAAGAAGAGAGGTATTCTATTCGTCAGTCTAGAGGATATGTAAGAGGCAAAGAAATCTATGAAAGAAAAGGGTATTAAAGCTGAAGATGTTAAGAATTTACCACCTAGTGAAGAGATACATGAACTCGATACCCTGACACAGGTAGTAAAGGTAAATTCTCTTTATAGATTCGATGAAGGTGATATCTGCTACTTGTGAGCTGTGTTGGGATTTCCTCAAAGAGGAGAGGATGATGCAGTATAGTAGAGATAAATATTTCCCTCAGTTAAGAACCAAGATTATCAATCCAGTAGGAGAACCACGTGAAACCTCATTAGCAACACCTACACACAAAAGAGCAAATACTTGCACCAAACGCGATCAAGGGGGTTGTCAATACCCTCGGCTGTTATTTGCAAGGACCAAATCTCATAGTGATAGATAGATAAATAAAACACAAAATAAAATAAGGGTAAATAAATTGCAACAAGGTACTTTTGGATTTTATATATGATAAAAGTAGACCCGGGGGCCATAGTTTTCACTAGAGGCTTCTCTCTCGATCAAAAGGCATACGGCGGGTAAACAAATTACTGTTCGACAATTGATAGAAAAGCACATAGTTATGACGATATTCAAGGCAATGATCACGTATATAGGCATCACATCCAAGACAAGTAGACCGACTCCTGCCTGCACCTACTACTATTACTCCACCCATCGACCGCTATCCAGCATGCATCTAGAGTATTAAGTTCATGAAAAATGGAGTAACGCTTTAAGCAAGATGACATGATGTAGACAAAGTAAATCCAACCAATATGAATAAACCCTGTCGTTTCCCCCTTAATGGCAACAATGCAGATACGTGTGACTTCCCCTACTTTGTCACTGGGATATAGAGCACTGCAAGATTAAACCCATTACCAAGCACCTCTCCCATTGCAAGATAAATCAATCTAGTTGGCCAAACCAAACGGATAGATCAGAGAGAAATAAAAAGCTATAATAATCATGCATAAAAGAATTCAAAGAAGACTCAATTAATATTCATGAACAATCTGATCATAAACTCACAATTCATCGGATCCCAACAAACACACATCAAAAGAAGATTACATCGAATAGAACTCCAAGAACATCGAGGAGAACATTGTATTGAAGATCAAAGAGAGAGAAGAAGATATCTAGCCACTAGCTATGTACCCATAGGTCTGTGGTAAACTACTCACACATCATCAGAAGGGTAGCAAGGTTGATGTAGAAGCCCTCCGTGAGTGATTCCCCCTGGCAGGGTGCCGGAAAAGGCCTCCAGATGGGATCCCAGAAGAACAGAAACTTGCGGCGGCGGAAAAAGTATTTTGGGTGGATTTCTGTTAGTTTCCTGGTTTTAGAGAAATTATAGAGGTGGAATTAGGTCAGACGGAGCCACGACACTACAAAAAAAAACACCTCTGTGATGTTACGTGTTTGTCACAGTAGGTCACGTTTTCTGTCATGCATGTACATCCATGACGATTTTATGACAGAATGAAGATAGTCATACCTGTGCTGTCATAGAAGTGTTCCATGACAATACTCAAATTATCATCACGGAAGTGTCCACTTCCGTGACGATAAATGGCGCGCCATGGAAGTGTCTTAGTCAAGGGTAACCGGCACGTGGCATCCACCATAACGGGTCGCCGTTAAGCTATCGGGTTCCGGTTTGGATCCGATAACCCATTAACAACATAGACCAATGGGGATTTTCCATGTGTAAAATTCTCATTGGCCAGAGGAACTACGTATCGGCTCAGCGTTGGGGCAGATGTCATCCATTCAATGGATGGGAGGCGCCTATGATACGTCAACACATGGCACGGCCCATCAGTGGCCCATTTAGGTGAAAAAGGTCGGCCCAGTCAAAATTAGCAGGCCGGCCCATTTAGGGCCTACTTGTGTCTTTCCCACTTAGGGCCACAGCCCATACTAGTTGTGCCAATTCAGCCCGTCAACGACCCGTTAACTATTTGACACCATTGCAGCCCATCATCAATTCGAGCCCGTTAACAGCCCGCTATATATTTGGGCTCAATAGCGGCCCAAGGTAATTTCGGCTTGTTAACAGCCCATTCTAGGGATGAGCCAATTTTCAGGATGTACGTCTTTCGGCCTTTTAGCGACCCATTCAAGTGTTGGGCCAATTTCTAGCCCGATGTGTCTTTCAGCCTGTTAACGGCCCATACACGAGTTGGACCATTTACAGTCCGACCCGAGTTTTGGCCTATTAATGGCCCATGCTCTTCATGGTCCAATACCAGCCCGATGTTTCTTTCGGCCTGCTAAAGGCCCACAACAGAGTTGGGCCATATACAGTCTGACCTAACTTTTGGCCTCTTAGCGGCCCATGTCATTGAGGCACAATTCCAGCCCGACCTTACTATCGGCCTGTTAACGACCCATGTTGTTAATCGGCCCACTTATGGCCCGCTTCGATATCGGCCAGTTAACAACCTGACAGGGAATTGGGCCAAGCATTAACTGTTGGCACATTTCAATTATTGCGGCCCAATAGAGCTTTCGGCCCGGTAACGACCCGTCAACTAATTGGGCCCGCTAAAGTTCAAACATGGTTGTAGGCCCAATTAGCCAATGTCGATTTCGGCCTAGCTATTACTTTGAGCCTATTACGAGGACTATTTATGATCAGGGCCAAATCTGGTCAATCAAAGGCCCAAGACAATTTTGGCCCCTGTAAGCCCACTAGGGGGCCCATTAAGGGTAGTGGGCTCCTACCCTTGATAGAGGGCCCATGATGCTTCGTGCTAGTTATTAATTTCACTGCTTTTTTGGCTTGTTAGCGACCCATTGAGCTTTCGACCCAGAAATCTGGATTGCGAGCCGCGCTAAGGAAATGTATGTCATACAAGGAAAAACATAGCACATCAAAGCATATATTACAGGAAATTACATCCACTGGGCAATCAAAGATTGATGCCAGTGCAAATAAATGAACAGAACTTAACAATCTACAACTTCACAATCTGCAACTCAGTGCGGATGAAGCCCATAAGCATGTGAGCAAGTTCTTCCTTCTTTGCTATACTGTCTCTGAAAACATTGATCAGTTGTTGTTGCGCAAGAATGTGCACCTCTGATTCCTCCATGATTTCCATCATTGCTTCAGCCAGTAATTTGTTCACAAACATACATTTTTCTATTGGATTTGAGTTAGAGGAAACTAAACAGATTCAGATGGGAATTTTGAAAGGCATGTATCATTGATAGTGGAGAGTGTCTCGACCACTGCATCATAACATAAATTAGGAGGGGAACTGAACAGTTTAATCAAGAGTTATTGCCATATTACCTACCCTAGATTTATTAGAGAGAAACAATGGGGTTACCTTTCTATCTTCAGAGTTTGTCTTCTTATCTTCAGCAGCCTGCACCAAATTAACACACAAGCATTGCTATCATTGGCCAGGTCAGATATTAGGGAAGCAACATTGACACAATGAACGTTTGGGCAACCAGACCTGAAAGCACAAGTGCTCCCTGGGTGATTTTGGTAATTAATGTCAACATATCTCTTGTTGGACTAATTGTTTTATCTAGCATGGTTCAGATAAGTTCAACAATGGAGTGGCACGGACAAGAGGATGTGGAGACCCTTCAAAATGCTAAGGACAAAGATTGGCACAAGCTCAAGACTCTTCATCTTTATTTTAGTGATCCAAGATCACATTGAGTCCATAGGAAAGCCAATACTATTAAAAGGGGATGAGGTTGATGCGGAGCATCCTATGGACATCACCATGTCAAGAGTCCGTTCGGTGAGTGACGCGTGCGACATCTACTTCACATACACAAAGGTGAATCATCTCCTTTACACGTGCTCACTTGACCCCTTCGAGGATGGTATACTACTTGACACTTCTCCCGTGTGCATGCACAGGTATTGTCGGAGCTTCACGGATGTTGAGGAGGAGTGCAAGCGCCAAGGATCAACTACACCATCTGCGAGAGAAGCATGGAAGCAACGACGAAAGAGGAACTGGAGAAGGTTCCCAGGCCCCGGACATCTGGCCCTGGCCCCGGACATCCGGCCCGTGAAGACCAGAGCCACCAGCAGCAGACTAGCCACAAGCCAGCTCCAGGCCCGGACATCCGGCCCAGCCCGGACATCCGGCCCTTCCCCTGGATATTCGGACATTAGCTATCCAGGGAAGAACAGATTCGGCCACCGCCAGGCCGGACATCCGGCGAGTGCCTGCGCGCAGAGTTGGGCCAGAGGCCCATGTATCCCCTCCTCACTTACCCCTTCATGGACTAGCCTATATATACTCCTTCCCCTTCCTCTAGTTAGGGTTAGCAAAGTGATAGCTCATTTGATAGAGAACTTTGCTCCTTGTACCACTCTACTCTTGAGAGAGAGAGAGAGACTACCACTCCCATGGAGTTCAAGACCTCCATGTGAGAAGATCCTGCGGGATATCATCAAGGCTCCTCACGGGAAGATCTGTCTAGGATATCATCAAGACCTCCTCATGGAGATGAACTTTGCCTTGTATCTTTCCCTTTGTTGTTCATGTACCTTGTGGATCTTGTGTGTTTGATTGTCTAGTGGATGTGTGATTGGGCTTGTTCTTGAGTGTTTCCCCTTGTGATTTCTCTCTGTTCTTCCCCATGTTCATCGTGTTCTTCGAGGGAATCCACTCCAATCGTGAAAGATCGACCTACACCGGGTTAGCCCCGTATCATATGGAATCAGAGCTTAGGTTTATCACGAATTTGGAGCCTCCCCTCTTTGTTTTCTAGCCTAATTTTGTTGTGTTCTTCCCCAATTTCAAAAATCGCCACCAAAAATAGCCCCAATTTTTTTTGTGATTTGTTGGTTTGATGATGTTTTGTTGATTTTGATCGATGGATTTGCTTGGTTTCAAGTAGATATAGCTTTCCCCCGTCTTTCTCCCTATTTCCATCCACGAAATCCATCAAATTTTGCCCTCGAAATCATCAATTTCCGCCCCAAATCGAGTTTCGAAGTCCAAATCCCGATCTGGAATCGTCGGGCCGGACATCTGGGCCTTCGGCCGGACATCCGGGCCCCAAGCCGGACATCTGGCTCTTGGAGCACAAAATCCGCACGGTTCTGGACATCAGCCCCCGGATATCCGGCCCCCACCCCCAGATGTCCGACCCCTGGGATTTCAGCCTCCTGTGTTTTACCGTTTTGACCGTAACTAATTCATCCGGAGTCCGTTTTTGACGTTCTTTAGCTCGTTTTGAAGCTATTGACATCCCCCATCCCATAAAAATACTACCACCATCAGTTGACTTAATCAAAAGTTTGGAACTTTGGCATCTTTGCCTAGGCCTTCCACCATATCTTCCGCATTACCACCACCGACTTCCACAACCTAACCCATTTTTCCCCATTGCATTTGAGGTTGTTTGAGTTGTGGCTTGTGTCTCCTAAGGTGTTTAGGCTACTTAGGGACCGTGACTTCAACTCTAGCAACGTGTATAGTCCACCATACTCTTACGCCACCTTAACCCATTTTGACCGGTTTTCCACCGATACTTCCGCAACCACCACCGCATTCCCGCTACCACCATTTTGACATTTGACGTTTGAGATTTTGAGTTCGCGGTTTTTCCATTTCCTAAGGTGTTTTGGCTAATTAGGAACGGTTCGACATTGAGAACACCGCCACTCATCATCGCCACGTGTCGGGGACGAATCCGCGATCACCTATGGGACCCAGGGAAGGACCCCTTTACGTTCGGCAGGGAAAGACGGTCGCACAAAGAGCAAATCTAGCGAAGAACACGACAGTGCACGAGAGAGATTTACCCAGGTTCAGGCCGCACGGATGCGTAAAACCCTACTCCTTCTTTTTTTGGTTTATTATCTGTATGATTGTTCTAGCTCCAGGAGCGCTACAGTACCGAGTAGCTGCGTACAATACTGGAGTTCTCCCTTTTCCAGTTCCTCCCCCCTTTCACGTTGCCTATGGGCCTCCTTTTATACGCACAAAGGGGGTCACCAACAGGTGGCAAACAGTAAAGGTAGAGGTGGAAAGTTGCTACAGTAAGGCCACTATTACCAGCATGACATGTCCTACCTACCACTGACGGCAGGGGACAAGGGCATTAAATGCCCATGCCTTTGCTGTCCAGATACATGTACCCGGACGTCTTGGATGTGGGAAAAGCCTATCCCACCTGCTCTTGCACCGCTAGCTACAGTGCACCGCCGTCTACACAGTGCCCTGCCACACACGCTTGGAAGGACCCAGAGCGCCACGCTGGCAGAGGCACTGGAGCAGCAGCACAGTAGCACAGTGGTACAGTAACGCTTGCCGCGGCAAGACCTTGCCGCACCTGACAGCTTGGCGCAACCCATAGTTTGCCGTGCAAGGTAACTTGCCGGGGCAAGTACCTTGCCGCAGCCGCTATCTTGCCGCAGCCAATACCTTGCCGTAGCCAATGACTTGCCGGGGCAAGTACCTTGCCGCGGCAAGTACTCTGCTTCAGCAATGCCCAGGATGGGCCTCAGCTATCCCTCCCGGCAAGCTCCTCTTGCCGGGGCCTTAACTCTTGCTTTGTATACTTTGTTCTTGAATGGCTTAATAATCTTGAGCTTCTCTCTGGCTGTCCTCCCACAAGCCTGGCCGCGGGATGCTACTACTGCCCGTGCACAAGTACGGGGTACTAGGGTACCCCTATTCTAGTACACCGACAGGAGCCCCCGGGCCTGGGCCACACAATGTGCCGGGCGTTGTTGGGCCAGGCCCAAACAGTGCACGGGCACGCGTGGCTAGGATAAGCCGAAACGTCCCTATGCTGTTTAATTGCACGCTCTCCCACCCGTCGCGCGTTGAACGCGGAGCGTGGGAAGCGTGCGCAGCCATCTCGAATGACGAAGGGGCGGATGGTTCCGCATCTTTCCCCATAAAAGGAGGGACCTGCAGAAGCACTCGCACACCCCTCTCACCATTCTCGATCTCCAAATCTCCGCCTTCTTCTTCCTCCGCTCCAAAACAAAAGCGGTTTCCCAATCCTCCGCCACCGCGCGCGTCCGCATCTCCCTCGGTCCTCAGCTCCGCCTTCGCCATGCCTCCCAAAGGAGAAAAGGGGAAGACGGGGAAGTCCTCAAGGACGGAGACCCAGGCGCAGATGAAGAGGCAGAAATACGCGCTTTTCGCTCCGACGCTCACGGGGGCGGATCTGAAGGCCAAGTTCCAAGGCATGTGGGCCGCGAGGACCAAGGCGCATCCGGCCACCCGCGTTCGCCCAGCCACCGACGAGAGCGAAGTGAGCAAGTACCCCTTCTTCGCTTGCTACTTTTGGTGCGGGCTCTGCCCACCGTACTCGGATTTCTTCAGCGACGTCATGTACACCTTCAACCTCCGGCTGCTGGATCTCACACCGAATGCCGTATCTACCATGGCAATATTTGCGCATCTGTGCGAGAACTTCGTCGGCGTCGCACCCAACACCGCGCTGTTCAGGCATTACTTCACTCCCCGTGCTGAAAAGGGAGAGCCTCTCACTGTTGGCGTCTCGTTCGTTTCAAGATTGGGCGCCAAGGAGCATTATCTGAAGGGGGATCTCCGCCCAAGATGGGGAGAAATCCGGTCTGAATGGTGTTGGATCATTGACGACGAGCCGCCACCATACTGTGAGCTTCCCAAGACCCCAGCAGCGCGTGGCACGGACTGGAGCGATCTGGATCCCCAGGACAAAAAGCTGGAGATTGCCGCTGCCAGGATCATACGGCTCAGGGAGGCCGGGCTCACCATAGGGATGGTTGGCGCAGACTTCCTCCGCCGCCGCATTGCTCCTCTGCAGCAGAGAGGAAGGCCGGCCTCTGATTGGAAGAACCCAGCCGATATCATGCGGCTGCGCCCTGGACTGATCAACAACTTCACAGTTCTGCAGCACGACTTTTTCATGCGAGAACTGTTCAAGCAAGAGACAGATCCAGAAAAGCGCGACAAGGCGTTCACGCTGCCGAAGCACATCGTGCCCCTTTGCAACAACTCCGCATTGAGTGCAATCATCGCTTTGATGCCGCTCTGCAATGCGCACAGCGTTGAAGCAACTTGGGACGTGCCGCTCGAAGAAGACGTGCGGCGATTCTTTGACTCCACGGTCGAAAAGCAGGTCCGGGTGGAAGAGTGGCTCGTCCGCAACACCACTGAGCAAGAAATAGAATTCATTGCTCGAAGAGTGGAGGAGGACAGGCTCGCCAGGGAAGCTGGCGATTTTGGTTATACTTTGGCGGAGCTCGACGAGGCACAAAAGGAGAGCCTTGCCGAGCAGGGGATGCTTGCCGGGAAGGGCGAGCTCGCCGCACCCGGCAAGGATGTCGGGCCAAGCCAGCCTGCCGACGAGTCAGGCAGCTCGGAGGAGGAGGGCTCCTCTTCCGAGGAGGGCACCGAAAGCCCACCGCAGTCAGAGTCCCCAGCCCCTCTGAGGTGGAAACGCCTTCGCAGGCTTAGCAAAGTGGCTGAGCGGCAAGAAGTTCGACAACCGCCGGAGCACCGTTCGACGCGCTCGACCGCGGCAAGGGCTGGTGCTGCGGGAGTGTCTCACGCGGCCCCGGCAACTGGAGCAGGGTCATCAAAAACCGCTGCTACTACCCCCGCCAAGCGGCCAAGGAGCCCAGCTCCCCCTCCTCCCCCTCCTCACACGGAGGCGGACTTTGATTTTTCCGCTCTCAGCGAAGAGGACGACGAGGAAGAGTAAGTTCCCTTGCCGCACCTCTCAATCTTTGTAAGGTTTTGTTTCTGTCCTCACTTGTCGCGCTCCGGCCTTGCTTCCGCAGGGAGGAAACTTTGGCGGAGAGGACAAGGAAGAGAGCTAAGGTCTCGACGAGCAAGACCGTGGTGGTCATCGAAGATGAGCCCACGGCAACCACCGGGAGAGCGTCTGAGACCGTCCCGACCAGCTCGAAGCCCAGCCCTCGTTGCAGCCCCCAGCGCAGCCCCCAGCGTAAGTATTTCAACTACCTTTCGCTGGCGGTCACTGAGGAACAAGCATTTTGTTACTGACATCTTTGGGCATGTAGGAGAGGAGCAGCAAGTGGAGCCATCTGAAGGTGCTCCAGAAGTACCACCCCCCTCGACCACACCGCCAAGGAGAAGATCTCCGGTAAGGGCTCCAACTAGCGAGCCGAGCCACGAAGAGGAGCCGGCAAGCGCCGAAGTGCCAAGCACCAGCGCTGGCGACCCCACCCCAATGACAAACGTTGACGGGGGAGGGGAGCCCACCGCTCTTGAGCTCAACACGGGTAAACCCACTTGCTGCAAAACTCTTTCTGCTTTCTTTCTTTTGTCTTCTTGAATTTCTTCCTGAAGCTCTTTTTGGCTTACTTCTCGGGTTGGCAGAGCCCTCCTCGGTGGAGCCAATGAACATTGACTCTTCTGCCGAGGAGAACACCACAGGGGCCGTCGACGACGAGGCCGCCAAGGCCGCCGCTGCCAAGGCCGACAAGCTGGCAGCCGACAAGCTTGCCGACGAAGAAACTGCCAATGCTGCCGAAGAGGCCGGCAAGGCCGCCGAGGATAATACCGCCAAGGCGCCCACCGATGAAGCCGCCAAGGCTGCTGAAGCTGAGGCCGCCCAGAAGGCTGCTGAGGAGGCCGGCGAGGGAGCCGGTGGTCGTACTGACGGCCCTGAGGCCACAGGAGGGCCAGGCGCTACTCCGACCACGGGTCCTTCAACCACTGACGAGGCGGCAGCGCCCAACTCGCCTCCGCCAAGCAAATACGTCCGGGTCGGCGAGAACGTCTACGTCAGCCTCCCCTGGACGGTGGGCTCCAGAGCGCCAACCAAGGAGGATGTTGTGGACGAGGAGATCCTTGCCGCTGCCGGGCTCCAGCTTGTGGATGCGCCAGGCGCCAGCAGTAGCAGCACGTCTGAAGAGGAGCAACTGCTTCAAAAGCTGCTGAATCTTCATCGCGCCCGACGGGAGAAGCTAGCTTCCAGGGAGGCACTCATCGAGAAGGCCGAAGCTGACATGTTGAGGCGCGCGGAGATCTTGGTGGATGTCCGCGCGCGATCTCTTAATGCGTTAGAGGCCAAGCGGGCACAGCTGGCCGAAGAACGGCAGGCCCTCCTCCTGATGAAGCAAGACATTGAACAAAAACAGGAGGAGACCGCCAAGGAGTTGTCTGCTCGGGCCGGTGATCTGAACCAGCGGAAAGTGGACCTTGATGCCCACGAAGAAGAACTTGCCGAGCGCAAGAGGAAACTTGCCGAAACCCTCCGACAGAAAGACGAGGAGGTGGCAAGACTTGTCGCAGAGCGGACCCAGGGGCAGGCACAAAAACACCAGAAGGAAATCGAAGCCTTGGCCCAAGAGTACGCCAGCAAGTTGGTGGAGGCCACCAACGCTGTTGTTGCTGCAGAAGTGAACAGGAAGGAAACGGAGGAGAAAGTGGCAAGACTAGAGGCCGCCCTCAAGGCAAACGGTGACAAGCTCTCAACGCTTGAAAGTGAGAGGGCAAAGGTGACCCACACTTTGGCGGAGATGCAAGTTACCATAGCCAAGAAGACCTGAAGTCTTGTCGGAGCAAGTTGCCCCTTTGCCTCTAGCCTAGGAGCACCCGCTTCAACGACAAGAGCGTGAGGCCTTGTCGGAGCAAGTTGCCCCTCTGAATCTTTGGCGCTGGCTTTGGCAGCCTTCTTGCCGGCGGCTTCGGGGAGCTCTGCCGGGAAGTAGTCGCCAGAAGCCAACTTCCTCTTCCTGCCTTGCCCTACTGATGGCGTCACGGATGGCTGAGTTAGTTGGAGCACAAAAGTGCCTGGCTCCACAGGCAATTTGAGTGCGGCGCGCTTTGACAAATCATCGGCAATGTCATTCTCAGCACGTGGGACGTGCTCCATTTGTAGGCCGTCAAAGCGTTCTTCCAACTTCCTCACCTCATCTACATAAGCTGCCATCAATGGGCATTGGTAGTTCTTGTTCACTTGCCTGACGACAAGCTGCGAATCTCCCCTGACAATAAGCTTCTTGATCCCAAGGTCTGCCGCGATCCTGAGACCGGCAAGCAACCCCTCATATTCTGCAGTATTGTTCGTCGCCTGTTCCTTGGGAAAGTGCATTTGGACCACGTACTTGAGGTGCTCTCCGGTGGGTGCGACAAGCAGTACGCCAGCACCGGCGCCTTGCAGCGAAAAGGCACCATCAAAGTACATAAGCCACTCTTTGCTTGTCTCCTTGCCGGGGAGAGTCATCTCTGGGATTTCTTCGTCTGGCGTTGGTGTCCATTCTGCGACAAACTCTGCCAAAACTCGGCTTTGTATGGTTGATGTACTCTCAAACTTGAGACCAAAGCTCGACAACTCCAACGCCCACTCGACAATCCTGCCTGTCGCTTCTGGATTTTGCAAAATCCTTTTCAGCGGGAAGCGAGTGACGACGGTAACTTCATGTGCTTGAAAGTAATGGCGCAGCTTTCTTGAGGCCATGAGAAGGCCGAAAAGCAGCTTCTGCACACCAGAATACCTTGACCTAGCTCCCTGCAGAAGAGAGCTCACAAAGTAGACCGGGCGCTGCACCATTTTCTTCTTTTGTATCACTTCGCCTGATTGCGCAGACGAATCCTTGTCGGCAGCAAAACTTGTTGCCCCCAGCTTGTCGCTGGTCGTGCTTGCCGCAGTTACTGCCTCCTCATCCACCTCTCTCTCTGCTACCAGCGCAGCACTAACCACTTGATTGGTTGCCGCTAGATACAGCAACAACTTCTCTTGTGGTTTAGGCGCGACAAGTATTGGAGGAGAGGAGAGGTATCTCTTCAAGTCTTGCAGCGCCGCCTCCGCCTCTGGAGTCCATTTCAATGGACCTGCCTTTTTTAAGATTTTGAAAAATGGCAGGGCGCGCTCAGCTGACTTGGAGATAAACCTACTGAGGGCAGCAACACAGCCGGCAAGTCGTCGTACATCCTTGACGCGCTTCGGTGCTTCAATTTGCTCAATGGCTTTGATCTTGTCAGGATTGGCTTCAATTCCACGTTGAGACACAAAGAACCCGAGAAGCTTGCCGGAGGGAACTCCAAACACGCACTTCTCGGGGTTGAGCTTCAGGTTGATCTTGCGCAGATTTACAAAAGTTTCTTCTAGATCTTGAACCAAAGTAGCCCTGTCTTTGCTTTTGACCACTATATCATCCATATAGGCTTCCACATTTCTGTGCAGCTGAGGCTCAAAAGCAATCTGGACGGCTCTTGCAAATGTCGAACCAGCATTTTTCAAACCAAATGGCATACGTACGAAACAGTATGTGCCACAGGGTGTGATAAATGCGGTCTTTTCCTCATCTTCCTCAGCCATGAAGATTTGATGATACCCTGAATATGCGTCAAGAAATGAAAGCAAATCACATCCTGCCATGGAGTCAACAATCTGGTCTATGCGGGGCAAAGGAAATGGGTCTTTGGGACAAGCTTTATTGACATCAGTGAAATCAATACAAAGCCTCCATTTTCCATTCGCTTTGCGCACGACAACAGGATTGGCCAACCACGTAGGATGGAGCACTCCTCTAATGAGGCCTGCTGCTTCCAACTTCTTGATTTCTTCCGCAATAAACTCTTGCCGCTCCACAGCTTGCTTTCTGGCTTTCTGTTTGACGGGCCTCGCGTGGGGACAAACGGCAAGGTGGTGCTCAATTACTTTCCTGGGAACACCGGGGATGTCGGACGGTTGCCATGCAAATACGTCGACATTCGCCCGCAGGAAAGCAACGAGCGCGTTTTCCTATTTGTTGTCAAGTGTGGCACTGATGGTGAAGAAACCACCAGTGCCATCCTCCTTGGCGGGCACCTTCTTTGTCGCCGGCGGAGCGGCTTTGTTCTTCTTACACTTGCCGGTGGAGCTCTCTGGTGCGTCCTCGACGGCAGCGCAGCACTCCGAAGAGGTGCGCTTGCCGGAGTGGGCACAGGAGCTCTTGCCGGACTTCCTCTTGTTCTCCCGCCCGAGAGCTTCAGCGGCAAGTGCCTTGGCGGCAGTTGCGGCAGCTGCTTCCCGATAGATCTTGTCGGCGCAAATAAGCGCATCCTTCTTGTCGCAGGGAACTGTGATAACACCTACTGGACCTGGCATCTTCAACACGTTGTAGGCATAATGAGAGGCTGCCATGAACTTGGCGAGTGCTGGACGGCCAAGTATCCCATTATAAGGCAATGGAATATCGGCAACATCAAAGGTGACCTTCTCGGTCCGGTAGTTCAGCTCGCCGCCAAATGTCACTGGCAGCGTGATCTTCCCTTTCGGCTTGCTCCTTCCTGGATTGACTCCTTGGAAAGTACCAGTTTCCTCAAGCTCGCCGTCAGAGATTTGAAGTTTCCGGAGCACAGCGGGCGAAATCAGATTCAAGCCGGCCCCACCGTCAACTAACATCTTCGTGACCTTGAGGTTGCGGATCGTTGGTGAAACCAACATCGGCAAGCACCCGACCGCCGTTGTGCGGTCAGGGTGGTCCTCAATGTCAAATACGATAGGCGTGTCGGACCACTTCAGAAGCTTTCTAGCGTCAACAGATGGTTCCGCCGCATTGATCTCTCGCGCCCACTGTTTAAGTTGGCGGTGAGAAGAATGCAACGAAGCACCACCGTCAACACACAAGACTTCTGCGGCTTTCTGAAATTCGTGCTCACTGGATTCTTCATCATCTAGATCATCATCATCATCATCTTTGTCGCGGCCACGAGGAGGCCTGTCTCTCTGCTGCTGCTTGGCCTTGCCGCGACGCCCTCCTCGGGCAGTGCGCTTCTTGCCAGACCCGCCAGCACCTTCTGGGGCCTTCTCCTTGTCGCGCCTCTCATACTCAGCTTTCTGCTGTTCGACAAGCTGCTCGACTCGTCGACAGTTCTGGAGATCGTGTCCCTTGGTGCGGTGGATCTTGCAATATTGCTTGTCGGAGCCGTCCTGCTTGTCGGCAGCCGCCAAGGCCTGACAGTTGGCGCACGCGGCAATCTCCTTGCCGGAGCCCTCGACTTTGGCCTTGTCGGCGCTGCCGTTGCCACTGGACTGCTCGACGGCAAGCACAGCTTTGCCCTTTTTCTTCCTGTTGTTCTGCCGCCGGCCCTTCTTTGCCGGGGCGGTACCTTCGCTGTCAGAGCTCCCCCCTGCGCCAACACCTTCACCGGGAAGTTTCCTTCCCTCTTCAGCGCGCGCACACTTGTCGGCGAGAGCATATAGCTGGCCAATGTCTCTGACCTTGGTCATCGCCATTTCCTCCCGCATCTTGCAGTTACGCACGTTCTGATGGAACGCGCTAATAACCGCAGCGGGGTGAACATCTGGGATGTTGTACTGTACGCGGCTGAACCTTTGAATGTATTTGCGTAGGGGCTCTCCTTCCTTCTGGGGGATGAGATGAAGATCACTCTCCTGGCCATGAGGTTGATGACCGCTAGTAAAGGCACCAACAAACTGATGGCACAGGTCCGCCCATGAAGAAATGGAGTTCTCCGGCAAGTGCATGAGCCATGAGACGACGTTGCGCTTTAACACGAGCGGGAAGTAGTTAGCAAGAATCTTGTCGTCTCGTCCCCCGGCAGCTTGCACCGCAATGGTGTAAATGCTGAGGAACTCCGACGGGTGTGTCTTGCCATCATACTTCTCCGGCACGTCAGGCTTGAAAGGCTTGCGATTGGGCCACTGGACCTGCCGCAGCTCACGGGTGAACGCTGGATAACTTACCGCGTACGGCAAGTCGCCAGGATCCCCTGGCGCATGCATGTCAACAGCGGGCCCTGCGCGTCTGTCGGACTGACGATGCGCTTCTCTCCTTCGCTCGATAGTGGTACGAGCGTCTTCTCCTCTGCGTTCCTGAAGAACGAGGCGCTGGTCACGACGAGCTCGCGGGTCAGACGACGCCGTGGAATCATCGCCACGGGCGTCGTTTCGACGTGTCGGCGACCGAGGCCGTCTGGGTGGGGAGTGTACGGTTGTTGCCCCCTCGCCGTTCTTGTTGGTGACAGCATCGTCACCAGTTCTCTTGTCGGTCGCGCGCACCGGGTCGGCATCAGCGAAGCTGAGAAGGCTCTGAATGGTTGCCCTCCACTCGTCAAGCTTATCTGCTGGTGGAGGGAAGTTCAGGAGCAGCTGCGCACGCGCCAACGCTTCTGCTGGTGAGGGAGGTATCGAGTGGCGTGAGGACTGTGGGATGCTCTTACTCCTAACGGCGTTAGAAGGAGCATCTCCACGCCCAGGCGACCGCACCTCGACCCCGCCAACGTGTTGTTGCGTATGGTGACCCCGCGCATCTCGAGATTGATGTGCAAGTTCATTATCCAGGGAGCGCCTGGCACCTGGGGCATCAGGACGCTGCCTGTCACGGGCTTCTTGCGAAGGCCGCGGCGTCTGAACCGGCGCAGGCGTTCCAGAACGCGCAGCACCGTTTCTGGAGCTTGCAGGGCCAGCAGCAGCGAGCAGCGCTGCGTTCCCAGACCCAGCAGCGCCAAGATTGGCGTTGCTGGCCCGGTTTTGGACAGGTGGAGGTAATAGGAGCTCTCGCTCTCCAGTCCCCCTAGCAGCCGCAATCACGTCGGCACCCTCCTGCACGGGAGCAGGCGGGTTGGATGTGGACGCACCGATGGCTGAGGTCTTCTTTTTTGGAGCCATAAGACGGAGAATGGCCCAAAAACTAGCGCGCAAACCGCTAGATTAGGTTCACACAACCTTCTTTCCCCTACCTGGCGCGCCAAAGATGTCGGGGACGAATCCGCGATCACCTATGGGACCCAGGGAAGGACCCCTTTACGTTCGGCAGGGAAAGACGGTCGCACGAAGAGCAAATCTAGCGAAGAACACGACAGTGCACGAGAGAGATTTACCCAGGTTCGGGCCGCACGGATGCGTAAAACCCTACTCCTGCTTTTTTTGGTTTATTATCTGTATGATTGTTCTAGCTCCAGGAGCGCTACAATACCGAGTAGCTGCGTACAATACTGGAGTTCTCCCTTTTCCAGTTCCTCCCCCCTTTCACGTTGCCTATGGGCCTCCTTTTATACGCACAAAGGGGGTCACCAACAGGTGGCAAACAGTAAAGGTAGAGGTGGAAAGTTGCTACAGTAAGGCCACTATTACCAGGATGACATGTCCTACCTACCACTGACGGCAGGGGACAAGGGCATTAAATGCCCATGCCTTTGCTATCCAGATACATGTACCCGGACGTCTTGGACGTGGGAAAAGCCTATCCCACCTGCTCTTGCACCGCTAGCTATAGTGCACCGCCGTCTACACAGTGCCCTGCCACACACGCTTGGAAGGACCCAGAGCGCCACGCTGGCAGAGGCACTGGAGCAGCAGCACAGTAGCACAGTGGTACAGTAACGCTTGCCGCGGCAAGACCTTGCCGCACCTAACAGCTTGGCGCAACCCATAGTTTGCCGTGCAAGGTAACTTGCCGGGGCAAGTACCTTGCCGCAGCCAATACCTTGCCGTAGCCAATGACTTGCCGGGGCAAGTACCTTGCCGCGGCAAGTACTCTGCTTCAGCAATGCCCAGGCTGGGCCTCAGCTGTCCCTCCCGGCAAGCTCCTCTTGCAGGGGCCTTAACTCTTGCTTTGTATACTTTGTTCTTGAATGGCTTAATAATCTTGAGCTTCTCTCTGGCTGTCCTCCCACAAGCCTGGCCGCGGGATGCTACTACTGCCCGTGCACAAGTACGGGGTACTAGGGTACCCCTATTCTAGTACACCGACACCACGAGGTCGTCATCGTACATAAGGATGGTAACCTCGATGACACCATTGTATATTCCCATTGCAATTGCATTGATAACCCTAGCACATTTTGCGTCACTTGCCTATTGAGACTAGCCATTGAGTATTGCCGGCAACGTCACTTGTGCACATTAGTGATCATCGATCCGCTCTTCCATTGCATACATACCATACCATATTGGTATCATCTTGGTATCATCATATCACCTTGTGTGCCACAAGATTGTTCCGGCATATACACAATTGCTATCTTGGTTTCTGCATTTCGCATAAGTGACCATATAAAAAAAAAGAATAAAGCTTTTAAGCAAAAGAGAGAGAACAAAGAGCTTGTAAGCAATAGCCATAGCATACCACATTGCATATAAGATTGTCATACTCGATCATCTTGGATCATCTTGAGAGGATCACCGGGAACCATACATACATAGCATACTTGGGATAGAAGTCATTGCATTTTTGTCTCTTATAGGTTGTGCACAAGTGTCGTATCCGCCTATTGAGTAATCGTGCTAGCGTCTCTCTTGAGTTGTGCAACACGAGCGTTTTTCGTGGACTCCACATTTTGTGCTCATTCCTTGGTTGCACAACCCCATTTATCTATCTGTGTGTGCGTTTTCGTGTGCCATTCATTGCTATTGGTCTACTTGTTTCACTTGCGAATTTGTGAATCTCTTTCAACATTATTGACTCTTGCTAACATTTTGCATCAATTTTTTTGTGCCACTATCCTCACCGAGCTACTCCACAAGCCTTACTTGATAGGTGTGAGTGAACAAGTCCGGTACCAATTCCACTATTCTTTCATTTCACATTGAGTGAAACAAGATACATCCTCAACTTTGGGAAAAGGTAACTTGGTATTGTTTATCTCATTTCCTACTCACCTCTACTCGAGTCTTGTGATGGATAGGCAAAGCACACCTCTTTCAGTTTACAACAACAACGTCAAGTTCGATGCCACGAAAAACAACTTGGACGCCAAGATGGTTGCTCAAATGGAGGAGATCAAAGCCCTCATCAAGTCCTACAAGCGGTCTTCCTCATCTGTGAGAAGACGCTCAACAGCACATGCCTCCGAGCTACCATCTCTAGCAAGATCACATCGGCATCGACACCACCACCGACAAGAACGTGAAGATCAAGAGCTCAACACCAACAACCGCTCAACGACTTCACCATCTCCCTTGGCATCTTCGCCTATGGACATACGGCATCTTCGCCAACAAGCACCCCAAGACTACGCTCAAGAGAAGCTCCCCAAGATCAAGTCCGCGACTTCCACGAGCTACTACAACCTCGACACCGACCACAAGATTCCTTTCAATGGGACTCAAGAACCCGAGGAGTATCTCGATTGGGAGCGACTCATGGACAACTACCTCAAGCTACATCAAGTTACTCCCGAAGATCAAGTGAAGTGCGCCACAACGAACTTCCACGACTACGCGTCGGTATGGTGGCTTCACAGACCTTCGGAGAGCTACGACATGAGTTGGCCCAAGACAAAGAGAGCTTTGCGGCGAGAGTTCGTGCTTCCAACCTACACGGAACAACTTCTATGCCAATTGGAGAACACCACCCAAGGATCCAAGTCCATCGACGCGTACTTTAAGGAGATGAAGAATGCCTTGCGACGAGCCGGCATGGATGACCCCATTTCGATGAAGTTCCACTTCATGATGGGATTGCACAACGACATCTCCAAGACTATCTTCCTCGAGAACTACAAGTCCCTCAACGACAACTACATTGGTGCTCTCAAGGCAGAACAAGAACTCATGAAGGCCAAGGCTTCTCCACCCCAAGCACACTTCACGACGACCAAGCTCCATGACAACGAGCATGAGGATAGTACCACCACGATGTCCAAGCCCGACGAGCTCCAAGACGACGCTCCCAAGTTCGACTTCATCGCCATCCCTCTTTGTGGCATTGATGGTGCCGAGTCTACTTTGACTATTTTTCAAGACGATGCAGTGATGACTACGACTACGGAGTCTCTCAAGGAACATGCTTTGGACGCAAGCGACATAGTGGCGAGCATGGATGATGCTTCCATCTTTGGAGGCGAGAGAGATGATGTGCCATCTTCGGCCTTCATCCACGGCGACGGCGACGAGATGGTTGAGCATGGGATTTTCCCTTCGACCACGACGACGTATGATGACTTGAGTGACTTGTGCCACCATATTGAGAGTGAGAGTGACTTCACCACTAGCCCCATATATGATGTGTTGCCCCAATTCCCATGTGAGGAGAGCCACAACCCCCACCACTTGAGTGAGATGAGTGACTCCACCATATGTGAGTTTGAGTGCACCTACCTAGAGGGAGTGAGTGAGCCACCACATAGAGAGAGTGAGATAGTTGATAGGGCATGTGAGGCCACTTCGATTTCTAACGACTTAACCTCTACCTCTATTGTGTCTTCTCATTTGGTGCTAGGTCCCATATATGATGACACGCCAATTCGCGACGATTACATCCTTCCTTTGGACAAGACGATGGCCATGGTGGAATATGATGCACCCCCCACATGGTTCCATCAAGATGAAGATGACCACCATTTGGTCTTTGCCACCTCACCTACACCACATGAGTGGAATGACAAAGGTAACATAGGTGAAGGTGATGCTCTAGTCCCACAAGTGGACATTCTTGACATCGATTGCTTACATGATGTTGATCCATCTATTACCATGCTTCATGCTGGTATGATTTCCCCATGCGATGATTTACCCATTTATGATGAGTTTGATGATTGCCATGTGGAGTCTATTAGTTGTGATGCCATGTTACATAGGATTTCTTGTGACAATTCTTTAGGTCACATCATGTTTGACAATCCGCTTGACTTGTCATATGCTATGCCTGAGATCAACAATATGTCCAATTTGCAATCTCTTCGTAGTAACTATGCATATGCCATAAAAATAAACCCAATTTGCACATATGGCATAGATGACAAGCCCATGGTTATCGGCATTTGTTTTTGTTGTGATGATATTGATATGCTCTCTTTGCATCATTTATCTCATATGCCATGCCATGACCACCTAGCTTCGGATATGCATTGTTTTGGATGTTGTCCATTTTCTCCATATGATGTTTCCAATATTTCTCATGAGCAGACCCCCCCTAGTTTCCTCATACATGTTAGGAGATTTTGATCCATCCCATCCATTGCATGATCAAATACTCGTGTGCACAATATGCTCCCCATGAATAACAATGATATTGATGTGCCATATAATTGCATTCTCAATTTGTGTCCCCATCGTATTATACACAATAACTATCTTTCATGATGGATGACATATTCATATACCATGCATCAAATTTCTTTGAGCGATGCTTATCTTGTGCTAACTCACACGTGCACAGACACATCATGATGGATGATGTGTACACTTACCACGCACACAATTTCTTTGGTTTGTGTCTCTTTTGTGTAGGTACCCATGAATACTTGTCAACATCACAATCCCATGAGTTGACGAAACGAGCTCTAGAGAGTAATGATGACTTGGGATCACATGGATTGCCTTTCCCACCGCTCTCTTCACGCAAAGACTTCGCACATTTATTCTACATGGCCCTCACATGGTTATGGGTTATTGTCTATTATATATCATCCGCCCATATTGCCATGTTCACTATGCTTGATATGATCAATCATATTCCTTTGTCATGCATTTGTGACCCATGCTTTGCATTACACATGATGATTGATTCTCATACTTGTATGTCTATTTGCAAGCTTGGTGGTGATATCACTTGTTATTGCCATGTTCCACCTATGACCCATTCCCATCATGATACTATGATCTTGCTTTGTGTTCGTGCTTGCGATATGTCATGTGCATTGCCTATGCCTACTATTTTCTCACATGACATTATTTCCATGATTTCCTCTAGTGTGTTGCATATTCGCTCCACTAGTTTGCACAATATGATTGATATGCTTGCTTATGTTGTATCACCCATGATTCATACTTGCTCATTTCATGCGGTTGATGACAACCATCTACATGATTTGCACATGATTCATATTCTTTCTTCTAATATATCTCCACATGTTGCCTCTCTCATGCTAGATGATTTGACATGTATTGAGTGCAACAATGATTATAGTCTTGCTCATGAGATTGCCCCCATAGCATTCTCGCATATATTTGGAGATTTTGACATATTCCTTGTGAAGCATGCTTGTCTTACCTCTTTGCACCATATACCTAGTGCCATGAATATTACCATTGTTGCATCATATTATTCATGCACTTGTGCTTCTAATGGTTATGTGCAAGAGAAGAGAACCATCATGATGGATGATGTGGTTATCTACCATGCGCATACGTTCTTTGTTTTGTTGTGTGCATGTGTAAAATACTTGAACTTTGTGTCGACTTCCACTTCACGTGAGTTGACCATTCGAGCTCTTGAGAGCGAGCCTCATACATTCTACCACGACTCGCTTCTACACCGCTTTTGCTTGCGCTTCGGTATTGTGAAGGACGCACAAGGACATGCTTTCAAGGTGACATACTTCTTAAGCTTGGATATTGTGGATCATACTTCATGTGTTGCTTGCACCATTTGCACGCATGTTCGAGATATTGCTTTCACTCATGATTGCCACATTGCCATGCCTCATGACATATATACCTTGTGTGTTGCATCCAATTCTTGGATTACTTGCTTCTATCATATGGTTGGTTGCAACAATACCATTTCTTCACGTATGCCATGTCCCATTTCTTGTCACTTGATTGACTTGATTGCCTCACACATGATGAACAATTGCTCTTTCTATTGTGTTGAGTGCCACTCTATATTCACTACACCCTATGCATGTTATGCTTGGATTGTCTTGCACTTGACCCATGTGTTTAGACATCTCATCTTCTTTGGTGTTGTGAATGATTCTTATGCCTACCATCGACCATTTGTCGAGCGCTTTATGCATGATTGCTATGACCATGAGGTGCATGCTTATTCTCTTGTCACACATATTTGCATCACTACCTCACATTTACATACTTTTCCCCATGATAGATTTGCTTGTGCTCGATAGATATGCTTACATGCCATGTCACAATCCTTTGTCACACCGTATGCTTTGCATGATGACGACACTTGTTTGGTGAATCACCTCTTGAATGCTTGGTTTTGCACTAACGCTAACCACATTTGTTTTTCCAAGTGTTTGTTGTCTTTACTCCTTTTGAAGGAATCACTAGACGGTGAGACATTGGAGAGTGCCCATTTCGAGCTTCAAAATGACAAGTACTTGGTGAACGTCCACTTCTACACATCGAAGCCATCTCTTTCCCATGGTGATTTGGTTTTCGATCCGAGGTCGGATCTTTCCCAAGGGGGGGGGGGGGAGATGATGCGGAGCATCCTATGGACATCACCATGTCAAGAGTCCGTTCGGCGAGTGACGCGTGCGACATCTACTTCACATACGCAAAGGTGAATCATCTCCTTTACATGTGCTCACTTGACCCCTTCGAGGATGGTATACTACTTGACACTTCTCCCGTGTGCATGCATAGGTATTGTGAGAGCTTCACGGATGTTGAGGAGGAGTGCAAGTGCCAAGGATCGACTACACCATCCGCGAGAGAAGCATGGAAGCGACGAAGGAAGAGGAACCGGAGAAGGTTCCCAGGCCCCGGACATCTGGCCCTGGCCCCGGACATCCGGCCCCTGAAGACCAGAGCCACCAGCAGCAGACTAGCCGCAAGCCAGCTCCAGGCCCCGGACATCCGGCCCAGCCCGGACATCCGGCCCTTCCCCCGGAAATCCGGACAGCAGCTATCCAGGGAAAAACAGATTCAACCACCGCCAGGCCAGACATCCGGCGAGTGCCCCGGACATCCGGTGCCCTGCGAACGGCCGGACATCCGGCCCCCAACCAGGACATCCGGTGCCTGGGTACGCGCAGAGTTGGGCCAGAGGCCCATTTATCCCCTCCTCACTTACCCCTTCGTGGACTAGCCTATATATACTCCTTCCCCTTCCTCTAGTTAGGGTTAGCAAAGTGATATTTCATTTGATAGAGAGCTTTGCTCCTTGTACCACTCTACTCTTGAGAGAGAGAGAGAGACTACCACTCCCATGGAGTTCAAGACCTCCATGTGAGAAGATCCTGCGGGATATCATCAAGGCCCCTCACGGGAAGATCCGTCTAGGATATCATCAAGACCTCCTCATGGAGATGAACTTTGCCTTGTATCTTTCCCTTTGTTGTTCATGTACCTTGTGGATCTTGTGTGTTTGATTGTCTAGTGGATGTGTGATTGGACTTGTTCTTGAGTGTTTCCCCTTGTGATTTCTCTTCGCTCTTCCCCGTGTTCATCGTGTACTCCGAGGGAATCACTCCAATCATGAAAGATCGGCCTACACCGGGTTAGCCCCGTATCAGAGGTGTTGCTTAATGGCTTACTTGCTCAAGTGCTTAGTGATATTGCTCCAAAACCCTCAGCCACTTTCTCCATCCAAATATGTCCGAACCCTAAACTCCAACTCGGCCCCACCGATTCTTTCTATCTGAAGCCACCGAGTTCATATGACATAGCCACTGCCAGAAACCATAACAGTTCAGTCTCACCGATACGGATCTCGGTCTCACCGAGATGGCCTTGCCAACTCCTTGTTATCAGTTGCAATTATTTCGGTCTCACCGAAATAGCAATCGGTCTCACCGAGATGGCTTGACCAACTCTCTGTTGCGTTATTTCTTCACTTTAGTCTCACCAAGTTGATGCAATCGACGCCACCAAGACACGGCTTGCCCTAAGCCCTAGCACATCAGTCCCACCGAGTTGTTCCAGTCAGTCCCACCAAGATTCCTAACGTTCACATTTTTGAACTGATCGGTGCCACCGTGTTTAACCATTCGGTCCCGCCGAGATGAGCCAAATGTGTGTAATGGTTGGATTTTGTGTGGAGGCTATATATACCCCTCCACCCCCTTCTCCATTTGAGAGAGCCATCAGAACGTGCCTACACATCCACCATTCATTTTCTGAGAGAGAACCACTTACTCATGTGTTGAGATCAAGAGATTCCATTCCTACCATTTGAACCTTGATTTCTAGCCTTTCCCAAGTTTCTTTCCACTCAAACACTCTTCCACCATAGCTAAATCTGAGAGAAAGAGTTGAGTGTTGGGGAGACTATCATTTGAAGCACAAGAGCAAGGAGTTCATCATATACACACCATCTATTACCTTTTGGAGAGTGGTGTCTCCTAGATTGGTTAGGTGTCGCTTGGGAGCCTCCTCATGATGTGGACTTGAACCAAGAAGTTTGTAAGGGCAAGGATATCGCCTATTTCGTGAAGATCTACCCGAGTGAGGCAAGTCCTTCGTGGGCTATGACCATGGTGGGATAGACAAGGCTGCTTCTTCGTGGACCCTTCATGGGTGGAGCCCTTTGTGGACTCGCGCAACTGTTACCCTTCGTGGGTTGAAGTCTCCATCAACGTGGATGTACGATAGCACCACCTATCGGAACCACGCCAAAAATTCTCCGCATCTCCATTGCGTTTGGACACTCCAATCCCATCCCTTTACTTTCTTGCAAATTGCATGCTTTACTTTTTCCGCTGCCTATACTCTTGTCATGCTTGCTTGAAATGTATTATGAGTGCTTTAACATGTGCTAAACTCAACCTTAACTTAAAGAAATAAAAAACTACTACTTTTGCTTGTTAAGGGTCTAATCACCCCCCTCTAGACCCCTCTTATCGATCCTTTCAATTGGTATAAGAGCTTTGGTCTCCATTGCTTTGGTTTAATCACCATTGGAGGAAGATGGATGAGTCTACGTTCGGGAGTATTAGACGTAGAGTGCCTATTCTTGATGGGGAGTTTTATGGTCCATGGAAAAACGAGATGCTTGAGATTTTCAATGAATATAATTTGAACAAGTATATTCTTAGCCCTTATGTGCCTCCTATTGATCCTTTGCATCCTACCCCCAATGAGTATCTTGACATGCTTTTCAATCTTAGGACTATTGATCTTATCATTAGAGGATTGCCTAGAAATTTGCTTGTGCGCTTGCCTACTTTTGAGTGCACACATACTATATGGAACTATCTTGAAGAATGCTTTCCGAATTATTCCTTGAAAAATCTAGATGAGATTCTTCAAAAATCCATTGCGTTTCAAAAGTTGGAGCCTAGTGATCCCAAGTTTGATGAGTGTCTAATTGAGCTCCGTGATCTTATGCATGCTAAGGGAAATGTTGGAGTCATTTGTAGCATCATTTCAGAGACAATTAGAATTCATAAACTTGAACATTGTCATGGTCATAAATCTAATGAATCACTTGCTCTAGGTGATGATCACATACATGATGATGACATTGAGCATGGCTATTATGATGAAGATGAAGAAAGTGATATTGACTTTGAGGAGACTATGAGAAATCTTAGTCTCGTGGCAAACTTTCGTGACTACATGGCCTGAGGGAAAGAGTGGATTCTCGATAATGGATGTACTGACCATATGACCGGAGATAAAGACATGTTCCATGAGCTTGCTAAAAAACGACGGTCCACGCAAGTATGTAACTTTTGGAGATAACTCCAAGGGTAAGGTACTTGGCCTTGGTAAGGTGGCCATATCCAATGATAGCTTTATTCAAAATGTTATGCTCGTTGAATCTCTTAGTTACAATCTTCTTTCCGTATCTAGACTAGCCGACTTTGGTTTCAATGTTCTATTTACTGAAGTAGATTGCCAACTGTTTTGTAGAGATAATCATAAAATGGTCTTTATCGGTATTCATAGAGGTGATCTATACATTGTTGATTTCACTAAGAGAGCCCAACCTCGTACTTGCTTAATTGCTAAATCTTCTAAAGGTTGGTTATGGCATAGAAGGTTAGGTCATGTGGGCATGCGAAATCTTGATAAGCTTATTAAAGGTGATCATATCCTTGGTGTTAAAGATGTTATATTTGACAAGGATAGACTTTGTAGTGCTTGTCAAGCAGGAAAACAAGTTGGAGGAAGTCATCCCGTGAAGAACATCATGGCCACGAGAAGACCACTTGAGCTACTTCACATGGATCTCCTCAGTCCCAATGCTTATAAGAGCCTTGGTGGTAACTCTTTCGGTCTGGTCATTGTTGACGACTTTTCAAGATTTACGTGGGTGTTCTTTCTTGATGACAAATCGCAGGTCCAAAAGATCTTCAAGAACTTCGCCAAGAAGGACCAAAACCAATTTGAAGTAAAGATCAAGAAGGTTCGAAGTGATGATGGAACGGAGTTCAAGAACGCCAATGTGGATACCTTTCTTGACGAAGAAGGGATTTCACATGAGTTCTCGGCTACGTACGCGCCTCAACAAAATGGAGTTGTTGAGAGGAAGAACTGGACACTTATCGAGATGGTGAGAACGATGCTTGATGAATACAAGATGCCAAGACACTTTTGGGCGGAAGCGGTTGAGACAGCTTGTCATGCTACGAATCGACTATATGTTCACAAGCTTCTCGGTAAAACGACATACGAGCTACTCACCGGTAACAAACCCCAAGTTGGATACTTTTGAGTATTTGGCTCAAAGTGCTACATTCTTGATAAGCATCGTCGCTCAAAATTTGCTCCTAAATCTCATGAAGGTTTCCTACTCGGTTACGGCTCAAACTCTCGCACTTACCGTGTCTATAAGAATTTCACCTGAAAGGTTGAAGATATGGTAGATGTGAAGTTTGATGAATCTAACGGCTCGCGAGTAGAGCAATTGCCAATTGATGTAGGAGACAAAGATCCGTCGGAAGCAATCCAAGATTTGTCAATTGGCAAAATTCACCCAATGGAGGTGAAGGAGAGTACTTCGTCCATTCAAGTGGAAGCCTCAACTTCACATCAAGGTGAACCACAAGTTGACTTGGAGACATCCACAAGTGGAACTCGTCAAGACGAAGGAAATGAGGAAGTACAACAAGGTGAACCACCTCGACCTCCTTCTCCACCTCCACAAGGGAACGACAACGCCACCAACAATGAACAAGAAGATGATGATGAGGATGTTCCACCCCAACCCAAGCGAAAGCTCTCACGAGTTAGAGCAAGAGTCTCAAGAGATCATCCCGTCAAACAAACCTTCGATGACATTCAAACTGGGAGAATCACTCGCTCTAAAACTCGTTTGGCTAACTTTTGTGAACACTACTCATTCATTTCTAGTGTTGAACCTATGAAGGTAGAAGAAGCCCTTGAGGATCCGGATTGGATAAATGCTATGCATGAAGAGCTACACAAATTCGAGATGAATCAAGTGTGGACGTTGGTGGAAAAGCCCAACGATGATCATAATGTAATTGGAACCAAAGGGGTGTTTCGAAATAAGCAAGATGAAGATGGACAAGTTGTACGCAACAAGGCCCCTCTCGTCGCTCAAGGCTACACTCAAGTCAAAGGTATGGACACTACTGCAGGATGGTCCAAACATGACAGTCCAATCAGAGACCCTTCGACGAAACTGTGTGCGATGCATTAATCGCAAACGATGGTGTAAGAAAACCGTCAAAAAAGAGACAAACTATTTGCGATGGCGCATACATCAAACACGATTCAGATCAGAGCTGTGTGTGCGATGCATGGCATACGGTTAATCCATACAAACTATTTGCGATGATCCAGAACAACATAAACAGTCAGCCAGATGAGGCGTGTGCGATATACGGCATACAGTTCACTAGGATGAACTGTGTGCGATTAGGAAATACAATAGAAACGGTCAGCCAGATCAAGGTGTGTGCGATGGAGGGCATACAGTTCACTCGGATGAACTATTTGCGATCAGCCAAGACAACAGAAATGGTTCAACTGAACAAGATGTGTGTGATACGCGGCAAACAGGTCTGTAATCAGAAATGTGTGGGAAGACCAATAATAACACACACAATTGCTGCTAATAAGCCGTGTGATTTGCTCTATCTACAAAAGAACAACATATATATATAACTAAAATAAACATCCAATTACATAAGTGACTATACAGATCATTCGTACACACCTCAATAAACAATTGCATGCATTCTAAACTAGGAGAAACGATCGTCTAGTCATCTACTTCTTTTGACGCTCCCGCCACTGCTCTATGGCTCGATCCCTGGTCTGGGGTAGGACAAAGACACTTCCTCATGTCAGCGATCTGCCTGTACATCTCATAGCTTGTGTACGCGTCCTTGGTCGCGTACTTGACGTGTTCTTCATCTAATCTCTGATGCCAGGCGTTCTTGTCCTTCTTGCTCTCATCCTTCATCTTCATGTAGTAGGGGTCGATGATGGCCGAGGCGAGGTCAACCAGGGAGTTCTGTTTTTTGTTGGTGCTGCCCCAGATCTTGTAGTGGTCACGGATGTTGACAAAGTTCTGGCAGGTCAAGCCCGAAACCTTGAGCGCTTTTAGATCGTTGGTGGTGTCCATCGTAGCAAAACTGTAGTCGGAGCTGTTGATAAACCTGGAGAAACGCTCGCAAGGCCTTGTGGCAAGGTGGTAGTGGTAGACGAGGACGTCATGTCGCACGCATAACTGGGCGACGACAACCTTCTGATCTTGCCCGGCACGACCACTGGTGAACTCGAGGTCGAAGCCGACCACTTGGTACTTGTCCTCAGGAAGCAACTCCTCCATAGTTTTGATGGAGCTCTCCACCGAGACCGGCTCGTTCGTGTACACCACCGAGAGGTCCTTCCCCCTCACGTGGGTGTCCACTATGTGATGCATGGTGAACTGCCCCCCGTTGTTGTCGTCGACCGCTGGGAGTGCCATTGGAACCGCTCGATGTCCTCACTGTATGTGTCATCGTGGGTGTGCTTATTGTGTCGTGTAGCGCGAGAGATGAAGGTAAATGGCCGTGGGAATAAATGGGGGCCGGGCGGCTTGGATTCTCGGCGCGTCCGCATGGCAGTTTTTAAAGCGGGTAACTGTATCGTGGAACTGCGCTCGGCGCAACCACATGCGTAATGGTAGCACAAACGTACGTGATCATGCGCCGGCCACAAACACTGGCAGCGCGCGTGGAGGGACGAGGGTAGAGCACCCGGAGGGATGCGAGAGCAGAGCGCACCTAGCGAGACGCGAGCAGAGCGCGCCGCGGCCGCCTCAACCATGAGCAACCACACGTATAGAGCAGTTGAATACGCAGGGAATGGTCGTCTACAAGACGGCCGGCAGTTGCGACGCTGCGTAGAGAGCGGCCGTGTGCTACTACCTCCGTCTTGGTCTATTTGTCCCCTTTATATTATGTGCCATATTTTGACCTTAAATTTAACAAACAAAATGTTAATGCATGTTATAAAAATTATGTAATTGGAAACTATGTTCAAATACGAATCCAACGATATAATCTTTGGCGACATGCATTCGTATTTTATTAGTTAAATCTCTAGTCAAAATTTGGCACAAAAATACAAAGACGACTTATAAACTAGGACGGGGGTAGTAGGTAATTAAATCGCAAACGTTTTTGTATTAACCGTGATGCGGAGCATCCTATGGACATCACCATGTCAAGAGTCCGTTCGGCGAGTGACACGTGCGACATCTACTTCACATACACAAAGGTGAATCATCTCCTTTACACGTGCTCACTTGACCCCTTCGAGGATGGTATACTACTTGACACTTCTCCCGGGTGCATGCATAGGTATTGTCAGAGCTTCACGGATGTCGAGGAGGAGTGCAAGCACCAAGGAACAACTACACCGTCCGCGAGGGAAGCCTGGAAGCGACGACGGAAGAAGACGGAGCTGCTGAAGCTACAGCGGCCGGACATCCGGGCCAGAGGCCGGACATCGAGCGCCTGGGCAGCCGCGCAGGAGCTGCCCCAGCAGACGGCCAAAAGCATCAGCGGCCGGACATCCGGCGCCAGACCACAGCCCGGACATTCGGCGTCATCCCGGAAATCCGGCGGCGCCTATCCAGAGAAGATCAGATTCGGCCACCGCCAGGCCGGTCATCCGGCGAGTGCCCCGGACATCCGATGCCCCGCGAACGGCCGGACATCCGGCCCCCAGCCCGGACATCCGGCGCCTGCCTGCGCGCAGAGTCGGGCCAGAGGCCCATGTATCCCCTCCTCACTTACCCCTTCATGGACTAGCCTATATATACTCCTCCACCTCCCTCTAGTTAGGGTTAGCAAAGTGATAGCTCATTTGTATGTGAGCTTTGCTCCTACCTTCCTCTACTCTTGAGAGAGAGAGAGACCACCACTCCCATGGAATTAAAGACCTCCATGTGAGAAGATCCTGCGGGATATATCATCAAGACCCCTCACGGGAAGATCCGTCTAGGATACCATCAAGACCTCCTCATGGAGATGAACTTTACCTTGTATCTTTCCTTTTGTTGTTCATGTACCTTGTGGATCTTGTGTGTTTGATTGTCTAGTGGATGTGTGATTGGACTTGTTCTTGAGTGTTTCCCCTTGTGATTTCTCTCCGTTCTTCCCCGTGTTCATCGTGTTCTTCGTGTTCTTCGAGGGAATCCACTCCAATCGTGAAAGATCGGCCTACACCGGGTTAGCCCCGTATCATATGGAATCAGAGCTTAGGTTTATCACGAATTTGGAGCCTCCCCTCTTTGTTTTCTAGCCTAATTTTATTGTGTTCTTCCCCAATTTCCAAAATCGCCACCAAAAATAGCCCCAATTTTTTTTATGATTTGTTGGTTTGATGATGTTTTGTTGATTTTGATCCATGGATTTGCTTGGTTTCAAATGGATCTAGCATTTCCCCAAGTTTCCCCATCTTTCATCCACGAAATCTCGTCAATTTTGACCCCAAAATCCCCAATTTTCAACCAAAATCGTGTCCCGAAACTCGCATCTCGCGTTGACCCAGACCCACCGGACGACCGCCACTTTACCGGACGTCCGGAGCCCCAGGAACCACCGGACGACCGGTACTTACCGGACGACCGGAATCCCTAACCCGAGCTGAAATAGCGGATTTCCGAGCCCGACCGGACGTTCGACGACCGGACATCCGTCCATTTCCGGACGTCCGACACCTGTAGAAACTGACTTCGGCTGATTTTTGTTTCGGCCATAACTAATTCAGCCGAACTCCGATTTTGACGTTCTTTAGCTCGTTTTGAAGCTATTGACATCCTCCATCCCAAAAAAATACCACCATCACCATTTGACTTCATCAATTTTTTGGAACTTTGGCATCTTTGCCTAGGGCTCCCACCATATCATCAGCATAACCACCACCGACTTCCGCAACCTAACCCATTTTGTTCCCCATCGCATTTGTGGTTGTTTGAGTTGTGATTTGAGTCTCCTAAGGTGTTTCAGCTACTTAGGGATGGTTGCTTCTTCATCAACCACCACCATAACTTCCGCATAGGATTGCCCACCATACACTTCCGCCACCCCAACTTAACCCATATTTGTTCGTGTTGTGAGTTGTGTCTCCTAAGGTGTTTCGACTACTTAGGGACGGTGACTTCAACTCCGACACCGTGTATAGTCCACCACCTTAACCTCCACTTCCGCATTGCGTACTCCAAAACCCATCATTGCATTTCCGCAATCCTATTGAGCTTCCGCAAAACCACCACCGCTTTCCACTACCACCATTTGACATTTGACATTTGAGATTTTGAGTTCGCGGTTTTTCCATTTCCTAAGGTGTTTCGGCTAATTAGGAACGGTTCGACATCGAGAACACCGCCACTCATCATCGCCACGAGGTCGTCATCGTACATACGAACGGTAACCTCGACGACATCATTGTATATTCCCATTGCAATTGCATTGATAACCCCTAGCCCATTTTGCGTCACTTGCCTATCGAGACTAGCCTTTGAGTATTGTCGGCAACGTTACTTGTGCATAGTGATCTACACCATCCATTGCATACATACCATATCATATTGGTATCATATCATCCCTTGTGTCACGAGATTGTTCCCGTATATACACAATTGCTATCTTGGTTTGTGCATTTCGCATTGTGGCCATATAAAAAAAAGACGAATAAGCTTTTAAGCAAAGAAAAAAAGAGTGAACAAAGAGCTTGTAAGCAAGTGCCATAGCATCATACCACATTGCACATAAGATTGTCATATCCGATCATCTTGGATCATCTTGAGAGAAACACCGGGAACCATACAGACATAGCATACTTGGGATAGAAAGTTTATCCATTTTGCATCTTATAGGTTGTGCACAAGTGTCGTATCCGCCTATTGAGCAATCGTGCTAGCGTCTCTCTTGAGTTGTGCAACACGAGCGTTTTCCGTGGACTCCATATTTTGTGCTCATCCCTTGGTTGCACGACCCCATTTATCTATCCGTGTGTGTGTTTTCGTGTGCCACATATTGCTATTGGTCTACTTGTTTGACTTGCGAATTTGTGAATCTCTTTCAACATTATTGACTCTTGCTAACATTTTGCATCAAGTTTTTGTGCCACTATCCTCACCGAGCCACTCCATAAGCTTTACTTGATAGGTGTGAGTGAACAAGTCCGGTACCAATTCCACTATTCTTTCATTTCACAATGAGTGAAACAAGATACATCCTCAACTTTGGGAAAAGGTAACTTGGTATTGTTTATCTCATTTCCTACTCACCTCTACTCGAGTATTGTGATGGATAGGCAAAGCACACCACCTACGGTCTACAACAACAACGACGAGTTTGGTGCCATGAAAAACAACTTGGACGCCAAGATGGATGCTCAAATGGAAGAGATCAAGTCCATCATCAAGTCCTACAAGAGATCTTCCTCATCTTCGAGAAGACGCTCAAGTGCACATCCTTCCGAGCTACCATCTCCGGCAAGATCACATCGGCATCGACACCACCACCGACAAAAATGTGAAGGTCAAGAGCTCAACACCAACAATCGCTCAACGACTTCCCATCTCCCTTGGCATCTTCGCCATGCGACTTCAAGGCATCTTCGCCTATGGACATGCGGCATCTTTGCCCACAAGCACCTCAAGAGAAGCTCCCCAAGCTCAAGTCTGCGACTTCCACGAGCTACTACGACCTCGACACCGACCACAAGATTCCTTTCTATGGGGCTCAAGAACCCGAGGAGTATCTCGAGTGGGAACGCTTAATGGACGACTACCTCAAGCTACATCAAGTTCCTCCCAAAGATCAAGTGAAGTGCACCACAACAAACTTCCACGACTATGCATCGGCATGGTGGCTTCACACACCTTCGGAGAGCTATGACATGAGTTGGACCAAGACGAAGAGAGCTTTGCGGCGAGAGTTCGTGCCTCCAACCTACACGGAACAACTTCAACGCCAATTGGAGAACACCATCCAAGGATCCAAGTCCCTCGACAAGTACTTCCACGAGATGAAGAAAGCCTTGCGACGAGCCGGCATGGATGACCCCATTTCAATGAAGTTCCACTTCATGATGGGATTACACAACGACATCTCCAAGACTATCTTCCTTGAGAACTAAAAGTCCCTCGATGACAACTACATTGGTGCTCTCAATGCGGAAAAAGAACTCATGAAGGCTAAGGCTTCTCCACCCCAAGCACACTTCTCGAAGACCAAGCTCCAAGACGGTGAGCATGAGGCTAGTACCACCACGATGTCCAAGCCCGACGAGCTCCAAGACGATGCTCCCAAGTTTGACTTCACCGCCATCCCTCTTTGTGGCATTGATGATGCCGAGTCCTCCACGACTCTTTTTCAAGATGGTGCGGCGACAACTATGACTACGGAGACCATCAAGGCCCAAGCTTTGGAGGCGAGCGACGTGGTGACGAGAAAGGATGATGCTTCCATCTTAGGAGGCGAGAGTGATGATGTGCCATCTTCGGACTTCATCCACGGCGACGATGATGAGATGATCGAGCATGGGATTTTCCCTTCGGTCATGGAGGAGAGTGATGATGTGCCATCTTCGGCCTTCATCCACGGTGACAACGATGAGATGGTTGAGTATTTCACCTCGACCACGGCGACGTATGATGACTTGAGTGACTTGTGCCACCATATTGAGAGTGAGAGTGACTTCACCATTAGCCCCATATATGATGTGTTACCCCAATTCCCATGTGAGGAGAGCCACAACCCCCACCACTTGAGTGAGATGAGTGACTCCACCATGTGTGACTTTGAGTGCACCTACCTTGAGGGAGTGAGTGAACCACCACATAGACAGAGTGAGGTAGTTGATAGGGCATGTGAGGCCACTTCGATTTCTAACGACTTAACCTCTACCTCTATTGTGTGTTCTCATTTGGTGCTAGGTCCCATATATGATGACACGCCGATTCATGATGACTACGTCCTTCCTTTGGACAAGACGATGGCCATGATGGAATATGATGCACCCCCCACATGGTTCCATCAAGTTGATGATGATGACCACCATTTGGTCTTTACCACCTCACCTACACCACTTGAGTGGAATGACAAAGGTAACATAGGTGAAGGTGATGCTCTTGTCCCACTAGTGGACTATCTTCACAATGATTGCTTGCATGATGTTGATCCACCTACTACCATGCTTCATGCTAGTGCGACTTCCTTATGTGATGATTTCTTGCCCATTTATGATGAGTATGATGATTCTCATGTGGAGTCTATTAGTTGTGATGCCATGTTACATAGGATTTCTTGTGACAATTCTTTAGGTCACATCATGTTTGACAATCCGCTTGACTTGTCATATGCTATGCATGAGATCAACCATATGTCATATTTGCAATCTCTTCATAGTAACTATGCATATGCCATTAAAATGAACCCAATTTGTACATATGGCATAGATGACAAGCTCATGGTTATTGGCATTTGTTTTTCTTGTGATGATATTGATATGCTCCCTTTGCATCATTTATCTTATATGCCATGCCATGACCACCTAGCTTCGGATATGCATTGTTTTGGGTGTTGCCCATATTCTTCATATGATGTTTCCAATATTGCTCATGAGGAGACCCCCATAGTTTCCTCATACATGTTAGGAGATTTTGATCAATCCCATCCATTGCATGATCCCAATAATTATGTACACAATATGCTCCCCATGAATAAACATGCTATTGATGTGCCATATACTTGCATTCTCAATTTGTGTCCCCATCATGTTATACACAATAACTATTCTTTCATGATGGATGACATGTTCATATACCATGCATCAAATTTCTTCGAGCGATGCTTATCTTGTGCTAACTCACACGTGCATATACACATCATGATGGATGATGTGTACATTTACCACGCACACAATTTCTTTCGTTTGTGTCTCTTTTGTGTAGGTACCCATGAATACTTGTTAACCTCGCAATCCCACGAGTTGACAAAACGAGCTCTAGAGAGCAACGATGACTTGGGATCCCATGGATTGTCTTTCCCACCGCTCTCTTCACGCAAAGACTTCGTGCATCTCTTCTACATGGCCCTCACTTGGCTATGGGTTCTTGTCCATTATATATTATATGCCCATCTTGCCATGTTCACTTTGCATGATATGCTCATTTCCATTTGGATGACATGCTTTGCATTTCCAATGATCCATGATTCTAGTACTTGTATGTGTATTTGCAAGCTTGGTGGAGATATTGATTGTTATTGCCATGTTTGCCTTGTACCCCATGCCTATGATGATACTATGATCTTGCTTTGTGTTCGTGCTTGCGATATATCATGTGCGTTGTCTATGCCTATTATTTGCTCACATGACATGATTGCCATGATTTCCTCTAGTATGTTGCATCTTCGCACTACTAGCTTGCACGACTTGATTACTATGATTGCTTGCCTTCTTGCATCACCGATGATTCATACTTGCCCCTTTCATGCAGTTGATGACAACCATCTACATGCTTTGCACATGATTGTTATTGCTTCTTGTCATATATCTCCACATGTTGCCTCTCTCATGTTAGATGATTGGCCATGTATTGAGTGCAACGATGCATTTAGCCTTGCTAATGAGATTGCCCGCATAGCATTCTCGCATATATTTAGAGATTTTGACATATATCTTGTGAAGCATGCTTGTCTTACCTCTTTGCACCATATACCTAGTGCCATGAATATAGCCATTGTTGCATCGTATTATTCATGCACTTGTGCTACTAATGGTTATGTGCAAGAGAAGAGAACCATCATGATGGATGATGTGTTTATCTACCACGCGCATACGTTATTTGCGTTGTTTTGTGCATGTGTAGGATACTTGGACTTCGTGTCGAATTCCACTTCACGTGAGTTGACCATTCGAGCTCTTGAGAGCGAAGCACCTTCTACCACGACGATTCTACGTCGCACTTGCTTGTGTTTCGGCATTGTGAAGGACGCACAAGGACATGCTTTCAAGGTGATATCCTTCTCTTTTGAGAACCCTCAAACCATGAGGATGGATATTATGGATCATACTACTTGTGTTGCTTTCCCCATGAGACTTATTGTTCATCTTGGACCACTTGATTGCACACATGTTAGAGATCTTGCTTCGACCTGTCATTTTCACCTTTCCATGCATCATATTATATACACCTTCTGTGTTGCATCCAATTCTTGGATTACTTGCTCCTATCATATGTTTGGCTGCAACAATGTCATCACTTCACATATGCCATGCCCCATAGATTGCTACATGCTTGCCTTGATTGCCTCACACATGATGAACAATTGCTCTTTCTATTGTGTTGAGTGCCACACTATCTTCACTACACCCTATGCACGTTATGCTTGGATTGTCTTGCACTTGACCCATGTGTTTAGACACTTCATTCTATTTGGTGTTGTGAATGATTCTGATGCCTACCATAGACCTTTCATTGAGAGCTTTGTGAATGCTTGCTATGCCTTTGAGGTAGATGCTTATTCTCTTGAAACACATATTTGCATCACTACCTCACATTTACATGCTTGTTTCCATGATGACCTTCATTGTGCTCAATTTATGTGCTTACATGCCATGTCACAATCCTTTGTCACACCATATGCTTTGCATGATGACGACACTTGTTTGGTGAATCACCTCTTGAATGCTTGGTTTTGCACTAACGCTAACCACATTTATTTTTCCAAGTGTTTGTTGTCCTTACTCCTTTTGAAGGAATCACAAGACGGTGCGACATTGGAGAGTGCCCATTTCGAGCTACTAGATGATGAGTACTTGGTGAACGTCCACTTCTACACGGCGAAGCCATCTCTTTCCCATGGTGATTTGGTTTTCGATCCGAGGTCGGATCTTTCCCAAGGGGGGGGGAGATGATGCGGAGCATCCTATGGACATCACCATGTCAAGAGTCCGTTCGGCGAGTGACACGTGCGACATCTACTTCACATACACAAAGGTGAATCATCTCCTTTACACATGCTCACTTGACCCCTTCGAGGATGGTATACTACTTGACAATTCTCCCATGTGCATGCATAGGTATTGTCAGAGCTTCACGGATGTTGAGGAGGAGTGCAAGCGCCAAGGATCAACTACACCATCCGCGAGGGAAGCCTGGAAGCGACGACGGAAGAAGATGGAGCTGCTGAAGCTACAGCGGCCGGACATCCGGCGCCTGGGCAGCCGCGCAGGAGCTGCCCTAGCAGACGGCCAAAAGCATCAGCGGCCGGACATCCGGTGGCCAGCACGGACATCCGGCGCCAGACCACAGCCCGGACATCCGGCGTCATCCCGGAAATCCGGCGGCGCCTATCCAGAGAAGATCAGATTCGGCCACCGCCAGGCCGGACACCCGGCGAGTGCCCCGGACATCCGGTGCCCCGCGAACGGCTAGACATCCGGTCCCCAGCCTGGACATCCAGCGCCTGCCTGCGCGCAGAGTCGGGCCAGAGGCCCATGTATCCCCTCCTCACTTACCCCTTCATGGACTAGCCTATATATACTCCTCCACCTCCCTCTAGTTAGGGTTAGCAAAGTGATAGCTCATTTGTATGTGAGCTTTGCTCCTACCTTCCTCGACTCTTGAGAGAGAGAGAGAGACCACCACTCCCATGGAGTTCAAGACCTCCATGTTAGAAGATCCTGCGGGATATATCATCAAGACCCCTCACGGGAAGATCCGTCTAGGATACCATCAAGACCTCCTCATGGAGATGAACTTTACCTTGTATCTTTCCTTTTGTTGTTCATGTACCTTGTGGATCTTGTGTGTTTGATTGTCTAGTGGATGTGTGATTGGACTTGTTCTTGAGTGTTTCCCCTTGTGATTTCTCTCCGTTCTTCCCCGTGTTCATCGTGTTCTTCATGTTCTTCGAGGGAATCCACTCCAATCGTGAAAGATCGGCCTACACCGGGTTAGCCCCGTATCAAACCATATGTGTACATGTCCTTTCGTCCTCCTCTTGAATGTCTTGTCACCCCACTACCGTAGACGACCTTGAGCGCAAGCTTGAGTAGCACGCGGGAATGTTCTTTTGGCCAAACGGTGTCTCAATGTGGCGCCAATGAATCTTCGGTGAGCCCGTTCCCACACAACCGCGCAGGTTCCCGTGCAAGCTTCCCTCCCAACTCAGTGAAATCCCCCCAAATCCCAATGCTTACCGGCCTGCTATATAAACCCTCACGACCGACGAGTCCTGCGTCGCATTTTCCCCTCCCTCCCTGTAGCTTATCTCGTCTGTTTCTCCCACAGTCGCCAGTGGCACTGGTCCGTCATCATCGCTTAGCTACTCCGCCGTCATCAGAGGATAGCTCCAACTTGGAGGCTACACCGCAGCGGCGGTGTAGTCCCCGGCGTAGTGTAGTGCGCGTGGCGTACCTGTTGGGTGTGCGCGGAACACCCACCACATGCTCCACCGCCGCTGCCTGTCGGCAGCTATTGCCGGCCGCCGTTGCCGCCACCCCACCATCTGCCGTCATGGCCGCCACACCACCGTCGAAATACAGGGCCATCGCTCGCTCTGCCATAGTGGTATGAAGGCGGGAGGTGGCCGTCGTGGCCGCCACCCCACTGTCGGCCACCGTGGCCATCACCTGCTCCGCCACCACGGCCCGAAGGCGGGAGGTGGTGGTCGTGGCCACCACCCCATCATCGGCCGCCGTGGCGGCCAGCCCACCGTCGACCGCTGGGGTCATCACCCGCTCCACCACCGCCGCTCAAAGGCGGAAGGCGGAGGTGGAGGCCCACATGTGCGTCAGCGACCTTGCGCGCTACATCGAGTTCCTGCGGGAGGAGGAGGAGCGCCTCGTCGAGCATGCAAAGAGCCTTACCGCCGCCATGGCCACAGCACATGCCGCCGCAGAGGCGAGTAATGAGGAGATCTACGAGGAGTCCCGCCGCTTTGAGAGGGGTCGTCTGGACCGGCAGAGGGCATTCGAAGTGAGCGTCGCTGAAGGTGCAGCAGCGGCAGGCACCGTATTGCAGTTGTCCAGCTCATCAGTAGGCTCCTCCTCCTCTGCTCTTACTGAGCGCGCTCGGCAGAGGAGAGGCTGCTGGAAGTACTACAAAGCCCCTCCGTAGTAGTACTAGTATTTAGGGGCTATTTTGAACAGTTCATCTGACTATAGATGTGGTTGAACTGTACAACGTACTTAAAATTAGCTAGTATATATAGTTGAACTAGCTATTTCAGTACGTGGTTGACAACAATTGGGGGAAAATTTGATCCGTTCAGCTGTCGAGTTGAACTGTTTGTATAAAGAACGACTGCTTAATCTATGAATGAAATCTATGCTTAATTACTGAATTTTAGTTGCAAAAATCAGATAGTGCTAGTGATTTTTAGCTGCTAATTTTGACAAATGGAAGTGTTACAAGGTTGACAAAGGGCAATGTTATTAGATTAACAAGTGTCAATCTTTCCAGTTTGACACATGGCAATATACCCAATATGACAGATGCAAATCTTACCAAATTGTCTGTATGTGGTTGCACACGGGTCATCCGAAAAAACCGTCTATGTTGAAGGGATGTACAAATCCTGCGTGCCAGATTTTCTCTTGGCTTAGGGGTGAAGGAACCATAGCTCTCGCTTTGCATACCATATACAATCTGAACTGTTTGCGATGATGGGATACACAAATCTTTCACGGCAAATTTTTCCCTTGGCTTACTGGGGAAGACCGTAGCTCTCGCTTTGCATACGGGTGTTCTATCTAAAACGTTTGCGATGAAGAGCTCCACAAATCCTGCTCGGCACATTTTCCCTTGGCTTACCGGGGAGGCTGTCGGTTTGCATACGGGTGTTCTATCTTAAACATTTGCGATGAGTGTTTTAAATTTAAAACCCATTGACGTTTAAAAAAAACCCGTTTGATAAGTTTGTACATTCAGAGAGAAGAACGCAAGTTTGCTCAAACCATATGTTTCATTCAGTCACACTACGACTTTATATTCATACGATAGAGATACAGTATTAAACCCAAAAAAACTAATTCTGGCAGCGGCGGAGGCGGCGTGCCGTGCCAGCGTTGTCTTTGTTATCCTCCGGGACGCCGTTGTTGAAGTCTTCAAGGCAGCACAAAATGTTCTTCACTTGGAAATCAAACATCCTGTCGTCGCGTGATCGGCGGGCGGGGCGCGGGAGGATGGCAACTCACGGTGCTGCGAGGTAGTGGTCGACGGCGGCGCCCATTGACGCTGAGGGGGGCGCTCGCACGGGCATGGGCGTGGTGGGTGCAGGCAAATGCACGGGGACCGACAGCATGGTGGGTGCAGGGGCGCGCACGAGCACGTGCACGAGCGTTGGCATGTACACGAGCTCGCGCGGGTCCGCGGCAACCTCGCTGACGCCACAGCTTCCAGTTCTGCGATAGTGCTCGACGACCAGCCCGTCAATGCTATGGGGATGGTCGCTGGCGTGGGCGCGGGAATGGGAGCTGGGATAGGCGTGGGGGCAGCAACCACCACGGCCAGCTAGTTTAGGGCCATGTCCATGAGGCCTGATGTCTACTACGCAACCTTTCTTCTTGTAGATGTTGTTGGGCCTCCAAGTGCAGAGTTTTGTAGGACAGTAGCAAATTTCCCTCAAGTGGATGACCTAAGGTTTATTAGTCTGTGGGAGGCATAGGATGAAGATGGTCTCTCTCAAGCAACCCTGCAACCAAATAACAAAGAGTCTCTTGTGTCCCCAACACACCTAATACAATGGTAAATTGTATAGGTGCACTAGTTCGGCGAAGAGATGGTGATACAAGTGTAATATGGATAGTAGATATAGGTTTTGTAATCTGAAAATATAAAAACAACAATGTAACTAGTAACAAAAGTGAGCAAAAACGGTATTGCTATGCTTGAAAACAAGGCCAAGGGTTCATACTTTACTAGTGCAATTTCTCTCAACAATGGAAACATAATTGGATCATATAACAATCCCTCAATGTCCAACAAAGAATCACTCCAAAGTTTCTATCAAAGAACGTAGGACGAAAATGTGCATCAACCCCTATTCGTAGATTACCCCAATGTCACCTCGGGAATCTGCAAGTTGAGTGCCAAAACATACATCAAGTGAATCAATAGAACATCCCATTATCACCACAGATATCCCATCGCAAGACATACATCAAGTGTTCTCAAATCCAATACTCAATCCAACATAACGAAACCTCAAAGAGCAAGACTCAATTCATCACAAGAAGGTAGAGGGGGAGAAACACCATATGATCCAACTATAATAACAAAGCTCGCGGTACATCAAGATCATGCCAAATCAAGAACACGAGAGAGAGAGAGAGAGATCAAACACATAGCTACTGGTACATACCCTCAGCCCCGAGGGTGAACTACTCCCTCCTCGTCATGGAGACCGCCGGGATGATGAAGATGGCCACCTGTGATGGTTTCCCCCTCCAGCAGGGTGCCGGAACGGGCTCCCGATTGGTTTTTCGTGGCTACAGAGGCTTGCGGCGGCGGAACTCCCGATCTAGGTTTATTTCTGGAGGTTCCGGGATTTATAGGAATTTTTGGTGTCGGTTTCACGTCAGGGGGGGTCCACGGGGCAGCGGCAAGGCAGGGGGGTGCCCTAGGGGGGCGCCCTCCACCCTTGTGGCTGCCTCGGGATTCCTCTGGTCCATCTCCGATGCCCCGTGGGTCTCTTCTGGTCCATAAAAAAACATCATAAAGTTTCAGCTCGTTTGGACTCCGTTTGGTATTCCTTTTCTGTAAAACTCAAAAACAAGGAAAAAACAGAAACTAGCACTAGGCTCTAGGTTAATAGGTTAGGCCCAAAAATAATATAAAATAGCATATAAATGCATATAAAACATCTAAAACAGATAATATAATAGCATGGAACAATCAAAAATTATAGATACGTCGGAGACGTATCAAGCATCCCCAAGCTTAATTCCTGCTCGTCCTCGAGTAGGTAAATGATAAAAACAGAATTTTTGATGTGGAATGCTACCTAACATATTTATCCATGTAATCTTATTTATTGAGGCATGAATGTTCAGATCCATAAGATTCAAAACAAAGTTTAATATTGACATAAAAACAATAATACTTCAAGCATACTAATAAAGCAATCATGTCTTCTCAAAATATCATGGCCAAAGAAAGTTATCCCTACAAAATCATATAGTCTGGCTATTCTCCATCTTCATCACACAAAGTATTAAATCATGCACAACCCCGATGACAAGCCAAGCAATTGTTTCATACTTTTGATGTTCTCAAACTTTTTCAACTTTCACGCAATACATGAGCGTGAGCCCTGAATATAGCACTATTGGTGGAATAGAATATGGTGGTTGTGGAGAATACAAAAAGAAGGAGATAGTCTCACATCAACTAGGCATATCAACGGGCTATGGAGATGCCCATCAATAGATATCAATGTGAGTGAGTAGGGATTGCCATGCAACGGATGCACTAGAGCTATAAGTTTATGAAAGCTCAAAAATAAACTAAGTGGGTGTGCATCCAACTCGCTTGCTCACGAAGACCTAGGGCAATTTGAGGAAGCCCATCATTGGAATATACAAGCCAAGTTCTATAATGAAAAATTCCCACTAGTATATGAAAGTGATAACATAGGAGACTCTCTATCATGAAGATCATGGTGCTACTTTGAAGCACAAGTGTGGAAAAAGGATAGTAATATTGTCCCTTCTCTCTTTTTCTCTCATTTTTTTTATTTTCTCTTCTTTTTTTTGTTTGGGCTCTTTGGCCTCTTTTTTATTTTGGGCTCTTTGGCCTCTTATTATTATTATTTTGTAAGTCTGGAGTCTCATCCCAACTTGTGAGGGAATCATAGTCTCCATCATCCTTTCCTCACATGGGACAATGCTCTAATAATGATGATCATCACACTTTATTTACTTTACAACTCAAGGATTACAACTCGATACTAAAACAAAAGATATGACTCTATGTGAATGCCTCCGGCGGTGTACCGGGATGTGCAATGACTCAAGAGAGACATGTATAAAAATTATGAATGGTGGCTTTGCCACAAATACGATGTCAACTACATGATCATGCAAAGCAATATGACAATGATGAAGCGTGTCATAATAAACGGAACGATGGAAGCTGCATGGCAATATATCTCGGAATGGCTATGGAAATGCCATAATAGGTAGGTATGGTGGCTGTTTTGAGGAAGGGTATATGGTGGGTTTAATGCACCGGCGAAAGTTGCGCGGTACTAGAGGCTAGCAATGGTGGAAGGGTGAGAGTGCGTATAATCCATGGACTCAACATTAGTCATAAAGAACTCACATACTTATTGCAAAAGTCTATTAGCGATCGAAACAAAGTAATACATGCATGCTCCTAGGGGGATAGATTGGTAGGAATAGACCATCGCTCGTCCCCGACCGCCACTCATAAGGAAGACAATCAATAAATAAATCATGCTCCGACTTCATCACATAACGGTTCACCATACGTGCATGCTACGGGAATCACAAACTTTAACACAAGTATTTATACCAATCCACAATTACTCACTAGCATGACTCTAATATCACCATCTTTATATCTCAAAACAATCATAAGGAATCAAACTTCACATAGTATTCAATGCACTTAATATGAAAGTTTTTATTATATCCCTCTTGGATGCCCATCATATTAGGACTAAATTCATAACCTAAGCAAATTACCATGCTGTTTAGGGACTCTCAAAATAATATAAGTGAAGCATAAGATTTCATCAATTTCTTCAAAATAAAACCACCGCCGTGCTCTAAAAAGATATAAGTGAAGCACTAGAGCAACTACCTAGCTCAAAAGATATAAGTGAAGCACAAAGAGTATTCTAATAAATTAACGATCAATGTGTGTCCCTCTCAAAAGGTGTGTCCAGACAGGATGATTTTGGCAAACTAAAAAGCAAAGACTCATATCATACAAGATGCTCCAAGCAAAACACATATCATGTGGTGAATAAAAATATAGCCTCAAGTAAATTTACCGATGGATTGAGGACGAAAGAGGGGATGCCATCCGGGGCATCCCCAAGCTTAGATGCTTGGTTGTACTTGAATATTACCTTGGGGTGCCTTGGGCATCCCCAAGCTTAGGCCCTTGCCACTCCTTATTCCATAGTCCATCAAATCTTTACCCAAAACTTGAAAACTTCACAACACAAAACTTAACAGAAAACTCGTAAGATCCGTTAGTATAATAAAACAAATCATTCACTTTGGTACTGTTAATACAAGACTCATAATTTTTCTCACATGATTCCTACTGTACCCTATCATTTCTACAATTTATATTAAGCAATATAAGCCATAGAAACTAGAAAACAAGCAAACTATGCATCGAAAACAGAATCTGTCAAAAACAGAATAGTCTGTAAAGATCTGAATTGAAGTCATACTTATGTAAATCCAAATTTTTGAAAACTTAGGACAACATAGACAATTTGTATATTAATCCTCTGTAAAATATTCAGAGTTTTTCCACCTTCCAGTGAATTTTAATAATTCTGTTACTGGACGCAAAAGTTTCTGTTTTTGCACAGAATCAAACCAACTATCAACCACACTATCCCAAAGGCTTTACTTGGCACTTTATTGAAACAAAATCTATAAAACATGATTACTATAGTAGCATAATCATGTGAACACACAAAAACAGTAGGGGTAAATATTGGGTTGTCTCCCAACAAGTGCTTTTCTTTAGTGCCTTTTTAGCTGGGCATGATGATTTCAATGATGCTCACATAAAAGATAAGAATTGAAACATAATGGGAGCATCATGAAGCATATGAATAGCACATTTAAGTCTAACCCACTTCCTATGCATAGGGATTTTGTGAGCAAACAATTTATGGGGACAAGCATCAACTAGCATAGGAAGGCAAAGCAAGCATAACTTCAAAACTTTAAGCACATAGAGAGGAAACTTGATATTATTGTAATATGTAGAAGCATAAGTTCCTCTCTCATAATAATTTTCAGTAGCATCATGATTGAATTCAACAATATAACCATCACATAAAGCATTCTTTTCATGATTCATAAGCATATAAATTTTACTACTCTCCACATGAGCAAAATTCCTTTCATTCGGAATAGTGTGAGTATCATAAGAAACTCGAATACTATAAATTGTTTCCATATTAAAAGAGTAATGTTCAGAGAAAGGGTAATCATAATCATGACAAGTTTTATAAATATAATCATCACTACTTTTTATAACATAAGTGTCATCACAATAGTCATCATAAGTAGCAACTTCGTTCTCATCATAATCAATTGAAACCTCTTCCAAGATAGTGGAATCATTACTAAATGAAGTCACGGCCTCTCCAAATCCACTTTTATCATTATAATAAGATTCAACACCCTCCAAAATAGTGGGATAATTATTATCTAAAGTTGACACTCTTCCAAACCCACTTTCATAAATATTCCAATCATCATAAATAGGAGGCATGCTATCATCACAATAAATTTGCACATCAAAACTCGGGGGACTAAAAATATCATCTTCATTAAGCATAGCATCCCCAAGCTTGGGACAAACATTAATTGCAGCAAATAAATTCTCAAACATGTCATTCTCATCAAACATAGCATCCCCAAGCTTGGGCCTTTGCATATCATAAGCATAATCACTCTCATCAGGAATAGTATGAATAGCACCAATAGAATAGCAATTATTATCATCACAATTTTCTAAGTTGGTGCCAAAAAGATTTTCAAGATTATAAGAAGGATCATTATTTTCCCAATCATAATTATCACAATGAGTAATAGGCATAACAAAATCATCCTCGATAGTCTCTTTGGACATTGTACCATAAGACAAAGAATCAATATCATCATCAAGTATATCATCTTCCACACTTATTTTTGATTCATTCTCATGAGGCATAACAATAATAGGAGCAACATCATTTGGGAGAGATACCTTTTTACCTTTGCTTCTCCGTCTTTTCTTTTTTCTTATCCACGTCATGTGTGGGTTTAATCAACTTTTTGGAGCTCCTTATTGATGAGATTGGTTGCATAGGGAGCTCATTCTCGTAAGCTATTTCATCACGAGGGACAATAGGAGGGAAAGTGGAGAGCTTTACCCTTTCATTAGTATTTCTTTTATATTCTATTGGTTTTCCCATCTTTCTATAGTTGGTAATATAAGCATTCTCATTGCAATTTACCACGCAAAACATATAGATTTCTTTAAGAGTAGTTTCAGCATGGTCGGTGAATACGAAAGCTTCAAACCAACTATTTTTATGTGACAATTCTTCACACCCCAAAAATAAACAAAGTTCATTATAAAGTTCAAGGGTGATCAAGTTATTGCAATATTTGGTCATGATTCGATCATGAAAAAGTATGCATTGAAAATTAAGATGACCAACTTTAATGCAAAGTTCACAAGTAATGGGATGAAGAGAGCATAATTTTGTAGCAAATTTATCTATCACCTTAAGCCACTGATTAGTTTCATCATGTTTATGCTTCTTACAATATCTATCATCCCTATAAGGCATGTCTTCACAAACTTTATTCACTCCACAAAAATTGACATGCCTATAAGAAGTTTCTTTATCATGACTAGTGCAATCATCATTAGTATCATGAATATTCATAGCAAGCACACTAACAACATTGCAATCATGTTTATTATTCAAAGATTTAGCGCCAAACTTTTTATTGACTTCTTCTTCTAACACTTGAGCACAATTTTCCTTTCCATCATTTTCACGAAAGACATTAAAAAGATGAAGCATATGAGGCAACCTCAATTCCATTTTTTTTGTAGTTTTGCTTTATAGACTAAACTAGTGATAAAACAAGAAACTAAAAGATTCAATTGCAAGATCTAAAGATATACCTTCAAGCATTCACCTCCCCGACAACGGCGCCAGAAAAGACCTTGATGTCTACTACGCAACCTTCCTTCTTGTAGACGTTGTTGGGCCTCCAAGTGCAGAGTTTTGTAGGACAGTAGCAAATTTCCCTCAAGTGGATGACCTAAGGTTTATCAGTCCGTGGGAGGCATAGGATGAAGATGGTTTCTCTCAAGCAACCCTGCAACCAAATAACAAAGAGTCTCTTGTGTCCCCAACACACCCAATACAATGGTAAATTGTATAGGTGCACTAGTTCGGCGAAGAGATGGTGATACAAGTGTAATATGGATAGTAGATATAGGTTTTTGTAATCTGAAAATATAAAAACAGCAAGGTAACTAGTAACAAAAGTGAGCAAAAACGGTATTGCAATGCTTGAAAACAAGGCCTAGGGTTCATACTTTCACTAGTGCAAGTTGTCTCAACAATGATAACATAATTGGATCATATAACAATCCCTCAACGTGCAACAAAGAATCACTCCAAAGTTTTTATCGGAGAACGTAGGACGAAAATGTGCATCAACCCCTATGCATAGATTACCCCAATGTCACCTCGGGAATCCGCGAGTTGAGTGCCAAAACATACATCAAGTGAATCAATAGAACATCCCATTGTCACCACAGATATCCCATCGCAAGACATACATCAAGTGTTCTCAAATCCAATACTCAATCCAACATAACGAAACCTCAAAGAGCAAGACTCAATTCATCACAAGAAGGTAGAGGGGGAGAAACACCATATGATCCAACTATAATAACAAAGCTCGCGGTACATCAAGATCGTGCCAAATCAAGAACATGAGAGAGAGAGAGAGAGATCAAACACATAGCTACTGGTACATACCCTCAGCCCCGAGGGTGAACTACTCCCTCCTCATCATGGAGACCGCTGGGATGATGAAGATGGCCACCGATGATGGTTTCCCCCTCTGACAGGGTGCCGGAACGGGCTCCCGATTGTTTTTTCATGGCTACAGAGGCTTGCGGCGGTGGAACTCCCGATCTAGGTTTATTTCTGGAGGTTCTGGGATTTATAGGAATTTTTGGCATCGGTTTCACATCAGGGGGGTCCACGGGGCAGCGGCAAGGCAGGGGGCGCACTGTAGGGGGGGGGGGCCTCCACCCTTGTGGCTGCCTCGGGACTCCTCTGGTCCATCTCAGATGCCCCGTGGGTCTCTTCTGGTCCATAAAAAATCATCATAAAGTTTCAGCTCGTTTGGACTCCGTTTGGTATCCCTTTTCTGTAAAACTCAAAAACAAGGAAAAAACAGAAACTGGCACTAGGCTCTAGGTTAATAGGTTAGTCCCAAAAATAATATAAAATAGCATATAAATGTATATAAAACATCCAAAACAGATAATATAATAGCATGGAACAATCAAAAATTATAGATACATCGGAGACGTTACAAGGTCCCATTCCTCCTTATTTTCTATCTTGTCTGGCTCGGAGTCGACTTCACCAAACTGGAAGACTAGTGGCAAATGATCCTTCTGCGCCATGGCGTTGGTGGAGGTCCGCGGGAGGGGAATGGGAGGCAAACAGTAAGGCCGCCCGTATTAAACAGTGGCTCAGGCGCCATTAATGGAGAGGATGCGAGCAAGGCGGGTGGCCATGGAAGTCAAATGGCTCTCTTCCCACTAAGCCTGCACAGCATATAGCTCGCATGCTTCCCGGTGAGCCGACCCATTGGGGGACAGCTTGCACGCCTCTCGGTCAGCCTGCGCAGCGGACTGCGCTCGCACGCCTGCCGTCTACTCAAGCAGCTATCCGCACGACACCTCCTAGCCATTAAAAGTGTGACACGTGGCGTCACGTGAATGGTTAACAGAACACCCACAATTTCAATTATACAAACGTTTGAGATGATAAGGTGGCAGCTATTTGTTTCAAAATGTGTTGTTGGTTGTTGATTCGAGTGCGCCTTCTCCCAAATTGGACACGAAAAATACCACAGCATGTCGTGTGCCATTCCATGATAGCATGCCAAGTTTCACGAAATTCAGACAAGTTTTGGATTTACTAGAATTTAAAAACATAGTATCTCAACATTTTGCCGACAAGCAACGGTGCCCTGGTGTTTCAAATTCATTCCCATTTCTTGCATGGGACGTAAGCATGCACCCAAGGACACACATTTGATTTTTGAACCGATTTTTCTGCACTGGAGCATGTGCATGTAGTTCAAATTTGAATTATGCACATAAAATGCCTACAAAACACAGTTAATGTATAGAATGTCCAAACGAACCCAAAAAAATTCCAAATTTTAACACGACACTCCTGTTGCTCTATGTTGCCACTAGGACAAAATTTGAAAGCAAGAGGAGGCAACGAATATCGTTTCATCCACGAAGGAGGCACATTCCCTACCGAAACCATGAGACTTGTGGTGAGAAGCTCTCATTTGTGAGAACCTTATACCCAAACCTGCCCCAAATGGGACAATGTTCTTACCACAGCATGTTGATGTCGTTCCATGATAGCATGCCAAGTTTCATGAATTTCAGATGAGTTTTGGATTTACTAGAATTTTAAAACCATGAATCTCAATGTTTGCAGCCAAGCGACGGTGCCCTGGTGTTTGAAATTCATTCCCATTTCTTGCATGGGACCTAAGCATCCAACCAAGGACACACATTTGATTTTCAACCCATTTATATGCACTGAGCATGTGCCTGTAGTTCAAATTTGAATTATGCACATAAAATGCCTAGAAAACTCAGTTAATGTATAACGAACCCCAAAAAATTCCAAATTTTAACACAACACTCATGTTGTTCTATGTTGACACTAGAAAAAATTTGAAAGCAAGAAGAAGCAACGAATATCGTTTCGTCCACAAAGGTGACACGTTCCCTACCAGAACCATGAGACTTGTTGTGAGAAGATCTGGTTTGTGAGAAGCTTATAACCAAACCTGCCCCAAATGGGACACTTTTTTCACCACAGCATGTTGATACCGTTCCATGATAGCATGCCAAGTTTCATGAATTTCAGACGAGTTTTCGATTTACTAGAATTTTTAAACCATGTATCTCAATGTTTGCGGCCAAGCGACGGTGCCGAGGTATTTGACATTCATTCCCATTTCTTGCATGGGACCTAAGCATGCAACCAAGGACACACATTTGATTTTTCAATCCATTTTTATGCACTCGAGCATGTGCATGTAGTTCAAATTTGAATTATGCACATAAATGCATAGAAAACTCAGTTAATGTATAAAAACGTCCAAACGAACCACAAAAAATTCCAAATTTTAACACGACTCTCCTGTTGTTCTATGTTGACACCAGAAAATTTTTGAAAGCAAGAATAGGCAACGAACATCGTTTCGTCCACAAAGGTGACATGTTCCCTACCGGAACCATGTGGCTTGTTGTGAGAAGCTCTGGTTTGTGAGAAGCTTATACCAAAACCTGCCCCATATGGGACAATTTTTTTACCATAGCATGTTGATGCCATTCCATGATAGTATTCCAAGTTTCATGAATTTCAGATGAGTTTTGGATTTACTAGAATTTTTAAACCATGTATCTCAATGTTTGCGGCCAAGCGACGGTGCCGAGGTGTTTGACATTCATTCCCATTACTTGCATGGGACCTAAGCATGCAACCAAGGACACACATTTGATTTTTCAACCCATTTTTATGCACTGGAGCATGTGCATGTAGTTCAAATTTGAATTATGCACATAAATGCATAGAAAACTCAGTTAATGTATAAAAATGTCCAAACGAACCTCAAAATTTTCCAAAATTTAACACGACTCTCCTGTTGTTCTATGTTGATACCAGAAAAAATTTGAAAGCAAGAAGAGGCAATGAACATCGTTTCGTCCACAAAGGTGACATGTTCCCTACCGGAACCATGAGGCTTGTTATGAGAAGATCTGGTTTTTGAGAAGCTTATACCCAAACCTGTCCCAAATGGGACAATTTTTTCACCACAGCATGTTGATGTCGTTCCATGATAGCATGCCAAGTTTCATGAAGTTCAGACGAGTTTTGGATTTACTAGAATTTTTAAACCATGTATCTCAATGTTTGCGGCCAAGCGACGGTGCCGAGGTATTTGACACTCATTCCCATTTCTTGCATGGGACCTAAGCATGCAACCAAGGACACACATTTGATTTTTCAACCCATTTTTATGCACTGGAGCATGTGCATGTAGTTCAAATTTGAATTATGCACATAAATGCATAGAAAAGTCAGTTAATGTATAAAAAATGTTCAAACAAACCACAAAAAATTCCAAATTTTAACACGACTCTCCTGTTGTTCTATGTTGACACCAGGAAAAATTTGAAAGCAAGAAGAGGCAACGAACATCGTTTCGTCCACAAAGGTGACATGTTCCCTACTGGAACCATGTGGCTTGTTGTGAGAAGCTCTGGTTTGTGAGAAGCTTATTCCAAAACCTGCCCCAAATGGGACAATTTTTTTTACCACAGCATGTTGATGCCATTCCATGATAGCATGCCAAGTTTCATGAATTTCAGACGATATTTGGATTTACTAGAATTTTTAAACCATGTATCTCAATGTTTGCGGCCAAGCGATGGTGCCGAGGTGTTTGACATTCATTCCCATTACTTGCATGGGACCTAAGCATGCAACCAAGGACACACATTTGATTTTTCAACCCATTTTTATGCACTAGAGCATGTGCATGTAGTTCAAATTTGAATTATGCACATAAATGCATAGAAAACTCAGTTAATGTATAAAAATGTCCAAACGAACCCCAAAAATTTCCAAAATTTAACACGACTCTCCTGTTGTTCTATGCTGATACCAGAATAAATTTGAAAGCAAGAAGAGGCAATGAACATCGTTTCGCCCACAAAGGTGACACGTTCCCTACCGAAACTGTGAGGCTTCTTGTGAGAAGCTTATATACCAAAACCTGCCCCAAATGGGACAATTTTTTTACCACAACATGTTGATGCCATTCCATGATAGCATGCCAAGTTTCATGAATTTCAGACGAGTTTTGGATTTACTAGAATTTTTAAACCATGTATCTCTATGTTTGTGGCCAAGCGACGGTGCCGAGGTGTTTGACATTAATTCCCATTTCTTGCATGGGACCTAAGCATGCAACCAAGGACACAAATTTGATTTTTTTAACCCATTTTTATGCACTGGAGCATGTGCCCGTTGTTCAAAATTGAATTATGCACATAAATGCCTAGAAAACTCAGTTAATGTATAAGAATGTCCAAGCGAACCCCAAAAAATTCCAAAATTTAACACAACACTCTTGTTATTCTATGTTGACACCATAAAAAATTTGAAAGCAAGAAGAGGCAACGAATATCACTTCGTCCACAAAGGTGACACGTCCCTACCGGAACCATGAGGCTTCTTGTGAGAAGCTCTAGTTTGTGTGAAGCTTATACCAAAACCTGCCCCAAATTGGACAATTTTTTACCACAACATGCTGATGCCATTCCATGATAGCATGCCAAGGTTCATGAATTTCAGACGAGTTTTGGATTTACTAGAATTTCAAAACCAAGTATCTCAACGTTTGCCAGAAAGAGCCACAGTGTCGAGGTGTTTGAAATTCATCACCATTTCTTGCATGGGACATAAGCATCAACCCATGGACACATATATGATTTTAGAACCCATTTTGGTGCACCGGAGCATGTGCATGTAGTTTAATTTCTAATTGTGCACTTGAAATGCCTAGGAAACCAAGTTATTGTATAAAAATGTCCAAACGAACCCTGAATAATTCCAAATTTTTTGACGACACACCTATAGTTGCATGTTCACTGCAGATAAAAGTTCTAGCAATTCAAACACCCTCCTTTGCCGCTGTGACCCAATATGCATTTCAAATCAAGACGAAACATCAAGTAGACCGCACTGCACACAGTTCATTATCACCAATCATGTGAGATGCAGTACAAAATATCTTGGAGCACCATCAGAGTTGTATGTATATGGCTTATGCGAGAAGGTGCGTCTGCTACAGTCCACAGCCGGCGCATCAAGGACACCAGCTTGCTCCCCAAATATCATTTCGCTGTTCAATCGTCGTCGGTGAAAGATGGGGATGTGGACCCGCGTCGTGAGGGCCACTTCGGCGGCCCACTCTAGCTAGAGTGCGGCCGCAGCCACCATGCACGTGGTAACAAGCTGCGTGAGCGTGTCCGTAATCTGCGACCGGGCGGCCAAGGCAGCCCAAATGGCCGTTGTTGCTACTTAGGTGGCGGCAGCAACATCTACGTCAGGGATAGCAACTAGAGAGAGCGGCACAACAGCTATCCGTTCCACAGCGGCGACCTTAGCCCTAATGGAGGCCGCCCATGACCATGTCGAGGCCGCCCACGCCCAGCTCGTGGCGGTCACCGCACAAATCGAACGAAGCTTCTCCGACAACGGTCGACAACCCACGGCCGAAGAGTTGGCAATCGCCGAGAGCGTTCGAGCAGCCGTACGTTCCTTCATGGCATACCTTGCCATGTCGGAGCCCGTCCAAGCCCAGATAGCGGCCGCCCACGCCCAGCTCATGGCGGCCTTTTCCAAAGAGATGGCGTACGCGGATGGCGAGATGCTTGCCGAGTATGGTGCGATTGATGCCATGGAGCCCCTTCCCCAGGAGATCGTCGGGCGCGAGCTGGACATGGAGGAGGCGACGAAGATCGACGAGCGCCAGCCGTAGTAGCACTCTTTGTTTAATTTAGAGTGCCGGTCTTTCATTTGTTAGGGTAATGTTTAGGTCAGCTAGCTCTGTTTAATTGCTGAACTTGCTCGATTAAGAAGTGTGGGTGTGCTGTAGGCTCCTTTGCGTACCCAAATTATGCAATGACGTGGATGACCACTGTAACCAGGGATATTCAGACCAAAATTTGCACGTTCAAACTCATCACACACGGGGTAAGCTATATGAATCGTTTGTGATGTTTACATATCGTACACAGTGCTGAATAAGGGACCGTGTCTGATGACACTTTGCGCGCCAGTTTTTTCGCTGCACCGATCCAAAATTTTCGGCTTCCGCGGAAATATCTACCTCCCTGCCCCCTCCCCCTTACCAAAAGCCACATTTCACCTATTTCTGCCTTCCTTTCCAAGTTCAAACCTTCACTCATTGCTTGCAGTGCCGCCTCCTCATCGGCGATCCTCCTTCACGCTGCTCGGCCTCATCGATCCAGACAGGTAATCCACACCCGACCCCCATCCTCCTCCTTCCACATCCCACATGCCCCGACTGCTGGCGCGACACCTTCCACCCAAATCACCGACCCCTCCCCCAAATAAGTGCGCCCTAAGCCATGGTGCATGCAGTATAGCCAGGAGCTCAAGGAGCATTTGGCAGCGGAGAAGCAAATCGCGGCTGCACGCGCGGATGAGGTCGCGATGGCTGCCATTCGTGCCAACCCCCAGATCTTGGAGGAGCACCTCGTCATCGAGGCCACCATCGATGCCTCGCGCACTGGCGCTGCAATGTTGTTGGCTACTTTATGACAGTTCATGGCATTTTCTCGAGGACACCGTCGGTGCCTTCGACGAAGACTACGAGGTGTTTTCTCTGTGTGCCTGTGCTTACCACAACTCGAGAGACAGCAGGTTGGTGCCCGGAGAGGCTCAGGCAACTCACCACTACGAGGAGGGCACCCACAATGTGGAGGCCTCACCCTCTTCCATGTCCAAGGAGCCAATCATCATCGATATCTCTGACGATGAGGAGTAGCTTATCTTATTAGCTCACTATAAGGACCTATGTTCAGTTAGCTAGCTACGCCGGTTAAGCATGCTCGGTTTACCCGTTGCATGTGCTGCTCTTACCTTTCCTTAACAAATTCTATTGAATTGTCCTATCTACTTTTACCATGCAATCTGTTGTTCTAGTGTATATGTTCTATATGTCGTGCAATGTGGTGCTCACTTATTAACTATTTGGTTAATTATTTGTCGTGTTTAGTTAACTGTTTGGTTCAATTCTGCAATGTGATGTTCAATTCTTCAGGGTGCAATTTTGTATTGTATTCCATGTGAGAAATAAATCAAATTTATCTGTACAAAATACATGAGAAACAAATACAATTGCTATATTTCCAAGTTGTCAAGCATGCTTGGTTTGCTTAACTGTCTCATCTTCTAGTATGTTATATATTGTGCAATGTGATGCTCAGTTAATGTTTGGTTTATTTGTCGTGGTGTTTAGTTAACTATTTGGTTCAAGTCTGCAATGCGATGTTCAATTGTTGTGGGTGCATTTTGTTATTGTATATCATGTGAGAAATAAATCGGATTTGGCTGTACTAAATACATGAGAAACATATACAATTGCTATATTTCCAAGTTGTTAAGCATGCTTTGTTTGGTTAACTGTCTGATCTTCTATTAGGAGTATGTTATATTGTGCAATGTGGTGCTCAGTTAATGTTTGGTTCATTTGTTGTGGTGTTTAGTTAACTGGTTGGTTCAATTCTGCAATGCGATGTCCAATTGTTGTGAGTAGAATTTTGTATTGTTATGCATGTGAGGAATAAATCGAATTTGGCTGCACTTAATACATGAGAAACATATACAATTGCTATATTTCCTGGTTCTTAATCATGCTTGGTTTGGATAAATAGGTTTTCCACGTGGCTCGAATTAATCTGATGAATCTGCAATGTGTTTATTTTTCATCAACATATTTTACTGATAGCATGCTAACCCTCACTTAACCTGATCACTAACTACCTTATATGTGTAGCAGGGAAACAATGGGAAGCACTGAGGTTTACAATCGAGGTTTGCACATGCATGGTCCTTTGTCTAATAACACATTATTGTGCAATTGCAGGAACCATTCCAATATTTAGGTTTTTAACAATTTGGTCTTGCACATGTAGGTCCTGTTGTCAGAGGTTTTGACCCACTGTTTGACCCTTTTTGCATATGGGGAAATGAGTTGTCCATGAATATCAGTCAAGTCAAGAAACTCAGAAACATTGTCAGGATAAAGAAATTAGTGACAAAAACAACAAGATCTTTGTCTGCACAATGAAGAAGACATCAGTTCACTACAGGATGGTACTAACTGTTATACCTTGTCTTTTTTATTCCTTTGCGCCATTTCAAATCTAGAGAAGATATTTATGCATATCCTTGTTTTTAGGCCTTTCCAAAGTAGTTCACTGATGATTACCTCTCAAACCATCTGTATGGTCAGGAGGCGAGAAAGGTATTCATACAACACCCACAGTTCAATATTGAAGTCTTCTTGACGAGGACGAAGGATGGACGGTCAATCATCCACAGGCATTGGCCTAAAGTTGCAAAGACCTTCAACATCAATGAAGGCTCAATATTCGCCTTCCGCTTCAGCAGTTTTCCAGATGAGATTCATTTGTCTATGTACCGTCTATGATGCTAATTTCGAAAGGTTATAGATGTTGCATGTGAAACTTGGTGCTGGTGCAGTTGTGTAATGGGGTAGCTGAGTGCTGAAGCTATATGATGTTGTACTCTGATGTATTTCAATTATGAAATCCCACTTCCTTAATACGAAAATGAAATATATTGTGTGCTTAATATGAAATGTCAATTAGATTAATAAATGGATTATTAATAATAGGCCAATTAGCCTGTTAATTGGGTTTTTCTCTTGCAAACGGTTATTGAGAAAACACCGTGGGCGATGACCTCAGACAACACACACAGTTTCTAGGAATAAAACGTGTTGGATCAATGAATAATCACACACATCTTCCTCTTGAAAACTGTTTGCGTTATGCCACCATGCGCAAACGTTTACCACATAAAAAGTGTGTGTGATGGATAGCCTATGCCACACAGTTTCTTCTACACACCGTGTGTGATGCATTCAATAACGCAAACGGTAAAATTGTTAATATCGTCTGCAATGGCAACACTATCACAAATGATTTAATGGGGAAAATTGTGTGTGATGTACGTACGAATGGAAATTTTTTCCCTGGATTGACTGTGTGGGATGTACATACGAACGGAAACGTACTTCTTGGATTGACTGTGTGGGATGTACATACGAACAGAAACGTATTCCTTGGATTGACTGTGTGGAATGTACATACAAACGGAAAGTTTGTCTGGGACTGACTGTGTGGGATGTACTTATGACCGAAAATGATTGGGCCTATATAATTGTATTTTTTAACACAACTATACATATAACCGTATTTGATCGCTCGCCCGTCGCACACGAGCTCATTTTACCCAGCGTGTGTGACCGGAGGGCCTATCCCCGACGGTTTCTGGGTCGTGTGCGAAGGACCCCCCTATCGCCCACACTCACTTGGCAATGGTTCAAAATGCCATTGCGGAAAGGGGTTAAAAATCATTTGTATAGCACCTCACTTTACCAGTGGGACTATGGTGAGACATATGCCCTCGTTGCTAGACTTGAGTCCATTCGCATTTTACTTGCTTATGCCAATCACCATGATATCACTTTATACCAAATGGACATTAAAAGTGCTTTTCTAAATGGTGAAATTGAGGAGGAAGTGTATGTTAAACAACCTCCCAGCTTTGTTAATCCCAAGAAACATAATCATGTCTACAAACTTCACAAAGCTCTTTATGGTCTTAAACAAGCTCCTAGAGCTTGGTATAAATGCTTGACTAAGTTTCTTATTGAAAAAGGCTTTGAAATTGGGAAAATTGATTCTACACTTTTTACTAAAAGGGTTAATGGTGAATTATTTGTGTGCCAAATTTATTTGGGTGATATCATATTTGGTTCTACTAACCCCCATTTTAGTGAAAAGTTTGGAAGACTAATGTCGGAGAAGTTTGAGATGTCTATGATGAGTGAACTCAGATTTTTCCTTGGTTTGCAAATCAAGAAAACTAAGGTACCTTTGTCTCACAAACAAAGTATACCAAGGATCTTTTCAAGAAGTTCAACATGCAAGAAAGCAAAGCTATGAAAACACCCATGCCTACTAGTGGACATCTTGAGTTGACTAAGGATGGCAATCCGGTTGACCAAAAGGTTTACCGTTCTATGATTGGTTCATTGTTATATGTATGTGCCTCCCATCCCGATATTATGCTAAGTGTGTGCATGTGTGCATGATATCAAGCGGCTCCTAAAGAATGTCATCTTAAGGCCGTGAAAAGGATAGTGAGATATTTAATTCATACACCAAACTTTGGCATTTGGTATCCTAAGAGGTCATCTTTTGAACTTGTTGGCTAGTCTGACTCAGACTATGCTGGTGACAAGGTTGATAGGAAGTCCACTTCGGGTACTTGTCAATTTCTTGGTAGATCCCTTGTCTCTTGGTCCTCCAGGAAACAAAACTCGGTATCCTTATCCACCACCGAAGCGGAATACATTGCTGCCAGATCATGTTGTGCTCAATTACTTTGGATGACCCAAACTCTTAAAGATTATGGGATACATGTGAAGCATGTTCCATTGCTTTGTGACAATGAGAGTGCAATTAAGATTGCCCACAATCCCATGTAACATTCTCGAACTAAGCATATTGAAGTTCATCATCATTTCATTTGTGATCATGTTGCTAAAGGAGACATCAATCTTAAGCATGTTCGTACCGACAAGCAATTGGCGGATATATTCAATAAACCACTTGATGAAAAGGTATTTTGACGTTTGAGAGGTGAATTGAACATCATTGATGCCTCAAACTTAGAATAGAGATTCCATTTGGATACATGCAAGGCATGAGCCTATGTGACTAATCCTTGATTTTTCTCTTATGATGATGTTCATTTATCTTGGATATATATTTGCACCCTTGAACATTATCTAACCCTTGTAGGTACTTGGATGAACCTCAATCTATGAGATTGCAAATCACTCACATCTTGAGCGATCTCTACATCACCAAGTATCTATGATTTGGTTGTAGAAATCAAGGAAGCATGAACTCACTTAACATATCCTTTGACTATTTCAATATATCAAATCTCAATTGGTATCAAATTTCATGATTGTCAATTTGGATACACAAGTGCTATTACTTGCAAGACTAACCCATGTAGGAAGATGAACTTCAACTCCAAAGGATGCCTACAACTCTTGATGGACCACGTCAACCTTGAGCATCCAACACAAGTTCAACTACATGATAAAGATCAACACCACAACCCAAGGTATGTCATTACATCTTAGAGAAGCTTTACTCCAAGTCATGAGTTAAAGCAAATCAACAAGATGTGAATACATCAAAATGCTTAAATGAAAAATGGCAACCCCATTTTGAGCTTAACGATGAGTATGACCTATGATCAAGTGACCTCACTTGACTCCTAAGTCAACATACTCTAACATAGGTGACTCTGTCGCCGACCACCTCTAGATGAAGTTCTCTAGTGTTCTTTTTGTATATTTTATTTCCACTGCATGTTTTCTTGCTATTGTGTTTCTGATGGCTCGTATCCGCGTCAGTTTTTCCCCGAAGAGGAAGGGATGATGTAGTACAACTTCGGTAGGTATTTCCTTCAGTTATGAAACCAAGGTTATCGAACCAGTAGGAGAACCAAGCAACACTATGTAAATGGTACTTGCACACAAAGAACAAATACTTGCAACCTGACGCGTAAGAGGGGTTGTCAATCCCTCACGGGTAAAAGATTGGTAAAGATATAATTTGGTAGATGCAAATAGAATAACGACAAATAAAATTCAGCGAGGTATTTTTGGGGTTTTTGATAATATAGATCTGAAAATAAAAGATGCAAGTAAATAAAAAGAAAAATAGCAATATAGATCTGAAGATATATGATGAGAAAATAGACCCGGGGGCCGTAGATTTCACTAGTGGCTTCTCTCGAGAAAATAGCATACGGTGGGTAGACAAATTACTGTTGGGCAATTGATAGAACTTCAAATAATTATGACGATATCCAGGTAATGATCATTATATAGGCATCACGTCCAAGATTAGTAGACCGACTCCTGCCTGCATCTACTACTATTACTCCACACATCGACCGCTATCCAGCATGCATCTAGTGTATTAAGTTCATGGAGAAACGGAGTAATGCAATAAGAACGATGACATGATGTAGACAAGATCTATTCATGTAGGAATAGACCCCATCTTGTTATCCTTAATAGCAATGATACATACATGTCATGTCCCCTTCTGTCACTGGGATTGAGCACCGTAAGATCGAATCCATCACAAAGCACCTCTTCCCATGGCAAGAAAAACCGATCTAGTTGGCCTAACTAAACCAAAGATTCGAAGAAGAAATACGAGGCTATAAGTAATCATGCGTATAAGAGATCAAAAGAAGACTCAAATAACTTTCATGGATAAAATAGATCTGATCATAAATTCAAAGTTCATCAGATCCCATCAAACACACTGCAAAAAGAGTTACATCAAATAGATCTCCAAGAGACCATTGTATTGAGAATCAAATGAGAGAGAGGAAGCCATCTAGCTACTAACTACAGACCTGTAGGTCTACAATGAACTACTCACGCATCATCGGAGAGGCACCAATGAGGATGATGAACCCCTCCGTGATGGTGTCTAGATTGGATCTGGTGATTCTGGAACTTGCAGTGGCTGGAATTGTTTTTCATCGACTCCCCTAGGACTTCTGGAATATTTGGGTATTTATAGAGCAAAGAGGCGGTGCGGGAGGCCACCGAGGTGGGCACAACCCACCAGGGCGCGCCCAAGTGGGTTGTGCCCCCCTCGGGGCACCCCTCTACTACTTCTTTGGCCCATCCTGTGTCTTCTAGCCCAGAAAAATTCTCCAAAAAGTTTCGCTGCGTTTAGATTCTGTTTGGTATTGATTTTCTGCGAAGTAAAAAACAAGCAAAAAACAGCAACTGGCAATGGGCACTATGTCAATAGGTTAGTCCCAAAAAATGATATAAAGTTGCTATAAACTGATTGTAAAACATCCAAGAATGATAATATAACAGCATGGAACAATCAAAATTTATAGATACATTGGAGACGTATCAGCATCCCCAAGCTTAATTCCTGCTCGTCCTCGAGTAGGTAAATGATAAAAAAAGAATTTTTGATGTGGAATGCTGCCCAACATGTTCATCACATTATTTTCTTTTGTAGCATGGACATATGGACTTTTATATGGTTCAAAGCAATAGTCTAGTTTTGACATGAAGATTTCAATACTCAAGCATATCAACAAGCAACCATGTCTTTCAAAATATCAACACTAAAGGAAGTTATCCCTAGCCCATCATGCTCAATCATTGATCCATTCATGAAACACAATCGCATATTAGCTACATCCAATGCTCAAGTACAATCATAGTGCCCCTTAGTTGGTGCTTTATAAGAGAAGATGGAGACTCAAATAAAAATAAAAATTGCATAAAGTAAATAGAAAGGCCCTTCGCAGAGGGAAGTAGGGATTTGTAGAGGTGCCAGAGCTCAAAGCAAAAATTAAGAGATAAAACATTTTGAGAGGTATACTTTTCCCGTCAACAAAAATGACTGAGTAATTCCCAACACTTTCCATGCTAGATATATCATAGGCGGTTCCCAAATAGAAAATAAAGTTTATTCCTTTTTCCACCATACTTTCACATTCCACGGCTAGCCGTATCCATGGGTGTCATCCATACCAGCACTTTCCAAGGAATTTATTATTTGACAACATAAAGTAAATTTCTTTTTCATTTCGGGACTGGGCATCCCTAATACCTTTGCCGTACTCTCGTGCAATGACAAGTGAATAAACACTCATCTTGAGAATAACACATCTAGCATGGAAAATATTGGCCACCCCCTACCGCTTCATGAGCGGTACGAGCATACAAAAAGGAAATTTATTTTGAAATTGGAGATGGCACATACAAATTTGCTTAGAACGGCACGGAAATACCGCATATAGGTAGGTATGGTGGACTCATATGGCAAAACTGGGTTTAAGGTTTTTGGATGCAGAAGTAGTATTCCTACTTAGTACAAGTGAAGGCTAGCAAAAAGATTGAGAAGCATCCAACCAAGAAACAAAAAATCTCATAAACGAGCATTAAGCATAACTAACACCGAATAATGCACCACAAGTAGGATGTAATTTCATTGCATAACTATTGACTTGCGTGCTTGCATAGGGAATCACAAACCTTAACACTAATATTCTTACTAAAGCATAATTACTCATCAACATGACTCATATATTATATCATCATATCGCAAAACTATTACAAAGAATCAAGTTTAATTTGTCCAATGATCTTCATGAAAGTTTTTATTGTATCCCTCTTGAATATCTATCACTTTGGGACTAGTTTCATATGTTTCTTTTGATAGCTCAAACAAATCTAAGTGAAGAACATGAGCATAAATTTTTTTTGTCTCTCAAAATAATATAAGTGAAGCATGAGAGAATTTCTTTAAAAATATTAAAGCACACCGTGCTCAAAAAGATGTAAGTGAAGCACTAGAGCAATTCCATAGCTCAAAAAATTTAAGTGAAGCACATAGAGCAATTCTAATAAATCATAGCATAATTTTGGCTCTCTCAAATAGGTGTGTCCAGCAAGGATACTTGTGACAAACTAAAAAGCAAGACAAGTAAAGACTCATATCATACAAGATGCTCCAAGCAAAACTCATGATATGTGACGAATAAAAATATAGCTCCAAGTAAAATATCGATGGTTGTTAGAAGAAAGAGGGGATGCCACTCGGGGGCATCCCCAAGCTTAGTTGCTTGTTTCTCTTTGGATAATAGCTTGGGGTGCCATGGGGAATCCCCAAGCTTAGGCTCTTCTTACTCCTTATTCCTTCATCCATCGTGATCTCACCCAAAACGTGAAAACTTCAATCACACAAAACTTAACAAAACCTTCGTGAGATCCGTTAGTATAAGAAAACCAATCTTTACTTTAAGTATTGTAGAAAACCCATTAAAATTTTGTTATTGCATTATATCTACTTTATTCTAACTTTACCATGGCTTATACCCCCCGATACAAACCATAGATTCATCAAAATAAGCACACAATGCAAAGAAAACAGAATCTTTCAAAAACAGAATAGTCTGTAAAGATGTGAATTGTTCTCATACTTCTGTAACTCCAAAAATTCTGAAAAATTGGGAAAATAGAGGCAATGTGTATATCAATCTTGTGTAAAAAATAAAAAAAAATCATCGCTTCTGTGAATCTAGACAATTATTTTACAGAAGTTTCTGTTTTCCAACAAGATCAAATCAACTATCACCAAAGCTATCCCAAAGGCTTTACTTGGCACCAAAACTAATTAAAACATAAAAAACACAATCATAATAGAGGCATAATTGTGCAAACACTCAAGAACAAAATTAAAAAGGAAAAAATATATTTTATTCATTGGGTTGCCTCCCAACAAGCACTATCGTTTTACGCCCCTAGCTAGACATAAAGCAAAGATCTAAGTATTGTCATCTTTGGTTTTGGATCCATAGGATGCCCTCATGATTGATTCATATGGAGGCTTAATTCTTGTTCTAGGGAAGTGTTCCATACCCTTTCTCAAAGTAAATTGAAATTTAATATTCCCTTCTTTCATATCAATCACGGCACCTATAGTGCGTAAAAATGGTCTACCAAGAATAATTGGGCAAGACGGATTGCAATCAATATCAAGAACAATAAAATCTATGGGCACATAATTCCTATTTGCAAGAATAAGAACATCATTAATTCTTCCCATAGGCTTTTTAATAGTAGAATCCACCAAGTGCAAGTTTAAAGAACACTCTTCAATATTGGTAAGACCAAGCACATCACATAAAGATTTCGGAATTGTGGAAACACTAGCACCCAAATCACATAAAGCAAAACACTCATAATTTTTTATCTTGGCTTTGAAGGTGGGTTCCCATTCATCATGTAATTTTCTAGGAATTGAGATCTCTAATTCCAACTTTTCTTCAAAAGGTTTCATCATGGCATCAACAATATGTTTAGTAAAAGCTTTATTTTGTTCATAGGCATGAGGTGAATTGATCATGGATTGCAACAAAGAAATACAATCAATCAAAGAGCAACTATCATAATTAAAGTCTTTGTAATCCAAAAGAGTGGGCATATCACTAGTTAAAGTTTTGACCTCTCCAAACCCACTTTCATCAATTTTCTCAACAGGATTTTCACCCTCCGAATTATCGGGACGCCTTCTAAATAAAGTTGACTCTTCTTCAGTCCCTTTATCATCAATTTTAATTTTACTAAACAAGGAATCAATAGGAGAAATACCATTCACTTTAAGATCTTCATCACTTTTATGAAAGCAATCAGTAGAAAACGCTTTTTCTAAAAATTCTGTTTTAGCTCTAAGCATAGCGGTTCTTTTCTTACTTTCATCCATAGAAACATACAAAGCTTTAATTGATTCCTCAACCTTAGGCACAAAAAAATTCATCTTGAGATTTTCTACATCATGAGAAATTCTATCAATGCTTCTAGACATATCATCAATCATATTCAACTTTTCTTCTATCGTATTATTGAAAATCTTTTAGGCACTGATAAATTCTTTAATATTATTCTCAATATCAGAGGTGTTCCTATTATTATTATAAGAAGGATTACCATAGGAACCACCATAATTATTAGAGGAATTTCCAGGAAAAGGCCTAGGATTAAAATTACCTCTATAAGCATTGTTATTAAAATTGTTTCGCGAGACAAAATTCACATCTATGGGATCACTATTTTGCTCAATCAAAGTAGACAAGGGCACATCATTAAGATCAATAGGAGCACTTTTATTAGCAACCAATTTCATAAGAGCATCAACCTTTTCACTCAAAGTACTAATTTCTTCAACCGAATTAACTTTTTTACTAGTAGGCGCTCTTTCAGTGTGCCATTGTGAATAATTTGCCATAATATTATTAAGCAATTTAGTAGCTTCACCCAAAGTAATTTCCATAAAAGTACCACCCACGGCAGAATCTAAAAGATTTCCAGAGACAAAATTCAATCCTGCATAAAAATTTTGTATGATCATCCAAAGATTTAAACCATGAGTGGGACAATTTCTTAGCATCAATTTCATTCTTTCCCAAGATTGCGCAACATGTTCATGCTCAAGTTGCTTAAAATTCATGATCTGAGTTCTAAGGGAAATAATTTTCGCGGGCGGAAAATACTTAGTAATAAAAGCATCTTTGCACTTGTCCCAAGAATCAGTACTATTGCGTGGCAAAGAAGAAAACCAAATTTTTGCACGTTCTCGCAAAGAAAACGGAAATAATTTCAACTTCACAATATCATTATCCACATCTTTTGTCTTTTGCATATCGCATAATTCTACGAATGTGTTAAGATGGGATGTGGCATCCTCATTAGGACTACCGGAAAATTGATCTTTCATGACAAGATTCAACAAAGCGGCATTAATATCACAAGATTCCACACTAGTGGCAGGAGGAGCAATCAGAGTGCTAATAAAATCATTGTTGTTGGTATTGGAGAAATCGCACAACTTAGTGTTCTCTTGAGTCATCGTGACTACGCAAACAAGATTGCACACAAAAACAGATCTGACGAAAAAACTGCGAACGAAAAAAAGAGGGCGAATAAAATGGCAAATTTTTGTGAAGTGGGGGAGATGAAAACGAGAGGCAAATGGCAAATAATGTAAATTGCAAGGAGATGAGATTTGTGATTAGGAACCTTATAGATGTTGATGATGTCTCCCCGGCAACGGCGCTAGAAATTGGCGAGTTGTCGGGAGACTATCTTGACATGATCCTCCCCGGCAACGGCGCCAGAAATTGGCGAGTTGTCGGGAGACTATCTTGACTTGATCCTCCCTGGCAACGGCGCCAGAAATCCTTTCTCGATGGCTCGTATCCGCGTCAGTTTTTCCCCGAAGAGGAAGGGATGATGCAGTACAGCTTTGGTAGGTATTTCCCTCAGCTATGAAACCAAGGTTATCAAACCAGTAGGAGAACCAAGCAACACTATGTAAACGGTACTTGCACATAAAGAACAAATACTTGCAAACTGACGCGTAAGAGGGGTTGTTAATCCCTCACGTGTAAAAGATTGGTAAAGATATAATTTGGTAGATGCAAATAGAATAACGTCAAATAAAATTCATCGAGTATTTTTGGGGTTTTTGATAATATAGATCTAAAAATAAAAGATGCAAATAAATAAAAAGGCAAATAGAAATATAGACCTGAAGATATATGATGAGAAAATAGACCCGGGGGCCGTAGATTTCACTAGTGGCTTCTCTCGAGAAAATAGCATACGGTGGGTAGACAAATTACTGTTGGGCAATTGATAGAACTTCAAATAATTATGACAATATCCAGGCAATGATCATTATATAGGCATCATGTCCAAGATTAGTAGACCGACTCCTACCTGCATCTACTACTATTACTCCACACATCGACCCCTATCCAGCATGCATCTAGTGTATTAAGTTCATGGAGAAACGGAGTAACGCAATAAGAACGATGACATGATGTAGACAAGATCTATTCATATAGGAATAGACCCCATCTTGTTATCCTTAATAGCAATGATACATACATGTCATGTCCCCTTCTGTCACTGGGACTGAGCACCATAAGATCGAACCCATCACAAAGCACCTCTTCCCATGGCAAGAAAAATCGATCTAGTTAGCCTAACTAAACCAAAGATTCGAAGAAGAAATACGAGGCTATAAGTAATCATGCATATAAGAGATCAAAAGAAGACTCAAATAACTTTCATGGATAAAATAGATCTGATCATAAACTCAAAGTTCATCGAATCCCAACAAACACACCACAAAAAGAGTTACATCAAATAGATCTCCAAGAGACCATTGTATTGAGAATCAAATGAGAGAGAGGAAGCCATCTAGCTACTAACTATGGACTCGTAGGTCTACAATGAACTACTCATGCATCATCAGAGAGGCACCAATGAGGATGATGAACCCCTCCGTGATGGTATCTAGATTGGATCTGGTGGTTCTGGAACTTGCGGCAGCTAGAATTGTTTTTCGTCGACTCCCCTAGGGTTTCTAGAATAGTTGGGTATTTATAGAGCAAAGAGGTGGTGCGGGAGGCCACCGAGGTGGGCACAACCCACCAGGGCACCCAGGCTCGCCCAGGTGGGTTGTGCCCTCCTCGGGGCACCCCTCTGGTACTTCTTTGGCCCGTCTTGTGTCTTCTGGCCCAGAAAAATTCTCCAAAAAGTTTCGCTGCGTTTGGACTCCATTTGGTATTGATTTTCTACGAACTAAAAAACAAGCAAAAAACAACAACTGGCACTAGGCACTATGTCAATAGGTTAGTCCCAAAAAATGATATAAAGTTGCTATAAACTGATTGTAAAGCATCCAAGAATGATAATATAACAGCATGGAACAATAAAAAATTATAGATACCTTGGCGACGTATCAGTTTCCCTTCGAAACTTAAACAAAAAAAACTTCATCTAGATCTCTTTTGTTTTCTACTTCATGTGTCTCTGTACCTAAGTTTAATTCCTTGAAAATCCTTATGAAAATTCCTTGAAAATCTTAGTGAAATTTCATTTGCCAAGTTAGCTGAGTTGACAATTTTTTTCTCTACGTTGAACTCGGTTCCACCGATCCAAGCCCATCGGCAGACCAAAATACAAGGTGTCCTTGTTCATTGGTACAACCGACACGGACTAACTCGGTCTCACCGATGAGCACCTTCGGTGGCTCTGCTATCTCGGAGTCAACGATTCAAATAGATCGGCACCACCGATTTCACTGTTGATAAAACTTTTCTGCCATCTTATATTGCCTATTTCTTTAGCTCCACTCAATGATTCTTTTCCTCTATCAGCATCTTAAGCTACATGCTGCTTTGTAGTGTCTCTCAAGGACCACATCTACCTGACTCATGTTCCTGAAGTTGCCCTTCTTGGAAATTGATGTCAAAGGGGGAGAGAGAGAGAGCACATCAAAGCTTATCAAGAGAAAGAGAACACATCTAAGCTCTTCTAGAGATGCATGTTAATAAGAGGAGAGAAGCCACATGTCTTTAAGAGGGGAAAGACATGTTAGTATAATTGTACTTGATTTTTTTGCTCTGATCTTAATTGATCCATCTTTGCGCTGATTTTATGTCACCCTACCTTCTCCCATTATCCAATATTAGATTCAGGGGGAGAAAGAGTCTATGCTTAAGGGGAAAAAATCCTTGGAACTTATTGCAAATCTTTAAATCTTTGGGGACATGTCTATATCTGAATGAAGTACTCACTTTGTAGTACTCACCGATTACATGTCATCCCAGTTTTGGTACTCTTGTGGATCTTGGAATTCTTTTTGTTTGGAATGTTCTTGTGTTATCTAACCCTATTTTCTCAAGTTTACTCCTTCAAAGGTCAGCTCAAGAACCACAAGGTAAGTATATGCATCACACTCATGTGCATGATGATCCCTTGCGTTTGCACATATTGTTTGCAAGGGGGATTCATAAACATGAAGGTACATCTTTCAACTATATTCTTTACTGTGATGCATATAGCCAAGATACATGTAACTCATTGCCTACTCTGTTGTGTTATGCATTCACATGTCCTTCTATCTTATCTTCACATGATTGCATACATGTAGGGGGAGCTCATGCATGTTACATGTTGTTCCAAATCTTTACTTACTAATCTTCATATCATTTACTTGAAGCTTTGATGTATGTTGTCATCAATTACCAAAAAGGGGGAGATTGAAAACACAAGTGCTCCCTGGGTGATTATGATAATTAATGTCAACATATCTCTTGTTGGACTAATTGTTTTATCTAGCATGGTTTAGATAAGTTCAATAATGGAGTGGTAAGGACAAGAGGATGTGGAACCCCTTCAAAATGCTAAGGACAAAGATTGGCAAAAGCTCAAGACTCTTCATCTTTATTTTAGTGATCCAAGATCACATTGAGTCCATAGGAAAGCCAATACTATTAAAAGGGGATTAGGTGTTGCTTAATGGCTTACTTGCTCAAGTGCTTAGTGATATTGCTCCAAAACCCGCAGCCACTTTCTCCATCCAAATATGTCCAAACCCTAAACTCCAACTCGGCCCCACCGATTCTTTCTATCCGGAGCCACCAAGTTCATATGACATAGCCACTGCCAGAAACCCTAACAGTTCGGTCTCACCGAGATGGCCTTGCCAACTCCCTGTTATCAGTTGCAATTATTTCGGTCTCACCGAAATAGCAATCGGTCTCACCGAGATGGCTTAACCAACTCTCTGTTGCCTTATTGCTTCACTTCGGTCTCACCAAGTTGATGCAATCAGCGCCACCAAGACGCGGCTTGCCCTAAGCCCTAGCACATCGGTCCCACCGAGTTGTTCCAGTTGGTCCCATCGAGATTCCTAATGTTCACATTTTTGAACTGATCGGTGCCACCGAGTTTAACCATTCGGTCCCACCGAGATGATCCAAATGTGTGTAATGGTTGGATTTTGTGTGGAGGCTATATATACCCCTCCACCCCTTTCTCCATTTGAGAGAGAGCATTTAGAACATGCCTACACTTCCACCATTCATTTTCTGAGAGAGAACCACCTACTCATGTGTTGAGATCAAGAGATTCCATTCCTACCAAACCTTGATATCTAGCCTTCACCAAGTTGCTTTCCACTCAAATCACTCTTCCACCATAGCCAAATCCGAGAGAGAGAGAGAGAGAGAGAGTTGAGTGTTGAGGAGACTATCATTTTAAGCACAAGAGCAAGGAGTTCATCATCTACACACCATCTATTACCTTTTGGAGAGTGGTGTCTCCTAGATTGGTTAGGTGTCGCTTGGGAGCCTCCGTCATGATGTGGAGTTGAACCAAGAAGTTTGTAAGGGCAAGGAGATCACCTACTTCGTGAAGTTCTACCCGAGTGAGGCAAGTCCTTCATGGGCGATGGCCATGGTGGGATAGACAAGGTTGCTTCTTCGTGGACCCTTCGTGAGTGGATCCCTCCATGGACTCACGCAACCGTTACCCTTCATGGGTTGAAGTCTCCATCAACGTGGATGTACGATAGCACCACCTATCGGAACCACGCCAAAAATTCTCCGCGTCTCCATTGCGTTTGCACACTCCAATCCCATCCCTTTACTTTCTCGCAAATTGCATGCTTTACTTTTTCCGCTGCCTATACTCTTGTTATGCTTGCTTGAAATGTACTATGAGTGCTTTAATGTGTGCTAAACTCAACCTTAACTTGAAGAAATTAAAAACTGTACTTTTGTTTGTTAGGGGTCTAATCACCCCCCTCTAGACCCCTCTTCTCGATCCTTTCAAGACCACACCAGCCTACACCAATTAACACAATATGGCACTATTATCATCAGCTAGGTAAGGTAATAGGAAAGGAACATTGACACAATGAATGATTGGGCAACCAGACAATAACACTACAATTTAGTAATGTGCAAGATATGAGATAGTACAATCATCCAGCTCAGTATGCAAAACTACCAGGCAGTTTTCCTTACAAAAATCTACATTATCGCCTTTAATTATACATTTTGCTACAAGTAAATTTAGATCAGATAATTGGTGTACGGTACTAAAGGTTGTATTCACGCCGATTAACAAAATACATGCTGATGTAAAAATATAGTGATATACAACATGTGCTTACATCAGCATTGGAGCACAAAGAATTCCCGCAAGATACTTTCCTCGAACACGATCCTAGTTTAGAAAGTCTTCTATCCTTTAAGCTTATTTTCTAAAAGAGAGATGCGTAAGAAACATGTAGAAAATATGATCTGAATGCTATAAAATTTCATGATGCGAGGATACGCACACGCTTTTTAGAAAGTAGTTGACATATTTTTGTTGGACTGGAGTGGACTAGTTCTTTGGCCATTGGAATCTGGTTATTATCAGGAGGAGTTGGGTTTCTCTGTGCTGGAGCAGTATCTATGAACACTGGAGTTGGTTTACTATCTCTTGGCGTTTGGATCTTTTGCAAAGACCTTGTTTGTGGCCCTTCAGATTCTAACATAGTCGTCTTCCCCTTGCATGACTTATATAAAAGAATGGTGCTTCAATTATAAAACATGCTATGATAGAGAGATGGAATAGGTACTGAAGAATAGAAAGGCATGACATATTGACATGTATTCCCTCCATCTGGAAATAAATGGATGCGTCTAGGCGTATTTCAGTTCTAAATACATCCATTTTTATCCATTTCTGCAACATGTAATCTGGACGGAGGGAGTATGATGTAAGAGCAAGGGATACGATAGGACAACAAAGTAAAAGAAACACTATTTGAATGTAAAATTGTATGATAGCTGGAATAGGTACAGAAAACATGAAGGCAACATATGCGTGTATGATGGGGAAACTAAGATGGCATTGCAACAGACCAGTAGAACAACACTTCAATGTAAAAAACATGGTATGGTACACGGATGGAGTACATACTGATGAATAACAATGCATGAGATATTCAAAAGAATGATGTCCAAACTAAGAAGAGGGCATTGTGATAGAGTAGAATGACAATACTTGAATTTGAAAACATGTTATCATGAATGGAATAGGTACTGAAAAACAGGTAGGCATGACATATTTACATGTATGATCAGTAGGCTAAGCACATGGCATTGTAACAGAGTAGATGCAATGCAGGACATTATATGCATGATGTACCCATATCACGGGCCAAGTTAGAGCAAGGAACTTGTGGGGTGAATAGGATTCATCATCTTTCTGCAACTCTTCTGAAGAAACATTTAACTATTCCATCATAATGGATATCATTGACATCAAGTTTGTTGGCCGTTACATTGCTCCGCGAGGTTCTTGTGGATTTGTTCCGATATTCAATATCAGTGTGTGCAATTATATCTGACATGCATGGAAGACAACTAGTAGTGAGATTATGTAATGAGTACCTGTAGGAGATGGCTTAAATAGTAGGACTAGACTTAACTAGCAGCAACAGGTCTCAAAAACTAAAGAGAGAACATAGACGATAGCTACAAAATATTTATTTTTTGTACTCGAGATTAACTAGATGACACAGGAAAGTATTGAAGAACAACATCATAGGTAATACTAGAAGTGGTATAATCACCAACCTATGGGATAGCATTGGCTGATGAATGATAAATATGGAACAGTGTTAACTCCTGAACAAGTCTCTTATCTGAAGTAAGACTCTTAAGAGATCAGCATGAATGTACAGTGACATGTGATAATCTATTTTCCATGCTTAGATGAATTACGAAGCCATAAATATTATACACAAGTAAGATGAGGGTACAACCTATCTGGCCGCCATCCATAGGAGTGAGCATCATCTGCTGACTTGTCGATGGCACCGCGGTTGTTGTGGCTATCCATGTCGCGCAGGCACATTCGAGACAGGGAACTCTTGAGTGTGGACTATAGCTCCCTTTTGGTGTATGCTTCCCTTGTTGGAGCAGCTGCAGTGAGAAGGAAGATGATGTGACTGAAGATGCAGAAAACACAAAATTTTAAGAACGACACATCTCTCTGATCTAAAGAAATACCCTAAGAGATCAACGCTAAGGTACGAGAGTGGTCACACGTGAGTTAACTGAAAACTAAATTGGGGTCACACACTTTTTTTGGTACTGTCCAATCTATACCGGATGGGTGGATGGCCGTCTTGTGCCTCCCAGCTCACATTGTTCAGGATCTTCCCCGAATAGCCAGCGTCCATCGGTAGAGCAGCCTGCCTCCGCCTTCTCTAGCCATGACAGCTCTGACCTCCACCCCGCCCCCACCCCACCACACTGCCGTGGTTGTGCCACCCCCGGCCAAACCTCAAAGACTCGCTGTCATCCAGATCCAGCGGCAATAGGACCTTGACCCCACGCAACACTAAGATAGGCATCTAAGCGCTGCTTTCGCGGCGAACCTGCGCCCATGCACCCCTACGATAGACACCGAGGCACTGCTACCCCAGCCAACCGGTAGCCTAGGAGCTCCGCCGCCTCGAGGGGTGCTGCTCCCGTCCATTGGGAATCGACTGATCCAGAATAAAAATCCACGCGTCTGATGCCTAGATGAAGTGATTTAAGATGAGTGTACGACCTATCTTGCGGCCCGGTGAAGTAGGCAGCTCCAGCTACCGAGTCGGTGAGGCCGGCGCTATTGCGGTGGCTCCCGGTGGCGGGAAAGCAGATATGTCACGGCGGTCAATGTCTACGGGGGAGCAGCGCTAGGGCGCTGGACGTGTCCGAAGTTGGAGCCGCTCCAGCACCATGTACAACGGCGCGGGTGAATTGGCTCAGGTACGATTCACGCGGTCATCGTCGTGGCAGCTCCGGCAACACGGAGTAAGAGGCACACGAACCAGTGCACGATGACAAACGGACATCGACTCCGACATTGGGGAGGAGGGCGGTGGTGAATTTGCTGCGGTGGGGGCGCCATGGAGGAGGGGCTAAGGTTTGGCGGCTGGGGAGAAGGTGATTTGGTGCACATGGTGTATGAATGGGGAATTGGGAGGGGAACCATGTCTTACAGATGCATTTGTGTGAAATGTGGGGGAAGTTACATTTCTACCCCTGCCTTTTGGCTTGTGGGCTTGGGTCTGTGTCTTGAGGGTCAGGGATAGTAGGGTAACTTTGCTTCTCCCAAATAGTGGGCGCTAGCGATTTCGGGCGAGGAGGGCATGCTCTGAAATAGTGGGCCCGAGCGATTTCAGCTGAGGAGAGGGTGTTTTGCCGCCCATGGTTTATGAATTATTCGGCGCCTGCCATTTCGGCCGAGGAGAGGGTGTTTTGCCGCCCCATGGTTTATGAAATATTCGGCGCCTATCATTTTGGCCGAGGAGAGGGCATGCTTGGATGAAGTTATAAACCTACCGTCGATATACAACGGGCCAATTGATGCGGGTCCCAGATAGGCCGGTAATTTCACATCTCCCATTTATTTGCTTGGGCGAATTCCACCGAGCAGAGGGTGTTTAGTGGTTCGTTCAATTTTTGGGAGAACAAGCATCCACGTCTACCTTACCAAGTCGATTCGAATCAAATTTTGAAATATTAGCTTGCCACTTCTTTTTTAGATGGTGAGATGATGCTCGGGACTAATGTGTTTTTACATGCTTGTTGCTACCAATTTATTTGACAAATAGTTGACCCACTCAAAAACGGAATCAAACCCAAAATGAAATATCTCGATTCAATGAAATAGCTCGTTGACCCGGTCAAAATTGTGGACTAACTCCAAAATTGAACACCTGAATTGAGTAGCATGTTGTATTATAGTACTCCATGAACATGCTCAAAGTCAAATTAATGAACTTGTTTGATAAGCATATCTCCGTTCATTTGTGGATTGCAAATACCATTCTCCAATTCAAAGATTTGAATGCAATTTTATACCGAATCATGGTTTATATCAGTCTTCGATGCATAAACGCGACCTCTCCCCTCTCCCGGACTCCCGTTCTCTCTCTAGCCGACAATCTTCGTTTCTGTCGTGCGCATACAAACAAAATCCTTGTCGGTCCCTCTCTCTCTCTCTCTCTCTCTCCTGGTCTTTCTAGTTTGCATGCATACTCCATGTATAGGTCTCTCTCGCACACAATGTATGACTCTCTAGTCTAAGCTAAATATCTAGGGTGCACTCATCGTACGCACACAAATTCCCTAGCTCATTATTCGTAACTCTCTCACGCACCACTCCGCCGTCTCGGGGCTCTTTCCTCTCTCTCGAACTCTATATCTCCCTAGGTACACATACACATATCTCACTTGCAGTAGATAGACCCATCTAAAGCTCTCTCTCCCTCATTCTCTCTCCATCTCACATGCACACACACACAATCTCCCACCTAGCTAAGTACGACTATCTCTCACTCCGTTGTAGGCATAAGCAATCCTGCTACTTCTTGAGCTTGCGTTGATTTTTCCCTTGAAGAGGAAAGGGTGATGCAGCAAAGTAGAGATAAGTATTTCCCTCAGTTAAGAACCAAGGTATCAATCCAGTAGGAGGCACAAGCAAGTCTCCAATCTATGCACCTGCACAAACTAACAAAAACTTGCACACAATGCGAAAAAGGGGTTGTCAATCCCTTCACGGTCATGAACAAGAGTGAGATCTAATAGAGATAGGTATAAAAGATAAATAAGAGAGCAAACTAAAGTAAATATAAATAAATTGCAGCAAGGTATTTTTGGGTTTTTTGGTTTATAGATCTGAAAATATATGATGGAAAATAGGCCCGGGGGCCATAGGTTTCACTAGAGGCTTCTCTCTTGAAAGAAAACATACGGTGGGTAAACAAATTACTATTGAGCAATTGATAGAAAAGCGCATAGTCATGACGATATCTAAGGCAATCACTGGTGCAGAGACGTGCTATACAAACGGTTTTTACCCCCTTTCCGTGATGGAGTTTTAAACCGTCACCTAGTGAGTGTGTGTGATAGGGGGTTCCTTCCCACACGACCCAGAAACTGTCGGGGATAGGCCCTCCGGCCACACAGGCGGGGGCAAAATAAGCTCGTGTGCGATCGGGCGAGGCATCGAAGCCCAATCGTTTCCGTTCATATGTACATCCCACACAGTGAATCCCAGAAGAATAGTTCCGTTCGTATGTATATCACACATAGTTTTTTGTGTGGAAACGTTTGTGCAAGGTGGCCTAACACAAACAGTTCTTTGCTGGAAGCCGTGTGTGATTGTTAGTTGATCCAACAAGCCTACTTTCTAGAAACCGTATGGGTTGTTTGAGTTCATCACCCACGGTGTTGTCTGAGTAACCGTCTGCAATAGAAAACCCCAATAAGCAGGGTAATTAGCCTATTATTGATAATCCATGTAGTAATCAAATTGACATTTCTTATAAAACACACCAGATATTTCATATCCGTATAACGACAACCAGGATTTCATAATCGAATTACATCAGATAGCTTCAGCACTCAGTTACACCAAAGAGGGATATAGCTAGCTACGCCATTACACAACAGCACCAAGTTTCACATGCACCATCGAAAACCTTTGGAAAAGTAGCATCATACACGGTAAATAGACAGATGAATCTCATCTAGGAAACTGCAGAAGCGCAAGGCGAATATTGAACCTTCAGTGATGTTGAACATCCTTGCAACTTTAGGCCAGTGGCTATGGATAATTGCCCGCCCAACCTTCGTCCTCTTCAGGAAGATTTCAATATTGTACCGTGGGTGTTGAATGAATACCTTCCTCCCCTCTTGACCATGCAGGTGGTTTGAGAGGTAATCATCGGTGAATTGCTTTGAAAAGTACTGAAAACAAAGATATGCATAAATCGCTGTTATAAATTTTGAAATGGCGCAAGGGGTAAAAACAAGGTAAAAGAGTTAGTACCATCCTATAGTTGACTGATGTCTTCTTCATTGTGCAAACAAAGATCTTGCTGTTATTCGTGGCAAGTTTCTTCATCCTAACAATCTTTCCGAGTTTCTTGACTTGACTGATATTCATGGACATCTCATTTCCCCATATGCAAAATGGGTCGAACAGTGGGTCTAAGCCTCTGACAGCAGGACCTACATGTGCAAGACCAAATTGTAAGAAACCTAAATATTAGAATGATTCATGCAACTGCACAATAATGTGCTATTAGCGAAAGGACCATGCATGAGCACACCTCGATGGTAAATCACAGTGTCTCCCATTGTTTCCCTACAACACATATAAGGAAGATCTTGATCAGGTTAACTGAGAGTTGCCATACTATCAATAGAATATGTATTGAGTACAGCCAAATTCAATTTATTTCTTGCATGCATAACAATACAAAATTGTACCCATAACAAATGAAAATCAAATTGCAGAATTGAACCAAACAGTTAAATGGACAATAGACCAAATGAACCAAAACAGTTAACTGAGCATGACATTGCAGAATAGAAACATGTACTAGAAGATAAGACAGTTAACGAAACAAAGAATGCTTGAGAACAGTAATACGAAATGTAGCAGTTGTTGGACCAAACTGTTAACTGAACATTACATTTCAGAATATCAGATTGCATATTAACATTACAGAGGACAAATCACTAGAAGGCACTGGCGGTGGCCTCGAGAGAATAGCACGAACTGTATTTTAAAGTAGAGAACCGCGTGGCGGTGTCGACGGTGGCGTCGAAGACGAGGTGCTCCTCCAAGATCTGGCGGTCAGCATGTATGGCAGCCATAGCGATCTTGTCCGCGCGTGCGGCCGCGATTTGCTTCTCCGCTACAAGATGCTACTGAGCTCCATGTTATACTACGTGCAAAATGGCTGTGGGCAGCGCTTAATTGGAGGACGGGTCCAGTAATTTTGGCGGAAGGTGTCGCACCATCGGTCGGGTCATGTGGGATGGGGAAGGAGGAGGATGGTGTGGGTGGGGTGTGGATTACCTGACCATATCGACGAGGCCGCGCAGCAAGAAGAAGGGTCACCGGCGAGGAGGCCGCGCAGCAAGAAGAAGGGTCGGCGGCGAGGAGGCGGCGATGCAAGAAGAAGGGTCGCCGGCGAGGAGGCGGCGCTGCAAGAAGAAGGGTTGCCGGCGAGGATGCTGAGCTGCCAGTAAGCAGTAGTGAAGGTTTGAACTTGGAAAGCAAGGAGGAACAATGGAAATGTGGCTGTTGGTGGGAGGGAGGGGGCGGGGAGATACATATTTCCGCGGTGGTAGAATTTTTTTGCTCTGTGCCACGAGAAACTGGCGCGCAAGTGTGGTTCAAGCGCGGGCGGTGGACTATAGACGACGAAGCTTTCTGCGTAAGCCAGACAAGACGGTGCGCCAAGATATTTTATATTGCATCCCACACGATTCTTGCTAGTAAACTGTTTGTGGTATACCTGATTTTTTCATTATGTTTTGAAAGACAAGATGGTGTTACGGAGGGAAAGGATGGTGTTTGAATTACTAGAACCTTTATCTACAGTGAACATGCAACTACATGAGTGTCGTGTTAAAATTTGGAATTATTCCGGGTTCGTTTGGCATTTTTATGCATTAATTGGGTTTCTAGGCATTTAATGTGCATAGTTCAAATTTGAACTACAAGCATAGGCTCTAGTGCACCAAAGTTTGTTGAAAAATCACATGTGTGTCATTGGGTGAATTTATAGGTCCCATGCAAGAATGGGAATGAAATTCAAACATCTGGGTGCCGTGGCTTAGCTGGAAACATTGAGAAACTTGGTTTTTAAATTCCTGTAAATCCCAAACTCACCTAAAAATCATGAAACTTGGCATGGTGTTAATTCATGGCACCAGCATGCTGTGGTAAAAAAATTGGCCGAATTGGGACTAGTTTTGGCATAAGCTTCTTGCAAATTGTAGCTTCTCTGAAGAAGGCGTGTGGTTTCGAGAGGGAACGTGTCACCTTTGTGTGCGAAACGACATACGTTGCCCCCCTCCTTGATTTTTCTACAAAGCAAACATAGAACTATATGAGTGTCGTGTTTAAATTTGGAATTATTCCAGGTTCGTTTGGCCCTTTTTATGCATTAATTGAGTTTCTGGGCATTTAATGTGAATAATTCAAATTTGAACTACAAGCACATGCTCCAGTGCACCAAGGTTGGTTAAAAAAAATCACATGTGTGTCCTTGGGTGAATTTCTAGGTCCCATGCAAGAAATGGGAATGAAATTCAAATATCTAGGTGCCGTGGCTCGACCGATAACATTGAGAAACTTGGTTTTTTAAATTCCTCTAGATTCAAAACTCGCCTGAAAATCATGAAACTTGGCATGGTCTCATTTCATGGCACCAACATGCTCTGGTAAAAAAATTGACTGAATTTGGACAAGTTTTGGTATAAGCTGCTTGCAAACCGGAGCTTCTCTCAAGAAGAGTCGTGGTTTCCGAGGGGAAACATGTCACCTTTGTGTGCGAAACGATATACGCTGCCTCCCCCCCCTTGATTTTTTACAGAGGCAACATAGAACCATATGAGTGCCGTGTTAAAATTTGGAATTATTCCGGGTTCGTTTGGCCTTTTTTATACATTAATTGAGTTACTGGGTATTTAATGTGCATAATTCAAATTTGAACTACAAGCACATGCTCCAGTGCACCAAAGTTGGTTGAAAAATCACATGTGTGTCCTTGGGTGAATTTCTAGGTCCCATGCAAGAAATGGGAATGAAATTCAAACATCTGGGCGTCGTGGCTCGGCCGGAAATATTGAGAAACTTGGTTTTTTAATTCCTGTAAATCCAAAACACGCATGAAAATCATGAAACTTGGCATGGTGTCATGACATGGCACCAACATGTTGTGGTAAATTTTTGGCCGAATTGGGACAAGCTTTGGTATAAGCTTCTTGCAAACAAGGCCTTCTCTCAAGAAGGCTCGTGGTTCCGAGAGGGAACGTGTCACCTCTGTGTGCGAAATGACATACACTGCCTTCTCCCACCTTGATTTTTTAACACAGGCAGCTTAGACCAAAAAGGAGTTTTGTGCTCAATTTTGGAATTATTCCGGGTTCGTTTGGCCTTTTTATACATTAATTGAATTTCCAGGCATTTAATGCACATAATTCAAATTTGAACTACAAGCGCATGCTCTAGTGCGCCAAAGTTAGTTAAAAAATCATTTATGTGTACTTGGGCGAATTTCTAGGTCCCATGCAAGAAGTGGGAATGGAATTCAAATATCTAGGCATCTTGGCTCGGCCGAAAACATTGAGAAACTTGGTTTTAAAATTCTTGTAAATCCAAAACTTGCCTGAAAATCATGAAACTTGGCATGGTGTCATGACATGGCACCAACATGCTGTGGTAAAAATTTTGTCCGATTTGCGAAGGCACACACATTAACAATCAACAAAGTCATTTTGGAACAAGTGCTGTCACGTTACAAATCGGAAACACAAGTATTATTGAAACCGTGGGTGTTCTACTTACCATTTACGTGTCGCCACGCGTCCCCTTTTTTTATTGGCTAGGAGGTGTCGTGCGGGGTAGCTATTTGAGTACGGGAGGCGTGCGATCAGACCCCTTCGTGTGCTCATCGGGAGGAGAGCCCTTTGACCTCTATCCGCCGCCCACCTCCCTCCCAACATCTCCATTAATGGCGCCCGAGCCCCTGTTTCATGGCGTGGCTATGTCTCACTCGACTGAGATTTAAGAGAGAAAAACGAAAATCTGAAAAGAAAGTTTTGCACGGATCTTGATGTAAGATCCGACGGACCTATATAGCATCGACTGCGACTTATAGCAAGACTGATGAATATAAGGACAATGACAGTGGATAATAATTGTCTTACATATTTAGGAAGATAATTAAAAAAGCCACATGCAGCAACGCCCGAAATACACAAGGGCAAAAGAAGAAGGAAGACAATGATCTGGCTCGCTGATCTCTACTTTCTTGATGCGTTGCTGTAGGCTGCGGGAACCTGTCTCCGCGGCGAGCGGCGATGAGCTCTTTCGTGTCCTCAAGACACTGCTTGAGAGCATCCACGGATTCCTCCACCAGCCTTTGGCGCTCGATGCGGAGCATGGCATTCTCGTCCATAAGTTTCTTGACAATGACGCCGCTCCTGTGCAACAAGGCAGTGGTCTCCTCGTGCTGCTTCATCGTTCCAGCGATCTTTGCCCTCAGCAGGTCGCGCTCAGTGCAGAGCTTCGCCTGTCCTCCCCTAGTCCCCGGATGATGCTGGTAGCATTTTCAAATGAGGCATTCATCTCATCCTGCTACTTCATCCAGTCGGAGATCCGACCCATCAGGTCATTGAGCATAGCGCGCATGCGCCTATGAGAGTCCTCGCCTGCCCGCGAGACATTTTCCTGGGCCGCCGCGGCACGGGAGGACATCTCTGCTGCATTCACGGCGCGGCGGGACATCTCTGCTGCTTCCGTGGCGCGGCCGGACCAGTCTGCTGCATCGACGACGCGGCGGGACCTCTGTGCTGCTTCGGCCGCACGGCGGGACCTCTGTGTTGCTACCGCCATGCAGCGGGACATGTCAGCTGCTTTCACGATGAGGCGGGACATCTCTCGTGCTTCCATGCTCGCCTCTCCCTGGTAGTAATCTCTCAACCCAGAACTCACGCTGGCCATGGCAGACGCAAGGGAACGACGATGAATGACTTGTTTGTTTTTGTGGATGAGGAGTTGAGGAGGAATGTGCAGTCATCTTGGAGTAGTAGTATTTATAACTGAGTACTAATACGCTCCTAAGTGGGAAACTGTTTAGGTTTGAATCGGTGTGAACAGGTTTGTAATTAAATATAGCGTGGTAGTAATTTGGAATGTGATGGGACGCAGGCTCAAAATTTATTGACGGTTCTATAATTTCTAAGTGCGGCACTATTCCTGGACGGCGTAATGTGGGCATGCTTTCTCAGCCACGTACGTGGCGTTTGCACCATAGGGTGCACCGCAATAGGTGATGTCAGCACACGTCTTGTTCCATCAACCCTGCGTGCTCGTTATTACCATCGCGCACGCTTCTTTTAATTAGAATGTGTGCCCATCTAGCGCACACACGTTGATCTGTCTAACTATTTCTGTTTGTTGTGGCTAATCGCAAATAGTTGATCCATGTGAAGTGTATGCCATCAATCGCAGACACGTTGATCTGGCTGACCGTTTCTGTTGTGTTGCCTAATCGCAAACAGTTCATCCGTCTGAAGTGTATGCCCTTAATCGCACACACCTTCATCTGGCTGCCCGTTTCTGTTGTTCCGCCTCATCACAAACAGTTAATCCGACTGAACTGTATGCTGTATATCGCACACACCTTCATTTGGCTGCCCGTTTCTGTTCTTTTGCCTCATCGCAAACAGTTCATTGAACTGAACTATATGCCCCGTATCGCACACGCAACTAAAATCTGAACCGTGTTTGATGTATCCGCCATCGCAAACATTTTGCATCTTTTTTGACGGTTTTTTACATCACCGTTTGTGATTAATGCATCGCACACAGTTTCGTCAAAGGGTCTCTGATCGTAGTGTCGCGTTGGCAGCATCCTGTAGTAGTGAATGATCATGAATACAGGCATCACATCCATGACAAGTAGACCAAAACAATTCTGCATCTACTACTATTACTCCACACATCGACCGACTCCTGCCTGCATCTAGAGTAATAAGTTCATAAGAACAGAGCAACGCTTTAAGTAAGATGACATGATGTAGAGGGATAAACTCAAGCAGTATGACATAAAACCCCTTCTTTTTATCCTTGATGGCAACAATACAATACGTGCCTCGCTACCCCTTCTGTCACTGGGTGAGGACACCGCAAGTTGAACCCAAAACTAAGCACCTCTCCCATTGCAAGAAAAACCAATCTAGTTGGCCAAACCAAACCGATAGTTCGAAGAGAAATACAAAGATATCTTAACATGCATAAAAGAGTTCAGAGAAGACTCAAATAATATCCATAAATAATCTGATCATAAATCCACAATTCATCGAATCTCAACAAACGCACCACAAAAGAAGATTACATTGGATAGAACTCCAAGAACATCGAGGTGAACATTGTATTAAAGATCAAAGAGAGAGAAGAAGCCATCTAACGACTAGCTATGGACCCGTAGGTCTGTGGTAAACTACTCACGCTTCATCGGAAGGGCAGCAAGGTTGATGTAGAGGCCCTACATGATCGAATCCCCCTCTGGCAGGGTGCCGAAAAAGGCCCCAAGATGGGATCTCATGGGAACAGAGGCTTGCGGTGGCGGAAAAGTATTTTGGTGGACGCTTCTGATGTTTGGGCAATATTTGAGAATTTATAGAGGTGGAACTAGGGTTAGGGGACTCCCGAGGGGCCTACAAGCCAGGGGCACGCCCCCTCCCCCCTGGGGCGCGCCCTGAGGGCTTGTGGCCTCCTTAGGACTCTTTTGGCCCTCTTTCCAAGTTACTTAGGTGTCTTCTGGTCCAAGAAAAATCATTGTAAAGTTTTATTCCGTTTGGACTCCGTTTGATATTCCTTTTCTGTAGAAGTCAAAAACAAGGAAAAAAGAAACTGGCACTGGGCTCTAGATTAATAGGTTAGTCCCAAAAATAATATAAAATAGCATATAAATGCATATAAAACATCCAAAACAGATAATATAATAGCATGGAACAATAAAAAATTATAGATATGTTGGAGACGTATCAAGCATCCCCAAGCTTAATTCTTACTCGTCCTCGAGTAGGTAAATGATAAAAACAGAATTTTTGATGTGGAATGCTACCTAACATATTTATCAATGCAATCTTGTTTGTTGTGGCAAGAATGTTCAGATCCATAAGATTCAAATCAAAAGTTTAATATTGACATAAAAATAATAATACTTCAAGCATACTAATAAAGCAATCATGTATTCTCAAAATAACATGGCCAAAGAAAGGTATCCCTACAAAATCATATAGTATGGCTATGCTCCATCTTCATCACACAAACTATTTCATCATGCACAACCCCGATGACAAGCCAAGCAATTGTTTCATACTTTTAGTGTGCTCAAACTTTTTCAACTTTCACACAATACATGAGCGTGAGCCTTGGATATAGCACTATAGGTGGAATAGAATATGGTGGTTGTGGAGAAGACAAAAAGGAAGGAGAACGTCTCACATCAACTAGGCAAATTAATGGGCTATGGAGATGCCCATCGATCGATATCGATGCAAGTGAGTAGGGATTGCCATGCAACGGATGCACTAGAGTTATAAGTGTATGAAAGCTCAAAAAGAAACTAAGTGGGTGTGCATACAACTTGCTTGCTCATGAAGACCTAGGGCACTTTGAGGAAGCCCATCATTGGAATATACAAGCCAAGTTCTATAATGAAAAATTCCCACTAGTATATGAAAGTTACAAAATAGGAGACTCTCTATCATGAAGAACATGGTGCTATTTCGAAGCACAAGTGTGGAAAAAGGATAACATTATCCCTTCTCTCTTTTTCTCTCATTTTTTTTGTTTGGGCTTCTTTGGCCTCTTTTATTATATTTTGGCTTCTTTGGCCTCTTTTAATATTTTTAAAGTCCGGAGACTCATCCCAACTTGTGAGGGAATCATAGCTTCCATCATCCTTTCCTCACATGGGACAATGCTCTAATAATGATGATTATCACACTTTTATTTACTTACAACTCAAGAATTACAACTCGATACTAGAACAATATATGACTATGAATGCCTCCAGCGGTGTACCAAAATGTGCTATGATCAAGAGTGAGATGTATAAAAAATATGAACGGTGGCCAAGCCACAAATACTATGCCAACTACATGATCATGCAAAGCAATATGACAATGATGGTGCGTGTCATAATAAAACGGAATGGTGGGAGTTGCATGGCAATATATATCGGAATGGCTATGGAAATGCCATAATAGGTAGGTATGGTGGCTGTTTTGAGGAAGGGTATATGGTGGGTTTAATGCACCGACAAAAGTTGCGCGGTACTAGAGAGGCTAGCAATGGTGGAAGGGTGAGAGTGCGTATAATCTATGGACTCAACATTAGTCATAAAGAACTCACATACTTGTTGCAAAAAATTATTAGCCATCGAAACAAAGTACTACATGCATGCTCCTACGGGGATAGATTGGTAGGAAAAGACCATCGCTCCCCGACCGCCACTCATAAGGAAGACAATCAAAAAATAAATCATGCTCCGACTTCATCACATAACGGTTCACCATACATGCATGCTACGGGAATCACAAACTTTAACACAAGTATTTCTACCAATCCAAAATTACTCACTAGCATGACTCTAATATCACCATCTTTATATCTCAAAACAAATGCAAGGAATCAAACTTCTCATATATTCAATGCTCTTTTAGATGAAAGTTTTTATTATATCCCTCTTGGATGCCCATCATATTAGGACTAAATTCATAACCTAAGCAAATTACCATGTTGTTTAAAGACTCTCAAAGTAATATAAGTGAAGCATGAGAGTTCAACAATTTCTATAAAATAAAGCCACCGCCGTTCTCTAAAAAGATATAAGTGAAGTACTTAGAGCAAACTGCCTAGCTCAAAAGATATAAGTGAAGCACATAGAGTATTCTAATAAATTCACGATTAAAGTGTGTTCCTCTCAAAAGGTGTGTACAACAAGGATGATTGTGGCAAACTAAAAAGCAAAGACTCATATCCTACAAGATGCTCCAAGCAAAACACATATCATGTGCTGAATAAAAATATAGCCCCAAGTAAATTTACCAACGGATTGAAGACGAAAGAGGGGATGCCATCCGGGGCATCCCCAAGCTTAGATGCTTGGTTGTCCTTGAATATTACCTTGGGGTGCCTTGGGCATCCCCAAGCTTAGGCTCTTGCCACTCCCTAGTCCATAGTCCATCAAATCTTCACCCAAAACTTGAAAACTTCACAACACAAAACTCAACAGAAAACTCATAAGATCCGTTAGTATAATAAAATAAATCACCACTTTAGGTACTGTTGTGAACTCATTCTAAATTTATATTGGTGTTATATCTACTGTATTCCAACTTCTCCATGGTTCATACCCCCGATACTACCCATAGATTCATCAAAATAAGCAAACAACACATAGAAAACAGAATCTGTCAAAAACGGAACAGTCTGTAGTAATCTGGAAATTTCGTATATCTGTAACTCCAAAATTATGAAACATTAGGACAATTTAGGCAATTTTTATATCAATCTTGTGTAAAAAATTCAGGTCAAAAGCACGTTTATGTGATTTTCTAAATGTCTGGCAATGAGCACAAAAGTTTCTGTTTTTCAACAAGATCAAATCAACTATCACCATAGACCACCCCAAAGGTCTTACTTGGCTCAAACAATAATTAAAACACCAAAACACAATTACTACATAGGTAATAATGTGTATACTCATAAAAACACAGAAAATAAAAATATTGGGTTGTCTCCCAACAAGCGCTTTTCTTTAAAGCCTTTTAGCTAGGCGTTGATAATTTTAATGATGCTCACATGAAATACAAAAAATTGAAGCACAAAGGGAGCATCATATAGCATGTGAAAAACAAGTTTAAGTCTAACATACTTCCTATGCATAGGCATTTTATAGGGAAAAGATTTATCAAGACAAGCAAAAACTAGCATATGCAAGGAAGAAGAAAGGAACAATAGCAATCTCAACATAACGAGAGGTAATTTAGTACTTCTCCAAGCCCACTTTTATAAAAAAAATCATAAGATTGATCATACTCCAAAGTAGTGGGATCATTATTACCTAAGTTGACACTCTTCCAAACCCACTTTCAATATTATTGCAAACATATTTATCATGAGGCTTAAATAAATTTTCAAGATCGTAAGAAGAATCACCCTAATCATGATCATTGCAATAAGTAGTGGACATATCAAAATTAGCTTACCCATGCTTAGGGTTTTGCATATATTAACACAATTGACATTAATCAAATTTATAATAACATTATGGCAATCATGCTTTTCATTCAAGGAGCTATCATGAATCAGTTCATAAATTTCATCACAATTTTTAGATTCACGAATTTCAAGCAAAACTTCATAAAGATAATCTAGTGCACTCAACTCACTAGCAATTGGTTCATCATAAATGGATCCTTTAAAAAGATTAGCAAGTGGATGAGGATCCATAAACTTTTTGCTTCCTGATTTTCAATAAACACACAATTATACCAAGCGAACGAGCGAACAAACCAAGTAAGACATAAAGGCAAACGAAAAGACGAACGAAAGAAGGCGAATAAAAAGGCAAATATTTTTGTATTTTTATGAAAATGTTTTAGAAGTGGGGGAGAGGAAAACGAGAGGCAAATGGCAAATAATGTAAGTGCAAGAGATGAGAGTTTGTGATGGGTACTTGGTAGGCTTGATGTAGAACCTCCCCGGCAACGGCGCCACAAATTCTTCCTGCTACTTCTTGAGCTTGCGTTGATTTTTCCCTTGAAGAGGAAAGGGTGATGCAGCAAAGTAGAGATAAGTATTTCTCTCAGTTAAGCACCAAGGTATCAATCTAGTAGGAGGCACAAGCAAGTCTCCAATCTATGCACCTGCACAAACTAAAAAACACTTGGACACAATGCGAAAAAGGGGTTGTCAATCCCTTCACGGTCACGAACAAGAGTGAGATCTAATAGAGATAGGTATAAAAGACAAATAAAAGAGCAAACTAAAGTAAATATAAATAAATTGCAGCAAGGTATTTTTGGGTTTTTTGGTTTATAGATCTAAAAATATATGATGGAAAATAGACCCGGGGGCCATAGGTTTCACTAGAGGCTTCTCTCTAGAAAGAAAACATAAAGTGGGTAAACAAATTACTGTTGAGCAATTGATAGAAAAGCGCATAGTTATGACAATATCTAAGGCAATGATCATGAATATAGGCATCATGTCCGTGACAGGTAGACCGAAGCGATTCTGCATCTACTACTATTACTCCACACATCGACCGACTCCTGCTTGCATCTAGCGTATTAAGTTCATAAGAACAGAGCAACGCTTTAAGTAAGATGACATGATGTAGAGGGATAAACTCAAGCAATATGACATAAACCCCATCTTTTTATCCTTGATGGCAACAATACAATACGTGCCTCGCTACCCCTTCTGTCACTGGGTGAGGACACCGCAAGATTGAACCCAAAACTAAGCACCTCTCCCATTGCAAGAAAAACCAATCTAGTTGGCCAAACCAAACCGATCGTTCGAAGAGAAATACAAAGATATCTTAATCATGCATAAAAGAGTTCAGAGAAGACTCAAATAATATCCATAAATAATCTGATCATAAATCCACAATTCATCGGATCTCAACAAACGCACAACAAAAGAAGATTACATCAGATAGAACTCCAAGAACATCAAGGAAAACAATGTATTGAAGATCAAAGAGAGAGAAGAAGCCATCTAGCTACTAGCTATGGACCCGTAGGTCTGTGGTAAACTACTCATGCTTCATCGGAAGGGCAACAAGGTTGATGTAGAGGCCCTCCGTGATCGAATCCCCCTCCGGCAGGGTGCCGGATGTGACGCCCCCGGCTCAATCATGCACTAATCATACACGCAAATGCACACGATCAAGCCTAAGGACTCACGGGAAGATATCACAACACAACTCTAAAACATAAATAAAGTCATACAAGCTTTATATTACAAGCCAGGGGCCTCGAGGGCTCGAATACATAAGCTCGCATACAAGCGTCAGTGGAAGCATCAGATATCTGAGTACAAATATAAAAGAAAACACAGAAAGTCCCTTAGAAGGCGAGACAAAAGAAAAACACTATGATCGAAAGGCGTAGGCCTCCTGCCTGGGACCCTCCGATCCTACTCCTGGTCGACGGCAAGCTCGAAGTAACATCCACCCTCGGGTTAGTAGTAGCGATCGTCGGCGGGGCAGCTGTATCCAGGGCTCCGTCATCTGGTTGCATCAAAAGGAGTATATGGGAAAAAAGAAAGCAAAGCAACCATGAGTACTCATCCGAAGTACTCAGCAAGCAAGGATCTACACTACATATGCAACGTTATCAAAGGAAGGCTGTATACATGGACTGGGCTACAGAAATGCCAGAATAGAGAGAAGGCCTAGTCCTATCGAAGACTAGCATCTTTAGAGGTCTTGCAGCATTAGAAGAGTGTAGATTAGTACATTATAAAGTAGTAGTATCATTAAGTCTCATCCTCACCCAGAGATCCTTTCTCGACTCCCTGCAAGAAAGCAATCCTAGAGCCATACAGTCATCAACCTCGTCCGGAGATCCCTCCTCGACTCCCTGCGAGAAGCAATCCCAGAGCCATAGTATCCAATTCTAGCTGTATCGATCGGGATACAACTCCGAGTGTCCGTTATCGAGGATCCGGCTATGCATAGATTAGTTCTTCCCTGCAGGGGTGCACCAACTTACCCACCACGCTCGCTTAACTCCGGTCGGACACACTTTTCTGGGTCATGCCCGACCTCGGCCAAATGACACACTGCAACCCTACCTACAGCTCAGCAGAGAGGTCCCCGCCGGTCTACAACCTAAGTGCTCAGGGGTCTTGGGCCATCGCCCTGTGCACTCCGGGTCGTTGTGTGCAGGGTGGATACCAGCACCGCCTCGGAGGGTCAGTACGATCCGACCGTGCGACAATGCTGAACTGGACGTCTGACAGAACTTTCAGGTGATGCCACGATGCGGAGTGTCCATAACTTTTCCCGCGTGATGGTTAGTGCTATCGGGCCAGAGACCCACTCGAATCAAATATCCAAATCGTTAGTACCTTGGGGTACGGTAACGAGCAGAGACTCACAATCGATGTGACCCCGTCGCCCCGTCTCGAGGACTTGCGGCAAGGGCTAAGAATGCCCGGCCACGCCTCGTATTCTCACTCGGGCACCATACAGGTCAACCCGTCTACACAACACTCGCCACTTAGGCTCATGCGGGTACCCCTTAGGTTCGACCCGCCTTTCCAAGTAACAGTGTACAGTCCAAGTATCCGTGTGTCCATAACATCAGGGGAATCCGAGGGATCACCCTCGTTGGATTCCTACTTGATGTATTCGTCAAGGTGAACTCGGAGGAATCACCTTCGAGGTTCACACTTGAAGTGTTTCGTGACAGGGTCGTATCAGCAGTGGAGAAGGAGGAATCACCCTCGATGACCACGACCGATTAGCTACCCTACAGAGTTAACATCAGAAGTGCTACACGAGGTATCACCCTCAGCACTTGATAGTAACGCTGCAGTGTCGTTACAACTAAGGGGGTGATGTGCGGTGCCGGGGTCTAGTCTTCAATCCCGTTGATCGGATCTTCGGATAATCCAGCGGGGAAGTCGGGATAAGTGGGGTCGCTGATAGGTCTCTACCCAGCCTATACTAGACAGTTTAGGATAAGCAGGTAAGGTTTCAATAGCAGGTTACAATAAATAGGCTATGCATCAGAATAGGTAAAGCAGTAGCAGCAGCAATTCTAATGCAAGCATGAGAGAGAAAGAATAGGCGGTATCGGTATGCTTAAAAAGGGGGGTGCTTGCCTGGTTGCTCGATGGCATGGGCAAAGTCGTCAATGGTGGCGTCGGGCTCCTGAGCTGCGTCGGTCTCGGGGACGACATCGGTGTCGGGGTCTATCGAGAGAGAAGAGGGGGAAGAAACAGTAAATATAAAGCAAACAATAGCATGACAATACGCAGGGCTAAGTGTGTTCTGACACGGTGCTACACGATATAGGTGAAGAGGTATAACATCCGGGAATGTTTTCCCGAAGTTCGGCATTTATGGACAGACGGACCGGAGGGGGAAGGTTCCATGTTCGCTATGCTAGGGATGCGTGACAGATGAACGGACTGCGTATTCGGATTTGTCTCGTCGTTCTGAGCAACTTTCATATATAAAGTTTTTCGATCCGAGCTACGGATTATTTTCTACGGATTTCTAACGAATTAATCTATTTTCTGAAATTCCTGGAATTAAATTAATTTGAAAAAATGCACAGTGCAGAAAAAGCTAAGTGCACCCGGTGCACTGCACCTAGTGTGCATCAGAGACTGACCAGTGGGGCCAGTCAACTGCCCAGTCAGCAGTTGACTGGACCGTTGACTGGTTAACTGGGTCCAGTCAGCAGAGGCTGACGGATGGGGCCCAATGCTGAGTCAGCAGTCACAGTCAGCAGATCTTATCCATTAGAACAGTAAATGGTGGGCCCCACTTGTCAGTTAGTCATTTTAATTAAACCGCTTTCTGTTAAACTAGTTAACCCTCATGGGGCCCGGCTGTCAGTGGGGATTAGTGGTGAGGGTTAGCAGTTAAGTACGCCACATCGACGGGGTTAACGGCGGCGAGGCCGGGAACGCCGGTGACGACCAGAGACACGGCGGCGACCCGCCGGAATCTCGCTATGAATAACTTGACGAGGCGAGGCTGGGTCCATCCGAACGAGCTCGACGAGCTGCGTCCGATGGTGGTGGCAGTTCAACCTGCGGTGGCCGGAGACAACAGCACCGTCGACGTCCGACGGCGGTGGCAACACGAACTCGAAGGGATCGAGCAACTGGGCTCGCATCCATCGATCTGGTAGGGTGGGCAGCAGCGGAGAGGGGTCCTGAGCGCGGCGGCGACATCGGTTGGACTCGAGGGGGTCGGTATTGATGACTATGAGTTCAATGGTGGCACCATGGCCACAGCCAGCTCTCGGCCTCGGTTATGGCTAGCTAGGCGGCGCGCGAGAGGCAGGAAAGAGAGGGGGAAAAGGGCAGCGCTCATAGAGAGTGCGGTGGCGAGCTCGGTGAGCCCGGGGGAGGTCGAGGCAGTACAGATCGGGGAGGTGGACACCGGCGGATGCAGTCGGTGTTGCGCGATGATGGCGGTGGCTGTGGCGTTCCTCAGGTCCAATCCAACGACGAGGCAGAAGGAGCGCTCGCCTGCGCGGCTCCTGGACAAGGTCTCGCGGCTCGGGGAGGCCACTGGCCACGGTGGTGGCGGGGCGACGGCGACGGCAGCGTTGACCTCCGAAGAAACGGAAGGGGGCGAGTGAGAGAGGGGAGCTGTGGCGTCTAGGGTTTGTCCAACGCGTCACAGGTGTCCTTAACCGAGCGGGGCAGGGCGCGTGCGGCTCGCTGTCGACAGAGGAGAAGGGGGACCGGGGCGGCGAGCGCGGCAGAGGCGACAGCAGCTCGGGGAGGAGCAGTAGGAGGGAGAAGAGAGAAGTTGGGCCGGGCCGGCTCCTGTGCGGCTGTGGGCTTAAGTGCACAGGGGCACTTTTCCATTTCCATTTTATTTATTTTCTGTTTTTGTTTTATTCTTTTTAGCATCTGTTTTATTTTCTTTCACATTTATTTTAGTTTGGTAAAGTAAACAAATGATCCCTAAATTCATATTACCACTAAGCACATTGTCACAAAATGTTTAACCTCCAAATAAATTAGTTTGACATTTTTAATAATTATATAAGGCATTTAAAAAAATTAGTTTTGCTGCTGTTTCAATTGTTTAGCCCATTTAAACATTTTATTGCAAGTTGGATTTTTGCATGATTATTATCCAGGGAATAATTGCCACTAGATGAACATTTTAGTTCACATGTTTCTGGATTTAAATTATTCACTTATAATTTGAATTTGAATTGGTTTGATTTTTCCCTAAGTGATAATTTGACTTAGTCAAACTTGATGACATGGCACCATTAGCAGGGGATCACTGTAGCTTAATACATGGGGTGTTACAAATCTCCTCGCGTTCCCAAGTGGCTTCATCTTCAGTATGATTTGACCACTGCACTTTGAGAAACTTGGTAACCTTCTGACGGGTCCGACGTTCAGCTTCATCGAGGATGCGGATCGGATGTTCCTTATATGAAAGATCATCATGCAATTCGAGCATTTCGTGATCACACAGCTCGGTGCGTAGATTCCTTGAAGCATTTACGAAGTTGCGACACATGGAAGACATCGTGGATATGAGAGAATTGCGGCGGCAACTCCAATCTATATGCCACCTGACCACGTCTGGCGAGAATGCGAAAGGGACCAATGTAGCGTGGAGCTAACTTGCCATTGATTCTGAAACAGTGAGTGCCCTTCATAGGAGTGACACGCAGATAAGCTTGATCACCAGGTTGATAAGTCAAACCCCATCGTTTGCGATCGTAGTTGCTCTTCTGGCGGTCCTGAGCCACCTTGAGATTTTCCCGGACAATACAAACTTGTTCTTCAGCGTGTTGAATAATATCCGGACCCACGAGCGGTCGTTCCCCAGTTTCTGACCAATTCAGAGGGGTTCGACACTTACGTCCATATAGAACTTCGAAGGGGGCCATTTTCAAGCTGGCTTGATAGCTATTGTTATAAGAGAACTCGGCATACGGGAGAGATTCTTCCCACTTCTTGCTGAAAGAAATAACACAAGCTCGCAGCATGTCTTCAAGCACTTGATTAACTCGCTCGACTTGGCCTTGGGATTGTGGATGATAAGCTGAATTCCAGGTAATATGAGTTCCCATAGCTTCTTGGAAACTTTCCCAGAACTTGGAAGTGAAAAGGCCGCCACGATCTGAACTGATCTCCTTCGGAATGCCGTGGAGTGAAACAATTCTGGAGATATACAACTCTGCTAGCTGACTAGCAATGATCGTCTCCTTGACAGGCAGAAAGTGTGCAACTTTAGAAAGTTGGTCGACGACGACAAGAATAGCATCGTGACCCTTCTGTGACCTGGGAAGTCCTGTAATGAAATCCATCTAAACCTTATCCCATTTCCATAGAGGAATAGGCAGTGGTTGCAGAATTCCAGCAGGCTTCTGATGTTCTGCTTTAACGCGACGACACACATCACCTTCGGCAACATAACGAGCAATATCCTGCTTCATTCTAGACCACCAGTACCTTTGACGGAGATCACGATACATCTTGGTGCTACCCGGATGAATAGACAGCGGTGTATCATGTGCCTCCTTCATGACCTTATCAGTCATAAGCTCGAAGCGAGGTACGACAATGCGGTTTCTGAAATACAAGGTTCCATCTTTAGACAACGAGGAATCCCTGTACTTTTCAAGGTGAAGATTTTTCTTCATCAGATCAACTTCAGCATCTTTAGCTTGCGCATTCTTAACAGCTTTCTCAAGATCTGGTTGTATCACAAGGTTATTAAGAGAACCCTGTGGAACAATATGCAGATTCAGCTTGCACAGTTCTTCAAAAAGACGAGGTTGAGCTCGCCTAACCATGAGGTTGTCGCAATAGGACTTGCGGCTTAAGGCATCAGCCATCATGTTAGCCTCGCCAGGGGTATAAGAAATACCCAAATCATAGTCCGCAATGGCCTCCATCCATCTTTGCTGACGGAGGTTTAGAGATGGCTGGGTGAACAAGTACTTCAGACTTTTATGATCCGTGTAGATCTCGCAACGATTACCGAGAAGGTAATGTCGCCACAACTGCAATGCATAGATCACAGCAGCTAGCTCTAGATCATGTACCGGATAATTCTCTTCATGTGGGTGCAAATGACAAGAGCCATAGGCAATCACTTTACGCTCTTGCATGAGGATACAACCTAATCCTTCACGGGATGCGTCACAATAAATCACGAAGTCTTTGCGAGAATCTGGAGGAGCAAGTACTGGGGCAGATGTTAGCTTGTCCTTGAGTGTTTCAAAACTTTCCTGACATTTTTCTGTCCATTCAAACTTAACGCCCTTGTGAAGCCGATCAGTCAGGGGCTTAGCAATCTTGGAAAAGTTCTCGACAAATCGACGGCAATAGCTTGCAAGGCCGAGAAAACTTCTCACTTGCTTGACATTCTTCGGTGGAGTACAATCAAGAATAGCCTGAACTCATTCTGGGTTAATAGCAATTCCATCCTTGGAAATCACATGCCCAAGGTAGGTTACTTCAGAAAGCCAAAATTCACATTTGGAGTATTTGGCATACAACTGGTGTTCTCGGAGCCTTTCCAGTACAAGACAGAGGTGTTCGGCATGTTCTTCCTTATTCTTCGAATATACCAGAATATCATCTAGATAAACCACGACGAACTTGTCGAGGTAATCCATGAAGATGTAATTCATCAGACGGGAGAATGTGGCTGGAGCATTTGTTAAGCCAAATGACATTATAGTGTACTCATAAGAGCCATAGCGAGTAACAAATGCAGTCTTGGGAATATCCTCTTCACGAACACGGATCTGATGATAACCCAACCTCAAATCAAAGTTTAGAGAATACCGATGATCTAGCAAGTTGATCATACAAATCATTGATCCGAGGAAGCGGATATTTATTCTGAATTGTGGCTTGGTTAATGGGCCGATAATCCTGAACCAATCGGTTAGTTCCATCCTTCTTCTTAACGAAGTGTGAAGGTGCTCCCCAAGCAGAGGAACTGGGGCGGATGAAACCTTTCTTAAGTGACATGTCGATTTCTTCCTTAAGCTTGAGAAGATGATGCGGAGGCATCTTATAAGGACGCTTTGCAATAGGGGTTGTGCCTGGCTTCAAGTCGATGACAAACTCAACAGCTCTAGCAGGGGGTATTCCTGGAAGTTCTTCTGGAAAGACATCTTGAAAATCACGAACAACTGGAACGTTCTTGATGCCTTCAAGAGGTGAAGCATTCAATGCATTCAGAACATATATCTGGCTCTCAGCATCCTGAGCTATTCGGGCAGAGTATTTGACTGTCTGGCCAGAAGGGTGAGTGAGCTGGACTGTCTTAGTAGCGCAATCAATCAAAGCATTATGGGCTATCAACCAGTCCATACCGAGAATGATGTCTATGTCGGAAGGTCCAAGTACAATGAGAGAAACCGGAAAAAGTAGACCTCCAATCTCGATGTGGTTGTGAGGGCTTAGCATTGTGGTTTGCCACTTGCATCTCGGGGACTGAACCATTAGAGGAGTGGGTAATTCTTCCACGTATAACTCATGTGACTGGGCAAATTGTTGGGACACAAAAGCATGCGATGCTCCGGAATCAAAGAGAACAGAGGCTGGTACTGAATTCATAGAGAGTGTTCCCAGCACGATAGTCGGTTCCTTCTGAGCCTTTTCAACATTGACGTGATTAGCATGGCCAAGTACAACAGCAGACGGTATGATATTACGGTTTCTGAATCGGCGGTTTCGACAACCCTTCTTACGACCACTAGGAGGACGTGGCACAACTTGAGGAGAAGCCATAGCATCAGGCGGTCCATCATGAACCGTAAGCTGTCTCGGCGGTGAAGGCAGATGAGGTGCAACATATGACGGCCTTGGTGTTGGAGCAGGTCGGTGGTAAACATTGTGGGGAATCTAGACTTGATGTTTCTGAACAGGTCGACCCGAAGTCGAGCCGACATCTCGAGTACGCTTGAGCGACTCCTGGCATTTAGTCAGAGCTGTTTCAACTTGGAAAGATTTGCTGACAAGCGTTGGGAAGTCTGTGCAATCTTGAACAACAAGTACGAGCTGTATTTCGAAACGCAGTCCTTCATGGAATTTCTCCTGCTTGCGGGTGTCAGTGCATACGTCATCTTCAGCATAGCGGGATAGTTCAAGGAATCTCCTCTCATATTCATCCACAGTCATTTTACCCTGAGAGAGTTTGTGGAACTCCTGTTTCTTCTGGTCCATCAGACCTTGAGGAATGTACCGTGCACGAAAGGCTTACTGAAATTCCTGCCAAGTGGTTACAGTTTCAGTAGGCAACATACCCTTGTGGCTTTCCCACCATTGAGCAGCTGGGCCCTTCAGGTGGAATGTCGCAAAGGTGACGTAACTGTCAGGGGCAACCTTAGCTGACTCCATTTCAAACAGGATGTCACGAAGCCAATCATCAACATCCATAGGATTGGTGGAGTTGCGGAAAACGGACGGGTTGAGGTGCACAAATTCTGGCAGCGAGATCGGTCGAGGCTCCTGACGAGCCTCGTTGCGTTCCAAACGTCTTACCAGATTCTCGTTGAGCTGACGGTTCAATTCAAACTGCTGCATCATTGCGGCAATATAGGGTGGAGGTGGAGGATCGTCAGCCATCCTGCCAATTCAACAGGGGCAGTTTAGCAAGTAAAACTGCAGGTGTATGAGGTTATTCATGATGTAACACGGGAAAGAACAGGATAGGCATTAGATATATAATAGTAGTCGTCAAAGACATACCAATCCATGCACAGAGTTGGATTCAAACGGATAGTACGTGCACGGGAACGCTCGCAGCTAGACAAACTAGGCGGCGCGCAGGCATGCGATGAGGAATACAACAACATGACATAGCAATGGCTACAACACATCGGAGAAAACTGCCGGGGCGAGGGATCTGCAAGTGACAACACAGGGTGCCCTCGATAAAAGGATCCTGCAAGCAGAACCTGGCCCGCAATCTTGAAGGAAGGGGGGAAATTTTCAGAACACCGGGTGGATGTGATCACGAGAACCTAATGTTGGAGTTAGTAAAATTTTAACCCGAATAGAAGAGAGATCAGAGTCCCAGAGTAAAGGTCGAGGAGTAAAAGATCCTAATACCACCCAATTGGCGACGTGGGCCCATAAGCCACACAGCCATGTTAGTAAAACGGTTTTCAAGTACTAGACTCAACTTCGGACAAGGAGTTGGAAAGGGGGGTTCCTACAGTCAGTCGGCTCTGATACCAACTTGTGACGCCCCCGGCTCAATCGTGCACTAATCATACACGCAAATGCACACGATCAAGCCTAAGGACTCACGGGAAGATATCACAACACAACTCTAAAACATAAATAAAGTCATACAAGCTTTATATTACAAGCCAGGGGGCTCGAGGGCTCGAATACATAAGCTCGCATACAAGCGTCAGCGGAAGCATCAGATATCTGAGTACAGATATAAAAGAAAACACAGAAAGGCCCTTAGAAGGCGAGACAAAAGAAAAACACTACGATCGAAAGGCGTAGGCCTCCTGCCTGGGACCCTCCGAACCTACTCCTGGTCGACGGCAAGCTCGACGTAACATCCACCCTCGGGGTAGTAGTAGTGATCGTCGGTGGGGCAGCCGTATCCGGGGCTCCGTCATCTGGTTGCATCAAAAGGGGTATATGGCGAAAAAGAAAGCAAAGCAACCGTGAGTACTCATCCGAAGTACTCAGCAAGCAAGGATCTACACTACATATGCAACATTATCGAAGGGAGGCTGTATACATGGACTGGGCTGCAGAAATGCCAGAATAGAGAGAAGGCCTAGTCCTATCGAAGACTAGCATCTTCAGAGGTCTTGCAGCATTAGAAGAGTGTAGATTAGTACCGTATAAAGTAGTAGTATCATTAAGTCTCATCCTCACCCAGATATCATTTCTCGACTCCCTGCGAGAAAGCAATCCCAGAGCCATACAGTCATCAACCTCGTCCGGAGATCCCTCCTCGACTCCCTGCGAGAAGCAATCCCAGAGCCATAGTATCCAATTCTAGCTATATCGATCGGGATACAACTCCGAGTGTCCGTTACCGAGGATCCGGCTATGCATAGATTAGTTCTTCCCTGCAGGGGTGCACCATCTTACCCACCACGCTCGCTTAACTCCGGCCGGACACAATTTTCTGGGTCATGCCCGACCTCGGCCAAACGACACACCGCAACCCTACCTATAGCTCAGCAGAGAGGTCCCCGCCGGTCTACAACCTAAGCGCTCAGGGGTCTTGGGCCATCGCCCTGTGCACTCCGGGTCGTTGTGTGCAGGGTGGATACCAGCACCGCCTCGGAGGGTCATTACGATCCGACCGTGCCACAATGCTAAATTGGACATCTGACAGAACTTTCGGCAGATGCCACGATGCGGAGTGCCCATAACTTTTCCCGCGTGATGGTTAGTGCTATCGGGCCAGTGGCCCACTCGAATAAAATATCCAAACCGTTAGTACCTTGGGGTGCGGTAACGAGCAGAAACTCACGATCGATGTGACTCCATCGCCCCGTCTCAAGGACTTGCGGCAAGGGCTAAGAATGCCCGGCCACGCCTCGTATTCTCACTTGGGCACCATACAGTTCAACCCGTCTACACAACACTCGCCACTTAGGCTCACGCGGGTACCCCTCAGGGTCGACCCGCCTTTCCAAGTAATAGTGTAAAGTCCAAGTATCCGTGTGTCCATAACATCAGGGGAATCTGAGGTATCACCCTCATTGGATTCCTACTTGATGTATTCGTCAAGGTGAACTCAGAGGAATCACCCTCGAGGTTCACACTTGAAGTGTTGCGTGACAGGGTCGTATCAGCAGTGGAGAAGGAGGAATCACCCTCGATGACCACGACCGATTAGCTACCCTACAGAGTTAACATCAGAAGTGCTACACGAGGTATCACCCTCGGCACTTGATAGTAACGCTGCAGTGTCGTTACAACTAAGGGGGTGATGTGCGATGACGTGGTCTAGTCTTCAATCCCGTTGATCGGGTCTTCGGATAATCCAGCGGGGCAGTCGGGATAAGTGGGGTCACTGATAGGTCCCTACCCAGCCTATACTAGACAGTTTAGGATAAGCAGGTAAGGTTTCAATAGCAGGTTACAATAAACAGGCTATGCATCAGAATAGGTAAAGCAGTAGCAGCAGCAATTCTAATGCAAGCATGAGAGAGAAAGAATAGGCGGTATCGGTATGCTCAAAAAGGGGGGTGCTTGCCTGGTTGCTCGGCGGCAAGGGCAAAGTCGTCAATGGTGGCGTCGGGCTCCTGAGCTACGTCGGTCTCGGGGACGACGTCGGTGTCGGGGTCTATCGAGAGAGAAGAGGGGGAAGAAACAGTAAAAATAAAGCAAACAATAGCATGACAATACGCAAGGCTAAGTGTGTTCTGGCGCGGTGCTACACGATATAGGTGAAGAGGTATAACATCCGGGAATGTTTTCCCGAAGTTCGGCATTTACGGACAGACGGACCGGAGGGGGAAGGTTCCATGTTCGCTATGCTAGGGACGCGTGACAGACGAACGGACTGCGTATTCGGATTCGTCTCGTCGTTCTGAGCAACTTTCATATATAAAGTTTTTCGATCCGAGCTACGGATTATTTTTTACGGATTTCTAACGAATTAATCTATTTTCTGAAATTCCTGGAATTAAATTAATTCGAAAAAATGCACAGTGCAGAAAAAGCTAAGTGCACCCGGTGCACTGCACCCAGTGTGCATCAGAGACTGACCAATGGGGCCAGTCAACTGCCCAGTCAGCAGTTGACTGGACCGTTGACTGGTCAACTGGGTCCAGTCAGCAGAGGCTGACGGATGGGGCCCAGTGCTGATTCAGCAGTCACAGTCAGCAGATCTTATCCATTAGAACAGTAAACGGTGGGCCCCACTTGTCAGTTAGTCATTTTAATTAAACCGCTTTCTGTTAAACTAATTAACCCTCGTGGGGCCCGGCTGTCAGTGGGGATTAGTGGTGAGGGTTAGCAGTTAAGTATGCCACATCGACGGGGTTAACGGCGGCGAGGCCGAGAACACCGGCGACGACCAGAGACACGGCGGCGACCCGCTGGAATCTCGCCATGAATAACTTGACGAGGCGAGGCTGGGTCCATCCGAACGAGCTCGAGGAGCTGCGTCCGATGGGCGGATGCAGTCAGCGCTGCGCGATGATGGCGGTGGCTGTGGTGTTCCTCAGCTCTGATCCAACGATGAGGCAGAAGGAGCGCTCGCCTGCGCGGCTCCTGGACAAGGTCTCGCGGCTCAGGGAGGCCACTGGCCACGGTGGTGGCGGGGCGACGGCAGCGTCGACCTCCGAAGAAACGGAAGGGGGCGAGTGAGAGAGGGGAGCTGTGGTGTCTAGGGTTTGTCCAACGTGTCGCAGGGGTCCTTAACCGAGCGGGGCAGGGCGCGTGCGGCTCGCTGTCGACAGAGGAGAAGGGGGGCCAGGGCGGCGAGCGCGGTAGAGGCGACAGCAGCTTGGGGAGGAGCAGTAGGAGGGAGAAGAGAGAAATTGGGCCGGGCCGGCTCCTGTGCGGCTGTGGGCTTAAGTGCACAGGGGCACTTTTCCATTTCCATTTTATTTATTTTCTGTTTTTGTTTTATTCTTTTTAGCATCTGTTTTATTTTCTTTCACATTTATTTTAGTTTGGTAAAGTAAACAAATGATCCCTAAATTCATATTACCACTAAGCACATTGTCACAAAAAGTGTAACCTCCAAATAAATTAGTTTGACATTTTAAAAAATTATATAAGGCATTTAAAAAAATTGGTTTTGCTGCTGTTTCAATTGTTTAGCCCATTTAAACATTTTATTCCAAGTTGGATTTTTGCACGATTATTATCCAGGGAATAATTGCCACTAGATGAACATTTTAGTTCACATGTTTGTGGATTTAAATTATTCACTTATAATTTGAATTTGAATTGGTTTGATTTTTCCCTAAGTGATAATTTGACTTAGTCAAACTTGATGACATGGCACCATTAGCAGGGGATCACTATAGCTTAATACATGGGGTGTTACACCGGAAAAGGCCCCAAGATGGGATCTCACGGGAACAGAGGCTTGCGGCGGCGAAAAAGTATTTTGGTGGACGCTTCTGATGTTTGGGGAATATTTGAGAATTTATAGAGGTGGAACTAGGGTTAGGGGACTCCCGACGGGCCCACAAGCCAGGGGGGCGCCCCCTAGGCATGCACTGAGGGCTTGTGGCCTCCTCATGACTCTTCTGGCACTCTTTCAAGTCACGTAGGTGTCTTCTGGTCCAAGAAAAATCATCGTAAAGTTTTATTCCGTTTGGACTCCGTTTGATATTCCTTTTCTGTAGAAGTCAAAAACAAGGAAAAAATAAAAACTAGCACTGGGCTCTAGGTTAATAGGTTAGGCCCAAAAATAATATAAAATAGCATATTAATGCATATAAAACATCCAAAACAGATAATATAATAGCATGTAACAATAAAAAAATTATAGATACATTGGAGACGTATCAAATCCCCGTAGGTATATGACTATCTCTCAGTCTCCATCACAAACACACGCATTGCCTCTTTCCCTCACAGGTCTATCGCGATCTCTCTTGGGACATCTTTCTATCGCACACACACCTTGTCTCTCGATCTCCCACCCGTATAGTCCCCTCACGATATCGAGGGGATCTCTCTATCACAAACACGCCCTCTCTCCCTCCCCATGCCTCCATCTTCTCTACACGTCCCTCTTGACCTCTGCCCTTGTTGCCTAGACCTCTCTTGGACACGTGCCATAGGGGTCTCTCTCTCTCCATTGCAAACAACCACACACTAACTATCTCCGTGTATCTCCTCACCTCGCTTTCTCACTCGAAGATGCATGCGTGATATGTTTGCATAAGACACGCACACTATCTCTCTATTTTATCCTGTGTTGTCACACACACACACACTCTTTTTGCAGACCCAGTCTTTCTCCTTCACACACACTTGATATCTCTCGACTTAGGTACTCTCTTCGGTCGATACCATATAGATTCTTTGAAAAGTCAAACCTCACAAAGTTTGACCAGGTATGTGGAGAAAAACATTTACATCTAGAACGGCAAACATATATCATTAGATTCATCACAAGATGTAGTTTCATATGATGTATCTTTGGTATTGTAGATATAAATAATTTTCTCTATAAACTTGGTCAAAGTTTGACTTTTAAAAATTTTATATGCACTACATTACCGAACAGAGGGAGTATCTCTTTCTCTCTCTCAACTCTCTCACGCACCACTCAGCTGTATGGGGCTCCTCTATCTCTCTCAAAAATTATATCTCCCTAGGTCACACATACACATATCTCGCTCGCACTACATAGACCCATCTAACACTCTTCCCCCTTGTTATCTCTCTATCTGACACGCACCCCCCTAAGTACCATTATCTCTCACTCCATCATAGGCACATGCACTCCCCCCTAGGTATGACTATCTCTCACTATCCATCATGGACACACGTATTGTCTCCTTCCATCCCTAGGTCTATCTCGATCTCTCTTGGGGTATCTTCTATCGTGCACACACCTTGTCACTCGATCTTCCACCCATGTAGTCCCATCATGATCTTGAGGGGATCTCTCTATCACAAACACACACTCTCTCCCTCCCCATGCCTGCATTTTCTCCATACGTCTCTCTCGACCTCTCTTCCTTGTTTTCTAGACCTCTCTTGGCCACGTGCTAGGGGTCTTTATCTCTCGGTTGCAAAGGACCACACACTATCTCCTCACCTCGCTTCCGCTCTCGAAGATGCATGCATGATATATTTACATAAGACACACACACACTTTTTCTCTACTTTATCGTGTGTTGTCCATGTCTCTTTCACACACACACACACACTTTTTGCACACTCACTCTTTCTCTTTCACACTCTCTCTCTCTCTCTCTCTCTCTCCCTCTCTCTCTCTCTAGTTAGGTACTCTCTCAGGTCCATAATATATAGATGTTTTGAAAAGTCAAACCTCACAAAAGTTTGACTAGGTATATGTGGAGAAAAACATTTACATCTGAAACGATCAATAGATTAGTCACAAGATGTAGTTCATATCATATATCTTTGGTATTGTATATATAAGTAATTTCTTTATAAACTTGGTCAAAGTTTCAAAAGTTAGACATTTCAAAAAATTATAGGCACTACATTATTGAACGGAGGGAGTATCTCTTTCTCTCTCTCTATCTCTCATGGGCCTCTCCTCTCACTCGATCTCTCTTTACCGAGGGATTATACGGTCACTGGGTCAGCGTATAGCTCCGTATATTGTTTAGTTGACCGATCAACTAGTCTACATGGTGCCTTGTCAGCTCATGTTCTCTATCTGGGTGTGCTGGCCCATGTTGGCAGTGGGTGAAAATAAATAAACTAGAGGCCCATCTGACACGGGGTGAAATAAACAAACTTGCAACCGCTCGCGGTAGGACCCTGCACGCTACTAATTTGAGTGCACACTTCTCCCCATTAATACACACACTATGACAATGCACACACTACACCACTGCGCAGCATGCACGCAAGGATGCACTCGCGCACACCCATCACACAATACACGCTAGCACACGTGTACACCGGCGTCACCGCCGGCTGAGATGGACGACAAGGCAACCAACAAGCGGAGGCGGCTCGAGCCAAAACTGCATCCGGTGAGCCTGGACTTCATCAGCAGCGTCCCCGACGACATGCTGCTTGTCATCATCACCCACCTCCCCACCAAATCTGCCGTGCGGACCAGCTTGCTCTCCCGGTGGTGGCACCCCCTCTGGCATTGCGTTCCCATCAACCTCACTGTCGACTGTTGCCTCTATGACAGGGATTGCAAACCCATGGCCGCAGTCTCTAAGATCCTTGCATCCCACCCTGGGCGAGCCAGCACTACTATAGGATGCTACTAATGCGGCACTACAATCAGAGACCCTTCGACAAAACTGTGTGCGATGCATTAATCGCAAACATTTTTGTAATAAAACCATAAAAAATGATACGAACCGTTTGTGAAGGCGGAGACAACAAACATGATTCAGATTATAGTTGCATGTGCGATGCGTGGCATACAGTTCACTTGAATGAACTATTTGCAATGAGCATAACAACAGAAACGGTCAGCCAGATGAAGGTGTGTGCAATATACGACATACAGTTCACCCGAATGAACTGTTTGTGATTAGGTAACACAACAGAAACGGTCAGGCAGATCAAGGTGTGTGTGCGATAGACGGCATATAGTTCACTCGGATGAACTGTTTGCGATGAGGCAACACAACAGAAACGGTTCAACTTAACAAGATGTGTGTGATACTTGGCAAATAGGCAACTCGAATGAACTATTTGCAATGATAAAAAATAACATAAACATTTACAAGTGGTAATATGTGTGTGATACAAGGCAAACAAGTCACTCGGGTGAACAATTTGCGATGGTAAAAAGTAACACAACGATTCGGCGTAATAAGATGTGTGTGATACCCGGCAAACAGGTCAGTAATCAGAGTTGTGTAGTAACACAGACCAACAATAACACATATGATTCGTGCTAATAAGCACCTGATTCAGAAAATGGTTGCACAAATTATCATTCGTACTCATACATAATCAACCAAACAACATAATAGCAGCATTACATATCAGCAAGGTTCAGAAAACATCAAAATGTAAACAACTACTCATCGGTGTTGTTGTGGGGTTGGCGTGTTGGTGCGACGATGTTGAAATATTCTCTGCACTGATGCAAAATCCTCTCTCGAAAGGAAGGGTCAAGATTCGGGTCGGCGACGACCATGTCCTTGAACATTTCATAGGCTCGACAATGAGTGGGGACGAAGTCGACAGGGGGTGAGGGTTTCCTTTTTCCTTTTGGACGTTTGGGTGAATGCACACAGTTCGCAGACGCGAGGAGATGAACCGTGTGCGATAGTAAATCACCAAAATTGAAGGGGAATCCAAATTTCCTTCCTCGTTTGTCATCCAGTTTTTATCTACGATCAGCAAACCGCCTCCAATGCACCGTGTTCAAATTTGGCATTTTTCGGGCTCATTTACTATATTTACTCCATTATGTGCATTTTCTAGCCATTAATGCACATAATTCAAATTCAAACAATCGGTGCATGTAAAAGTGCAAAACAACTCTCTGGAAAACCATGCTTGTGGTATTTAGTTATTCTCATGCCTTTTACAAGGAATGGGCAGAGATTTCAAGGATATGTGTGGCAAGAGTCAACCACAAAACATGTCGTTTATTGGTTCTTCAACTATAGAAAATGACAAACATGCTAGAAATAGATGACGCCTGGCATGGTGCCATGGTATGGCATCACCATGCCCTGGTAAAAATTGAGAATGTTTGGCTTATGTCGTCATGCACGCTCTTCATAAATCGAACCACCACCGAGGAAGGTTTCATGGTGTCGAGAGGGAAATCACCAAGATTGAAGGGGAATCCAAATTTCTTTCGTCCTTTGTCCTTGGGTTCTTTTCTACGATCAACATACACCCCTACAGGTCATCGAGTTCAAATTTGACACTTTCCGGGCTCATTTACCATATTTAGGTGATCATGTGCATTTTTCTAGGCATTAATGCACGCAATTAAAATTCAAATAAACGGTGCATGAAAAAAGTGCACAAAATCAGTCTGGAAAACCATGCTTAGTAAATTCTCATGCCTTTTATAAGGAATGGGCAGAGATTTCAAGGATATGTGTGGCAAGCGTCAGCCACAAACGTGTCATTTATTGGTTTCTCAACTATAGAAAAATGAAAGACATGCTTGAAAACATGACACTTGGCATGGTGTCATGGTATGGCCTCACCATGCCCTGGTAAAAATTTGAATGTTTGGCTTACGTCGTCATGCATGCTCTTCATAAATATAACCATCACCGAGGAGAGTTTTGTGGTTTCGAGAGGGAAATCACCAAGATTGAAGGGGAATCCAAATTTCCTATGTCCTTGAGTTTTGTTCTACGTTGAATATACACCATGCATATCACCGTGTTCAAATTTGGTACTTTTCCGGGATCATTTACCATATTTAGGCGATTAAGTGCATTTTCTAGGCATTAATGCACATAATTCAAATACAAACAATCGATGCATGCAAAAGTGCACAAAAATGGTCTGGAAAACCATGCTCATGGTATTTAGTAAATTCTCATGCCTTTTACAAGGAATGGGCAGAGATTTCAAGGATATGTGTGGCAAGAGTCAACCATAAACATGTCATTTATTGGGTTTTCAACTATAGAAAGATGAAAGACATGCTTGAAAAACATGACGCCTGGCATGGTGCCATGGTATGGCCTCACCATGCCCTGGTAAAAATTTGAGAATGTTTGGCTTATCTTGTCATGCACGCTCTTCATAAATCGAACCATAACCGAGGAAGTTTCATGGTTTCGAGGGGGAAATCACCAAGATTGAAGGGGAATCCAAATTTCCTTTGTCCTTTGCCCTTGAGTTTTTTTTTCTACGATGAACATACACCCTCCAGATTACAGTGTTCAAATTTGGCACTTTTTCGGGTTCATTTACCATATTTAGGCGATTATGTGCATTTTCTAAGCATTAATGCCCATAATTCAAATTCAAACAATCAGTGCATGAAAAGTGCACAAAAACGTTCTAGAAAACCATGCTCATGGTATTTAATAAATTCTCATGTCTTTTACAATGAATGGGAAGAGATTTCAAGGGTATGTGTGGCAAGAGTCAACCACAAAACCTGTTGTTTATTGGTTTTTCAACTATAGAAAATGAAAGACATGCTAGAAATAGATGACGCCTGGCATGGTGCCATGGTATTGCATCACCATGCCCTAGTAAAAATTGAGAATGTTTGGCTTATGTCGTCAAACACGCTCTTCATAAATCAAACCACCACCGAGGAAAGTTTCGTGGTTTCGAGAGGGAAATCACCAAGATTGAAGGAGAATCCAAATTTCCTTCGTCCTTTGTCCATGAGTTTTGTTCTACGATGAATATACACCATGCAGATCACCGTGTTCAAATTTGGCACTTTTCGGGGCTCATTTACCATATTTAGGCGATTATGTGCATTTTCTAGGCATTAATGCACATAATTCAAATACCATGCTCATGGTATTTAGTAAATTCTCATGCCTTTTACAAGGAATGGGCAGAGATTTCAAGGATATGTGTGTCAAGAGTCAACCACAAACATGTCATTTATTGGGTTTTCAACTATAGAAAAATGAAAGATATGCTTCAAAAACATGATGCCTGGCATGGTGCCATGGTATGGCCTCACCATGCCCTGGTAAATTTTTTAAAATGGTTCGCTTATCTCGTCATGCACGCTCTTCATAAATCGAACCATCACCGAGGAAGTTTCATGGTTTCGAGAGGGAAATCACCGAGATTGAAGGGGAATCCAAATTTCCTTCATTATTTGTCCTTAAGTTTTTTTTTAACGATGAACATACACCCTCCAGATTACAGTGTTCAAATTTGGCACTTTTTCGGGCTCATTTACCATATTTAGGTGATTATGTGCATTTATAAGCATTAATGCCCACAATTCAAATTCAAACAATCAATCCAAGAAAAAGTGCACAAAAACGGTTTGGGAAACCATGCTTATTGTGTTTAATAAATTCTCATGTCTTTTACAATGAATGGGAAGAGATTTCAAGGATATGTGTGGCAAGAGTCAGCCACAAATGTGTGGTTTGTTGGTTTTTCAAATATAGAAAAATGAAAGACATGCTTGAAAAAGATGACGCCTGGCATGGTGCATGGTATGGCCTCATCGTGCCCTGCTAAAAATTTGAGAATGTTTGGCTTATGTCGTGATGCACGCTCTTCACAAATACAACCATCGCCGAGAAAAGTTTCGTGGTTTCGAGAGGGAAATCACCAAATTGAAGGGGAATCCAAATTTCCTTCGTCCTTTGTCCTTGAGTTTTTTTTTACAATGAACATACAGCATGCAGATCACCGTGTTTAAATTTGGCACTTTTCTGGGCTCATTTACCATATTTAGGCGATTATGTGCATTTTCTAAGCATTAATGCACATAATCAAAATTCAAACAATCGGTGCATGAAAAGTGAACAAAAATGGTCTGGAAAACCAAGCTCATGGTATTTAGTAAATTCTCATGCCTTTTACAAGGAATGGGTAGAGATTTCAAGGATTTGTGTGGCAAGAGTCAACCGCAAATGTGTCGTTTATTGGTTTTTCAACTATAGAAAAATGAAATACATGCTTGAAAAACATGACGCCTGGCATGGTGCCATGGTATGGCCCCACCATTCCTCGGTAAAAAATTGAGAATGTTAGGCTTATGTCGTCATGCACGCTCTTAATAAATCGAACCATCACCGAGGAAGTTTTGTGGTTTCGAGAGGGAAATCACTAAGATTGAAGGGGAATCGAAATTTCCTTCGTTCTTTAGTTTTTTTCTATGATGAACATACACCCTCCAGATTACTTTGTTAAAATTTTGCACTTTTCCGGGCTCATTTACCATATTTAGGCGATTATGTGCATTTTGTAGGCATTAATGCCCATAATTCAAATTCAAACAGTCGGCGCATGAAAAAATGCACAAAAACAGTCTGGAAAGCCATGCTCGTGGTCTTTAGTAAATTCTCATGCCTTTTACAAGGAATGGGCAGAGATTTCAAGGATATGTGTGGCAAGACTCAACCACAAACGTATCGTTTATTGGTTTTTCAACTATAGGAAATAAAAGACATGCTTGAAAAACATGACGCCTGGCATGGTGCCATGGTATGGCCTCACCATGCCTTGGTAAAAATCTGAGAAGGTTTGGCTTATGTCATCATGCACGCTCTTCATAAATCGAACCATCACCGAGGAAGTTTCATGGTTTCGAGAGGGAAATCACCAAGATTGAAGGGGAATCCAAATTTCCTTCGTCCTTTGTCCTTCAGTTTTTTTTCTTCGGTGAACATACGCCCTGGAAATCACCGTGTTCAACTTTGGTACTTTTCTGGGCTCATTTACCGAATTTAGGAGATTTTGTGCATTTTCCAGACATTTAGCCCAGATAAATCCAATCCAGCTATAGCTGCACGGGTGCGATGAAAGGGACGTGGATTTCCTTTCGATCGTTGTGCACCTTGAGGTGCACACGTGCGATCCGTGTGGCTGGGGTTCCGGCCAATTAGAATGCGACACACAATAAGGTGATGGCACACGGTTTTCAGAGGCGACGAAGATGAACTGTGTGGGATAATGAATGACCAAGATTGTAGGGAAGCCAAATTTCCTTCATCGTTTGTCCATGAGCTCTAAAAAACCACCACACTGTATGGTTGTCCGGCCACTCCGTCCCAAAGCTCTCTCCAAGTGCAGTTCATGCCACCACGCTGCACAATAATTGGTAAGGAAGCGATGGCATCCCGTCGCGCCGAGTTCCTCGCCGCCCGCGACCGCACACATGGTAAGGAAGCGAAGGCATCCCGCTGCGCCGACTTCATTGTCGCCCGCGGCCACACATCTAAGTGGGCGGACTTTGAAGCTGCCACAGCCGAATGGACGGTGGAGCAAGAGGCGGCCAAAGCTGCATAGGAGGAGTGGAAAAGGCAGAAAGCAGTCAAGAAAAGGGAGTCTCGCCACCTCAAGAAAGAAGAGGCCGCACGCCCTGCTGAGGAGAACTCGACAGAGTCCAAGCATGGTGGGTTGCCGCCGGGAAGGAGAACGACGTCGTCTGGCCAACATGCCCGGATGCTTCCACCAGCTAGGATCGCGGTGGTAGCTACTGCGACAATGATGAGAGCTGTGCAGAGTGTAACACCCCCGGTGGTTAACTACAGTAATCACCCTTTTTGATAATGACAAGTCATCATGTTTAACAGTGCATGATCATCATTTGCATCATATTGCATTTCAACTCCTAACTCCAATTCAAATTTAAATGAAAGTGGAAAATAAAAGTTGTCCAACATAGAAACTAAATTGTTCATTAAATAGCAAATAAATCAGAGACAATTCTAAAATTGAAACCAACATCATTAGAGTTGGGTAAGTGACTCAAACAACTTAAAACAGTGGCTGAAAATAACATTTAGTAACCTTTTAATTTATTTAAAACAAATATGAAATGATGTTTTGCCCAAACTAGTTTTTGGTGTTAGGGTATAAAGCACTGGTATTTATGGACTAGGTCTCCTTTTTTACAAAAACCATTTGGGGCCTAAACAATTAACAGAATAGAAAAGAGAAAAGAAAAAAAAAGGGAAAAGAACCCCCCGCTTCCCCCCCCCCACTGGGCCTCGACCCAGCTGGCCCAGTCGGCCACCCCACCAGGCCGGCCCACCTCTGGCCTATAACCCCCCACCTCGAAACCCTAGCCCGCAGCCACTCCCCCCCTCTCTCGCTCACTCCCTCTCTCCCCTATCCGATCTGGATCGGGGCTCGACGCCGCCGTCCGCCGCCTGACGCCGCGCCCCGTCGCCGCTCGCCGTCTTCCCCGTCCTCCTCCTCGACCCTCCCCCGCTGCCTTGACCCTACGAACCGCCGTGAGCCCCGACCTCTTCTCTCTCTCCCCGCCCGCGCTCACCGTGTCGTCCCCACGCCCCATGCCCACTCGCACCCGCGCCGCCCCGCTCGTCCGTTGCCGCCTGCTCCCCTGAGCCGCAGGCGCCCGCACCTGCTTCCCCGCTTCGCTCCGCCCCACCGCTCGCATCGGCCATCGCTAGCAGCCGTCCCGTGCTCGCGCGTGCCCCCGACGCGGCCTCGTCCCCTGCTGCTCGCCCACATGCCGAGCCTGCCCTGCTGCTGCCGTTGCTCACCGCCTCGCCGCGCTCTGCGTCTGCCTCCCGCCTCCTGCTCGCGAACCGCGCCCACCTCTACAGGCCACGGCCATCGACGCCGCCCGCCCGGCCGCGGCGCCCCGCCCGCGCGGCCTAGCTCTGCCCGCCGCTGCGCTGCTCGCCGCAAGCCCCCACCCCGCGCGCATCGCCGCCTCTAACCGGGCCTCTGGCGCCCCGCGCACATGCCACCGCGCCTCTCCTTCGCTCCGGCTGACCTTGCCGCGCTGCCCCGCTCCGGCCACGATCGCCGGCGCTGGGCCACGCGCCGGCCCCTTCCCCCTGGCCGCGCGCTCCGCTCCCGCTAAGCAACGCCCGTTTGGCCCCTAGGGCCAATGACACGCGGGGCCCAGCCCCTGGAATGTTAAAAAAAAAATATATATATATATATAATAAATAAAAATAAAAATAATTAGTTAATTAAATAATTAATTAGTGAATTAATTAATTTAATTAATCCTGTTTAATTAAGCTAATTAAATAGTTAGTCTAATTAAACATTAATTAGTTAGTTAATCCCTAATTAACTAAACAGTCAATGACAGGTGGCCCCCACCTGTCAGGTTGATCGCTGACGTCAGCATGATGTCATGCTGACGTCATCAGACACTGTTTCGGATAATGTTGATTTAAATAATTAAATAAATTCCAGAAAATCAATAAAAACTTTAGAAAATCATATCTTTTAATCCGTAACTCCGATCGAAAAACTTTATACATGAAAGTTGCTCAGAACGACGAGACGAATCCGAATACGCGGTCCGTTCATCCGTCAGACGTCCCTAACTATCCGAACATGGAACCGTTCCCCTCCGGTCATCTGTCTGACAAATGTCCGAAACCGGGAATACTTTCCCGGATGAATTCCTCCTTCCTCGGTGACGTGCAACCATACGTTAGGACACACCCGACACTGCGTACTGCCATGTCATACTTTGTGTTGCTCATATTTGCTGTGTATTTATACTGTTTCCTCCCCCTCTTCTCTCTTGTTAGACACCGACGTCGTCCCCGAGACCGACGCAGCTCCGGAGACCGAAGACACCATTAACGACCTTGCCTTTGCCGCCGAGCAACCAGGCAAGCCCCCCTTTTGATCATCCCGATATCGCCCATTCTAATTTCCCATGCTTGCATTAGAATTGCTGCTGCTGCTGCTTTACCTATTCTGATGCATAGCCTGTTCATTGTAACCTGATGTTGATAATTACCTGCATATCCTAAACTGCTTAGTCTAGGCTGGGTAGAGACATATCAGTGACCCCACTTATCCCGACTGCCCCGCTGGATTATCAGAAGACCCGATCAACGGGAATTGAAGACCAGGCCCCGACACCGCACATCACCCCCCCTAGTTGTAACGACGCTGCAGCGTTACTATCGAGTGCCGAGGGTGATATCTCGTGTAGCACTTCTGATGTTAACTCTGTAGAATAGCTATTCAGTCGTGGTCATCGTGGGTGATTCCTCCTTCACCACTTCCGGTAACGCCGCTGTCGTACAACACCTCAAGTGTGAACCCAGCGAGGGTGATTCCTCCGAGTTCACCTTGACGGATACATCGAGTGGGAAATCAAACGAGGGTGATACCTTGGATTCCCTTGATGTTATGGACACACGGATACTTGGACTTTACACTGTTAGTTGGAAAGGCGGGTCGACCCTGAGGGGTACCTGCGTGCGCCTGAGAGGCGAGTGTTGTGAAGACGGGTGCCAGTGTGGTGCCCGAGTGGTGAATACAAGGCGCGGCCGGGCATTCTTAACCCTTGCAGCAAGTCCTCGAGACGGGGCGATGGGGTCACATCTTTCGTGAGTCTCTGCTCGTTACCGCAAGCCCCTAGTCCTAACGATTTGGATATTTGATCCGAGCAGGTCTCTGGCCTGATAGCACTAACCATCACGTGGGCATAGTATGGGCGTTCTGCATCGTATGCATCAACCGAAAGCTCTGCCAGACGTCCAGTTCAGCATGGCGGCACGGTCGGATCGTGTCGGCCACCCGAGGCGATGTTGGTATCCACCCTGTGCGCAACGACCCGGAGGGCGAGGGGCGATGGCCAAGACCCCCTTGCGCTTAGGATGTAGACCGGCGGGGACCTCTCTGCTGAGCTGTAGGTAGGGTTGCGATGTGTCGTTTGGCCGAGGCTGGGCATGACCCAGGAAAGTGTGTCCGACCGGAGTTAATCGAGCGTGTTGGGTAAGTTGGTGCACCCCTGCAGGGAAGAAAACTTCTATCGATAGCCTGTCCTACGGTAAAGGACACTCGGAGTTGTATCCTGATTGATACAATTTTAGAACTGGATACCTGGATATATGGCTCTGGGATTGCTTTCTCGCAGGGAGTCGAGAAAGGATCTCTGGGTGAGGATGAGACTTAATGATACTGCTACATTATATTGTACTGTCTACTCTCTTCTACTGCTGCAAGACCGCTGAAGATGCTAGTCTTCGATAGGACTAGGCCTTCTCTCTATTCTTGCATTTCTGCAGCCCAGTCCACATATACAGCCTCCCTTTGAAAATGTTGCATATGTAGTGTAGATCCTTGCTTGCTGAGTACTTCTGAGTACTCACGGTTGCTTTGTTTTCCTTTTCTCCCCATATCAGTTTGACGTGACCAGAGGACGGAGCCCCTTGAGACAGATGCCCCGTCGATCGTCTACTACTACTACCCAGAGGATGGATACTGCTACGAGTTGACTGTCGACCAGGAGTAGGATCGGAGGGTCCCAGGCAGGAGGCCTTCGCCTTTCGATCGTAGTGTTTTATTTTGCCCCGCCTTTCTAAAGGCCTTTCTGTTTCTCTTTTAATATCTGTACTCAGATATCTGATGCTTCCGCTGACGCTTGTTCGCAAGCTTATGTATTCGAGCCCTCGAGGCCCCTGTCTTGTAATATAAAGCTTGTATGACTTTATTTATGTTTTAGAGTTGTGTTGTGATATCTTCCAGTGAGTCCTTAGGCTTGATCGTGTGCATTTGCGTGTATGATTAGTGCACGATTGGGCCGGGGGCGTCACAAGTTGGTATCAGAGCTGACTGACTGTAGGAACCCCCTTTCCAACTCCTTGGCCGAAGTTGAGTCTAGTGGTCCAAAACTATTTTACTAACTTGGCTGTGTGGCTTACGGGCCCACGTCGCCAATTGGGTGGTATTAGTATCTTTTATTCCTCATCTTTACTCTGGGACTCTGATCTCTCTTCTATTCGGGTTAAAATTTTACTAACTCCAACATTAGGCTCTCGTGCTCACATCCACCCGGAGTTATGAAATTATCCCCCCTTGCTTCAAGATTTTGGGCCAGGTTCTGCTTACAGGATCCTTTTATCGAGGGCACCCTGTGTTGTCACTTGCAGATTCCTCGCTCCGTCAGTTTTCTTCGACGTTGATGTAGCCTTTGCTATGTCTCGTTGTGTACTTCCTTACAACGTGCCTGCGCGTCGCCTAGTTGTCTAGCCCTCCCTTTTCTACTGTCGTAATGCCGGATTCTAACCGAGGCTATGTGTGGATTTGAATGTCTGGTGCGAATCTGATGAAGTATCTATTGCGCTTCCTTCTGTTGAGCGTGATACTTCATGAATTATTCCATACTCCTGCAGTTTTTCTTGCTAAACTGCCCCTGTTGATTTGGCAGGATGGCTGACGATCCTCCACCTCCACCCTATATTGCCGCAATGATGCAGCAGTTTATCACCGAACTAATGGCTCAATTTCCAAACCAGACTGCTCAGCAACAGAATGCTCCAATAACTCTGCCGGAATTCGTGCGCCTCAATCCGTCCACTTTTCGCAGCTCGACTGATCCAATGGATGCTGATGATTGGCTCCGTGACATTGCCTTCCAGATGATGTCGGCCAATGTTATCCCTGACAGTTATGTCACCTATGCGACGTATCACCTGAGGGGATCAGCGGCTCAATGGTGGGAAAGCCACAAGGGTATCTTGCCTGCTGAAACTGTAACCACTTGGCAGGAATTTCAGTCAGCTTTTCGTGCACGGTACATTCCTCAAGGTCTGATGGACCAGAAGAAGCAGGAGTTCCGTAAACTCTCACAGGGCACAATGACTGTGGATGAATATCAGAGGAAATTCCTTGAATTATCCCGCTATGCTGCGGATGACATCGACACTGACACTTGCAAGTAGGAGAAATTCCGTGAAGGACTACGTACTGATATAAAACTTGCACTTGCTGTCCATGATTGCACAGAATTCGCAACGCTTGTCAGCAAATCTTTCCAAATTGAAACAGCTCTGACTGACTACCAGGAGTCGCTCAAGCGCACTCGTGATGTTGGTTCGTCTTCGGGTCGACCTGTTCAGAAGCGTCGAGTCTGGATTCCCCATAATGTTTACCACCGACCTGCTCCAACACCAAGGCCGTCATATGTTGCACCTCGTTTGCCTTCACCGCTGAGACAGCTATCGGTTCATGATGGACCGCCTGATGCTATGGCTTTTCATCAGGATGCACCACGTCCTCCCGTTGGTTGCAAGAAGAGCTGTCGGAACCGTCGTCTCAGAAGCTCTAATACCAGGCCGTCTGCTATAGTTCGGGTCCATGTCAACCAAGTTAACATAGAAGAAGCTCGACAGGACCCCAACATTGTGATGGGCTCCCTTCTAGTGAATTCAATCCCAGCTTCAGTCCTCTTTGATTCTGGAGCATCGCACTCCTTCATGTCCGAAAGTTTTGCGCGAAGCCATGATATACTTTTCGAGGAGATGTCCATCCCATTAGTAATCCATTCACCTGGGGCTAATTGGCAAACTACCATGGTTAGCCACGGTAACCACATTGTGATCGGAGGATTGATGTTCCCCGTTTCACTCATTGCTCTCAAGACCTCCAACATAGACATTATTCTCGGTATGGACTGGTTGAAGCCTCATAAAGCTTTGATTGACTGTGCCACTGAAACAATCCGCCTCACAGACCCTTCCGATCAGACTGTCAGATACTCAGCTCGTACAGTGCAGGACGCCGAAGCTCAGATATATGTTCTAAATGCATTGAACGCTTCACCTCTTGAAGGCATCGAGAATGTTCCAGTTGTTCGTGATTTCCAAGACGTCTTTCCAGAAGAACTTCCAGGAATACCCCCTGCTAGAGTTGTTGAGTTCGTCATCGACTTGAAGCCTGGCACAACTCCTATTGCGAAGCGTCCTTATAAAATGCCTCCGCACCACCTTCTTGAACTTAAGGAGGAAATCGACACGTCACTTAAGAAAGGTTTCATCCGCCCCAGTTCCTCTGCTTGGGGAGCACCTTCACTCTTCGTTAAGAAGAAGGATGGAACTAACCGATTGGTTCAGGATTATCGGCCCATTAACCAAGCTACAATCCAGAATAAGTATCCGCTTCCCAGAATCAACGATCTGTATGATCAACTTGCTGGTTCCTCAGTATTCTCTAAGCTTGATTTGAGATTGGGATACCATTAGATCCGTGTTCGTGAAGAGGATATTCCCAAGACTGCATTTGTTACTCGTTATGGCTCCTACGAGTACACTGTCATGTCCTTCGGCTTAACCAATGCTCCAGCCACATTCTCCCGTCTGATGAATTATATCTTCATGGATTACCTCGACAAGTTTGTCGTGGTTTATCTAGATGATATTCTGGTATATTCGAAGAATAAGGAAGAACATGCCGAACACCTCCGTCTTGTACGGGAAAGGCTTCGAGAACACCAGTTGTATGCCAAATACTCCAAATGTGAATTCTGGCTTTCTGAAGTAACGTACCTTGGTCATGTGAATTCGAAAGATGGCATTGCTGTTAACCCAGAACGAGTTCAGGCTATTCTTGACAGGACTCCTCCGAAGAATGTCAAGCAAGTGAGTAGTTTTCTCGGCCTTGCAAGCTATTGCCGTCGATTTGTTGAGAATTTTTCTAAGATTGCTAAGCCCCTGACTGATCTGCTTCACAAGGGCGTTAAGTTTGAATGGACAGAAAAATGTCAGGAAAGTTTTCAAACACTCAAAGACAAGCTGACATCTGCCCCAGTACTTGCTCCTCCAGATACCCGCAAGGACTTTGTGATTTATTGTGACGCATCCCGTGAAGGATTAGGCTGTGTCCTAATGCAAGAGCGTAAAGTGATTGCTTATGGCTCTCGTCAGTTGCGCCCACATGAAGAAAATTATCCGGTACATGATCTAGAACTAGCTGCTGTGATCTATGCATTGCAGTTGTGGTGACATTACCTTCTCGGTAATCGTTGCGAGATCTACACGGGTCATAAAAGTCTGAAGTACTTGTTCACTCAACCTTCTCTAAACCTCCGTCAGCAAAGATGGATGGAGGCCATTGCGGACTATGATTTGGGTATTTCCCATACCCCTGGCAAGGCTAACGTGATGGCTGATGCCTTAAGCCGCAAGTCCTATTGCGACAACCTCATGGTTAGGCGAGCTCAACCTCGTCTTTATGAAGAACTACGCAAGCTGAATCTGCTTATTGTCCCACAGGGCTCTCTAAATAACCTTGTGATACAACCAGATCTTGAGAAAGCTGTTAAGGATGCGCAAGCTAAAGATGCTGAAGTTGATCTGATGAAGAAAGACCTTCACCTTGTAAAGTACAGGGATTTCTTGCTGTCTGAAGATGGAACCTTGTATTTCAGAAACCGCATTGTGGTACCTCGCTTCGAACTCATGACTGACAAAGTCATGAAGGAGGCACATGATACCCCGCTGTCTATTCATCCGGGTAGCACCAAGATGTATCGTGATCTCCGTCAAAGGTACTGGTGGTCTAAAATGAAGCAGGATATTGCTCGATATGTTGCTGAATGTGATGTGTGTCGTCGCGTTAAAGCAGAACATCAGAAACCAGCTGGAATTCTGCAACCACTTCCTATTCCTCTATGGAAATGGGATAAGGTTCAGATGGATTTCGTTACAGGACTTCCCAGGTCACAGAAGGGTCACGATGCTATACTTGTCGTCATCGACCAACTCTCTAAAGTTGCACACTTTCTGCCTGTCAAAGAGACTATCACTGCTAGTCAGTTAGCAGAGTTGTATATCTCCAGAATTGTTTCACTCCACGGTATTCCGAAGGAGATCAGTTCGGACCGTGGCGGCCTTTTCACTTCCAAGTTCTAGGAAAGTTTTCAAACAGCTATGGGAACTCATATTACCTGGAGTTCAGCTTATCACCCCCAGCCCCAAGGCCAAGTCGAACGAGTCAATCAAGTGCTTGAAGACATGCTTCGGGCTTGTGTTATTTCTTTTGGCAAGAAGTGGGAAGAATCTCTCCCGTATGCCGAGTTCTCTTATAACAACAGCTATCAAGCCAGCTTGAAAATGGCCCCCTTCGAAGTACTCTATGGACGTAAGTGTCGAACCCCTCTGAATTGGTCAGAAACTGGGGAATGACCGCTCGTGGGTCCGGATATTATCCAACACGCCGAAGAACAAGTTCGTATTGTCCGAGAAAATCTCAAGGCGGCTCAGGACCGCCAGACGAGCAACTATGATCGCAAACGATGGGGTTTGACTTATCAACCTGGTGATCAGGCTTATCTGCGAGTCACCCCGATGAAAGGCACTCACCGTTTTGGAATCAAGGGCAAGCTAGCTCCGCGCTACATTGGTCCTTTCCGCATTATTGCTAGGCGTGGATGGGTGGCATATAAATTGGAGTTGCCGCCGCAATTCTCCCATATCCACGACGTCTTCCATGTGTCGCAACTTCGTCAATGCTTCAAGGAATCTCCGCACCGAGCTGTGGATCATGAAATGCTCGAATTGCATGATGATCTTTCATATAAGGAACATCCGATCCGCATTCTCGATGAAGCTGAACGTCGAACCCACCAGAAAGTTACCAAGTTCCTCAAAGTTGAGTGGTCAAATCATACTGAAGATGAAGCCACTTGGGAACGCGAGGATAATCTTCGTGCGGAATACCCCGAACTTTTTCCTTCTACCTCTTAATTCTCAGGACGAGAATTCTTGTTAGTAGAGGAGATTTGTAACACCCCCGGTGGTTAACTACAGTAATCACCCTTTTTGATAATGACAAGTCATCATGTTTAACAGTGCATGATCATCATTTGCATCATATTGCATTTCAACTCCTAACTCCAATTCAAATTTAAATGAAAGTGGAAAATAAAAGTTGTCCAACATAGAAACTAAATTGTTCATTAAATAGCAAATAAATCAGAGAAAATTCTAAAATTGAAACCAACATCATTAGAGTTGGGTAAGTGACTCAAACAACTTAAAATAGTGCCTGAAAATAACATTTAGTAACCTTTTAATTTATTTAAAACAAATATGAAATGATGTTTTGCCCAAACTAGTTTTTGGAGTTAGGGTATAAAGCACTGGTATTTATGGACTAGGTCTCCCTTTTTACAAAAACCATTTGGGGCCTAAACAATTAAAGAATAGAAAAAGAGAAAAGAAAAAAAAAAAGGAAAAGAACCCCCGCTTCCCCCCCCCCACTGGGCCTCGACCAGCTGGCCCAGTCGGCCCCCACCAGGCCGGCCCACCTCTGGCCTATAACCCCCCACCCGAAACCCTAGCCCGCAGCCACTCCCCCCTCTCTCTCGCTCACTCCCTCTCTCCCCTATCCGATATGGATCGGGGCTCGACGCCGCCGTCCGCCGCCTGACGCCGCGCCCCGTCGCCGCTCGCCGTCTTCCCCGTCCTCCTCCTCGACCCTCCCCCGCTGCCTTGACCCTACGAACCATCATGAGCCCCGACCTCTTCTCTCTCTCCCCGCCCGCGCTCACCTGAGTCCCCACGCCCCATGCCCACTCGCACCCGCGCCGCCCCGCTCGTCTGTTGCCGCCTGCTCCCCTGAGCCGCAGGCGCCCGCCCCTGCTTCCCCGCTTCGCTCCGCCCCACCGCTCGCATCGGCCATCGCCAGCAGCTGTCCCGTGCTCGCGCGCGCCCCCGACGCGGCCTCGTCCCCTGCTGCTCGCCCACGTGCCGAGCCTGCCCTGCTGCTGCCGTTGCTCACCGCCTCGCCGCGCTCTGCGTTTGCCTCCCGCCTCCTGCTCGCGAACCGCGCCCACCTCTGCAGGCCACGGCCACCGCCGCCACCCGCCCGGCCGCGGCGCCCCGCCCGCGCGGCCCACCCCGCCCCGCGCGCATCGCCGCCTCTAACCGGGCCTCTGGCGCCCCGCGCACATGCCACCGCGCCTCTCCTCCGCTCCGGCCACGGTCGCCGGCGCTGGGCCACGCGCCGGCCCCTTCCCCCTGGCCGCGCGCTCCGGCGCCCGGCGCACGCGCCTGCACCACCGGGGCGAAGCCCCGGTTAGCCCAGCGCCCGCGCCCGCTAAGCAACGCCCGTTTGGCCCCTAGGGCCAATGACACGCGGGGCCCAGCCCCTGGAATGTTAAAAAAAAGAATTAAATATATATATATAATAAATAAAAATAAAAATAATTAGTTAATTAAATAATTAATTAGTGAATTAATTAATTTAATTAATCCTGTTTAATTAAGCTAATTAAATAGTTAGTCTAATTAAACATTAATTAGTTAGTTAATCCCTAATTAACTAAACAGTCAATGACAGGTGGCCCCCACCTGTCAGGTTGACCGCTGATGTCAGCATGATGTCATGCTGATGTCATCAGACACTGTTTCGGATAATGTTGATTTAAATAATTAAATAAATTCCAAAAAATCAATAAAAACTTTAGAAAATCATATCTTTTAATCCGTAACTCCGATCGAAAAACTTTATACATGAAAGTTGCTCAAAACGACGAGACGAATCCGAATACGAGGTCCGTTCGTCCGTCACACGTCCCTAACTATCCGAACATGGAACCGTTCCCCTCCGGTCATCTGTCTGACAAATGTCCGAAACCGGGAATACTTTCCCGGATGAATTCCTCCTTCCTCGGTGACGTGCAACCATACGTTAGGACACACCCGCCACTGCGTACTGCCATGTCATACTTTGTGTTGCTCATATTTGCTGTGTATTTTTCCTCCCCCTCTTCTCTCTCGTTAGACACCGACGTCGTCCCCGAGACCGACGCAGCTCCGGAGACCAAAGACACCATTAACGACCTTGCCTTTGCCGCCGAGCAACCAGGCAAGCCCCCCTTTTGATCATCCCGATATCGCCCATTCTAATTTCCCATGCTTGCATTAGAATTGCTGCTGCTGCTGCTTTACCTATTCTGATGCATAGCCTGTTCATTGTAACCTGATGTTGATAATTACCTGCATATCCTAAACTTCTTAGTCTAGGCTGGGTAGAGACATATCAGTGACCCCACTTATCCTGACTGCCCCGCTGGATTATCAGAAGACCCGATCAACGGGAATTGAAGACCAGGCCCCGACACCGCACATCACCCCCCTAGTTGTAACGACGCTGCAGCGTTACTATCGAGTGCCAAGGGTGATACCTTGTGTAGCACTTCTGATGTTAACTCTGTAGAATAGCTATTCGGTCGTGGTCATCGAGGGTGATTCCTCCATCACCACTTCCGGTAACGCCGCTGTCTTACAACACCTCAAGTGTGAACCCAGCGAGGGTGATTCCTCCGAGTTCACCTTGACGGATACATCGAGTGGGAAATCAAACGAGGGTGATACCTCGGATTCCCTTGATGTTATGGACACATGGATACTTGGACTTTACACTGTTACTTGGAAAGGCGGGTCGACCCTGAGGGGTACCCGCGTGCGCCTGAGAGGCGAGTGTTGTGAAGACGGGTGCCAGTGTGGTGCCCGAGTGGTGAATACGAGGCGCGGCCGGGCATTCTTAACCCTTGCAGCAAGTCCTCGAGACGGGGCGACTGGGTCACATCTTTCGTGAGTCTCTGCTTGTTACCGCAAGCCCCTAGTCCTAACGATTTGGATATTTGATCCGAGCAGGTCTCTGGCCTGATAGCACTAACCATCACGTGGGCATAGTATGGGCGTTCTGCATCGTATGCATCAGCCGAAAGCTCTGTCAGACGTCCAGTTCAGCATGGCGGCACGGTCGGATCGTGTCGGCCACCCGAGGCGATGCTGGTATCCACCCTGTGCGCAACGACCCGGAGGGCGAGGGGCGATGGCCAAGACCCCCTTGCGCTTAGGATGTAGACCGGCGAGGACCTCTCTGCTGAGCTGTAGGTAGGGTTGCGATGTGTCGTTTGGCCGAGGCCGGGCATGACCCAGGAAAGTGTGTCCGGCCGGAGTTAATCGAGCGTGTTGGGTAAGTTGGTGCACCCCTGCAGGGAAGAAAACTTCTATCGATAGCCTGTCCTATGGTAAAGGACACTCGGAGTTGTATCCTGATTGATACAATTATAGAACTGGATACCTGGATATATGGCTCTGGGATTGCTTTCTCGCAGGGAGTCGAGAAAGGATCTCTGGGTGAGGATGAGACTTAATGATACTGCTACATTATATTGTACTGTCTACTCTCTTCTACTGCTGCAAGACCGCTGAAGATGCTAGTGTTCGATAGGACTAGGCCTTCTCTCTATTCTTGCATTTCTGCAGCCCAGTCCACATATACAGCCTCCCTTTGAAAATGTTGCATATGTAGTGTAGATCCTTGCTTGCTGAGTACTTCTGAGTACTCACGGTTGCTTTGTTTTCCATTTCTCCCCATATCAGTTTGACGTGACCAGAGGACGGAGCCCCTTGAGACAGATGCCCCGTCGATCGTCTACTACTACTACCCAGAGGATGGATACTGCTACGAGTTGACTGTCGACCAGGAGTAGGATCGGAGGGTCCCAGGCAGGAGGCCTTCGCCTTTCGATCGTAGTGTTTTATTTTGCCCCGCCTTTCTAAAGGCCTTTCTGTTTCTCTTTTAATATCTGTACTCAGATATCTGATGCTTCCGCTGACGCTTGTTCGCAAGCTTATGTATTCGAGCCCTCGAGGCCCCTGGCTTGTAATATAAAGCTTGTATGACTTTATTTATGTTTTAGAGTTGTGTTGTGATATCTTCCAGTGAGTCCTTAGGCTTGATCGTGTGCATTTGCGTGTATGATTAGTGCACGATTGGGCCGGGGGCGTCACACAGAGATCCAAGAATGGTGGGCTGCCGCCGACAAGGCCGGGAAGGAGAACGATTACGCCAGGCCAGCTTGTGAGAAGTAGTTAGTGCGTGTGTCAGCCATAAGTTTGTATAATTAATTACGAGCATCTACCAGTAGTACTTACTAGTTTTAGAGCAAATTACTAGTATATAGGAATTTAAGTTGGTACTATCTATTGTTAATGTACAATGTCGATAAGCGCATCCTTTTAGGGCTTCTGAGCATTGCTTAGCATGTGTTCACTGAAGTTTTGTAGCCGTACCCCGGCCCTAAATCATCTTGAAACGTCCGCCTGCAGCCCCCCGAATCCACCAGAGATGAGCTAGCCACAGCTTGTTTTTAGTCCCACCTCGCCGCGTGAGTTGGTCACACACCAGCTTAAATAGCCGCACCGGCGGATGGTAGCAAGCTTCTCTTTTGTTGCATAGGATCAATTCTGGCTGTGTGAGCGAGGCAGGTTGACACTTGATTGCATTTCATAAACAAATGTTTGTTCATCGAGTGTCACCTTTGCCTCGTTCATGTACATTGAATAACCCTGCTACAATGAAAGAGATTTTTAAATTTGCAGGTGCGGCTTTAGATGCTGATAGATATAAGAATTATTAAAAGATCACAAAACACATGGTTTCTATGGCATACGGTGTGCATTTTTTTGCCTCCATAAGTCAATTACCTGTGCGATATTTTCTAATAAAGCAAGCAGACCATCATGACCACCATTGACCGATTTAATCAACTACGCATGTAGATTTTTTTGGAGACGGGATCCTCGAATTTTCTCTTTTCTTGCACATGAGTATTTTACGCGCTTCGTCTGTGTTGTGTGTTTCGCCCACCCAAGTTTCAATTTTCATAGCAAAATTTTCATTAGGCGCGTGATTTAAGAATTTTTTCCTCCCACCACATCCCCACCCATCACATTTCCATAGTATCTCCCCACCCTGCCCCCCTCCCGGCAGCTCAAACTACCACCGCAACCACAGCTTCAACCACATCTACGTTCTGCCCGAGCCTCGTCGATCCAGTCAGGTAAACCACCGATCTCTATCATGGCCCCTGCCTGATTGCTTAAATCGCGCCTGCGAAACATCCTCACGCCTTCAAACCCCCACCGCCCCTACTCTAGAGCATCGTCGCATAAGCCCAACCACATATCACATGGAGGTCGAGGAGCTGATGGCGGTCGATGGTGCGATGGACGCAATGCATGTCGACCCGGAGGAACACCTCGCCTCCGCTGCTGCCGACTTGGGGCGGGCTCTTGCCCGGATGAAGTGCCCCAGCAACTACCCCTCATGACTTACCAAGTATGAACAGACCAGCTCAATCTTACAAATACCAGTTGCAATGGCTATGTTTTGTACGGTTGATGTATTAAGCATGTTGTAGTAAACATGCCTAACCCATCTTAGCTATTTTCCCTACCTTTTTATAGACAATTGGGCCATTCTCTGCTCTAGCAACACTTGCCTTGCGACGTTTAACTCTGTCAATTGCATTTTTATCAGTACCAGTTTCAATGGATATACTAGATTGTCTGTAGTTAAACGTGCCTTGTTTATTTCATTACTGCACAGTGTGTGATGTTCAAGTATGAACTGTCCAACTCAATTTCACCAATACTAGCTACAAACTTGCAATACATGACTTAGGATGTTGTTAAGCCTGTTGTAATTAACAGTTGTATCCATTTTTTAATCTGTCCCTTTGCTACCGTGTTACTCTCCGCAATGAAGATATCACTAGAGATGCTGTCGTTTTATTTCCATTTGCTATTTTTGGTGGATGCTAACCCTATTGTAGTTAACATGCCTTTCCATGTACTTAGGCACGGTGATAACCCACAAGTATAGGGGATCACAACAATTTTCAAGGGTAGAGTATTCAACCCAAATTTATTGATTCGGCACAAGGGGAGCCAAAGAATATTCACGAGTATTAGCAGTTGAGTTGTCAATTCAACCACACCTGAAAGACTTAATATCTGTAGCAAAGTATTTAGTAGCAAAGTAATATGGAAGTAACGGTAACGGTGGCAAAAGTAACAGTAACAGTTTTGTAGTGATTGTAACAGCAGTAGCAACGAAAGTAACTTAGCAAAGATCAATATGTGAACAACTCATAGGCATTGGATCAGTGATGGATAATTGTGTTGGATAATATTCATCATGTAGCACTCATAACCTAGGGTGACACAGAACTAGCTCCAATTCATCAATATAATGTAGGCATGTATTCCGTATATACTCATACGTGCTTATGGAAAAGAACTTGCATGACATCTTTTGTCCTACCCTCCCGTGGCAGCGGGGTCCTAATGGAAACTAAGGGATATTAAGGCCTCCTTTTAATAGTGAACTGGACCAAAGCATTAGCACTTAGTGAATACATGAACTCCTCAAACTACGGTAATCACCTGAAAGAATCCCAATTATTGTCACCTTGGGGTATGCGGATCATAACTCGTAATAGGTGTCTACAACTTGCAGGATCGGATCAAGAACAAAATATATTCATGGAAACATAATAGGTTCAGATCTGAAATCATGGCACTCAGGCCATAGTGACAAGCATTAAGCATAGCAAAGTCATAGCAACATCAATCTCAGAACATAGTGGATACTAGGGATCAAACCCTAACAAAACTAACTCGATTACATGAGAAATCTCATCCAACCCATCACCGTCCAACAAGCCTATGATGGAATTACTTACGCACGGCAGTGAGCATCATGAAATTGGTGATGGAGGAAGGTTGGCGATGATGATGGTGATGAATCCCCCTCTCCGGAGCCCCGAACGGACTCCAGATCAGCCCTCCCAATGAAGAACGGGAGGCGTCTCCGTATCGTAAAACGCGATGAATCCTTCTCTCTGATTTTTTTTCTCCGTGAATAGGTACTTATAGAGTTGGAATTAGTTTCGGAGGAGCTCCAGGGGGACCACAAGCCACCTAGGCGCGCCCCAAGGGGGGCGCCGGGCGCGCCTCCCAGGCTTGTGGCCAATGCGTGGACCCCCTCTGGTTGATTCTTTTGCCAATATTTTTTATATATTCCAAAACTATTCTCCGTAAATTTTCAGGTCAATCCGAGAACTTTTATTTCTGCACAAAAATAACACCATGGCAATTCTGCTGAAAATAGCGTCAGTCCGGGTTAGTTCCATTCAAATTATGCAAATTAGAGTCCAAAACAAGGGCAAAAGAGTTTGGAAAAGTAGATATGACGAAGACGTACCAACTCCCCCATGCTTAACCCATTGCTTGTCCTCAAGCAATTCAGTTGATAAACTGAAAGTAACAAAGAAAAACTTTTACAAACTCTGTATGATCTTGTTGTTGCAAATATGTATAGCCAGCATTCAGGTTTTCAGCAAAGGTTATGAACTAACCATATTCACAATAACATTTAGGTCTAACATTTACTCATATCAATGGCATAATCAACTAGCGAGCAATAATAATAAATCTTGGATGACAACACTTTTTCAAAACAATTATGATATAATATGGCAAAATGGTATCTTGCTAGCCCTTTCTGAGACCACAAAACATAAATGCAGGGCACCTCTGAAGATTAAGGACTGACTAGACATTGTAATTCATGGCAAAAGAGATCCAGTCACAGTCATACTCAATATCAATTAATAACAAAGCATACAAATGACGGTGGTACTCTCTAACTAGTGCTTTTTATAAGAGGATGATGACTCAGCAATAAAAGTAAATAGATAGGCCCTTCGCAGAGGAAAGCAGGGATTTGCAGAGGTGCTAGAGCTCGAGCTTTTAAAACAGAGATGAATATAATTTTGAGCGGTATGCTTTCATTGTCAACATAACAACCAAGAGATCTTGGTATCTTCCATTCTAGATACATTATAGGCGGTTCCCAAACAGAATGGTAAAGTTTTTACTCCCCCTCCACCAACAATCACACTCCACAGCTTATCCGAAATAACAGGTACCGTCCATACCAACAACAGTCGTGGGGGAGTTTTGTTTGAAATACATTTTGACTTGATTTAGAGCATGGAACTGGGCATCCCGATTACCAACCACTTTCTCGTGAATGACAAGTGAATAAACACTCATCGTGAGAATAACCCACCTAGCATGGAAGATACTGACAACCCCCAGCCACTACATGAGCGATTCAGGCATACAAAACAGATTATCATTTGAAGGTTTAGAGTTTGGCACATGCAAATTTACTTGGAACGGCATGTAAATACTGCATATAGGTAGGTATGGTGGACTCATATGGAACAACTTTGGGTTTAAGGAAGTGGATGCACAAGCAGTATTCCCGCTTAGTACAAGTGAAGGCTAGCAAAAGACTGAGGAGTGACCAACTAGAGAGTGACAACGGTCATAAATGTGACGCCCCCGGCTCAATCGAGCACTAATCATACACGCAAATGCACACGATCAAGCCTAAGGACTCACGGGAAGATATCACAACACAACTCTAAAACATAAATAAAGTCATACAAGCTTTATATTACAAGCCAGGGGCCTCGAGGGCTCGAATACATAAGCTCGCATACAAGCGTCAGCGGAAGCATCAGATATCTGAGTACAGATATAAAAGAAAACACAGATAGGCCCTTAGAAGGCGGGGCAAAAGAAAACACTACGATCGAAAGGCGCATGCCTCCTGCCTGGGACCCTCCGAACCTACTCCTGGTCGTCGGCCAACTCGTAGTAGTATCCACCCTCGGGGTGGAGGTAGCGATCGTCGGCGTGGGCAGCTGTATCCGGGGCTCCGTCATCTGGTTGCATCAAAAGGATATGGGGGAAAAAGAAAGCAAAGCAACCATGAGTACTCATCCTAAGCACTCAGCAAGCAAGGATCTACACTACATATGCAACATTATCAAAGGAAGGCTGTATATGTGGACTGGGTTGCGGAAATGCCAGAATAGAGGGGAAAAGCCTAGTCCTATCAAAGACTAACATCTTCAACAGTCTTGCAGCATTAGAAGAGTGTAGATTAGTACAGTATAGAATAGCAGTATCATTCAGTCTCAACCTCACCCAGAGATCCTTTCTCGACTTCCTGCGAGAAAGCAATCCCAGAGCCATAATATCCAAGTATCAACCTCGGCCAGAGATCCTTTCTCGACTCCCTGCGAGAAAGTAATCCCAGAGCCACAGTATCCATATCTCATCTCATCAATATGTTCTAATTGTATTGATTGGGATACAACTCTGAGCATCCGTTACCGAGGATCCGGCTATGCATAGATTAGTTCTTCCCTGCAGGGGTGCACCAACTTACCCACCACGCTCGCTTAACTTCGGCCGGTACACACTTTTCTGGGTCATGCCCGGCCTCGGCCAAGCGACAGACCGCAACCCTACCTAGAGCTCAGCAGAGAGGTCCCCGCCGGTCTACATCCTAAGCATTCAGGGGTCTTGGCCATCGCCCTGTGCACTGCGGGTCGTTGCGAGCAGGGTGGATACCAGCGCCAATGGCACAATCCGACCCGGCCACAATGCTGAACTGGACGTCTGACAGAGCTTTCGGCTGATGCATACGATGCAAAGTGCCCATAACTTTTCCCGCGTGATGGTTAGTGCTATCGGGCCAGAGGCCCACTCGAATCAAATATCCAAATCGTAGTGTGTTGGTAGTGCGGTAACGAGCAGAGACTCACGATCAATGTGACCCCGTTGCCCCGTCTCGAGGACTTGCGGCAAGGGCCAAGAATGTCCGTCCACGCCTCGTATTTATCACTCGGGCACCATCCAGGTCAACCCGTCTCCATATCACTCGCGGGTACCCCTCAGGGTCGACCCGCCTTCCAAGTAATAGTGTAAAGTCCAATTATCTGTGTGTCCATAACATCAAGGGAATCCGAGGTATCACCCTCGTTGGATTCCTACTCGATGTATCCGTCAAGGTGAACTCGGAGGAATCACCCTCGATGGGTTCACACTTGAGGTGTTGCACGACAGTGTCGTTATCGGAAGTAGGGAAGGAGGAATCACACTTGATGACCACGACCGAATAGCTACTCTACAGAGTTAACATCAGAAGTGCTACACGAGGTATCACCCTCGGCACTCGATAGTAACGCTGCAGTGTCGTTACAACTAAGGGGGTGATGGGCTGTGCCGGGGCCTGGTTGTCGAGTCTTCTGATAATCCAGCGGGGCAATCGGGACAAGTGGGGTCACTGATAGGTCTCTACCCAGCCTATACTAAACAGTTTAGGATAAGTAGGTAAGGTTTCAATAGCAGGTTATAATAAACATACTATGCATCAGAATACGTAAAGCAGTAGCAGCAGCAATTCTAATGCAAGCATGAGAGAGAAAGAATAGGCGATATCGGTATGCTCAAGGGGGGGTGCTTGCCTGGTTGCTCGGCGGCAAAGGCAAGGTCGTCAACGGTGGCGTCGGGCTCCTGAGCTGCGTCAGTCTCGGGGACGAGGTCGGTGTCGGGGTCTACCGAGAGAGAAGAGGGGGAAGAAACAGTAAATACTAAGTAAACAAGTGCTACACAATATATGACATGACAATATGCAGTGCCGGGTGTGTCCTAACGTATGGTTGCACGTCACCGAGAAAGGGGGAATCCATCCGGGAATGTTTTCCCGGTTCCGGACATTTGTCAGACAGATGACCGGAGGGGAATGGTTCCATGTTCGGATAGTTAGGGACGCGTGATGGACAAACGGACCTCGTATTCGGATTCGTCTCGAAATTCTGAGCAACTTTCATGTACAAAGTATTTTCATCGGAATTACGGATTATTTTATATTAAATCCTGAAGTTTTATTAATCATTTTGAATTATTTAATTAATTAAATCAGAATTATCCGAAACAGTGCATGCTGACATCATCATGACATCAGCATGACATCAGTAGTCTGCTAAGATTAATTAGGGTTTAATTAGACTAATTATAGATTAATTAAACTAACTAATTAATTAGTTTTAACTAAACAAAATTAATTAGATTAATTATTTATTTATTTATTTATTTTTAATTGTTTTTATTACATTTTCATTTTCTTTTATTTTCTGGGGGCTGGGCCCCACGGACCTAGGGGGTTGGGCCCCACCTGGCAGTGGCACTGGGCCACTTTTGGGCGTCAACGCGCGCGCGCGCGTGCACAGCACGCGGCGACGCGGCTACGGGCACGCGCCGACGCGGGGAGCGGCGAGGCGAGGCCAGGCAGCAGAGGCCGACGCGAGCGGGCGGAGCAGCGGCAGCAGCGGGAGGCCGGTGAGCGGCGAGAGGCGGGCACGCGGGTGAGTGGAGGCGGGCGCAGCAGCGGGCACCGCGAGCGGGCAGCGGCGCGGGCGAGCGGACAGGGCTCGCGGTCGGGACGCGGCCCTGCGCGCAGCGAGCACGCACAGAGTGCGGCGAGCACAGAGGCGAGGCGGAGGCGAGCGAGGGAGGCCCAGGGCCTCACTAGCGTTGGCTGGGTCCAGCGACGGCAGCAGGCGGCGGCGTCGGTGCCCCCGATCTAGATCGGATCGGGGAGGGAGTGAGCGCGCGAGGGGGTGAGTAAGGGGGGGTTAGGGTTTGGGTGTGGCTGTGAGGCCACACATAGGGGACGGGGTGGGCCGGCCTGCTGGGCCAGTGGGCTGGCCAGCTGGCCGAGGCCCAGTGGGGCAGGGGGGTTTCCCCTTTTTTTCTGTTGTTTTGTTTTACTTTTATTTATTCTCTTATTGTTTTGTCTTTTCTTTTAGCACTTTAACAATTCTGAAAAATATGAAACCTGCCCAAATAATTACAGAGCAATTTACCTCACTGCTAGAAAGTGGTTTGGAGTCCATATATTTCCATTGGATTTTATTTAATTATAAATGGATTAAATACTTCTGTTTTGCTGCTGCTTTAATTATTTTAGTGCATTCAAACACTTTATAAAAATGTGGTTTCAACATGACAAATATCCAGAGAATATTTGCCACACCTCGAACATTTTTGTTTCTTGATTTGAACAACTTTTATTTTTTTTACTTTAAGTTTGAATTTCCAATTGAATTGGAATTTGAAATGAGATATGTTACTAATGATGATTAAGCACTGTTGATCATGATGACATGGCATAATCAAAAGGGTGATCACTGTAGCTTAATACATGGGGTGTTACAATTCTCCTCCTCTAAAAGAAATTCTCGTTCCGAGAATTCAGGAGGTAGAAGGAAAAAGGTCGGGGTATTCCTTGTGAAGATGATCCTCGCGTTCCCAAGTGGCTTCATCTTCAGTATGATTAGACCACTGCACTTTCAGGAACTTGGTTGTCTTCTGACAGGTCCGACGTTCAGCTTCATCGAGAATGCAGATCGGATGCTCCTTAAAAGATAGGTCATCTTGCAATTCGAGCATCTCGTGATCCACTGCTTGGTGCGGAGACTCCTTGAAGCAACGACGAAGTTGCGACACATGGAAGACGTCGTGGATATGAGAGAATTGCGGTGGCAACTCCAATTTATATGCCACGTGACCACGTCTAGCAATTATGCGGAAAGGACCAATGTAGCGTGGAGCTAACTTGCCCTTGATTCCAAAATGGTGAGTGCCCTTCATAGGAGTGACTCGCAAATAAGCTTGATCACCAGGTTGATAAGTCAAACCCCATCGTTTGCGATCATAGTTGCTCTTCTGACGGTCCTGAGCTGCCTTGAGATTTTCTCGAATGATTCGGACTTGCTCTTCTACGTGTTGGATAATATCCGGACCCACGAGCGGTCGTTCCCCAGTTTCTGACCAATTCAGAGGGGTTCGACACTTACGTCCATATAGTACTTCAAATGGGGCCATTTTCAAGCTGGCTTGATAGCTGTTGTTATAAGAGAACTCGGCATACGGGAGCGATTCTTCCCACTTCTTGCCGAAAGAAATAACACAAGCTCGCAGCATGTCTTCAAGCACTTGATTAACTCGCTTGACTTGGCCTTGGGATTGGGGGTGATAAGCTGAACTCCAGGTAATATGAGTTCCCATAGCTTCTTGGAGACTTTCCCAGAACTTTGAAGTGAAAAGGCCGCCACGGTCCGAACTAATCTCCTTCGGAATGCCGTGGAGTGAAACAATTCTGGAGATATATAATTCTGCTAACTGGCTAGCAGTGATAGTCTCCTTGATAGGCAGAAAGTGTGCAACTTTTGAAAGTTGGTCGACGACGACAAGAATAGCATTGTGACCCTTCTGTGACTTGGGAAGGCCAGTAATGAAATCGATTTGAACCTTATCCCATTTCCACAACGGAATAGGAAGTGGTTGCAGAATTCCAGCAGGCTTCTGATGTTCTGCTTTAATGCGATGACACACATCACATTCAACAACATATCGAGCAATATCCTGCTTCATTTTAGACCACCAATACCTTTGATGGAGATCACGATACATCTTGGTGCTACCCAGATGAATAGACAGCGGTGTATCATGTGCCACCTTCATGACCTTATCAGTCATAAGCTCGAAGCGAGGTACCACAATGCGGTCTCTGAAATACAAGGTTCCATCTTCAGACAGTAAGAAATCCCTGTACTTTTCAAGGTGAAGATTTTTCTTCATCAGATCAATCTCAGCATCTTTAGCTTGCGCGTTCTTAACAGCTTTCTTAAGATCTGGTTGTATCACAAGGTTATTAAGAGAACCTTGTGGAACAATAAGCAGATTCAGCTTGCACAGTTCTTCAAAAAGACGAGGTTGAGCTCGCCTAACCATGAGGTTGTCGCAATAGGACTTGCGGCTTAAGGCATCAGGCATCACGTTAGCCTTGCCAGGGGTATAAGAAATACCCAAATCATAGTCCGTAAATGGCCTCCATCCATCTTTGCTGACGGAGGTTCAGAGATGACTGAGTGAACAAGTACTTCAGACTTTTATGATCCGTGTAGATCTTGCAACGATTACCGAGAAGGTAATGTCGCCACAACTTCAATGCATAGATCACAGCAGCTAGTTCTAGATCATGTACTAGATAGTTCTCTTCATGCGGGCGCAACTGTCGAGAGCCATAAGCAATCACTTTACGCTCTTGCATTAGGATACAGCCCAATCCTTCACGGGATGCGTCACAGTAACTCACAAAGTCTTTGCGAGAATCTGGAGGAGCAAGCACTGGGGCAGATGTTAGCTTGTCTTTGAGTGTTTGAAAACTTTCCTGACATTTTTCTGTCCACTCAAACTTAACGCCCTTGTGAAGCAGATCAGTCAAAGGCTTAGCAATTTTTGAGAAATTCTCGACAAAGTGACGGCAATAGCTTGCAAGGCCGAGAAAACTTCTCACTTGCTTGACGTTCTTCGGAGGAGTCCAATCAAGAATAGCCTGAACTCGTTCTGGCTTAACAGTAATTCCATCCTTGGAAATCACATGACCAAGGTAGGTTACTTCAGAAAGCCAGAATTCACATTTGGAGTATTTGGCATACAACTGGTGTTCTCGGAGCCTTTCCAGAACAAGACGAAGGTGTTCAGCATGTTCTTCCTTATTCTTTGAATAAACCAGAATATCATCTAGATATACCACGACGAACTTGTCAAGGTAATCCATGAAGATGTAATTCATCAGACGGGAGAATGTGGCTACAGCATTTGTTAAGCCAAATGACATGACAGTGTACTCGTAAGAGCCATAGCGAGTAACAAATGCAGTCTTGGGAATATCCTCTTCATGAACATGGATCTGATGATAACCCAACCTCAAATCAAGCTTAGAAAATACTGAGGAATCGGCAAGTTGATCATACAGATCGTTGATTCTGGGAAGCGGATACTTGTTCTGGATTGTGGCTTGGTTAATGGGCCGATAATCCTGAACCAATTAGTTAGTTCCATCCTTCTTCTTAATGAAGAGTGAAGGTGCTCCCCAGGCAGAGGAACTAGGGCGGATGAAACCCTTCTTAAGTGACTTGTCGATTTCCTCCTTAAGTTCAAGAAGGTGGTGCGGATGCATTTTATAAGGACGCTTCGCAATAGGAGTTGTGCCTGGTTTCAAGTCGATGACAAACTCGACAGCTCTAGCAGGGGGTATTCCTGGAAGTTCTTCTTGAAAGACATCTTGAAAATCACGAACAACTGGAACGTTCTCGATGCCTTCAAGAGGTGAGGCGTTCAAAGCTTTCAGAGCATAAATCTGAGCTTTGGCGTTCTGAACTGTTCGAGCTGAGTATGTGACGGTTTGGCCGGAAGGGTGTGTGATGCGGACTGATTCAGTGGCACAGTCAATCAAAGCTTTATGAGGTTTCAACCAGTCCATACCCAGAATAATGTCTATGTTGGAGGTCTTGAGATCAATGAGAGAAACGGGGAACATCAATCCTCCAATCACAATGTGGTTACCGTGGCTTACCATGGTAGTTTGCCAATTAGCCCCAGGTGACTAGATTACTAATGGAGTGGACATCTCCTCGAAAGGTATATCATGGCTTCGCGTAAAACTTTCGGACAAGAAGGAGTGCGATGCTCCAGAATCAAAGAGGACTGAAGCTGGGATTGAATTCACTAGAAGGGTGCCCATCACAATTTTAGGGTCCTGTCGAGCTTCTTCAATGTTGACTTGGTTGACATGAACAAGCTGATTAGCAGGTGGTCTGGTTTCAACGTTCCTGGAAGGATGTTTTTGATGGCTCTTCCTGCAACCAACAGAAGGACGTGATGCGTGTTGAGGCTGACTCTGATGGCAGTTGATAGTACGGTGCCCTAGTTGTCCACACTGGTGGCAGAAACCATCATTATGGGAAGAAACATCAACATTGGGCTGTCCACTTGCAATGTTCAGTTGTCTTGGTGGTGGAGGCAGACGAGGTGCAGCATAAGATGGCCTGGGTATAGGGGCAGGTCGGTGATGAGCATTGTGCGGAATCCACACTCGACGTTTCTGAACAGGCTGACCCAAGGATGAGCCAACATCACGAGTGCGCTTGAGCGACTCCTGGTACTTAGCCAGACCAGTTTCAACTCGGTAGGCTTGGCTGACAAGTGTCGCAAAGTCCTCACAATCAATGACAACAAGTGCGAGCTGTATATCGGAACGCAGTCCTTCACAGAATTTCTCCTGCTTGCAGGCGTCAGTGTCGATGTCATCTTTAGCATAGCAGGATAATTCGAGAAATTTCCTCTGATATTCATCCACAGTCATTGTGCCCTGTGTGAGTTTACGAAACTCCTGCTTCTTCTGGTCGATCAGACCTTGAGGAATGTACCGTGCATGAAAAGCTGACTGAAATTCCTGCCAAGTGGTTACTGTCTCTGCAGGCAACATACCCTTGTGGCTTTCCCACCATTGAGCAGCTAGACCCTTCAGGTGGAATGTCGCAAAGGTGACGTAACTGTCAGGAGCAACATTAGCTGATTCCATCTCAAAGAGAATGTCACGAAGCCAATCATCAGCATCCATAGGATTGGTGGAGTTGCGGAAAACAGATGGGTTGAGGCGCACAAATTCTTGCAGTGTTATTGGGGTAGGCTGTTGATGAGCATTCTGGTTTGGGAACTGAGCCAATATCCCAGTCATAACCTGACGGTTCAGTTCAAACTGTTGCATCATTTCGGCAATATAAAGTGGGGGTGGAGGATCGTCAGCCGTCCTGCCAAATCAACATGGGCAGTTTAGCAAGAAAAACTGCATGTGTATGAGGCCATTCACGATGTAACACGAGTAATGAACAAGAAGGGCATTAGATATATGATAGTAGTCATTAAAGACATACCAATCCATGCACAGAGTTAGATTCAAATGGATAGTACGCGCTCAGGAACACTCGCAGCTAGACAAACTAGGCGGCGCGCAGGCACGCGGTGAGGATTACAACAACGTGACATAACAACGGCTACATCACGTCGGAGAAAACTGCTAGAGCGAGGATTCTGCAAGTGACAACACAGGGTGCCTTCGATAAAAGAATCCTGTAAGCAGAACCTGGCCCACAATTCTTGAAGCAAGGGGGATAATATCAGAACTCCCGGTGGATGTGATCACGAGAACCTAATGTTGGAGTTAGTAAAATTTTAAACCGAATAGAAGAGAGATCAGAGTCCCAGGGTATAGACGAGGAATAAAAGATCCTAATACCACCCAGTTGGCGACGTGGGCCCATAAGCCACACAGCCAAGTTAGTAAATTAGTTTTTCGATGTCTAGACTCAACTTCGACCAAGGAATTGGAAGGGGGCTTCCTACAGGCAGTCGGCTTTGATACCAACTTGTGACGCCCCCGGCTCAATCATGCACTAATCATACACGCAAATGCACACGACCAAGCCTAAGGACTCACGGGAAGATATCACAACACAACTCTAAAACATAAATAAAGTCATACAAGCTTTATATTACAAGCCAGGGGCCTCGAGGGCTCGAATACATAAGCTCGCATACAAGCGTCAGCGGAAGCATCAGATATCTGAGTACAAATATAAAAGAAAACACAGATAGGCCCTTAGAAGGCGGGGCAAAAGAAAACACTACGATCGAAAGGCGCAGGCCTCCTTCCTGGGACCCTCCGAACCTACTCCTGGTCATCAGCCAACTCGTAGTAGTATCCACCCTCGGGGTGGAGGTAGCGATCGTCGGCGTGGGCAGCTGTATCCGGGGCTCCGTCATCTGGTTGCATCAAAAGGATATGGGGGAAAAAGAAAGCAAAGCAACAGTGAGTACTCATCCGAAGTACTCAGCAAGCAAGGATCTACACTACATATGCAGCATTATCAAAGGAAGGCTGCATATGTGGACTGGGTTGCAGAAATGCCAGAATAGAGGGGAAAAGCCTAGTCCTATCGAAGACTAACATCTTTAACGGTCTTGTAGCATTAGAAGAGTGTAGATTAGTACAGTATAGAATAGCAGTATCATTAAGTCTCAACCTCACCCAGAGATTCTTTCTCGACTCCCTGCGAGAAAGCAATCCCAGAGCCATAATATCCAAGTATCAACCTCGGCCAGAGATCCTTTCTTGACTCCCTGCAAGAAAGTAATCCCAGAGCCATAGTATCCATATCTCATCTCATCAATATGTTCTAATTGTATCGATCGGGATACAACTCCGAGCGTCCGTTATCGAGGATCCAACTATGCATAGATTAGTTCTTCCCTGCAGGGGTGCACCAACTTACCCACCACGCTCGCTTAACTCCGGCCAGTACACACTTTTCTGGGTCATGCCCGGCCTCGGCCAAGCGACAAACCGCAACCCTACCTAGAGCTCAGCAGAGAGGTCCCCGCCGGTCTACATCCTAAGCACTCAGGGGTCTTGGCCCATCGCCCTGTGCACTCCAGGTCATTGCGAGAAGGGTGGATACCAGCGCCAACAGCATGATCCGACCCGGCCACAATGCTGAACTGGGTGTCTGACAGAGCTTTTGGCTGATGCATAGGATGCAGAGTGCCCATAACTTTTCCCGCGTGATGGTTAGTGCTATCGGGCCTGAGGCCCACTCGAATTAAATATCCAAATCGTAGTGTGTTGGTAGTGCAGTAACGAGCAGAGACTCACGATCGATGTGACCCCATTGCCCCGTCTCGAGGACTTGCGGCAAGGGTCAAGAATGCCCGGCCACGCCTCGTATTCATCACTCGGGCACCATCCAGGTCAACCCGTCTCCATATCACTCGCGGGTACCCCTCAGGGTCGACCCGCCTTCCAAGTAACAGTGTAAAGTCCAATTATCTGTGTGTCCATAACATCAAGGGAATCTGAGGTATCACCCTCGTTGGATTCCTACTCGATGTATCCGTCAAGGTGAACTCGGAGGAATCACCCTCGATGGGTTCACACTTGAGGTGTTGCACGACAGCGTCGTTATCGGAAGTGGGGATGGAGGAATCACCCTCGAGGACCATGACCGAATAGCTACTCTACAGAGTTAACATCAGAAGTGCTACATGAGGTATCACCCTCGGCACTCGATAGTAACACTGTAGTGTCGTTACAACTAAGGGGGTGAGGGGCGATGCCGGGGCCTGGTTGTCGAGTCTTCCGATAATCCAGCGGGGCAATCGGGACAAGTGGGGTCACTGATAGGTCTCTACCCAGCCTATACTAAACAGTTTAGGATAAGCAGGTAAGGTTTCAATAGCAGGTTACAATAAACAGACTATGCATCAGAATAGGTAAAGCAGTAGCAGCAGCAATTCTAATGCAAGCATGAGAGAGAAAGAATAGGCGATATCGGTATGCTCAAGGGGGGTGCTTGCCTGGTTGCTCGGCGGCAAAGGCAAGGTCGTCAACGGTGGCGTCGGGCTCATGAGTTGCTTCGGTCTCGGGGACGAGGTCGGTGTCGGGGTCTATCGAGAGAGAAGAGGGGGAAGAAACAGTAAATACTAAGTAAACAAGTGCTACACAATGTATGACATGACAATATGCAGTGCCGGGTGTGTCCTAACGTATGGTTGCACGTCACCGAGGAAGGGGGAATCCATCCAGGAATGTTTTCCCGGTTCCGGACATTTGTCAGACAGATGACCGGAGGGGAACGGTTCCATGTTCGGATAGTTAGGAACGTGTGACGGACGAACGGACCGCTTATTCGGATTCGTCTCGAAATTCTGAGCAACTTTCATGTACAAAGTATTTTCATCAGAATTACGGATTATTTTATATAAAATCCTGAACTTTTATTAATCATTTTGAATTATTTAATTAATTAAATCAGAATTATCCGAAACAGTGTATGCTGATGTCATCATGACGTCAGTATGACATCAGTAGTCTGTTAAGATTAATTAGGGTTTAATTAGACTAATTATAGATTAATTAGACTAACTAATTAATTAGTTTTAACTAAACAGAATTAATTAGATTAATTATTTTTTTATTTTTAATTGTTTTTATTACATTTTCATTTTCTTTTATTTTCTCGGGGCTGGGCCCCACGTGTCATTGACCCAGGGGGTTGGGCCCCACCTGGCAGTGGCACTGGGGCACTGTTGGGGGTCAACGCGCGCGCGCGCGCGTGCACAGCACGAGGCGAGGCCAGGCAGCGGAGGCCGGCATGAGCGGGTGGAGTAGCGGCAGCAGCGGGAGGCCGGCGAGCGGCGGGAGGCGGGCACGCGAGTGAGCGGAGGCGGGCGTAGCAGCGGGCACTGCGAGCGGGAGCAGCGTGCGGACGGGCAGCGGCGCGGGCGAGCGGATGGGCCTCGCGATCGGGACGGGCAGCGGCGCAGGCGAGCGGATGGGGCTCGCGGACGGGCAGCGGCGCGGGCGAGCACGCACAGAGTGCGGCGAGCACAGAGGCGAGGCGGAGGCTAGCGAGGGAGGCCTAGGGCCTCACCAGCGTTGACGGGGAGAGGGGGCGGCGAGGCGTGGTGACGCGGCTAGGGGGAGATGTCGGGGAGGCGTTCAGCGACGGTGGTGGCTGGGTCCGGCGAAGGCAGCGTGCGGCGGCGTCGGTGCCCCCGATCCAGATCGGATCGGGGAGGGAGTGAGCGAGCGAGGGGGTGAGTGAGGGGGGTTAGGGTTTGGGTGTGGCTGTGAGGCCACACATAGGGGACGGGGTGGGCCGGCCTGCTAGGCCAGTGGGCTGGCCAGCTGGCCGAGGCCCAGTGGGGCAGGGGGGTTTCCCCTTTTTTTCTATTGTTTTGTTTTACTTTTATTTATTCTCTTATTGTTTTGTCTTTTCTTTTAGCACTTTAACAATTCTGAAAAATATGAAACCTGCCCAAATAATTACAGAGCAATTTACCTCACTGCTAGAAAGTGGTTTGGAGTCCATATGTTTCCATTGGATTTTATTTAATTATAAATGTATTAAATACTTCTGTTTTGCTGCTGCTTTAATTAATTTAGTGCATTCAAACACTTTATAAAAATGTGGTTTCAACATGACAAATATCCAGAGAATATTTGCCACACCTCGAACATTTTTGTTTCTTGATTTGAACAACTTTTATTTTTTTTACTTTAAGTTTGAATTTCCAATTGAATTGGAATTTGAAATGAGATATGTTACTAATGATGATTAAGCACTGTTGATAATGATGACATGGCATAATCCAAAGGGTGATCACTGTAGCTTAACACATGGGGTGTTACAATGAACATGCATTGAGATTAACCAACATTGAATGCAAGCATGAGTAGGATATAAATCACCATGAACATAAATATCGTGGAGGCTATGTTGATGTTGATTCAACTACATGCGTGAACATGTGCCAAGTCAAGCCACTTAAATCATTCAAAGGAGGATACCATCCTATCATACTACATCACGACCATTTTAATTTGCATGTTGGCACTCAAGACAAACCATTATAAACTCCTAGCTCATTAAGCATGGCATGAGTAACTATAATCTCTAATTGTCATTGCAAACATGTTTCATTCATAATGAACTGAATCAAGAACGATGAGCTAATCATATTTACAAAAACAAAATAGGTCGAGTTCGTACCAGCTTTTCTCCATCTCAATCAAGTCATCATATATCGTCATTATTGCCTTTCACTTGCATGACCGAACGGTGTGAATAATAATAAGAGTGCACGTGCATTGGACTAAGCTGGAATCTGCAAACATTTATTCAAAGGAGAAGATAAGGTAATATGGGCTCTTTGTTAGATCAACAATAATGCATATGAGAGTGATGTCTACTACGCAACCTTCTTCTTGTAGACTCGTGTTGGGCCTCCAAGCGCAGAGTTTTGTAGGGCAGTAGCAAATTTCCCTCAAGTGGATGACCTAAGGTTTATCAATCCGTGGGAGGCGTAGGATGAAGATGGTCTCTCTCAAACAACCCTGCAACCAAATAACAAAGAGTCTCTTGTGTCCCCAACACACCCAATACAATGGTAAATTGTATAGGTGCACTAGTTCGGCGAAGAGATGGTGATACAAGTGTAATATGGATGGTAGATATAGGTTTTTGTAATCTGAAAATATAAAAACAGCAAGGTAACTAGTAACAAAAGTGGGCAAAAATGGTATTGCAATGCTTGAAAACAAGGCCTAGGGTTCATACTTTCACTAGCGCAAGTTCTCTCAACAATGATAACATAATTGGATCACATAACAATCCCTCAACGTGCAACAAAGAATCACTCCAAAGTTTCTATCGGAGAACGTAGGACGAAAACGTGCATCAACCCCTATGCATAGATTACCCCAATGTCACCTCGGGAATCCCTGAGTTGAGTGCCAAAACATACATCAAGTGAATCAATAGAACATCCCATTGTCACCATAGATATCCCATCGCAAGACATACATCAAGTGTTCTCAAATCCAACATAACGAAACCTCAAAGAGCAAGACTCAATTCATCACAACAAGAGATAGAGAGGGAAGAAACACCATATGATCCAACTATAATAACAAAGCTCGCGGTACATCAAGATCGTGCCAAATCAAGAACACGAGAGAGAGAGAGATCAAACACATAGCTACTGGTACATACCCTCAACTCCGAGGGTGAACTACTCCCTCCTCATCATGGAGACCGCCAGGATGATGAAGATGGCCTCCGGTGATGATTTACCCCTCCGGCAGGGTGCCGGAACAGGCTCCCGATTGGTTTTTGGTGGCTACAGAGGCTTGCGGCGGTGGAACTCCCGATTTAGGTTTATTTCTGGAGGTTTTTGTATTTATAGGAGGTGTTGGCGTCGGGGACAAGTCAAGGGGGCACACGAGGCGACGACAAGGCAGGGGGGCGCGCCCTCCACCCTTGTGGTTGCCTCGGGACTCCTCTCCGATATCTCTTCGTTCCAGTATTTTTTATATTTTCCAAAAATATTCTCCGTAAATTTTCAGCTCATTCCGAGAACTTTTATTTCTGCACAAAAAAACGACACCACGGTAGTTCTGCTGAAAACAGCGTCAGTCCGGGTTAGTTCTAATAAAATCATACCAAAACCATATAAAATTGTTGTAAACATGGCATGAATACTTCATAAATTATAGATACTTTGGAGACATATAAGCTTCCCCAAGCTTAATTCCTGCTCGTCCTCGAGTAGGTAAATGATAAAATAAATAATTTATGAAGTGTGAATGCTAGCAAGTGCACAAGTTTGATCAATAATAATTTCAATCACCTTTTCTAGCATCATTATATATCATAAATAGTAGCTCATCTCATAAAACTTCTCATGATCAAGTAGCAAGCTATTCACATGTTAAAGCATAGACCATAAACTTTCTTGAAAACTAACAAACTATGTTCTCAGTCATCAAACAATTGCAATTCATCTTATTTTCAGGAAGGGTCTATGTAAGAGCTTTGATTTAGCAAATTCCACATACTCAACTATCATATAGTCTTCCATGATTGCTACCACTCAAAGCATATTTTTAGAACAAATAGCATCCATCAAACACAGAGAAAGATAGGGGCTTAGTGTTTCGCCTCCCAACTTATTTATCATATAGATAATTGTCAACAATAATAATTCATGATCAAATATATTTGAATGGCCATATATGCTTAGATCTTTCCCCACCACATGATGCTTGCCAACTAAATAATAGGTTGGAATAAGAAATTGACTCAACAAAAATAAAAGTAAAAGATAGACCCTTCATAGAGGGAAGCAGGGATTTGTAGAGGTTCCAGAGCTCGAAACTTTTAAAACAGAGATGAACATAATTTTGAGAGGTATGCTTTCATTGTCAACATAACAACCAAGAGTTCTCACTATCTTCCATGCTAGATACATTATAGGCGGTTCCCAAACAGAATGGTAAAGTTTTTACTCCCCCTCCACCAACAATCACACTCCACGGCTGATCCGAAACAACGGGTACCGTCCATACCAGCAACAGTCCTAGTGGAGTTTTGTTTAAGGGACAATTCCATTTCTCCCCCTAACTGGAACCCACTACTCAAATTTGCCCCTAATTTCAATGTGTGCTCAAATTTTCCCCCTAGCCGTTAGCTGCCCTTATAGAAATGCCCTTCTGCGCCGTTACCGTCCTGTCAAACAGCTTTGACCATCTAAAAAAAAATAGCAAAAAAAATCAAAAAAATCTGAAATTTTGTGGGATCGAAGGTACTCATGTGCGCAAGGTGCGTGCAATTTTTCGTGCTATTTAGACATACCAGGAGCTCGTGGCAAAGGAAAACAATAAATTTGTACATCTTTGAATAGTAAATTCAAAAAAAAATAGCAAGAAAATTCAAAAACATATGAAATTTTTTGGCATCCAAGATGCTCGGGTGCGCAAGGTGTGTGCAAAATTTTGTTATCAACTGACATGCGAGGAGCTCTCGCAAAAAAAACCAAAATAGTGTATTTTTTACAAGTTTTTTTCTGAGACAAATTTTGTTTTTTTCTCCACGAGCTCCTACAATGTCCAAACACAACAAAATTTTGCACACACCTTGCGCACCTGAGCATCTTGGATGCCAAAAAAATTCATATTTTTTTGAATTGCTTGCTATTTTTTTGAATTTACTGTTCACATACGTACATATTTACTATTTTTCCTTTGCCACGAGCTCCTAGAATGCCCAAACGACATGAAAATTTGCACGCACATTGCGAACCTGAGTACCTTCGATCCCACAAAATTTCAGATTTTTTTGATTTTTTTTGCTATTTTTTTGAGATGGTCAAAGCTGTTTGACTGGACGGTAACGGTGCATAAGGGCATTTCTATAAGGGCAACTAACGATAGAGGGGCAAATTTGAGCACACATTGAAATTAGGGGCAAATTTGAGCAGTGGGTTCCAGTTAGGGGCAGAAATGGAATTGTCTCTTTGTTTAATTATTTGAAATTTTGTTTTTGATCTTTTGATCATAGGACTGGGCATCCCAATTACCAGCCACTCTCTCGTGAATGATAAGTGAGTAAACACTCATCGTGAGAATAACCCACCTAGCATGGAAGATACCGACAGCCCCTAGTCGCTACATGAGCAATTCGGGCATACAAAACAGATTATTATTTGAAGGTTTAGAGTTTGGCACATGCAAATTTACTTGGAACGGCAGGTAAATACCGCATATAGGTAGATATGGTGGACACTCATGGAAGAAACTTGGTTCAAGGATTTTGGATGCACAAGCAGTATTCCCGCTTGGTACGGAAATTTTGGCTAGCAAAAGATTCTAAATAGCAAGCAACACATGTTGGAGGATCCATAACAATATAACTTCTATACAAATATACCCAAGCATAACTCATTACGTTGTCTTCCTTGTCCAACTTCAACTAATTTGCTCAAATTTGAAAATAATTAATGGGGCTCACAATCATAGAAGATGTCCAAGATAGTATATTTATATGTGAAATCTCTCTTCCTTCTATATTCTTTCATGAATTGTTCAAGTGACCAATACTATGTTTGCTAACTTTCAATAAATTTACCACCTCTACTTCTTATATGTGAAGTCATTACTCCCCATGGTATAAGCATATGAAGCATATATAATTTCAGATTTATGATATTCAATTCATTCAACCATTTACTCATAGGATATAAGTGAAGCACACGAGTAAATGACAAACTACTCCAAAAAGATATAAGTGAAGATCAATGAGTAGTCAAATAATTAAGTAACTATGTGAAGACTCTCTCTAAAAAATAATAATTTAGATCTTAAGTATTTTATTCAAACAGCAAGCAAAATAAAATAAAATGGCATTCTAAGGATAGCACATATCATGTGACGAAGCAAAAACTTAGGCTCAACCAAAACTGACCGATCATTGTTGAAGAAGAAAGGTGGGATGCCAACCGGGGCATCCCCAAGCTTAGATGCTTGTGACTTCTTGAAATATTAATTAGGGATGCCTTGGGCATCCCCAAGCTTGAGCTTTTGTGTCTCCTTAATTCCTCTCATATCGCGGTTTCCCTAGATCTTAAAAACTTCATCCACAGAAAACTCAACAAGAACTCGTGAGAAAAGTTAGTATAAATCATATGCAAAACCTTATCATTCTATACTGTAGAAAATCACTACAATTATTATTTAACATTGCATACTAAATGCCTCTGCATATTTAATACTCCTATCCTCAAATAGAATCATTAAACAAGCAAACATATGCAAACATAACAGCAATCTGTCTAAACAGGAAAGTCTGTAAAGTGTGCAATTGTACTCATACTTTCCTAACTCCAAAAATTGTTAAAAATTACCACACTGTATAAAATTTGTTTTTACTCATTGTGTAAAAATTTCAAGATTTTATCATGTTCTGACTTTCCAAAAGAATTCAGACAATGATAGAAAACTTTCTGTTTTCAAAACAGCAACATAAAGACATGCAAAATAAGCATGGTAAAGGCTATACTTGACCTTTTTATTGAACTAAAAGATGCAAAACATTACTCTAAATAACAGCAAGCAAATACTAATAAAATAAAATGACGCTCCAAGCAAAACTCATATCATGTGACGAATAAAAATATAGCTCCATGTAAGGTTACCGATAATGTTGGAGACGAAAGAGGGGATGCCTTCCGGGGCATCCCCAAGCTTAGTTGCTTGGATATTCCTTGAATATTACCTTGGGGTGCCTTGGGAATCCCCAAGCTTAGGGTCTTGTCACTCCTTATTCTCCTCATATCGATATCTCACACAAAACTTGAAAACTTCAATCACGCAAAACTTAACAAAACCTTCGTGAGATTCGTTAGTATAATAAAACAAATCATTCACTTGGGTACTGTCAAAGACAAGATTCAAAAAAATTCTCACACGATACCTACTGTACCCTATCATTTCTACAATTTATATTGAGCAATATAAGCCATAGAAACTAGAAAACAAGCAAACTATGCGTCGAAAACAGAATCTATCAAAAACAGAAGAGTTTGTAAAGATCTGAATTAACGTCATACTTCTGTAACTCCAAATATTCTGAAAAAATTGTACAACATAGAAAATTTGTATACCAATCAACTGTAAAATATTCAGAAGTTTTCCACGTTCCAGTAAAAGTTAGGAATTTCTGTACTGGACGCAAAAGTTTCTGTTTTTGCACAGAATCAAATCAACTATCAACCACACTATCCCAAAGTCTTTACTTGGCACTTCATTGAAACAAAAGCTATAAAACATGATTAATACAGTAGCTTAATTATGTGAACACATAAAAATAGTAGGGGTAAATATTGGGTTGTCTCCCAACAAGCGCTTTTCTTTAATGCCTTTTTAGCTAGGCATGATTATTTCAGTGATGCTCACATAAAAGATAAGAATTGAAACATAACGGGAGCATCATGAAGCATAAGACTAGAACATTTAAGCCTAACCCACTTCCTATGCATAGGGATTTTGTGAGCAAACAACTTATGGGAACAAGAATCAACTAGCATAGGAAGGCAAAACAAGCATAGCTTCAAAACTTTCAACACAGAGAGGAAACTTGATATTGTTGCAATTCCTACAAGCATATGTTCCTCCATCATAATAATTTTCAGTAGCATCATGAATGAATTCAACAATATAAATATGACATAAAGCATTCTTTTCATGATCCACAAGCATACAAATTTTATTACTCTCCACATAAGCAAAGTTATTCTCATGGATAATAGTGGGAGCAAACTCAACAACATAACTATCATATGAGGTATAATCCGATTGAAAATTAAAATCATCATGACAAGTTTCATGGTTATCATTATTCTTTATAGGATACATGTCATCACAATAATCATCATAGATAGCAACTTTGTTCTCATAATCAATTGAAACCTCTTCCGAAATAGTGGATTCATCACTAAATAAAGTCATGACCTCACCAAATCCACTTTTATCAATATTGTAATAAGATTCAACACCCTCCAAAATAGTGGGATCAATACTACCTAGAGTTGACACTCTTCCAAACCCACTTTCATCAATATAATCATCATAAATAGGAGGCATGCTATCATCATAATAAATATTCTCATCAAAACTTGGGGGACTAAAAATATCATCTTCATCAAACATAGCATCCCCAAGCTCATGGCTTTGCATATCATTAGCATCATGGATATTCAAAGAATTCATACTAACAACATTGCAATCATGCTCATCATTCAAAAATTTAGTGCCAAACAATTTATAGACTTCTTCTTCTAACACTTGAGCACAATTTTCCTTCCCATCATTTTCACGAAAGACATTAAAAAGATGAAGCATATGAGGCAACCTCAATTCCATGTTTTTTGTAGTTTTCTTTTATAGACTAAACTAGTGATAAGACAAGAAACTAAAAGATACAATTGCAAGATCTAAAGATATACCTTCAAGCACTCACCTCCCCGGCAACGGCGCCAGAAAATAGCTTCGTTGACGGGATGTGAGTGTCGCTTACCTAGCCTCCCCGGCAACGGCGCCAGCAAAGAGCTTGATGTCTACTATGCAACCTTCTTGTAGACTCGTGTTGGGCCTCCAAGCGCAGAGTTTTGTAGGACAGTAGCAAATTTCCCTCAAGTGGATGACCTAAGGTTTATCAATCCGTGGGAGGCGTAGGATGAAGATGGTCTCTCTCAAACAACCCTGCAACCAAATAACAAAGAGTCTCTTGTGTCCCCAACACACCCAATACAATGGTAAATTGTATAGGTGCACTAGTTCAGCGAAGAGATGGTGATACAAGTGTAATATGGATGGTAGATATAGGTTTTTGTAATCTGAAAATATAAAAATGGCAAGGTAACTAGTAACAAAAGTGGGCAAAACGGAATTGCAATGCTTGAAAACAAGGCCTAGGGTTCATACTTTCACTAGCGCAAGTTCTCTCAACAATGATAACATAATTGGATCACATAACAATCCCTCAATGTGCAACAAAGAATCACTGCAAAGTTTCTATCAGAGAACGTAGGACGGAAACATGCATCAACCCCTATGCATAGATTACCCCAATGTCACCTCGGGCATCCGCGAGTTGAGTGCCAAAACATACATCAAGTGAATCAATAGAACATCCCATTGTCACCACAGATATCCCATCGCAAGACATACATCAAGTGTTCTCAAATCCAATACTCAATCCAACATAACGAAACCTCAAAGAGCAAGACTCAATTCATCACAACAAGAGATAGAGAGGGAAGAAACACCATATGATCCAACTATAATAACAAAGCTTGCGGTACATCAAGATCGTGCCAAATCAAGAACACGAGAGAGAGAGATCAAACACATAACTACTGGTACATACCCTCAGCCCCGAGGGTGAACTACTCCCTCCTCGTCATGGAGACCGCCGGGATGATGAAGATGGCCTCCGGTGATGATTTCCCCCTCCGGCAGGGTGCTGGAACGGGCTCCCGATTGGTTTTTGGTGGCTACAAAGGCTTGCGGCTGCGGAACTCCCGATCTAGGTTTATTTCTGGAGGTTTTGGTATTTATAGGAGGTGTTGGCGTCGGGGACAAGTCAAGGGGGCCCAAGAGGCGACGACAAGGCAAGGGGCCGCGCCCTCCACCCTTGTGGTTGTCTTGGGACTCCTCTCCGATATCTTTTCGCTCCAGTATTTTTTATATTTTCCAAAAATATTCTCCGTAAATTTTCAGCTCATTCCAAGAACTTTTAGTTCTGCACAAAAAAATGATACCATGGTAGTTCTGCTGAAAACAGCGTCAGTCCGGGTTAGTTCTAATAAAATCATACCAAAACCATATAAAATTGTTGTAAACATGGCATGAATACTTCATAAATTATAGATATGTTGGAGACGTATCAGAGAGCCACTCAACATTTTCATTGTGGTCTTCTCCTGACGACCCAAAGAAAAAGAAAAGAATTTCAAAGAAACACACTGAAATATTTTTGGAGTTTTTCTTTTTCTGAAGAAAGTAAAAAACAAGAATGAGAAAAACTATTTACACGGGAAAGCTCCCAACAAGCAAAAGAAGAATGAGAAATCTTTTTTGGTTTGCTTTTAATGCTACTACTAAATTAAACTAGAAAGAAAAACTAAAAAGAAGCGAGTACTAGTTTTTTTATTTTCTCAAAGTTTTTCAAACTCACAAGAAGAAAGCAGGAAAATAAACTAACATGGATAATACAATGAAAAAGTATGAACACCGACAACTGAAATGAGTGTGTGAACATGAATGTAATGTCGGTGAGAAATACGTACTCCCCCAAGCTTAGGCTTTTGCCCTAAGTTGGTGTAGGGCCACGACTGGCCTGGATAGTATCCAAAATCGTAGTTGGGGTTGTACTGGGATGCGGCAGCTACTGCCTAAAGGGCTGCAGCGTGGAGGCGAGCGACCTCCACCTCTCTCTCATACTTGTCTGCCTCCTCTCTGGTTATGAAGTATCTCCGTTTTACCTGAAAGTTAAAGAAGGCAGGAGCGGGAAGCGTAATATGGACGGCACGCTACCTATCAAAGATCAGTCGGTACAGGAGGGACTGTTCGTTCCTCTCAAGAAACTGGTAGCGTACCATAGCATTATAATCAAGGAAAGCAGGTGGTAACTCAATGTCATCATCCCTTATGGGTATCCCGAGATAATTAGCTAAACGGGTGGCATAAATCCCACCAAAGAAATTTCCATCTTTAGCATTATTATGTAACCTCCTTGTAATAATAGCCCCCAAGTTATATCGTTTATCGCCCATTACCGCACACTTGAGGACACTAAGATCTGATGCACAAAGGTGGCTATGATCATGTTTACCATTAATGCATCTACCTATAAAGAGAGCAAAATAATGTATGGCAGGAAAGTGAATGCTCCCTATGGTAGCTTGTGTGATATTTCTAGTATCTCCCACAATGATGCTAGCAAGGAAATCATTATATTCAGTTTTGCGAGGCTCACTATGAATGCCCCATTGTGGGATTTTGCATGCATCATTAAAATCTTCAAGGTCCATGGTATAAGATTTATCATAAAGATCAAATAAAAAAGTATGAGTATTGCGCTGGGATGTAAACTTAAATCTTCACACAAATGAATCAGTGAGCTGATAGTACTGCCGACACTTAGCTGACATGAAGTCCTCAAGGCCAGCATTTTGTACGTACGCATCAAATTCCTCCTTGAAACCGGCATGAACCATGAATTGATCCAACGGCTATTCGCAAGCCTTGGGGCTGGCTTCCTCGAGGAACCACTTTGGTATATTTTCCTAAACATTCTTCTTCTCAGAAAAATTTCAGAAATTTTTAGTGACTCAAAATAAAAGTGAACCAAACTCAACAAAATTGATAGCAACTAGTCCCACAAGTGCCTAGAGGCTATATCATGCAACAAAACTACTATAAATTTGACATGCAAGCTCAAGAACAAGGTCACCTCAGCAGCAAAATATTGCAATAAATAAAGCACTAGAACAAAAACTAATTGGACCATTGGAGGAGTCACATATCGATGAACAATTCCCCAAAACAGTTTTGCAAATGGAGCTTCGCACAAGGAGATCGAAAAATGGCAGCAAGATGAGCTAGAACACGGGTTTGAGCAACGGGATGATTTTTTCTGGAGGAAGACGAAGTGGATGGGTGCTGGAATAAGTGAGGGGGACCCACGTGGGACCCACAAGCCACCTAGGTGTGCCCTGTGGGCTTGTAGCCCACTGGTGCTGCCCCCTGGTGTGTTCTCAGTGCCAAAAATTCTAAAATATTCTATAAAAAATCATACTAAATTTTCAGGGCATTTGGAGAACTTTTATTTTCGGGACATTTTTTATTGCACGGATAATTCAGAAAACAGACGGATAATGGTATTTTTGCTTTATTTATTCTAAATAACAGAAAGTAAAAAAGTGGGTACAGAAAGTTGTGCTTTCTAAATTCATCCATCTCATGCCCGTCAAAAGGAATCCATTAACAAGGTTGATCAAGTCTCGTTAACAAACTTCTTCCAAATGACATGAAACCGGAGAATTTTCGAATAACACTAGGTTACCTCAACGGGGATATGCATGTCCCCAACAATAAGAATATCATACTTCCTTTTTACAGTAGGAATAGGGAATTCAAAACCTCCAATAGCAATAGTTGAATTTTTTCCAATAGAGTTGATGCTATTAACTTGAGGTTGTTTCTTTGGAAAGTGTACCGTATGCTCATTACCATTAACATGAAAAGTGACATTGCCCTTGTTGCAATCAATAACAGCCCCTGCAGCATTCAAAAAGGGTCTACCAAGGATGATCGACATACTGTCGTCCTCGGGTATATCAAGAATAACAAAGTCCGTTAAAATAGTAACATTTGCAACTACGACAGGTACATCCTCACAAATGCCGATGGGTAGAGCAGTTGATTTATCGGCCATTTGCAAAGAGATTTCAGTGGGTGTCAACTTATTCAAATCTAGTCTATGATATAAAGAGAAAGGCATTACACTAACACCGGCTCCAAGATCACATCAAGCAGTTTTAACATAGTTTCTTTTAATGGAGCATGGTATAGTTGGTATTCCAGGATCTCCTAGTTTCTTTGGTATTCTACCCTTAAAAGTGTAATTAGCAAGCATGGTGGAAATTTCAGCTTTCGGTATCTTTCTTTTATTTGTCACAATATCTTTCATATACTTAGCATAAGGGACATTTTCAAAATATTAGTCAAACGCATACCCAAAAAGACAGGTCTAAGCATTTCAACAAAACACTCAAAATCCTCATCATCCTTTTTCTTGGATGGCTTAGGAGGAAAGGGCATGGGTTTCTGAACCCATGGTTCTCTTTCTTTACCATGCCTCCTAGCAATGAAGTCTCTTTTATCATATCTTTTATTCTTAGATTGTGGGTTATCAAGATCAACATCAGGTTCAATCTCCACATCATTATCATTACTAGGTTGGGCATCAACATGAACATCATCATTAACATTACCACTAGGTTCATGTTCATCACCAGATTTTGTCTCAGCATTAGAAATAGAAATATCATTTGGATTCTCAGGTGTGTCTATAGTAGGTGCACTAGAAGCATGCAAAGTCCTATCAGTTTTCTTTTTCTTTTTATTACTAGATGGACTAGGTGCATCAGTGTTAATTCTCTAAGAATCTTGCTCAACTCTCTTAGGATGGCCCTCAGGATACAAAGGTTCCTGAGTCATTTTACCACATCTAGTCATAACTCTAACAGCATGATCATTGTTTTTATTGTTCATCTCATTAAGCAAATCATTTTGTGCTTTAAGTACTTGTTCCACTTGAGTTTTTACCATGGAAGCATGTTTACTGATAAGCTTAAGATCATTAACAATTCTACACATATAATCGCCCAAGCGTTCAAGCGTATAAGCATTAGGTTTTAATTGTCTACTAACATATGCATTGAAGTTTTCTTGTTTAACAATAAAGTTATCAAATTCATCCAAGCATTGACTAGCAGACTTATTATAAGGAATATCAACTTCATCAAATCTATAGAGAGAATTTACCTCTACTACCTGTGTCAGAATATTAAGACCATGAATTTCTTCAATAGGTGGTAAATTCTTAATATCTTCAGCTTTAATACCTTTTTCTTTCATAGATTTCTTTTCCTCTTGCATATCTTCAGGACTGAGAAATAGAATACCTATTTTCTTCGGAGTTGGCTTAGGAGGTGGTTCGGGAAGAGTCCAATCATTATCATTACTCAATATATTATTCAATAGCACTTTAGCTTGTTTAACTGTTTGTTCCCTGAAAACACAACCAACACAACTATCTAGGTGGTCCCTAGAAGCATCGGTTAGTCCATTATAAAAGATATCAAGTATTTCATTTTTCTTGAGGGGATGATCAGGCAAAGCATTAAGTAATTGGAGAAGCATCCCCGAAGCTTGTGGGAGACTCTCTTCTTCAATTTGCACAAAGTTAAATATTTCCTGTAAAGCAGCTTGTTTCTTATGAGCAGGGAAATATTTTTCAGAGAAGTAATAGATCATATCCTGGGGACTACGCACACAACCAGGAGCAAGAGAATTAAACCATATCTTAGCATCACCCTTTAAAGAGAAAAAGAAACAACTTAAGAATATAGTAATAACGAATTTTTTCTTCATGAGCAAATAGGGTGGCTATGTCATTCAATTTAGTAAGATGTGCCACAACAGTTTCAGTTTCATAACCATGGAAAGGATCAGATTCAACCAAAGTAATTAACTCAAGATCGACAGAGAATTCATAATCCTTATCAGTAACAAAGATAGGTGAAGTAGCAAACTTAGGGTCATATTGCATTCTAGCATTCAAAGATTTTTCTTTCAGCTTAGCTAACAGTTTCTTAAGATCATCTCTATCATTGCAAGCAAAAAAGTCTATAGCAGTTTCTTCATCCATAATATTACCCTCAGGTACCTTAGGCAATTCATATCTAGGGGGAGAATCATAATCTTCAGTTTCAATAATTTCATCAGTTTCAGTAATTTCATTCTCTCTAACCCTAGCAAGTTGTTCATCAAGAAATTCATCTAGTGGCACAGTATTATCAAGCAAGGCAGTAGTATCATCATAAGCATCATGCATAGAAGAAGTAGCATCATCAATTACTTGCGACATATCATAATTACTAGCACGTGGTGGTGTCGCAAGCTTACTCAAAACAGAAGGTGAATCAAGTGCAGAGCTAGATGGCAGTTCCTTACCTCCCCTCGTAGTAGCGGGATAGATCTTGGTTTTGGTATCTTTCAAATTCTTCATAGTAATCAACAGATATAAATCCCAAGTGACTCAGAGAATAAAGCTATGCTCCCCGGCAACAGCGCCAGAAAAAGGACTTGATAACCCACAAGTATAGGGGATCGCAACAGTTTTCGAGGGTAGAGTATTCAACCCAAATTTATTGATTCGACACAAGGGGAGCCAAAGAATATTCCCAAGTATTAGCAGCTGAGTTGTCAATTCAACCACACCTGAAAGACTTAATATTTGCAGCAAAGTTTTTAGTAGCAAAGTAGTATGGAAGTAACGGTAATGGTGGCAAAAGTAATAGTAGCAGTTTTGTAGCAATTGTAACAGTGGCAATGGTAAAGTAACATAGCAAAGATCAATATGTGAAAAGCTCGTAGGCAACGGATCAGTGATGGATACTTATGTCGGATGGCATTGATCATGCAACAGTTATAACCTAGGGTGACACAGAACTAGCTCCAATTCATCAATATAATGTAGGCATGTATTCCGTATATAGTCATACGTGCTTATGGAAAAGAACTTGCATGACATCTTTTGTCCTACCCTCCCGTGGTAGAGGTGTCCTAATGGAAACTAAGGGATATTAAGGCCTCCTTTTAATAGAGAACCGGAACAAAGCATTAGCACTTAGTGAACACATGAACTCCTCAAACTACGGTAATCACCGGAAAGAATCCCAATTATTGTCACCTTGGGGTATGTGGATCATAACTCGTAATAGGTGTCTACAACTTGCAAGATCGGATCAAGAACACAAATATATTCATGAAAACATAATAGGTTCAGATCTGAAATCATGGCACTCGCGCCCTAGTGACAAGCATTAAGCATAGCAAAGTCATAGCAACATCAATCTCAGAACATAGTGGATACTAGGGATCAAACCCTAACAAAACTAACTCGATTACATGATAAATCTCATCCAACCCATCACCATCCAGCAAGCCTACGATGGAATTACTCACGCACGGCGGTGAGCATCATGAAATTGGAGATGGAGGAAGGTTGGTGATGTTGATGGCGATGAATCCCCCTCTCCGGAGCCCCGAACGGACTCCAGACCAGCCCTCCCAATGAAGAACAGGAGGCGGCTCCATATCGTAAAATGCGATGAATCCTTCTATCTGATTTTTTCTTCGTGAATAGGTACTTTTAGAGTTGGAATTAGGGTCGGAGGAGCTCCAGGGGGCCCACAAGCCACCTAGGTGCGCCCCAGGGTGGCGCCCCCCAGGCTTGTGGCCAATGGGTGGGCCCCCTCTGGTTGATTCTTTCGCCAATATTTTTTATATATTCCAAAACTATTCTCCGTAAATTTTTAGGTCAATCCAAGAACTTTTATTTCTGCACAAAAATAACACCATGGAAATTCTGCTGAAAACAGCGTCAGTCCGGGTTAGTTCCATTCAAATCATGCAAATTAGAGTCCAAAACAAGGGCAAAAGAGTTTGGAAAAGTAGATACGACGGAGACGTATCAGTGCTAGAGCTCGAGGCTTTTAAAACAGAGATGAATATAATTTTGAGCAGTATGCTTTCATTGTCAACATAACAACCAATAGATCTCACTATCTTCCATGCTAGACACATTATAGGCGGTTCCCAAGCAGAATGGTAAAGTTTTTACTCCCCCTCCACCAACAATCACACTCCACGGCTAGCCGAATCCACGGGTGCCGTCCGTACCAACAACAGTCCTGGGGGAGTTTTGTTTAATTATTATATTTTGATTTGATTTTGAGCATGGAACTTGGCATCCCGACTACCAGCCACTTTCTCGTGAATGACAAGTGAATAAACACTCATCGTGAGAATAACCCACCTAGCATGGAAGATACTGATAGTCCACAGTCGCTACATGAGCGATTTGGGCATACAAAGCAGATTATTATTTGAAGGTTTAGAGTTTGGCACATGCAAATTTATTGGAATGGCAGGTAAATACCTCATATAGGTAGGTATGGTGGACTCATATGGAACAACTTTGGGTTTAAGGAAGTGGATGCACAAGCAGTATTCCCGCTTAGTACAAGTGAAGGCTAGCAAAAGATTGAGGAGCGACCAACTAGAGAGCGACAATGATCATAAACATGCATTGAGGTTAATCAACATTGAATGCAAGCATGAGTAGGATATAAATCACCATGAACAAAAATATCGTGGAGGCTATGTTGTTTTTTATTTCAACTACATGCGTGAACATGTGCCAAGTTGATGAGGACATCAATACCATTGTTACACCCACAGCCCCTGCTGCTATACATACTGGACCAATTACTAGAGCTCGCGCACGCCAATTAAATTATCAGGTACTTTCGTTTCTTGGTAATGATTCTAATGTTCATGAGAATATGATGCTGCCTAAATTGGATACATTTGTTTTGCTTACAAATGAAGGGCCTAGCTTGGACAAGAAAGAGGAACCTTGGAGCAAGTTCAAGCATGGAGATGATGGCATGCGCAAGGGGAACAAGAACGGAGTTACAAGTGATGATTTCAGGACTTTGAAGCCACCATAATGAGTGCAGGAAGCCTTGGACGAAATATACAAGATGCCACTTCATAAATTTCGTCTAGAGGCTATTATAGGTGCTGCGTCACCTTATTATTGGGCCAGGCCCATGTAATTTCGAAGTACTTGAGTATAGGCTGTTTTTAGAGTCCGTATGTGTGGGGAAACAAGAGATAGGGTTGGTTTCGGACCCCTCCTTCAAGGGCCACGAAATCCCCCCCCTCTTCCTCCATATATACAGCCCTTAGGGCACCGTTTAGACTTTGGGTTTTGTTTAGATTAAAAGTTCGCCATAGCTGCAACTTCGCGTACTTCGTTTGTGTTCAACGACCACACAAAGGCATCACAGAACCCCACCTTCATTAATAAAGCTTTCCTCTTATATTCGCAATATCTAGATTGCGATCTCAGTTTCTTGCTTGTTCTTCGTTTGCTCGCAGGAAACAGACCCTCGTGGTCGGGTTGATCGTGCTCCGGCGTGGTCAATAACCCCTTGGAAGTTGGTATAGCGATTGCTAAGGCGCGACATCTCGCACGTTCATAGTCGGATCGTCAAGGTCGACTCCCACAGAAAACGATAGCCACCATCTCATCGAAACATCGGGACACCTTCGCCTCTATCAAGTGGTATCAGATTTTTAGGTTACTCGGTGAGATTTTACAGTTTTTCATAGTTTAGATCGAGTCTGTTCTTCATACCTACAGTCCACGAAAAAGCCAAAAAAAATTAGGGTTAGTTCATCATATCCGAACAAATCTGAGCCTTTGCATAATCTTTTTAGGGTTTTTGCTTTGTTGAATTTGCGATTGCATCGTCGTGTCTAGTTGCTGGTCTTAGCGTCTAGTCCTTTAGAGTTTCGAGTTCTGTCACAGTTTGTCACGCCGCCGCCGCACCATCTTCATCGCTGCTGCCATATACCACCACCGCTGCCATATACCACCACCGCTGCCATATTCTACCAGCATATATCCACCACCAATCCGAGTTCTTTTCATATTAGGTTTGTTTTTGAGACCCATCTATTTTCCAATTCGTGTTTCCTTGCCTGAGTAGGATTCGAAAAAAAAAGAGTCTGGAGACCCCCGTGCAGTTTTTAGGCCAAAATTTCGGCAGTCAAAAATATTTTTTCCCTATCCTATTTTTAGGTCCCAGGGAGCGTTTTGAGACACTCGCCATCATAGTGATTTTTTGTCGCACTTTTTCGTCGTCGCTGCCCTGATTTCTGAAAAAAATTGTCAAAAAAAATTTTCGTGCCAATCCTGATAGTTTGACTTGGGAAGAGTTTTGAGACACTCGCCATTATAGTGATTTTTTGCAAAAAAAAAGGAGCGCAAAAAAAAGCAAATTTTTTTTAGAGTGTGCTCTTCCCTTGTTTACATGCCGCGCCGTGATTTTGTTAGTGTTCTAGGCTCGCGTCTCTAGTACGGTCTAGCCTAGGACCAGCACAGTACCGTCGTTGAGCGTTTATTCAATTTTGCATCTCTGAATTGATTATTGCTGACATTTTTGCTACCATATCATAAGCCTTCCCAGCTCCACATACATCTACGTCGTGCGTTTGACACCACCTGGCAATCGCTCTGTCCAATCTTTTAGAGTTTTGACTACAACGGTGGCCGATCACCACCTACTTCTGGGTAAGAACTGGTAAGCATTTGAGATTCGCTTGACGGATTTGTGATACACCACCACCACCACTTCCTAGTAGTCTGTAGGATCATATTCTTGTGTGTTTCTATTGCTGCTAACCATGGCAGGATCACAAGCCGATGAGACTGATTGGGAGAACATGACGAACAAACAGCTACATGATAAATTTCAGCAAATGATGAGTGGACAGGTGCAAGATGTGCTAAACATATTTGAAGAGGCCATGGAGAAGATAGATGGAATTGAGAAGACGTTCGAAACAAAGCTCGATAACAAGTTTAATGAATTGCTCGCGCGTCTTCCACAACCACCGCCGGCTGCACCTGTCGCACCTCTACAACAACAACAACGTCGCCTTCCAAATCAAGTGGGACAAGCACAGCGCGTTCCCCTTGAGCCTGGTCAAACTTCTGGTGCCGCTGCACCTACTGTTGATGCTTCTATGGCTCCTGCTGCCGCTGAGGAGGACGATTATGCGGGCGATTACGAGGATGAGGTTGATCAAAATCAGAACTACGTACCAGCACCAGGTCGTCCACATGCCAATAATCGCAATGGTAGGGCTGCATTACCAGCTCAGGTACGAGATCATGACCATCTTCCTAAAATGAAATTGAATATTCCACCATTTGAGGGTAGATATGTTCCTGATATATATCTTACTTGGGAGTTAGAAACTGAACAACGTTTTACATGTTTACAATATCCCGAGGAGAGACGTGTTGCTGTTGTTGTTTGTGCTTTTACTAGTTTTGCATGTGTATGGTGGTCTGAACATTGTAGATTATATCCTATTCCAGCTACTTGGGCTGCTTTGAAAACTGCTATGCGTACTCGTTGGGTTCCACCATATTATCAATGTGAATTACTTCAAAAATTGCAGCGCTTAAGACAAGGAAAAAATTCTGTAGAAGAATATTATCAGGAATTACAAACTGGCATGATTAGATGTGGTATTGTTGAGGAGAATGAAGCTATGCTTGCATGTTTCATGGGTGGATTAAATAGAGAGATTCAGACCATTCTAGAGTATAAGGAGTATAATAATATCACTCGTTTATTCCATCTTGCTTGTAAAGCTGAACGTGAAGTGCAGGATCGACAGGCATTGGCGCGAACTAATTTTTCTGCAGGTCGATCTTCATCATGGACACCGCGTGCCTCCTCTACTCCCACACGTCCTACTGCAGCACCACTGACTTCAGCCGCCAATTCCAACCGAGATACAAGAAAACAGGCACCACCACCACCATCTGCCAAGAGTACAGCTTCTGGGCCTACCCAGAGCTCTTCTTCATCTATGGCATCAACAGGGCACACACATGATATTATTTGTCGTCGTTGTAAGGGAAGAGGTTATTATGCGAGAGAATGCCAATCTCCGCGTGTTATGATTGCTACTGAGGATGGTCGGTATGAGTCCGCTAGTGACTATGATGAGGAGACTTTGGCTCATATTACAAGTGAAGAACACGGTGGAGATGATTCTGATCATGAGACGCAATACATGGCTCCTGAAGACGCTGACAGGTATGAATGTTTAGTTGCTCAATGTGTTTTGAGTGTGCAGGTCACACAAGCTGAGCAAAATCAGAGGCATAATTTGTTCCATACAAAGGGAGTTGTGAAGGAACGTTCTGTTCGCATCATCATAGATGGAGGGAGCTGCAACAACTTGGCTAGCATGGAGATGGTGGAGAAGCTATCTCTCACCACAAGACCACATCCACATCCTTACTATATCCAATGGTTCAACAACAGCGGCAAGGTTAAGGTAACACATACTGTCCGTGTGCATTTTAGTATCTCTACATATGCTGATTATGTTGATTGTGATGTGGTACCCATGCAAGCATGTTCCTTATTACTTGGTAGACCATGGCAATTTGATAAAAATTCTGTACACCATGGTAGAAACAATCAGTATACTCTTGTTCATAAGGATAAACATATTACTTTGCTTCCTATGGCTCCTGATTCTATTTTGAAAGATGATATTAATAGAGCTAGTAAAGCAAAACAGGAGAAAAATAAGAGTGAAAATCAGATTGTGGCAAAAGAATTTGAGCAACAAATGAAGCCTAATAATAAACCATCTAGTGTTGCTTCTGAAATTAAATTGAAAAATGCGTGTTTACTTGCCACCAAATCTGATATTGATGAGCTAGATTTAAGCAAATCTGTTTGCTATGCTTTTGTGTGCAAAGAGGCATTATTTTCATTCGAGGACGTGCCTTCCTCTTTGCCTCCTGCTATCACTAACATTTTGCAGGAGTTCGCTGACGTCTTTCCACAAGACGTGCCACCGGGATTACCACCTATTCGCGGGATTGAGCATCAGATTGACTTAATTCCCGGTGCTTCGTTGCCAAACCGTGCGCCATACCGTACCAATCCAGAGGAGACGAATGAGATTATGCGTCAAGTACAGGAGCTGCTCGACAAAGGTTATATACGCGAATCTCTTAGTCCTTGTGCTATTCCTATTATACTAGTGCCAAAAAAGGATGGTACATCGCGTATGTGTGTTGATTGTAGAGGCATTAATAATATTACTATTCATTATCGTCATCCTATTCCTAGTCTAGATGATATGCGTGATGAATTGAGTGGCTCTACAATATTCTCCAAAGTTGATTTGCATAGTGGATACCATCAAATTCGTATGAAATTGCGAGATGAATGGAAAACAGCATTTAAAACTAAGTTCGGTTTATATGAGTGGTTAGTCATGCCTTTTGGGTTAACTAATGCACCTAGTACTTTCATGAGATTAATGAACGAAGTTTTACGTGCTTTCATTGGACGATTTGTGGTAGTTTACTTTGATGATATATTGATTTATAGCAGATCTTTGTAGGAACATTTGGAACATTTACGTGCTGTTTTTATTGCTCTACGTGATGCACGTTTGTTTGGTAACCTTGGGAAGTGCACCTTTTGCACCGACCGAGTATCTTTTCTTGGCTATGTTGTTACTCCATAGGGAATTGAAGTTGATAAAGCCAAGATTGAAGCTATTGAGAGTTGGCCGCAGCCCAAAACGGTCACACAAGTGAGGAGTTTCCTTGGCCTCGCTGGTTTCTATAGGCGTTTTGTGAGAGATTTTAGCACCATTGCTGCACCTCTCAATGAGCTTACAAGGAAGGATGTGCCTTTTGTTTGGGGTACCGCACAGGAAGAAGCCTTCACGGTATTGAAAGATAAGTTGACACATGCTCCTTTACTCCAACTTCCTGATTTTAATAAGAATTTTGAGCTTGAATGTGATGCTAGTGGAATTGGATTAGGAGGTGTGTTATTACAAGATGGCAAACCTGTTGCATACTTTTCTGAAAAATTGAGTGGGCCTAGTCTGAACTATTCTACTTATGATAAAGAATTATATGCTCTTGTTCGGACCTTAGAAACATGGCAACATTATTTATGGCCCAAAGAATTTGTTATACATTCTGATCATGAATCTTTGAAACACATTAAAAGTCAAGCAAAACTGAACCGTAGACATGCTAAATGGGTTGAATTCATTGAGACTTTCCCTTATGTCATTAAACACAAGAAGGGTAAAGAAAATGTTATTGCTGATGCATTGTCTCGTAGTTATACTATGCTTTCACAACTTGACTTTAAAATATTTGGTTTGGAGACCATCAAAGATCAATATGTGCATGATCCTGAATTTAAAGATGTATTGCACAATTGTAAAGAAGGGAGAACATGGAATAAGTTCGTCGTTAACGATGGATTTGTGTTTCGTGCTAACAAGCTATGCATTCCAGCTAGCTCCGTTCGTCTTTTGGTGTTGCAGGAGGCGCATGGAGGAGGATTAATGGGACACTTTGGCATAAAGAAGACGGAGGATGTACTTGCTACACATTTCTTTTGGCCAAAGATGAGACGGGATGTTGAGCGCTTTGTTGCTCGCTGCACTACATGTCAAAAAGCTAAGTCACGACTCAATCCTCATGGTTTATATATGCCTTTGCCTGTACCTAGTGTTCCATGGGAGGATATATCTATGGACTTTGTTTTGGGTTTACCTCGAACAAAGAAGGGGAGGGATAGCATATTTGTTGTTGTGGATAGGTTCTCGAAAATGGCACACTTTATACCATGTCATAAAAGCGATGATGCTGCTAATGTTGCTGATTTGTTCTTTCGTGAAATTATTCGCTTGCATGGTGTGCCAAATACTATTGTTTCAGATCGTGATACCAAATTTCTTAGCCACTTTTGGAGATGTTTATGGGCTAAGTTGGGGACTAAACTGCTTTTTAGTACTACTTGTCACCCCCAAACTGATGGACAAACTGAAGTAGTCAATAGAACTTTGTCTACTATGCTTAGGGTTGTTTTGAAGAATAACAAGAAAATGTGGGAAGAATGCTTGCCTCATATTGAATTTGCTTATAATCGTTCGTTGCATTCTACTACTAAGATGTGCCCTTTTGAAATTGTATATGGATTCCTACCTATTGATTTGTTGCCTCTTCCATCTTCGGAGAAGGTTAATTTTGATGCTAAACAATGTGCTGAATTGATCTTAAAAATGCATGAGTTAACTAAGGAGAACATTGAGCGTATGAATGCTAAATATAAACTTGCTGGAGATAAGGGTAGAAAACATGTTGTGTTTGCACCTGGAGATCTTGTTTGGTTACATTTGCGTAAGGATAGATTTCCTGATTTGCGCAAATCAAAGCTAATGCCACGTGCTGATGGTCCTTTTAAGGTGTTAGAGAAAATAAATGATAATGCATATAAACTTGAGCTGCCTGTAGATTTTGGGGTTAGTCCCACTTTTAACATTGCAGATTTGAAGCCTTATTTGGGTGAGGAAGATGAGCTTCCGTCGAGGACGACTTCATTTCAAGAAGGGGAGGACGATGAGGACATCAATACCATTGTTACACCCACAGCCCCTGCTGCTATACATACTGGACCAATTACTAAAGCTCACGCATGCCAATTAAATTATCAGGTACTTTCGTTTGTTGGTAATGATTCTAATGTTCATGAGAATATGATGCTGCCTAAATTGGATACATTTGTTTTGCTTACAAATGAAGAGCCTAGCTTGGACAAGAAAGAGGAACCTTGGAGCAAGTTCAAGCATGGAGATGATGGCATGCGCAAGGGGAACAAGAACGGAGTTACAAGTGATGATTTCAGGACTTTGAAGCCACCATAATGAGTGCAGGAAGCCTTGCACGAAATATACAAGATGCCACTTCATAAATTTCGTCCAGAGGCTATTATAGGTGCTGCGGCACCTTATTATTGGGCCAGGCCCATGTAATTTCGAAATACTTGAGTATAGGTTATTTTAGAGTCCGTATGTGTGGGGAAACAAGAGATAGGGTTGGTTTCGGACCCCTCCTTCAAGGGCCACGAAATCCCCCCCTCTTCCTCCATATATACAGCCCTTAGGGCACCGTTTCGACTTTGGGTTTTGTTTAGATTAAAAGTTCGCCATAGCTGCAACTTCGCGTACTTCGTTTGTGTTCAACGACCAGACAAAGGCGTCACAGAACCCCACCTTCATTAATAAAGCTTTCCTCTTATATTCGCAATATCCAGATTGCAATCTCAGTTTCTTGCTTGTTCTTCGTTTGCTCGCAGGAAACAGACCCTCGTGGGCAGGTTGATCGTGCTTCGGCATGGTCAATAACCCCTTGGAAGTTGGTATAGCGATTGCTAAGGCACGACGTCTCGCACGTTCGTAGTCAGATCGTCAAGGTCGACTCCCACAGAAAACGATAGCCACCATCTCATCGAAACATCGGGACACCTTCGCCTCTATCACAAGTCAAGCCAGTTGAATCATTCAAAGGAGGATACCATCCTATCATACTACATCACAACCATTTTAAATGCATGTTGGTACACAAGACAAACCATTATCCACTTCTAGCTAATTAAGCATGGCATGAGTAACTATAATCTCTAATTGTCATTGGAAACATGTTTCATTCATAATGGTTTGAATAAAGAACGACGAGCTAATCATATTTACAAAAACAAAATAGGTCGAGTTCATAACAACTTTTCCTCATCTCAATCATTTCATCATATATCGTCATTATTGCCTTTCACTTGCATGACCGAATGATGTGCATAATAATAAGAGTGCATGTGCATTGGACTAAGCTGGAATCTACAAACATTTATTCAGAGGAGAAGACAAGGTAATATGGGCTCTTTGTGAGATCAACAATAATGCATATGAGAGCCACTCAACATTTTCATCATGGTCTTCTCCTTACGACCCAAAGAAAAAGAAAAGAATTTCAAAGAAACACACTAAAATATTTTTGGAGTTTTTGTTTTTCTGAAGAAAGCAAAACAAAAACGAGAAAAACTATTTACACGGGAAAGCTCCCAACAAGCAAAAGAAGAACGAGAAATCTTTTTGGGTTTTCTTTTAATAATATACTACTAATTAAACTAGAAAGAAAAACCGAAAAGAAATGAGAAATATTTTTGGATTTTATCAAAGTTTTTCAAACACACAAGAAGAAAGCAAGAAAAATAAACTAACATGGATTATACAATGAAAAAGGATGAACACCGACAACTGGAATGAATGTGTGAACATGAATGTAATGTCGGTGAGAAATACGTACTCCCCCAAGCTTAGGCTTTTGGCCTCAGTTCATCTATGGCCATGACTCGAAATAACCCTCTCCTTGATACTACGGAGGGTCCTCAGGGTTCCACTGGTTGATGAGCTCTTGTGGCTCCCACTGATACACAGGCTCCTGATACGGATGAGGAACTGGTGCTGGTTCATGTGCTGGAGGTTGCGCTAACTCCCAGTACACATAAATGTCCTCGGGCATAATAGTGTACCTGCCTGAATGAATATCGAACAAAGAAGGTGCAGGCAAAGTAATAATCTCACAAGTACCCTGACTGAATACTAAGTTATACTGGAGTCGCTTATGCTTATCATTTTTAATAAAATCGTGTGCCACCATGCTAGCATAATCTAAATATTTAGTGCATCGCAACATCTCCTCCTCCTCATCATCATGCCTAATAGGTATCTCAAAATATTTAGCAAGGCAGGAGGCATAGACACCTCCAAAAATAAAACCCTTCGTACGGTTTGTATTTAACTGCCGAGCAACCATAGCGCCCAAACTAAAGGTTCTATCAGAATATAAAGCATGGCGCAAAATAGCAAGGTCAGGTGAACTGAGAGTTCCACTCTCCCCTCGACCAGTCAGACATCTCCCGGCAAATGATGCATAGTAACATAAAACGGGAAAATGTAAACTAGCAACTCTAGCTTCTGACACTCCTCTCTCTTCCCCCACAGTAGTGTCAGCGATGAAATCTGCCATGTCCCTAGGACGTGGCTCACTGATGCGACCATCATAAGGTATTTTGCAAACATTGCAAAATCATATATTGTCATTTCCTTAGTCTCGTCATATAAGTGAAATTCTACCATGGGAGGATCCTTCCTAGAATGAAAGCGATAATTTTGCACGAAGGTATTAGTGAGTAGGAGGCATTGGTCACTCCTATCTTGGAGGAAGGGGATAATGCCATCTTTCTCCGCCAAATAATAGAAGTCATCATAAATTACCGCCTCCCTCAAGAATGCATCACTTGGCCATTCACACGGCCGAACCTCCGCTGCACGTGGAAGATTGTACTTGGGCTTCTTCTTCTCCTCATTTTCATCTCCTTCTGAATTCCGGCTCGAAGAGCCTCTCAACCACCTCCTCATAGCTTTTCTTTTCTCTGAATTTTTTTTGAAATTTTTAGTGACTCAAAATAAAAGTGAACTAAACTCAACAAAATTGATAACAACTACTCCTACTAGTGTCTAGAGGCTATGTCATGTAACAAAACTACTTTGGACCTTATAAATTTGACATGTAAGCTCAGGAACATGGTCACCACAGTAGCAAAAATTTGCAATATATAAAGCACTATAGCAAAAACTAATTGGACCAATGGAGGAGTCACATACTGATGAATAATCCCCTGAAACAGTTTCAAAAATGGAGTTCCGAGCAAGGAGATCGAAAATAGCAACAAAATGAGCAAGAACACGGGTTTGAGCAATGATGTGATTTTTCTGGAGGAAGACGAAGTGGATGGGTGGCTGGAATAAGTGAGGGGACCCACAAGCCCCCTAGGTGCGCCCTGGGGGGTGGGCGCGCCCTGTGGGCTTGTGGCCCACTGGTGCACCCCCCTGAGGTGTGTTCAGTGCCAAAATTCTTAAATATTATAGAAAAAATCATACTAAATTTTCAGGGCATTAGGAGAACTTTTATTTTTGGGTCATTTTTTATTGCACGGATAATTCAGAAAACAGAAAAATAATGGCATTCTTACTTTATTAATTCTAAATAACAGAAAGTAAAAAGTAGGTACAGAAAGTTGTGTTTACTAAATTCATCCACCTCATGCCCGTCAAAAGGAATCCATTAACAAGGTTGATCAGGACTTATTAATAAACTTCTTCCGAATGACATGAAACCGAAGAATCTTCGTATAGCACTAGGTTACCTCAACGGGGATATGCATGTCCCCAATAATAAGAATATCATATTTCTTTTTGACAATAGGAATAGGGAATTCAAAACCTCCAATAGTAATTGTTGATTTTTTCCAATAGAAATTGATACTATTCACTTGAGGTTGTTTCTTCAGGAAGTGTACCGTATGATCATTACCATTAACATGAAAAGTGACATTGCCATTGTTGCAATCAATAACAGCCCCTGCAGTATTTAAAAAGGGTCTACCAAGGATGATCGACATACTGTCATCCTCGGGTATATCAAGAATAACAAAGTCTATTAAAATAGTAACATTTGCAACTACGACAGGCACATCCTCACAAATACCGATGGGTATAGCAGTTGATTTATCAGCCATTTGCAAAGAGATTTCAGTAGGTGTCAACTTATTCAAATCAAGTCTACGATATAAAGAGAGAGGCATAACACTAACACCGGCTCCTAAATCACATAAAGCAGTTTTAACATAGTTTCTTTTAATGGAGCATGGTATAGTTGGTATTCCTGGATCTCCTAGTTTCTTTGGTATTCCACCCTTAAATGTATAATTAGCAAGCATGGTGGAAATTTCAGCTTTCGGTATCTTTCTTTTATTAGTGACAATATCTTTCATATACTTACCATAAGGAGACATTTTCAAAATATCAGTCAAACGCAAACGCAAAAAGACAGGTCTAAGCATTTTAACAAAGCGCTCAAAGTCTTCGTCATCCTTTTTCTTGGATGGTTTAGGGGGAAAGGGCATGGGTTTCTGAACCCATGGCTCCCTTTCTTTACCATGTTTCCTAGCAATGAAGTCTCTCTTATCATATCTTTTATTCTTAGGTCGTGGGTTATCAAGATCAACAGCAGGTTCTATCTCCACATCATTATCATTACTAGGTTGAGCATCAACATGAACATCATCATTATCATTATCACTAGGTTCATGTTCATCACCAGATTGTGTCTCAGCATCAGAACTAGAAATATCATTTGGATTCTCAGGTGTATCTATAATAGGTTCACTAGAAGCATGCAAAGTCCTATCATCATTCCTTTTCTTTTTATTATTAGAAGGACTTGGTGCATCAGCATTAATTCTCTGAGAGTCTTGCTCAACTCTATTAGGATGGCCCTCAGGATACAAAGGTTCCTGAGTCATTTTACCACCTCTAGTCATAACTCTAACAAAATGATCATTCATCTTATTATTCATTTCATTAAGCAAATCATTTTGTGCCTTAAGAACTTGTTCTACTGGAGTTTTTACCAAGGAAGAATGTTTACTAACAAACTTGAGATCATTAACAGTTCTACACATATAGTCACTCAAGTGCTCAAGCATATAAGCATTTCGTTTCAATTGTCTACTGATATATGCATTGAAATTTTCTTGTTTAAAAATAAAGTTATCAAATTCATCCAAGCATCAACTAGCAGGCTTATTATGAGGAATATCACCTTCATCAAATGTATAGAGAGAATTTACCTCTACTACCTGTGTCGGGTTATCAAGACCATGTATTTATTCAATAGGTGGTAAATTCTTAACATCTTCACCTTTAATAGCTTTTTCTTTCATAGATTTCTTTGCCTCTTGCATGTATTCAGGACTGAGAAATAGAATACCTCTCTTCTTCGGAGTTGGCTTAGGTGGTGGTTCGGGAAGAGTCCAATCATTATCATTGCTCAATATATTATTCAATAGTACTTCAGCTTGTTCAATAGTTCGTTCCCTGAAAACACAACCAGCACAACTATCTAGGTGGTCCCTAGAAGCATCGGTTAGTCCATTATAAAAGATATCAAGTATTTCATTTTTCTTGAGAGAATGATCAGGCAAAGCATTAAGTAATTAGAGAAGCCTCCCCCAAGCTTGTGGGGCACTCTCTTCTTCAATTTGCACAAAGTTAAATATTTCTTTTAAAGCAGCTTGTTTTTTATGAGCAGGAAAATATTTTCCAGAGAAGTAATAAATCATATCCTGGGGGACTATGCACACAACCAGGAGCAAGAGAATTAAACCATATCTTAGCATCACCCTTTAATGAGAAAGGAAACAACTTAAGAATATAGTAGTAGCGAATTTTTTCCTCATGAGCAAACAGGGTGGCTATATCATTTAATTTAGTAAGATGTGCCACAACAGTTTCAAATTCATAACCATGGAAAGGATCAGATTCAACCAAAGTAATTAACTCAGGATCGACAGAGAATTCATAATCCTTATCAGTAACAAAGATAAGTGAAGTAACAAACTTAGGATCATATTGCATTCTAGCATTCAAAGATTTTTCTTTCAACTTGACTAGTAATTTCTTAAGATCCTCTCTATCCTTACAAGCAAGAAAGTCCCTAGCTACCTCTCCATCCATAACATAACCCTTAGGTATAATAGGCAATTCATATCTAGGAGTGCTAGGTCTAATGGGTGTTTCAAAGTTTTCAGTTTCAATAATTTCATTAGCTTCAGAAATATCATCAGTTTCAGCATTCTCAGTATCTTTAGCTCTAGCAAGTTGTTCATCAAGAAATTCACCCAATGGCACATTATTATCAAGCAAAGCAGTAGTATCATCATAAGCATCATGCATAGCAGAAGTAGCATCATCAATTACTTGCGACATATCAGAATTAATAGTAGGTGTAGGTGTCACAAGCTTACTCAAAACAGAAGGTGAATCAAGTGCAGAGTGTGATGGCAGTTCCTTACCTCCCCTCGTAGTAGAGGGAAAAATCTTGGTTTTGGTATCTTTCAGATTCTTCATAGTGATCAACAGATATAAATCCCAAGTGACTCAGAAAATAGAGCTATGCTCCTCGGCAACGGCGCCAGAAAAGGTCTTGATAACCCACAAGTATAGGGGATCACAACAGTTTTCGAGGGTAGAGTATTCAACCCAAATTTATTGATTCGACACAAGGGGAGCCAAAGAATATTCATGAGTATTAGCAGTTGACTTGTCAATTCAACCACACCTGAAAGACTTAATATCTGCAGCAAAGTATTTAGTAGCAAAGTAATATGGAAGTAACGGTAACGGTGGCAAAAGTAACAGTAACAGTTTTGTAGTGATTGTAACAGCAGTAGCAACGAAAGTAACTTAGCAAAGATCAATATGTGAAAAGCTCGTAGGCATTGGATCAGTGATGGATAATTGTGTTGGATAATATTCATCATGTAGCAGTCATAACCTAGGGTGACACAGAACTAGCTCCAATTCATCAATATAATGTAGGCATGTATTCCGTATAGAGTCATACGTGCTTATGGAAAAGAACTTGCATGACATCTTTTGTCCTACCCTCCCGTGGCAGCGGGGTCCTAATGGAAACTAAGGGATATTAAGGCCTCCTTTTAATAGAGAACAGGACCAAAGTATTAGCACTTAGTGAATACATGAACTCCTCAAACTACGGTAATCATCGGAAAGAACCCCAATTATTGTCACCTTGGGGTATGCGGATCATAACTCGTAATAGGTGTCCACAACTTGCAAGATACGATCAAGAACACACATATATTCATGAAAACATAATAGGTTCAAATCTGAAATCATTGCACTCGGGCCCTAGTGACAAGCATTAAGCATAGCAAAGTCATAGCAACATCAATCTCAGAACATAGTGGATACTAGGGATCAAACCCTAACAAAACTAACTCAATTACATGATAAATCTCATCCAACCCATCACCGTCCAGCAAGCCTATGATGGAATTACTCACTCCCGGCGGTGAGCATCATAAAATTGGTGATGGAGGAAGGTTGATGATGATGATGGCGATGGATTCTACCCTCCGGAGCCCCGAACGGACTCCAGATCAGCCCATCCCGATGAAGAACAGGAGGTGGCGGCGGCTCTGTATCGTAAAAGAGGATGAATCCTTCTCTCTGATTTTTTCTCCATGAATAGGTATATATAGAGTTGGAATTAGGGTCTGAGGCGGTCCGGGGGCCCACAAGCCTGGGAGGCACGCCCCCAGGGCTTGTGGCCTCTGGGTGGCCCCCCTCTGGTAACTTTTTGCACCAGTATTTTTTATATATAACATAAAAATTCTCTGTAAATTTTCAGGTCAATCCAAGAACTTTGATTTATGCACAAAAATAACACCATGGCAATTCTGCTGAAAACAGCGTCAGTCTGGGTTAGTTCTATTCAAATCATGCAAATTAGAGTCCAAAACAAGGGCAAAAGAGTTTGGAAAAGTAGATATGATGGAGACGTATCACACGACCATAACGGGCAATGCTATTGTTTGTGGTCAAGGTTAGCTGCATCCCATGTCTTACAGTATTTTACATCATTTGTGCAATTGAAGTTTAGCTTGTAACATTTACTTGCTTCTTGTAGGTACACATGTCAGCGACACTGATCCACGCTTCGCCCGGGAGGAACACATCGCCTCTGCCGCCACTGACTTGGGGCAGGCTCTGGCCCAGATAAAGTGCCCTAGCAACTACCCCTCATGACTTACCAAGTATGAACTGACCAGTTCAATCTTACCAATACAAGTTGCAATGGCTATGTTTTGTATGGTTGATGTATTAAGCATGTTGTAGTAAACAGGCATAACCCGTCTTAGCTATTTTCCCTACCTTTTATAGACAACTGGGCCATTCTCTGCTCTGGCAGCACTTGCCTTGTGATGCTTAACTCTATCAATTACATTTTTATCAGTACCAGTTTCAATGGCTATACTAGCTTGCCTGTAGTTAAACGTGCCTTGTTTATTTCATTACTGCACACTGTGTGATGTTCAAGTATGAACTGTCCAACTCAATTTCACTAATACCAGCTACAAACTTACAATACATGACTTAGAATGCTGTTAAGCCTGTTATAATTAACAATTGTATCCATTTTTAATCCGTCCCTTTGCTACCGTGCTACTCTCCGCAATTTAGATATCACTAGAGATGTTGTCGTTTTATTTCCATTTGCTATTTTTGGTGGATGCTAACCATGTTGTAGTTAACATGCCTTTCCATGTACTTACGCAGGGCCATAATGGGCGATGCTGTTGTTTCCCGTCGAGGTTAGCTGTATCCCATGTCTTATAGTATTTTACATCATTTGTGCAATTGTAGTTTAGCTTCTAACATTTACTTGCTTCTTGTAGGTACATATGTCCACGACACTGATCCACACTTCGACCCGGAGGAACACCCCGCCTCCGTCACCGCTGACTTGGGGCGAACTCTGGCCCATATTAAGTACTGCAGCAACTACCCCTCAGGACTTACCATGTATGAACTGGCCAGTTCATTCTTACCAATACCAGTTGCAATGGCTATGTTTTGTACGGTTGATGTTTTAAGCATGTTGTAGTAAACACGCCTAACCCGTCTTAGCTATTTTCCCTACCTTTTTATAGACAACTAGGCCATTCTCTGCTCTAGCAGCACCTGCCTTGCGATGTTTAACTCTGTCAATTTCATTTTATCAGTAACAGTTTCAATGGCTATACTAGCTTGTGTGTAGTTAAACGTGCCTTGTTTATTTTAGTACTACACACTGCGTGATGTTCAAGTATGAACTGTCCAGCTCAATTTCACCAATACCAGCTACAAACTTACAATACTTGACTTAGGTTGCTATTAATCCTATTGTAGTAAACAGCTCTATCCATTTTTTAATCCGTCCCTTTGCTACAGTGCTAGTCTTTCGCAATGAAGATGTCACTATAGATGATGTCGTTTTATTACCATTTGCTATTTTTGGTGGATGTTAACCCTGTTGTAGTTAACATTACCTTTCCATGTACTTACGCAGGACCACAATGGGCGATGTTGTTGTTTGCCGTCAAGGTTAGCTGCATCCCATGTCTTATACTCCCTCTATTCCTAAATATAAGTCTTTTTCGAGATTCCAACATAGACTACATACGGAGCAAAATGAGTGAATCTACATTCTAATCTAAACTATGTCTATATAGATCCGTATGTAGTTCATATTGAAATCTCTAAAAATACTTGTAGTTAGGAATGGAGGGAGTAGTATTTTACATCATTTGTGCAATTGCAGTTTAGCTTCTAACATTTACTGGTTACCTGTAGTTACATATATCAGCGGTACTGATCCATGCTTTGACCCCTTTTGCATATGGGGCAATGAGATATTAATGAACAAGTGTCAAGTCAAGAAACTAAGAAAGATTGTTAGGCGAAAGAGATGGGTGATGGGAATTAAACTCTTTATTTACACATTGTCCAAGACAACAATGAACTTTAGGATGGTAAGTAATATATTGCCTTCTTCGCCTGCCCACAATGAGTTACTCTATTAGACATGAATATTTGAAAGTTTTCTCTTTTCAGCGGTTTCCGAAGCAATTTACTAACGATTACCTTGCAAACTACATGACCGGAGTGGAGGCAACTAAGATTAAAGTATATAATTCATACTACCATGATAATGGTCTCGAAGTCTTCCTGAAGGCGATGAAGGATGGGCGGGCGATCGTCACAAGGGGTTGGACAAAAGTTGTTCGCGCCTTTGGCATGCAGGAGGGCCCATTATGGGCATTTCGCTTCTTCAACACCATCAACAGCCAAAATGATTTACACTTCTCTCTTCACCTTTACCGCCTCTAAATATTGTGGTTCATTATAGTTAATTGCTGCCTAATCTTGTAATTACTGAACATATTATACTGAGAATTTTATTTATGGGTTGGGTGTTGAACCATTGTGCTATGAATTTGAATTCCATGTTTCATAATTCAAAATTCAAAATTTCTAATTTGAATAATAAATTACAGGGAAAAATAAAATTAAACAAGAGCGAATAAAACAATGTACACATGGTTAGAAAGAAAACAACATGTGCGATGGAAAATATAGAACAGACAATTCTTCGACGGGAAACGTTTGCGACGCCTAACAGACGCACACACGGTCTCGTCTCATATGCGTGTGCCATTCATGGTAATACGGCAAACGTTTCAAATCTGTATGCGTTTGTAATATTGGATAAAAATAAGACAGTGCATATATGGAGCCCGTGTGTGATAGGAATACCTATCACGCACAGTTATGAAATGGACACGTTGGCCATAGTAGAGGCAGCACACACATTTTACATTTTTTAACTGTGTGCGATAACGTACCCATCACAAACACACCGGTAGATTAAATGTTTGTGATATCCACCTTTTCCACATGACTATAACAGCTTAATCGTTTCGGATATCTCTCAGATTAGAAACATAATGTCGAGGCCTAACGTGTGGGACTGGCCGCGACTTCTGATACGTTTATTCTATGGAAGTTGTCAGTAGCCACTCGCCTATCCCCGACGGTTTCTAGGTCATGTGGGAAGGATCCCCCTATCGCACACACAGGCAAGGCGACGTTTTAAAACTCTATCACGGAAAGGGGGTAAAAACCGTTTGTATAGTACATAATTGTACCAGTGCAGATGCCTTGACATCCGCATGTTCAGTACCAACTACAAGGTCCAAGACAAGTTCGATGAGTTGTTCTTATCCCCTGCTCTAGATCAGCTAGAGGAGCTCAGGTTTGAAGGTGGACGATGCCGCTCTCTGCTACCGTCTGCGCTCCACCTTGCGCCAATGCCGCGCCGTGCCAGGTTCAGCTCCTGCTATTTTCCCCATATTAATGTCGTGCCCGCTCTTCTTCTCCCTCAACTCAAGCAGCCTGACCTCTTCGACATTGGTATCTCGAAGGAGGCTATGGAGCACCTGCTCTTCGGCTGTACTACATTTGAGTACTTCTGTCTTCGGCAGATCCACGGGTTCATTACCCCCCACATCGCCTAGACGAATCTCCGATGGATTTATGTGTCTTGCTGGCCCCATAACAAGACATTACTTGGGAAGAGATCAGTCGAGCTGTTTCACGATATGGTCATTGAGAATGCGCCTTTCCTTGAGAGATTGCTTGTATCTGATCTATAAGGTCCAACAAAAATCAGGGTCATTGACGCGCCGAAATTGACAGCGTTGGCCTACTTGTCTGCCGAATTCTCTGAACTTGTTATTGGATACATAATCGTTCAGGTACAACACTCTTCTTCCTCTCCTTCTTCTTGAAATTCACATTTTAAATTTTTTTCCTGATGTATGTTCGACTGCCATCCAGAAAATGATTCCCACAAGCTTGAACCAGTGTGTGCGCACAGTGAAGATCTTGGCAATAAAATCTATCAGCCCCAATCTGGATCAAGTTGTTCGATTCCTTAGATGCTTTCCGTGCATGGAGAAGCTACTCATCGAGGTGAAACTCCTGTCCTATTAAATGTAAACCACAACGGAGCTCAATTGTTTCATAATTTTCCCAAGTTACAATGACAAGTGTAGTGTTCAAAGCTGCATCTAGCACTATGATGACCCACAAGTATAGGGGATCAATCGTAGTCCTTTCGATAAGTAAGAGTGTTGAACCCAACGAGGAGCAGAAGGAAATGACAAGCGGTTTTCAGCAAGGTAATGTCTGCAAGCACTGAAATTATAAGTAGCACGTAGTTTGATAGCAAGATACTTGTAACGGGCAAGTAGCAATAATAGTAACAAAAGTGCAGCAAGGTAGCCCAATCCTTTTGAGGCAAAGGACAGGCCAAAATGGTCTCTTACGATAAGCAAAGTGTTCTCGAGGGTACACAGGAATTTCATCTAGTCACTTTCATCATGTTGGCTTGATTCGTGTTCGCTACTTTGATAATTTGATATGTGGGTGGATTGGTGCTTAGGTGCTGTTCTTACTTGAACAAACCTCCTACTTATGATTAACCCCCTCGCAAGCATTCGCAACTACGAGAAAAGTATTAAGAATAAATTCTAACCATAGCATTAAACTTTTGGATCCAATCGGTCCCTTACGGAATAGCGCATAAACTAGGGTTTAAGCTTTTGTCACTCTCGCAACCCATCATCTAATAACTACTCCACAATGCATTCCCTTAGACCCAAATAGGGTGAAGTGTCATGTAGTCGACATTCACATGACACCACTAAGGGAATCACAACATACATATCATCAAAATATCAAACACATATCAAATTCACATGATTACTTGCAACATGATTTCTCCCGTGACCTCAAGAACAAAAGTAACTACTCACAAATAATAATCATGCTCAAGATCAGAGGAGTATTAAATAGCATAATGGATCTAAACATATAATCTTCCACCAAATAAACCATATAGTAATCAACTACAAGATGTAATCAACACTACTAGTCACCCACAAGTACCAATCTATAGTTCCGGTACAAAGATTGAACACGGGAGATGAACTAGGGTTTGAGAGGAGATGGTGTTGTTGAAGATGTTGATGGAGATTGCCCTCCCCAAGATGGGAGAGTTGTTGGTGACGATGATGACGATGATTTCCCCCTCCGGGAGGGAAGTTCCCCCGGCGGAATCACTCCGCCGGAGGGCAAAAGTGCTCCTGCCCAAGTTTCACCTCGAGACGGCGGCGCTCCGTCCCGAAAGTCCTCTCCTTATTTTTTCTATGTCAAAATGACTTATATACCAGAAGATGGGCACCGGAGGTGGGCTGGGCTGAGCACAACCCACCAGGGCGCGCCAGGCCTTATTTACCAGAAGATGGGCACCGGAGGTGGGCTGGGCTGAGCACAACCCACCAGGGCGCGCCAGGCCATATATACCAGAAGATGGGCACCGGAGGTGCGCTAGGCTGAGCACAACCCACCAGGGCGCGCCTGGGGGGCCTGGCACGCCCTGGTGTCTTGTGCTCACCAAATGGCCCCCTCCGATAGTTATTTGCTCCAGTATTTCTTATTTATTCCATAAAAATTCCTCGTGAAGTTTCAGCTCATTTGGAGTTGTGCAGAATAGGTAGCCTGAAGTAGCTTTTTCAGGTCCAGATTTCCAGCTGCCGGAATTCTCCCCCTTTGTGTGAACCTTGCAAATTATGAGAGAAAAGGCATTAGAAATACTCCAAAAAGCATTATTATGCATAAAAACATTATAAATAACAGTAGGTAAACATGATGCAAAATGGACGTATCAACTCCCCCAAGCTTAGACCTCGCTTGTCCTCAAGCAAAAACCGAAATCGAAAAACATGTCCACATGCTTAGAGAGAGAGGTGTCGATAAAAACAAAATACGGACATAGAAGCATCATGTAAATTATTATAACAGCAACAATCTTTAACATAAAACTTTTATCATAGACTTCTCATGAATAAGTAACAATTCATCACAACATCGAAGTATAAAGCATAAACTCTATTGGAAACTAACAAACTATGTTCTCTGTCAACTTTGCAACTACAATTCATCATCTTTTCAGGAAGGGTCATGTATCGGAGCCTTTAGGCAAGTCCACATACTCAACCATCATATAGTCTTCTATGATTGCTAACACTCACCGCATACACATGACCAAACGTTTCAACCGGACACATAGAAAGATAGGGGCTTATAATTTCGTCTCCCAACGTATTCACCTCAAGGGTGATGTCAACCATAATAACTCATGCTACCCATATCCAACTGGATATATGTGCCTAGATCTTTCCTCACCACACGATGCTTGCCAAAAGAGAAAAATAAAAAAGAATAGAGAGAAAAACTTTGACTCTTGCATGAAAGTAAATACATAAAAGTAAAAGATAGGCCCTTCGCAGAGGGAAGCAGAGGTTGCCATGCGCTTTTGTTTGTATGCTCAATCCCTTAGTGCAAGAGAATGTCACATTATTTTGCAGTATGTCGCTTTTATTCTTCGCCATCACAAGTTTGTATAACGCTCAATTTTCTCTTACACTAAATGATCTAACACTTTTAGAAGCAATTTTTATTGCCTTATTGCACCGATGACAACTTACTTGAAGGATCTTACTCAATCCATAGGTAGGTATGGTGGACTCTCAAAACAAGATTTGGGTTTAAGGATTTTTTGATGCACAAGTAGTATCTCTACTTGGTGCAGAATTTTTGGCTAGCAAAGATAGGGGGCAAGCACCACATGTTGAAGGATCTATGACAATATAACTTCTATGTGAATATGAACAAACATAAATCATTATGTTGTCTTCCTTGTCCAACGTCAACAATTTTGGCATATAATATTTTGATGGGGGCTCACAATCACAAAAGATTTCCAAGATAGTGTATTTGCATGTGAATCTTCTCTTCCCTTATTAATTCTTTCATGAATTGCATCATTGACCAATGCTATGTTTGTCAATCTCCAATAAAATTTTCTACTTATACTTTTCCTTATGTGGTGTCATTACTTATCATAAGATTAGCATATGATCTTTTTCATTTATTTCCTTTTCTTTTATTGAAACATGAAAGTAAAGAAAGCAAAACTCAAATTAAACTTTATTATATATCTCGCACACGATTACAAGGATAGATCACTAAGCAAAATCTCAAAAAGAAAGGACCGAACTAAACTTTTATTCATCTAAGCAAAAGATAATTATGGATCGAACTAAGAAAAGTAAAGGCAAAAGATAGTGGAGGTGATACGATACCGGGGCATCTCCCCCAAGCTTGGCGTAAGCCAAGGGGAGTGCCTATACCCGATACTCAATTTTCTTTTGGTGATGGAGAAGGAGGTGGTGGTGATGAAGTAGTAGCGATCTTGTCTTTCTTCCTTAGCTTACGCTTGAGGATGGAATTCTCCTCCTTCAATTTACCGATCTCCTGCTCAAGTTCCAATACCTTTTTGCATAAATCTTGCTTGTTTTCCTGCAAAAGACGAAAGGGGATAAACTGGATCTTAGGCTTCTTTGCTTTGTTGGGAAGGCTCTACTTCTTAAATTCAATGTGCATGTCCCCAGGTTGAGGCAATGGGGCTTCATCCTTGTCTGAGCTTGTCTCCTCCTCCCTTTTAGGATCATAGTCTTCTTTTTCCTTCGAAGTCCAGCTATAGTGCTCCACATCCCCATAAACCTTAGGGTTTGCGATATAATCAGCAACATAGCTCTCACCCTCCAAGTCTTGGGATGACATATTTTCAGATCTGTCAGAAAACAGCAGGGAAAAGAAAATAGGAGATTTCTCCATGATACGGAGGTCAATAGGTTCGGGGGGTATATAAAGATTTTTTATCTTGGGAAACAAGCAAACGGAAGAAAAACGGAGTCCAGAAGGTACCCGATGTGGGCACAACCCACCTGGGCGCGCCTAGCATGCCAGGCGCGCCCTGGTGTCTTGTGCCCACCAGGGGTGCCTTCCTGGTTGTTTCTTATTTTCCTAATTTTTGTTATATTCCAAAACGGACAAAAAATATTTTCGCAGATTTTTCGGAGTCCGTTTACTTACCGTATCACGTACCTCCTCTTTTTCACGATTCTAGAGTGTTCCGGAAGGTTTCTTTTATGTGTTCTTCCGGTGTCATAGTTTGGATAATATTGCTTTCAACATTAATGGGCGTACCTGAGATATAATGTTTTATTCTTTGCCCATTGACAACCTTCGGGTTAGTACCTTCAGCATTATATATTTTGATAGCTCCAGATCGATAAACCTCCTCGATAACATAGGGTCCTTCCCATTTGGAGAGGAGTTTTCCTGCAAAGAATCTGAAATGAGAGTTGTACAAAAGAACATATTCTCCAACTTCGAACTCACGCTTTTGGATTCTTTTATCATGCCATCTTTTAACTTTTTCTTTAAATAACTTGGCATTCTCAGAAGCTTGGGTTCTCCATTCATCTAATGAGCTAATATCAAATAACCTCTTCTCACCAGCAAGTTTGAAATCATAGTTGAGTTCTTTAATTGCCTAATAAGCTTTATGTTCTAGTTCAAGAGGCAAATGACAAGCTTTTCCATAAACCATTTTATAAGGAGACATACCCATAGGATTTTTATATGCTGTTCTATAAGCCCAAAGTGCATCATCTAATTTCTTAGACCAATTCTTCCGAGACCTATTGATAGTCTTTTGTAAAATTAATTTTATTTCTCTATTGCTAAGTTCAACTTGACCACTAGACTGAGGATGATAGGGTGATGCAATTCTATGGTTAACATCATACTTGGCAAGCATTTTACGGAAAGCACCATGAATAAAGTGTGAACCATCATCAGTCATTAAATATCTAGGGACTCCAAACCTTGGGCAAATAACTTCCTTAAGCATTTTAATAGAGGTGTTGTGATCAGCACTACTAGTTGGAATAGCTTCTACCCACTTAGTAACATAATCAACAACAACTAAAATATGAGTCAAACAGTTCGACATTTCATGACTGTAATGTACCTTCTATAAGACGTACATCACCCTATATGAAACACTAAATACATAAGAAATCGGCTGAGTGTAAGTTTCAAGTATTCTTCTTACGATAGACTGAAGGCTTATCGGCGCGCGAAGGTTCTCTGGATTGGTTGTGGTGAGCGCTGGGCGAAGGATTGTCAGTGTAAAGCTACTGTTCAACTCCATGTTGTTCAGGAAATGGTGGAATTATCGCGGAGTACTGCTGCAAGCTATTCTATGTTACAGGACCATGATGACTCTGCTTCAGATCTAAGGGTCCTCTCCGCTGAAGCTAATCAGAAATCTCCTGCACTCCGTTCCATTCAGTTAGCTTGCTCAGTAGTCCATAATTTTGATGTTACCCTCTTTTCTTGGTCGACTCGGGCAGCACTCATTCCTTTTTGAATGCATCATTGGCATCTCATATTGAAGCTCAAATTGTCATCTCCTGAATCTGTGCGTGCAGGCAGCATCAATTTATCACCTAATGGTATCTTTGTTCTACCGGCACATACATTTCGATTTCCTTGGTCAACGGAAGTCACCTTTTCTTTTTCCTTGTTTTCGTCATGCGTCGATTCAACATTCGTTGGACTTTGTAGCTTCAAGGACGTAGTCATCCTCTCAAGATTCTAGTCATGATATTGCTTAAAAAGATCTTCTGGTTACCATTGACTATCCGGCACTTTTTGGGCTTCTATTTAGTCAATGGTAAATAGAAGCCCTAGCCCTGTAAGCCCACACCTGTGTAGACTAGATCGTTACAATAATACACTGACAACCGTAAGGTTGTCTAGTTAAGGAAAGGAAACCGGCTATTCCCCTCACGCTAAGGGTGCAATTCCTTACTCTCGCCAAGATTCATCTTTCTCCCCAAGCTGGGTTTAAGCTTTCTATCTGTCCTTTCAGATCTGAACAATAAATAATAGAATAGTAGGGCCCTTGATTTATGGGACAACCCGACCAAAGCATAACGATAGGATTCCTAGCAAAAGGCAGGGCAAGTGAGTTCTACACGATATTCGATAATGAAACGAGCCTTCCTCCTTCCTGGAACCTCTGGATCCGAGGCCCCGGCACCCGAGTAAGTTATCAAACCTGTTCTGTTTGCTTGTTTCCCGTAATCCGTAACAGAGGCCTTTGCTGGCACTTTTCGTCTCACCTAGCGCGATGCGAAGTTCAGTAGCAGACCAGAAACAAATATCGACTTCTACTCTCCAAAGCAGACCAGAAACTAGTATCGACTTATCCTCAGGGGGGGGGAAGAAGTCTTCATTGGGCCCATTGTCAAATAGCTCTGAGGAAAAGGCTGCACTGAACTAGAAACCACTAGGTTCACCTTGCCCGGGAGGACTTGATCTTCTTGATTCAGCAGATCAACGCATCCCACTATCTGAAAGAAAAGAAGGAACGCAACCTTTCTCTTCTCCAGAACTGGACGGGGAGAGTAGTATCCTGCACTAACCAATTAGAAGCAAGAGCTATGGGCATACTTAACTAGAACTCCCTCTTACTTAACTTCACTAACCAGCCCTAACTTAATGGAACTTACCTTAGTACACTATTTCTATTATACAGAGCAAGAGAAAGAAAACGATCTTCTTATCTTATCAATCCTAAGCAGGAAAGTCCTGTTAGTGAGTGGTAAAACAATAGATCCGACTAAACTAGTCCTCGTAGATTCAAGTAGTGGATCGGTACAATGGTTGTCTTCTCCTTTTGTCCGTAACAGGTCCAAAACTCAATACTTTGCGCACCCACCATTCACTAAATTAAGGAAGAGAAGCGGGTTGTGAAGCCCCTACTTTGAAGGGGCTATTCTGCCCTGACTTTTTGTCACTCATACACGAAGTCAGTAGTGAAACAGGTTCCCCTACCGTAATCTTTCACTAGCCCCAATGGATACGCACATTCGATAGAATCATAGTTTCCCCTACTTTCAATTGCTAATCGACGATGAAGCTCTTTCCCCTTTCTTCGACCTCCTTCCTGATATCCCTTAACTAATACTTGCCCACCTCCTCTCATTGAGCACTGTCTTCAGCAAAAGCAGGTTTTTAGTTTGCTTTGTTTGCGGACAAGAAGGGAGAAGTGAACTACTGACTAAACCAGAACTCATACTAGCCCATTCCTTCCCAGAAATGCACCGACTACAAGATGTATGAACCTATCGATCCACTTGTAGGGCAGAGATTGTATTTCTCTTTCGAGCGTTCAAAGCTCCAAGTGCTAGAATCAATGGATGCATGCCCAGCTCCAAATACAGATGCAAAGCCTCCAGACGGTGCTGATTCGGGAAGTAGTTGCGGTCACATTTTCTTCTGGTGGATGGTATCGATCAGCGTTTGAAGGAAGCTCTGTTTTCCTATCAGCATTAGTCAGCTTTCGAGTCCTTCAAGCGAGTGCCGCAGGGAAAGGAAGAGTATTTCATCATGGCCATTTATTAGGACTTATTGGATAAGTTAGGACAGTTTCTCTAAGGCCAGCTGTTGAGTTAGTTGGTTCATAGGTTGTCATAAAATATGGGTGTAGGAAGCCTGGACCCTGATTACCGATTATGAAAGCGAGGACTCTTTTTCTCTCTCCCCATTAACGGAAAACTATCTTAACCTCCTTCAGCAAGTTCGTTATCTACAAGTAAGTTAGAGAATTCCTGTTGTCAAGCTAGTTATCTTATACAAGACTTTTCTATAAGGCCTGCAAGCAGGTTTAGGTGGAAGCAGGAAAGTAACACCACCTGGTTTTAGACCGGGTGTAACTCTTTCTCTTTTGCCCTTTATGCCAGCCTGTTCCCTAAGTAGGATAAGTTCATTGTGTTATTACAGGTAGTATTGCTCTCAAAGCTAGGAAGCAAAGGTAAGGAGCAAGCTTATTTACTAAGATCCTAGCGAGTGGAATACTTTGAACGAGCAGGGGAGCGAGCGGAGTACTTTACGCAAGTAGTGGTTTACCAGGAACTCGTATAAGAGCTAGTCATATAGTCCTTGAAGCATTATTCCTTTTATCGGTAGGGCTGTTAGCAAGGAGTTTGAAGCTTTAGTACTTTCAGCTTTCCTGTTTTAGCTAGGAATGAAGTTGGTTCAGAGGTGTCAAGTAGAGAGGTTAGATCTTCTCTTCCTTCTCATACTGCGAGTAATATCTCTACTACACTTTCCACTTTATGTTGATCAGTTTGAGCATGAGCAGCTCGTTCAGGAGCAGCCGCCCGTGGAACTCTTGTTTTGAGGAAGCAATGAACATTGTCTTTTTCCATTCTCAATAAATGAGGAAGGAGGGGTGAGGTCCTCACTTGCGAGTGAGGCAAGGCTTTCTTTTATAATACATCCTACTCGATTTTGGTTGACGATTGCGTTCTATTCCAATTATTCACTTGTTTTTCTTGTCACTGTGGCGAGACCAGATGAGAGAGAGAACTATTTTCCATTTCCAGACAGACCCCGAGCCAAGGTTGGAACAATTCTTTATTTTCTTGTTGGTTCCTTCTTTATTATTTATTCCAAGTTTTTCTCTTCCATTCGGTTCATTAGCTTTAGGAAAAATAGAAGCTGCGGAAATGCTCGCTTCTAAAAGGCTTAAAGGCTCTGATCAAGGCAATGAACATTTTGCACTTGGAAACTAATAAGAAAGGAATTCAAATCATAGTTCAATACAAACTTTTTCTCTTTTAAGAAGGGTGAAACTTTCCTTCCAATACTTGTGCGCTCTACCCATCTCTACTGAACAAACCCACTACACATCGAGTGGCAGGGTATGTGTGTAGGCCTTTTCAAGGACATTCGAAACAACATGTCGATAAATTGCTATAGAAAGTGGGGCTAGATCGAGAGTTCTGACCTTTTCGTGGGTTGGGTGATCTTCAAACTCTTGTTTTTCTAGCGAAAGAACGCCCTTCTGAGCGATGATCTCCTATAAGCGAGTATAGTAAGGTTGACTTCAATTGAGACAGAAATGTCACTGGTCAGCTCCTTAGCGTGACAATTAACACCACTTTCTTATTACCTAAGAGATTAGATAAGGGAAGAAGGTAGGCCAAAGCTTATAGATTCAGAGATCGTACTTCTAACGCTTTGTCTGAGTCAGTCCTACGACCCCTTCCGGCTGAGACACGAATCCTAGCCTATCTGAGTCGCAGAATGAAGGGCTCTTCAGAAGGCGCCACCCAAGTCTCCTTTGATACTTTGGAGTCAGGAATTTTTTTCCAAGGAAGGCGGATTTTCTGCGTTCCGCAGCACGAACAGGGTGTACAGAAGATCGATGTGCCATCTTTCTAACCACCTTCATTTGTTGTATGATCGGTAGGGAAGGGAGCCTTTGATAAAGGGACCCCCAACCAAGAAATCTACTATCTCAGAGCGACAGTCAAGCTCGTATCGCGGAACTAGAACATTTCTTTGATTGATAGGTCAGATAGGAAGCAGGCAAGCAAACCAAGTTATAGGTTTGGAAGTTAGAACTCGGAAAGGTTGTCCTGTGACTACCTTTGAAGTCTTTGGGTAGGACATCAGGCTAAGGTCTTATGATGAGCCACGCGCATATGAGGTTTACTGCAGCCCTAAAGCTCTGTCCCCTATCCTACCACTAGATCTCCTATGCCGGAACATGAACAGAGAAAGCTGTGAGTGTAGTCTTAGGAACGAACCCGGGGTTGCTCTCGCAAAAAGATTGTACTAAAGAAAGCTAGAAAGCTCAATTCCAAGCTTTAAACCTCTGGTCCACGGGTCGGTGAACGAATGGGTTTTGGGAAATAGTGAACATGGACTCGATTGAACAAAGGTGGCACCGGAATGAATAGCCCACTTGTTTCGGGCAAGAATGAATGGGACTGATCGACTCGAGTTACCGAGCGACCTCCACTCTTCGACTCGAGCTTTCGCTTATGCTTTTCTCTTGTTTTGATTTATTAGCTTTTTAGGGAAAGAAGAGGGTCTGAAATACAACTATGTCTACGAGTGCCGAGAATGAACCTTCGGTTCTTCCCAAGAACAAGGAGACACGAACTAAATAACTCGTATCAGGCTACGGGAATAGTGAACGGGAAGAAGGAACTAGTGAGGCTTTCGTTGGTCAAACAATATGCCCTCCTCACTTGAGGAGAGTGAAGGTCATGACTTATTGAAGCAGAACGTCAATTGGCCAAGAGAAGGGGAACTCCTTTCGTCGGTAACTATTGAATTGCCTATCTAACAGTGGAGCGAAGCGGAACGTTGAATGGGAAACTCGTGTCGTCGGTTATCCAATTTCCCTCCTTTCTGTTTCGACAAAGAAAACGTTTAGGTATCGGTAATAGGATTCCCACTATGATTTGAAGAAAAAGATAGATTCTATAATAATCCATAAATAATATATAGACTCAGGCTCCATAATCAAGTGCTCGCTGTGAGAAGAAGATCTACAGGCATGTACCCATTTCTCCCTGCAAAATAAGTTTGAACCCGAGTGAGTATGGACCATATGCTCATCTTTCTTCTCAATCTACACCTCGTTCCACGAGCGACCTATCCTCGTTTCGAAATAAAGGACCGTAGTGAGGATCGATCCCGGATAAGCGAGTCAGTGTAGGGACAGAGGCTGATGATTCTAAAGGTGATTTCTAACTACAAGATGACTTTATTTGAAAACGGAATCCAAATATCAACAAAAAGATGAATGGAAAGTCTTGTCGATATGAATTGATCTTCAACCCAATGACAATGCTTCGATTTCGATCTTTACTTCTTTCTTGGATGCCTGAAGTTTGTGTTCGCATTTCATCAAAGGAAAAGTGGGCTGTACCCACATGAAGAAAAGAGTTGCTCGTGTAAAAGCAATATCTTCTATTTGACTTATCTAGCCGTATCTTGTCTTGCACATACTCGGCTCGGTGAATGGTTCATCTTCGATTGGCATGGTCCTTTGGATGTAAGAGATCTCGTTTGCTGGCCGGGCCCTTCCATGAGTTTAGATCTCTATGTATGAATCTCTTATGAAATCCCATACTTTTTATCATTTCAGAATGATCAGCATACTGTGTGACTTCTGCGTGACAGTTCTTGCATTTCGTTTGTTGCTTTGCATGAACATTTAGATATTGGAAAGCGAACTCCCTGAATTAGGAATTTCATAGATAGAGAAGGACGGGCAAAAAGAGAGAGACTGACTAACTACCCGGATCAATGCTGATTGACGACTGAATAAATAGCCGGAAGCAACAACTGCACGACAGAGAAAGAGCGGATCCAACTAAGGAAATGCAGTACGTGTTCTGTCGGAGCTAATCATGCAAAGCTAGCGTAGCGCCAGCCGTCGAAGTGAATGAATTCGAAAGAACGCAGAAGTAAGGAAATGAGACGACTCTTTCTTGAACAATTTCATAAGCAGATCTTCCCCTCCTCACCAATCATGAGTTTTTTTTATTCCTCTCGTGTATCGTCGTCATGCCCTTAATGATAGGTTTTGAAAAAGATTTTTCATGTCATTCCCATTTAGGTTTGATTCGGATCCCTCTGTTGTTTCCCTTTCCTCCCGAACCTTTTCCTCGAAATGATAAAGAATCTGGTACACTCGAATTGTATTATTTAAGTTCTTATTGCTTGCCAAAAATCCTACTTCTACAATTGGTAGGTCATCGGGTTATTCAAATAAGTCGTGTTTTCTGTGCTTTTCCCATGTTACAACTTCCATACCAATTCGATCGATCCGGAATGGATCGGTTAAACATTCTATTAGGGAGCCTGGTCTTGACTCTTCTGTGTGGTATTCATTCTCGTTCGGCTCTTGGAATCACATCCAGCAGTGGTTGGAACAGCTCGCAAAATCCAACCACTTCACCTACTTTATTGCCCCCAACCGTTTCCCGTACCTCTATAGAAACAGAAGGGTTTCATGTTCTTTCATCGATTGGGTATTCCTCTCCTTTTGTATCTCTTTATCCAATTTCGGTCTCGATTAGTTCACAAGATTGAATGGCCAAGTCATGGAAAAGCCGTTATTCGATTGTTTTAAAAGAATGTTGAGCCGGGCCCGGGTATGTAAGTTCAGCGATGTACAAACAAGGATTTATTTTACTTCTGCACCTAGGTTGGGGGGTTCTATTTAGGAAGAATAAGGAAGAGGAATAGAATCTCATTCATGTGTTCATGCTAACAGAAGAGCGGATCCAATACACATAAGGCATCGGTTGTTCTTAACAGCGATGGCTATTCATTTAAGTCTTCGGGTAGCACCACCAGATCTTCAACAAGGTGGAAATTCTCGTATTTCGTATGTACATGTTCTTGCGGCTCGGATGAGTATATTTATTTATATCGCGACAGCTATAAACAGTTCCTTGTTCCCATTAACAAAACATCCCCTTTTTCTTCGCTCTTCCGGAACCAGTACAGAAATTGGTGCTTTTTCTACTTTGTTTATGTTAGTGACTGGGGGGTTTCGGGGAAGGCCTATGTGGGGTACCTTTCGGGTGTGGGATGCTCGTTTAACTTCTGTATTCATCTTGTTCCTTATTTACCTGGGTGCACTGTGTTTTCAAAAGCTTCCTGTCGAACCGGCTCCTATTTCAATCCGTGCTGGACCGATCGATATACCAATAATAAAGTCTCCAGTCAACTGGTGGAATACATCGCATCAACCTGGGAGCATTAGCCGATCTGGTACATCAATACATGTTCCTATGCCCATTCCAATCTTGTCTAACTTTGCTAACTTCCCCTTCTCTACCCGTATCTTATTCGTTCTGGAAACACGTCTTCCTATTCCATCTTTTCCCGAATCTCCCTTAACGGAAGAAATAGAAGCTCGAGAAGGAATACCACTAAAAACCTAGTTCGCTCTCAAATAAAAACCTAGTTCACTCGCTAAAGCATCCATGGCTGAATGGTGAAAGCGCCCACCAACCTAGAAAGGCAAAATGGGTCAAAAAGTAGGTTCGATTCCTGCCGGATGCACTGCCTCTTAAATACAGAAACAGAGGAGGGAAAGAAGGTAGTATAGGGAACTTGCTTTTGGATTCTTATCGAAAGTGAATCCCTCTAACACTTATGTTAGTGTTTTATGAGAAAATCTTTTATAGACACAACAAGTGTGAAAATCCTTAGTCACTAGGCAAGAAAGCTCGATGGGAACAAAAAGGATACAATTAGTTCAGAATCAAAAAAATGTACAATTTCCAAGGAAAGAAGGAATGGCAAGTTTCCCTCCATTGAACATCAATCAATCTAGAAAAAGGTAAAGGAAGGCGTATCACAGGGGTATTTTTCTTTTTTCTATTCACTTCCGTGGGGTTCTAAATTGAAAACATGAACACAAACGAAATCGTATTGAAATTACATAAAAAAAGAAAAGGGAGGAGTAGCTCTTGGTTTAAAGAAAAGGGAGGAGATGGATCGAATTCAGTCTTTTTCCTTTCTTTGATGATCTTCAACACATCTATTTGAATTCCCTGTGAGTGAAGGATTTCTCATATGGAGAAAAACCTCTTGAGCGCTATCTGATCTTATTTTTGTATTTAAAATATGGGACCTGCCTTTTTAATGGGACATCCCGGCAACAGGCCTACTCATGCATGTGGCCAAGTACTCGACCAATCCTCGGAGCAAAGGGATGAATGAATTCTCGAGGTCTGGTTCATTGAGGTCAGCATCACATGAAACCTTTAGCACTTTCGTTCGATATTGGATGGAGTATGGCTGGAAGGTCAGCCTAGCTAGTCTTGTCAATCGGCCCTGACTCGTCTTCTCCTTGGTACCTACAGCTATTGAACTTCGGTACCTATATTCCTGAAACAAGACAGACCTTCATGAAGACCTTCTATTTTGGAATAAGATCGGACATTTCCACATTGAGGTGAAATTACATATGAGGAAAATAATCCTGGACTACGAAAGCTGCCCTTGTGTGGTAGAACCAGGTCTTCCACCGGGCGGTCAGCCAAGTACTGAAGCCCCTATCTTGATATAGAATAGAAGTGAGTTCACACTAAAAATAGAAGAAGCCCTATGATTTTTTAGCCCTGCTATCAATCACTTCGGTAAAGGGATCAAAAGATTATGGTCTGAAATAGAGATTTGAGAGTCCCTCGTGTGAGTACGTGCTGAAGAGCAAGGAGTGAAAATGCGTTCATCTTTCTTTCTGCTAGTTGTTTCCTGCTAATAGTGATTAGTGAGTGCCCCATACATAGCCAATGTCCGCCCGTGTTCACATCCAGTCTTCTCTGTACACTAGTGCAGCTTCCAGCTCTATGCTATGTATGGTAGTCGTTTGACTCGGGAATCCCTGATAAAAGCTTTTAGTCCGT